>JASUUG010000745.1:0-1200000 GCA_030449905.1 Luvunga scandens | reverse complement strand
TAAATTGGATGCGAAACAGGCGCTCAAGCCTTGAATCCCATGCTTTATATGTAACGACCCTCATTGAGTACGCGACTGTCTTGAGAAGAAGTCGCTTAATGCCTTAGCCACACAACTCAAGGCCTACTCCACACTATTAATGGAGGAACCTCAACATAGCATGGGTACCCTCAAATGCCTTCGCACACTCAAGAGCTACCCGCTTATAGGCATGAAAAAATGACTCATTTACGTGAGTGCATCCATCAACAACCATACCGTGTATGCATTTCTAGATAGCAAAATGACGTACAACTTCATTTCGGAAGACTAGGCCAAGCGCCTAGGCCTCAAGGTGATAAAGGAATGAGGCACCATGAAGGCGATAAACTCACCTACGAAGCCCATTGTGAGCATTGCACAATGAGTGCTAATAACACTTGGGATGTGGAGCGAAACATTGATTTCTCCATCGTACACATAGACAACTTCAAGATGGTCCTTAGCATAGAGTTATTCAACCAAGTCTATACATTCCTGCTACCAGCCATGAACTCTCCAAGTATTATTGACAGGAGTATGGCATGCATGGTCCCCGTCAAGGGCTCTAAGGTCACGAACAAGACGCTCTAGACCATACAATTCAATAAGGCTTTTTGGAAGGACCTAAGCTTCTTAATCTCTATCCGAGAGTTAAATGATGAGGAAGATCAAGAAGACTCATCGAGCCAAGTCCCTCCGCTCATCCAAGATATCCTTGATGAATTTAAAGACGTCGTGCTTTCGAATCTTCTACAAAAGTTCTCACCTAAACGAAAAGTGGATCATAAGATTGAGTTGGAGAAAGGCGCAAAACTACTTGTCTTGGCGGCCTATCGCATGGCGCCACCTGACCTTGAGGAGTTACGAGCACAACTTAAAGACTTGCTGCACACGGGCTACATTCACCCTTCAAAGGGTCCATTCGGTACATTTGTGCTCTTTCAAAAAAAGAAAGACGGATCTCTTTACATGTGCATCAGCTATCGAGCGCTCAACAAGATCACCATAAAAAATAAGTATCTGATCCCTTTGATCGCGGATCTGTTTGATCAACTTGGCAAAGCGCGCTATTTCACAAACCTTAGCTTGCAGTCTAGGTATTACCAAGTGTTTATCTCCAAATGAGATGAGCCAAAAAGGGCATGCGTGACCAAGTACTGATCTTTCAAGTTTCTTGCTAAGTCATTTGGCCTCACCAATGCACCAGCCATGTTTTACACCCTCATGAATAAGGTTCTTCAACTATTCCTCGATTACTTCGTTGTCGTGTACTTGGATGACATCATGGTGTATAGCACCACACTCGAGGAAAATGTAAAACATTTGCAGCAAGTTGTCTAAGTATTACACAAGAAAGAACTCTATTTCAAGATGGAGAAATGCTCATTTGCTCAACAAGAGGTGGACTTCCTTGGCCATAAGATAGGGAACGGGAAACTCACGATGAAGAACTTGAAAGTGAAGGCCACTCTCGAGTGAGAACTTCCCACTAAAACACCTGAACTACAATCTTTCCTTAAATTGGTGAATTAATACCATAATTTCATCAAGAAATATTTGGCCAAGGAGGCACTTTTAACTGACTTATTCAAGAAGAACCGCACATGGCATTGGTCTGAGAAATGCTAACACACATTTGAGGAGTTGAAGAAGGTTACCTTCGAGGAGCTTGTCCTCATTCTTTCGAACCACACAAAGCCATTTAAAGTACAAACAGATGCCTCAAACTTCGCCATTGGCAAAGTACGTATACAAGAAGGTCACCTAATAACATTCGAGAGCTAAAAGCTAGATGACACAGAACATCGCTACACCGTGCAAAAAAAAAAAATGACTGCAATCATCTATTGCCTACACGTGTGGCAACACTACTTGCTCAGCTCACAATTCGTGATCCTAATAGATAATGTAGCCACGAGCTACTTCCAAATGCAAAAGAAGTTGAGCCCCAAGCAAGCAAGATGGCAAGACGTCTTGTAGAATTCAACTATCGGCTCAAGTATAAGCCTAAAAAAACCAACGTCATTGCGAATGCTCTAATCTACAAAACGGAGTTGGTAACTTTTAGCATAAGCCAACTGAAATCCAACCTTGTCTTATAGATCAAATAAGATCTCCAACAAGATTGTCTCGCAAAAGACTTATTTGAGAAGATACTCAAAGCCAAGATAATGCGATTTTAGCAAGAAGAAGGCATCTTCCTTGCTAAAAAAGATTGACTTTTCATGCCTGGATGGGGAAACTTACAAAAAGAGGTCATCAAAGAGTGTTATGACTTAAAGTGGACTGGCCAAGCCAAAGTAAAGTTCACAACCGCACTAGTTCAAGTCTCGTACTTTTGGCCGCATATAAGAGACGGCATCAAAGCCTATGTGCGAACTTGTCAGTGTGCCAACAAGACAAGGCAGATCACCAACTTCTTACAGGATTGTTGGAGCCTCTACTAATAATATCAAGGCCATAGGAGAGTGTCACCATAGACTACATTTCGACCTTATCAAAGTTCGAAGGATGCGAAAGTATCATGGTCATGGTTGACTATTATAGCGTGTACGCGATATTCATCGTTGCGCCAACCGATTGCAAAGTAGATGAGGTTGCCCGCCTTTTCATCAAGCACATTGTGAAGCTATGGGGGGTTTCGAAAAGTATTGTGAGTGATCGAGACTCACGATTCACCAGATGCTTTTTTATGAAGTTCTTTAAGTTGTTGGGAATAGACCTTAGGTTTTCGACAAGCTTCCACCCACAAACTGATAGGCAAACCAAGTGCATCAACAACCTACTCAAGATGTATTTAAGGCATTACGTAAGCACTTATCAGCGAAATTAAATGTCGCCCAATTCTACAATCTTCAACAGAGCGAGGCTACGGGCAAGAGTCTATTCGATATCTTGATGGGATTCCAACCCAAGACGCCCAACGCCATGGCCTCAACATACGGAGGAAAAAGCCAAGCAACTCACAAGCTTGCCTACAAATGGCACAAGGAAGCAGACATCACGTAAGTTTATCCCGACAAAGTCGCACGAAAAATACAAAAATGGGTTAATTTAAGGAGATGCCACATCAAGTACAAGGAAGGTGATCAAGTCACAGTGAAGCTCCTACCCTAACAGTTCAAGATGTTGCAAAAAGTCCAAAAAGGGTTAGTGAGGCGATACAATGAGGCCTTTCTAAGTAGTACTACGTGTGGGCAAAGTAAGGATAACAATTTTTCCTCTTGGGATGGGATCCTGTTCCGTTTGGGATGGGATTGTGACATATTTTTATATCTCAAATTAAAGTTGGATGGGATAAGGACAAAAATAAATCTCGCTTTTATTTATGGGATGGGAGGATGACCAATTATAAAATTCCGTCTCATCCTATATATCCTATTAATATTATAATTTAAAATAGAAAATTAAAAAGTCGTAATTAAAATTAATAATTTATAACAGTAGTTACCCTTTAAAACTAAGTTAATTTCTTAAATTAACACTACACCATTACTGTTGTCGGTCGACCGCCCAACACCCCTCGCCCTTACCATAAAAAATTTCACACTACCACAAAAGTCCCCAAGTAGCCACCCACTACGCCTCTACTAGTAGTTCATCCATAAAATTCTCACTTTTCAGCCTCCACCCCGTAAGTCAACATTCATAATTTGGCTTTATTGTTTTTTATATTTACAGTTTTGCGCTCTTTCCATGTAATTCACATTTGTTAAATATTATTATATTATACATGGTGATCTCTTTGAAGTTGTTATATTATAATGATTATTATACTTGTTTCAATATTATTTGGTTTTAAAATTTGTGATATGTATATATTAGTTAATGAGACAAATTTATAAAGGTTCTTGTGGTCCCATATTTTTATAACTTTTGTTTTATATGGTTTGATATTTGTAAAAAGTTAATTTATATTTAATTGATTTATTTGAGTTATGGTTTGTTGTTTGACTTTTGCTTTAAAGGATGGCAACTCCAGTAGTGGACAATGAAAGTTTAGATAATGATAACGTGCATGTTGTTGAAGAAAACGCCAAAGACAAGGATTTAACATCAAGATTAAGATCAGTGGTCTGGAAACATTTTGAGAGAAAGACAAAAAATGGAAAAATAAGAGCCTTTTTTAAGTACTGCAATAAAGGCTATGTTGGAGGCCCTAGAGATGGAACAAGACACTTGAACGATCACATGAAAACATGCTCTCGGTGAAAACAAATTTAGATAACACATTATTCAAAGAAGTTAAAAATAGTTGAGGATGATCAAGGAAATGTGAAGGTAGAGACTTATTCTTTTGATCCTGATGTCACTAGGGGATTGATTGCACATATGATCATTATGCATGAGTACCCATTAAGTTGCATTGAGCATGAATGGTTTAGAAAAGTATTGTCTTCTTTAAATTCAATATGGAAAAATGTGTCTTGCAATACTATAAAAAGTGATATTATGGAGCTATATCAGACGGAGAAGGCTAAGGTTGTGAGTTTTATAGAGAATAATAATAGTAAAGTTGCAATTACAACCGACATGTGGACTTGTGGCTCCCAAACAAAAGGGTACATGGCTATTACAGCACACTTTATTGATGATTCTTGGATCTTCTGGAGTCAAATTTTGAGGTACTATATTCATTTCTAATTAACATTGAAATATTTAGTGTATTATATTTGTTTATTGAATGTATTTGTAATTAATTGTATATTTTCTATGTAGGTTTATTCATGTGCAAGCTCGACATACTTCTCAAGTGCTTTGTGATGTAGTATTGAGATGTGTACTGGATCTTAATCTTGAGCGTAAGTTATCTACATTAATTGTTGATAATTGCACTACTAATGATTGAATGCTTCAACTTCTACTAGATAAACTTGATAAAAATGATTTACTTATGGGTGGCAAGTTGTTTCATATGTGTTATACTGCTCACATTTTAAACTTGATTGTTAAAAGAGGGGTTAAGTGTCATTAGTGGGGGTGAGGCTAAAATTCGTGCTAGTGTTGCATTTTGGATAGTTACCCTTCAAAGAAAGGAAACATTTAAAGAGATTTCTCGTAGATTGAATGTTCCATGTAGTAAGGAGTTAGTTCTTGATTGTATTACTAGATAGAACTCTACTTATCTCATGATTTCTGTTGCCCTGGAGTATAAAAATGTCTTTTATAGATTGCATCAACTGGAGGCACAATATAGGTGTTTGTGAAGTGAAAGTGAGTGGGAGTTAGCTCGTATACTATCAAACAATTTGAAATCATTTTATAATGTGACTGAGGTATTTTTTGGAACTAAGTACCCTACATCCAATTTGTTGTTCATTCATATTTGTGAGATTAGATTATCATTGAGTAGTTGGCTTATATATGAGCATGATGAAGTTAGACAAATGGCATTTAACATGATTGACAAATTTGAAAAATATTGGAAAGATGTTAATGGGATATTAACGGTGGCAACAGTGTTGAATCCTAGATATAAAATGAAATTGATTGAGTTTTACTTTCCATTGTTATATGGTGATGAATCAAATATTTATATTCAGAGAGTTCATATGCTTTTTAAGGACTTAATAAAGGAGTATGAATTTAAGGCCAAATTATCTATAAGCAGTTCTAGCATGGGTGCTTTTAGTTCTAATATCGGAGAGTCTTCAGTTGTTATGTCTCATGTTGAGGAACAAGTTTTAACTAGGTATGATGATTTTGTGAAAGCTGATATGGTTGAGAACTGTAAGATTGAGCTTGAGTCATATTTAGGTGAATATGTCTTGATTACCAAAGATAAAAATTTTGATATTTTGGGGTGGTGGAAAATAAATGCAATACAATATCTTTTGTTATCTACTATTGCTAGACATATACTAGCAATCCTAGTGTCAATAGTTGCTTCCAAGTCGGCTTTTAGCACTGGTGGTAGAATAATTAGCCCATATCACAATAGAATACACCCACAAACAGTGGAGGCATTGATGTGCACACAAAGTTGGTTGCATGCTTACACAAGAGGTAAATTATTTTATTGTAATTTATGTATATTTTAAATCTTCAAATTTTTTTATTTTCTTTTCTAGTTTTTTAATCTTTTTTTTTTATTTTCTAAGATGATGGGCGTACAACTTCTAGTGAAATTCTTACATTTGCAGAGGAAGAAGAAGTTGATGCAGAGATTGAAAAGGTAACTAATTTTATTAATGTTTTTGAACATTAGTGATTAGTTATTATGTAATTATCAAAATTATTAGTCTTACTCTTACTTTTCCTTATTAATTCCTATAGGTTTATACAAAAATTTGAAAGTACGGTCTTGAAAGTGCAGTTAGAAAATGAAGTTTTCTTGTCAAATGAAGTGGGAACTGGAATTGAAGTCAACTTTTGGAAGCTTTTGTTAATTTTTAGTTTTTACTTAAACTTTGGAATTTAGATTGATTTGGTTTAGTGTTGAATTTTGAATTTTTGATTTGTTTTTGCTATATTAAGTTATGATGATTCTTAAAAAAAATCAAAATTTATTTATTTATATTCGGGACTGTTCAGGATAATGGGATGGGACGGGATATTTAATAGGACAGGACTGAGATAAATTTTTTTCCCAAAAAAAATGAAGGGATGAGAATGAGACTTTCTTTTATTCCAGTTGCATATACATGACAGGACTGGGATTAGTAAATCCCGTCCCATTCCATCCCATTGCCAACCCTAGGGCAAAGTCTCGTACCGACTCCAACTTTCGCCAAGACTTAAGATTCATCCAATCTTGCATGTAAGTTTACTTAAGCCGTATCACAAAGACACGGAAGACTTAAGACGAGGTGAGTCAAGATAAGGCTTAACCGCCATTGTCACCACATACGACAAGGACATGGATTACACCCTCACCGATCGAGTAATTCATAAAAGAGGCATATCGGCGTACAATGAGTACTTAGTGAAGTGGAGGAACCTCTTTGAAAGCGAAGTAACGTGGGAAAGCGATGAAGACATATGGTAATTCGCGGAACATGTCCAACACTACAAGCACGAGAACTGATGACAACGCCACAAGCAGAAGTGAGGGAGGATTGTCATGAGCTGCTCAAATCTCCCTCAAACAGAGCCTAATTTGGCGTGCGCAGGTTATACTCAGTAAAAGTCTACCTAGATGTGGGATGTGCTTAAAAGTAGGGTGCACTTCGCTTAACAGTGGGATGTACTTAAAAGCATGTTGTGCTTAACAATGAGTTACCTCACACAACTAGCCAACCGCGGTGCGCTTAGCAATCACCAAAGCCCAGGCCGAATTCTACACTCTTTTACAATTGTAAATAATCTAAAAGTTTCTAGGCTTGTGCATTTAAGTCCCTAGAGATATTTATACAAGTTGTTAGGAAACTTCAAGAGCTTAACATCCAACACTTATAAATAAGGGTGAGCCTTTCTCATTTACTTACCACCACACCACACACACACACACACAAAACACATACAAGATCTCAAGCTCTTAGAAAAAGCTCTTTTGTAATTTACTTTATTATGAGTAATAAAATTATATTTGGCCAAATTGCTCTCATTTTTCTCTAGTATTTTCACAAGTATCCTTACTTCGCTAGTTTCATAAGCATTCTAGGCTTACTTAGCGACTTGCGTACTAGAAATCGTCTACGTGCCACACGGGTTTGCTACGCAAAATACTCATCCCGTGACATTAAACTTACTTTAGGCCCAAATATTCGGATTGTGTATCCTAGAGTTAATTTAAAAGGTTCTAACAAATTTTTTTTAGTAATTATCAATAAATTGTTATATCACTAAAATGTCAATTAACTTATTAGATATTCCATAAACATAATTTGAAATATGAGCATATTTCAAATTATAGACCTCTTGTGCTAAAAATATTTTAGAGTTAAACCAATTAGCATCCACATCAAGTTTGAAAACTGTGCTAAAATCTCGTATATTTATTATTTTTTTATTTGTCGTAAGTTTGATTGAATATTCATATTTAAATTGAAATAACCTCTCCCTTTAACCTATAACTATTTTATTTGCAAGTAGTATTCAGGGAGAAACTCTGTAGAGGCCCAGACTTTTGCTTCAAATAAAAAATAATTTCCAAAAGAATGGATTGAATTGAAATTTCAATTTTACCAATACACACACACACACACACACACACACAGATATATATATATATATATATATTGCCCTTACCTTTTGTAATAACACCCGTATTTACTAAGTTTTTTATAGTTACAGTTATATCCTTTAAAAAACATGATTCTTGTTCTTAGTCTTCAAAGAAGTGCCATCATGACCATATAGTCTGTCACCAGGCTTTCTTCGAATATGTGTGGCAACCCGTGTGATGGTGCTAAGTACTTTGCTTAGCCAGCCACTCAAACACCAACAGAAGCGATTTTAGATGGAAGTACAATAAAACTAAGCAATGGAGGTTATGTATGCGAGAATTCACACCAACACAAAGAACTAGCACACACAAGCCACACGAACACGAGTGATTTTCTTTTTACAGAGGCACCGACCCCTAACCTTTCTATTTCCGAAAATGAGAAAAGTTACAAATAGCTCAAGCTTTGTATGCTTAAGAACACAACACTTAACTCAAAATTCATGCCTTCAATATACATTTCCACACTATGAATAGTTTTGCAAATGACACCCCCATTTGCTAGGGTTAGGTGGCACACCACCCTTGCGCCACCTCAAATCCTCTCTCTATTTTTAGGCACCCACCAAGCACATCTTTAGGAGCACATCTCCACTCCCCTTTGATCCTAGGAACTGCACCCACTTGGCCAAATGTTAAGGAGTTCATGGGATGTAACCACCATCCCACTATCCTTGCTCCACATTTTTAGCCACCATGATCAAAGCCATGTTCCCCTATTTTATAGCAACCATAACTGCCACTTTGCTTGACTTTATACCCACTCCTAGAAGAGTTGTAGCCACCATGCGTCCGCGCCCCTGCAACTGTTCACACACAGCCCATGTACGATGCCTCTCATTTTTTGCATGTCTCGACCACACGTGAATGCCCCATATTGCTGCATGCTTGCGCACACTCCGACATACCAAATCTACTATCATCTCGCAACCAGCCCACGTACTTAGCCATGGTCTTGCGCGCTGCCGCTCCCACGCTTGTTTCCAGGCTTTTACGCTCGCACGCTGCTGTGCCTTGTTTTCATGCGCCCCGAGCTCACGCGCCTATGTAGCTGGAGCTCTCGTGCCATTGCATCTCGAGCCCATACACCCATGCGACCATGCACTTGCTAGATGTTGTGTGCGTCGCCCCTTGCACGCTTCCACACCCGCTGACTCGTGTTGCCTCGTGCCCCAGCCAACACGTCAGGCTTGCCTTGTTTTCGTGTTCGAACCCCAAGCACACCCATAATGCCCCCCATGACTCGGCACAAGGCCCCAAGCCAAGCCACAGCAGTCGACCCACATGACTCACGATGGTGACACAGTCCAATCTTCTATTAGGTGTGCTTTCTTTTCTTTATTTCTTTTTCCTTTTTGCTTTTTCCAGACCCTTCATTTTTCCAATCACCAACACAATAAAATAGGCACAAAAAAAATTGCAATAGTGAAATGAATTAAAACATCTTCTATTAGTATTCAAAGTTATAAAAACCTTAAAAATGAGTCTTATGGCTGCAAACTAAATTACAAAGTGCAATGCCAAGTAAAATTGAATTGTTAGATTTAGGAGCCCGTAATGGGCTGACCTTACCCAACATGAGAGATAAATTTAATGTTATCTAACTCTTCTAGGATTCTTATAAAATAAACCTAGAGTTTTATTTAGATCTTGATGACATAAGGTGTGACTTATTCAAATAACTTTAGAAAATTTATTTGAATTAAACTACACTCATTGTACTATATAAGGACTACATGGGTGGGTGCAAATAAGTACAATAACGATAAAAATAACATTATCAGAAAAGTGAGAGAGAAAGGGAAAAATAAGACAGTGAGTTCTTGTTATGTGAATTGATGGGATTTTTCAACGCTGTGATTATCCTCCAACCATTAGTGAAAGCGTGTTACAATCCGTTCATGAAAATTCTTAACAATCCATTCTTAGAGATTGGAGGGAGTCTATTCTTTGTTCCCGCATATTCATTTTCTTATCATCCAACAACGCATGACTTTGGTTTGATAAAATAAATGGCATGATTGATTTAGAAAAATCAACATGAATAGGTTAGGTTTATTTGTAAGCCAATATTTCAGTGTCAGCTGCATATTTGTTCATGATAAATTGACGGTGGCAGTCAATTGCATATTTGTTCACGATGAACTGATAGTGGCAGTCAAGGACTTCCATTATAGTTTTCTTGTGTGCTTGACTTGTTTTTACAACTTGAAAACGATGCCCGTTGAGATTAAAAGTAATGAAGAAAATTAGTTACGGCAAGGGTAATAAGTGTCATTTATTTACAAAATAATAAGATTTTTAAGGATTTTTGTGGAGTGTAAATGTCTAATTACGAATAGGGGGAAATCTCTCCACCAAGTTTATTTTACCCCTTTTTATGTTTATATAATTTGTTTCACCCCACCAGTGTTTGTGGTTTTATCATTCTGATCCTCATTGTTAGCCTCCTCAATTTTATAGATTTTATATTGTAATCTATTTAAGTTTATGATTTTTCATTATTTCACCATCGAACCAAAATCGTGATTCAACAATCAATATGAACGTGGCTGTAGTTCTTAATTTAAATTATTAATTTATATAATTTTTAGATCCTTCATCAGCCGATTCTCTAAATGATTGGAATTGAAGGATGAATGTAACAATTTGTGCCCAACGTGGGAACCTAAAATTTTGCATGGTGGTCGGTTAGTGAAACACTGAGACGTGCCCAAATTTATGGTCAACTTTTTCTTTTTCTTCAAGAAAAAAAAAACTATGGTCAAATTAGATAAAAGTATTTTGTTGCATGTCTTGGTCTGATACATGCATTTGAACCTACCTATATTAGTATGATTACATATGACGACTACCTTTTCTTTGAGTCATATTAAATTAAACTATTTTATGATCTTGTTAATTTAAACATATTTGGTCGTTTAATTCTATAATGAAAGAATGATGAATGCTGTTCTTATTGCATGGATTTCCCAGCCAATACCGGCATCATCATTGACCCCCGTCCTTGAAAATTTTAAAATATGCAATCATATCTATTATTTTTTCAAATAAACAAGTAAAATATTATTTTTGGGCACCTACTATTTTTTAACTATATTACAATTAGAAATTTATCGATAATTATAATTAAAAAAAAATTGAGATTAAGTTTAAATGGCACAATCAAAAGATATTTAGCCCTACCCTATTAAATTAAGAGAAAAATTATTTTCAAAATTTAAATATTCATACTAGTTATAATATTCAAAAATTTTTATGCACTTTTATATGTTAAAATAGCTAAAATCATAATATAAATTTATTATAACCCAAAAGTTTTTGGAATAATTGGCGTTTAAGATTTTATTTTATTTTATTTTTTCCCGTAAAGATCAATGTCCTTCTTATGAAATAGTTGGAAGAATAATCAAAGATATTCTGAAATTTAAAATTGAAATCATAGATCTCCAAAAAGTTTATGATGCATCCAACGGTTGATAGAGAATGCACATGCTAGAGCGCACCAATTTTTTTGTCACGTTTTCTATTGTGACCAAAAAGGTCAGTAATCGATTTTGACTAATCATTGAGGGATCTAACTCCAAGTATAATAATGAATAATCGTTCAAAATAGTATCCGACGGCCACGAATCACAGCTGCCACAATCAAATAATCAATCAGATAATGGTAAGGATGTCATTACCCATCAATCACGTAATTAGTGACATAAACTCTCTCATCAATGCAAAAATGAAATATCAGAGGAAATAATAACATCGGATCTCCAAGTTTTTACATTTTCCCATGTTAAGGCATACGTTTCCCATTTGAATCAAATAGGTCCGCAATTAAGCACCTAAGCATAGAGCTTACAAAATTTAACACGACTCGATTATTCAATAAGAACACGACACGAATAAATAGGTATGGATCATCAAATTTAACACGATTATTAAATGGGTCAGGTCCGATTTGACACGATTTTTTTTCGTATCGGGTTAGGATTAAAATTTTTGACCCATTTACCCATCAATGACCCGATTATATTTTTTATTTTAAAATAATTTGCTCGTTCTTATCATCAAAACTCAAATATTAGAGATAATTTTCTCTTTTATTTCAATTTTTTGAAATGATGAATATAAACACAATATTTTTTTAATAAAATTTTATATACATTTAGAGTTTCAATAGTATAAATGTGTAAAATATTAGTAAAAATATATATTTTATAATATCAATATATATATATATATATATATATATATATATATATATATATATATATATATATATATATATAATTATAATTATAATTAAAACTTCATAATAGTGTAAATGTGTAAAATGTGTAATATTTGGTACATATGTATATTTTATAATATCAATAAAATATGTACGCGTGTATGAATGACAGCGTATAAATGTTTGATGTAAATTTTATTTAATATATAGATATTAAGCGGGTTATTGGATAACTTGATTATTTTTCTGTGTCGGGTTTGAGTCGATCTAAATTTGACACGACACGAAGCTGATCTGACACGAACATGACCCGATGACCCGTTTTGCCACCTCTAGCTAAGCACCCCTGCAAAAAAGGATTGTCGACTTTTTTATACAATTAATAAAAAAACATATTTAATTTGGAAAAAGATAAAAATATAAGGGGTCAAATGTTATTAGCGCAACATTGGAAATTTAGAACCTGAGTATTATTTTTTTTTCCTTTTTAATGGTTGTTTGTTGGACTGAGAAAGGACAAGGAAGCTAAAAGGCAGGTCAACCGTCTTTGGTTGGCGAAGTCTAAAAAGGTTTTAACAAAAAGAGGAGAAAAGCAAACAAGTAATCAACAACAGCAAAGGCCATTTTTTCCTCCTTCTCGTTTGGGTGCTTTTTAATCCATAATTGAACCCAAATCCCACTCTAAAAGTGAAAAATCACAACCTAAAATCTGTGTATGATAATTTGTTGAGTTGGAGTTCTGGGTTCTGTTTATTTCGTTGAAGATAGAAAGAGAGAGTACAAAACAAAACCAAGAAAGAAAAAAATTTCTTTAAATAAGATCTGGGTATTTTGTTTTGTCTGGATGGGAGCTTGCTGTAGCAGCAGGATTAAGGCTGAGACTCCATCTCATACTGGTAGTTTTCTAGTTCTATGTTTGTGTTGTTAACTGTTTAATTGATGGTTGTTAAATAAATGTGTTTTTTTTTTTTTGGTTAATTGTATTGATCTGGATTTCTGAAAGCTTCTATTTTGGGGGCTGCTTCCATTGATTGAGATTAATACATACTTCTATTGTGATTGTTTTTGTAGATGGGATTGATGGGTTTGTTTAAGAATGTTTTAATTTTCTGTAACAAGTCCTTCTGTGAGTCTACTGGGCTATTGTAATGAATTTTGTTTGTAGGTATTACAAGCCTTTTGTTTACATTGGAATTGAAGTTTAATGCAGTGGAATTTTGTTGTTTGAGACTTTATTAGAAGATTTCCTGCAATATAATTGCCAGTCATTATTGTTGTTGTTGTTATTATTATTGAGAGGAAAGTAAACCTTTCATTTAGGGCCAAAAAAGCCAATAATATACCTGTCTTAAGAATTGAAATACAATGTCAGAATAGGCTCAAATAAAATACTTAGGATAATATAAGCCTCGGGCCTCGTTCACTACAGATTTTTCCTTTATAACCGAAATGAAATGCAGTTCCACACGTTAGGTCAAATGAGTTATGATGGTGAATTGCTTTTCTCTGGAAAAACTTAATCCTTGCGTCTGTTCTTTTGTAGACGTGAATTCAAAATATTCTAGCAGAGATGCAAAGAGTTTAAGCAGTTCCAGTGGTAAGGCCTCTTCATTTTCCCTGCCTCAAACACCACGGAGTGAGGGTGAGATCTTGCAGTCATCAAATATAAAGAATTTCAGCTACAGCGACCTTAAGACAGCTACCAGAAACTTCCGCCCTGATAGTGTTTTGGGAGAAGGTGGCTTTGGTTCTGTCTTCAAAGGATGGGTTGACGAGCATTCACTTACTTCTACGAGGCCTGGTACTGGCATGTTAATTGCTGTGAAGAGGCTTAACCAAGAAGGTTTCCAGGGTCACAAGGAATGGCTAGTAAGTTTTAAATCTGGCCTCTGTAATGTCTTCACATTTATTTTCCATGTCCGGCATCAACTTCTTATCCAGAGTACTCCTTGCGTTAAAGTTACACCAGAGTTTCACATCTCTTAGCAGATTAGGAGAACCTAGGATTGTATATGAAATGAGTTCTTATTATTAATTTTTCTAAGTTGCCTTTGCACGATGCAGCCTTTGCATGGTACAGCCTTTATAATCAACTATTCCAAGTGACATGGCCATTATATTTTAGTGCAGTTTTTAGGAAATGGTGATGTTAACTTATAGAAGCCAGTAATTGAACTGCCTTTAAGTAAATCTCTTACAGCATGTTATTGATTCTCTATCATATTTTTTGACATACAGACAGAAATTAACTATCTTGGGCAGTTGCATCATCCTAATCTTGTGAAGTTGGTTGGTTACTGTTTAGAGGATGATCACCGGCTTCTGGTTTATGAGTTCATGCCTCGAGGTAGCATGGAAAATCATCTATTTAGGAGTAAGTTTCTTACATCCTATATACACTGTAGCATTTTTAGCATTAATTCTTTTTTTTTTTTTTTGGGAGAGGGAGCATATTCCAACAGAACTGCCTCTAATAATATTTTAAATTGTAATTGAAACATTTTTATTGATATTGGAACAGGGGGGTCATACTTCCAGCCTCTTTCTTGGAGCCTCCGGATGAGAATTGCCCTTGGTGCTGCAAATGGTCTGGCCTTCCTTCACAGTGCTGAGCCAAAAGTTATATATCGTGACTTCAAGGCTTCTAATATCCTGCTTGATTCGGTATAGCCTACGCTACACCTTTGAATGATGTTTTTAAATGGTTGAATTCCTTCAGATTTATGGTTCAGTTGGGCTTCTTTGTTCTGCTGCTGATTTGCTTGTCTATGTTTCCCAGAACTACAATGCAAAACTTTCTGATTTTGGATTGGCACGGGATGGACCAACTGGTGATAAGAGCCATGTATCTACTAGGGTCATGGGTACCTATGGGTATGCTGCTCCAGAGTATTTAGCAACAGGTGCTGCTTACCTCTATTGCTTGTTCCACGAATCCTAGATTCCTATACCTGCTTCTTTTGCTGTTAGAATTAGTTTTAATGCCTTTTATCCTTATAAACGTTCTTTATTTGTTAATATTAACATTCATTTCAGAACTGTCCAATATATTGTTGGATAATTAATCCACAACCAGCCTTCCTGGTAGATGAAAGATTGATCTTTCCTCATTTATCTCTGCTGTGTTCTGAACTGCATTTAATCATCTGTTATTGTTGGAATATACTGAACGGAAATGTATAGATGTCCTGCTCACTAATTTCATTTTCTTATTGAGAAGGTCATCTAACTGCCAAGAGCGACATATACAGCTTTGGAGTTGTTCTTCTTGAAATGTTATCTGGCAGACGAGCTATAGACAAAAACCGGCCAACTGGAGAGCACAATCTTGTGGAGTGGGCAAAACCTTACCTGACCAGCAAACGCAGAATATTTCGTGTTCTAGATCCCCGTCTAGAAGGCCAGTTCTCACTGCCTCAGGCACAAAAGGCAGCCAGCCTTGCGCTTCAATGTCTATCTGTAGAACCCAAATCAAGGCCAGATATGGATGAAGTGGTAAAAGAGTTGGAACAGCTTCAGGAGTCGAGAAATATGCACAAATGTCCCCAAAAAGAACACCATGCAAAAGGTCCCATTCATTCCAATGGTCGAGCAACTGCTTATCCAAGGCCTTCTGCTTCCCCACTTCGTGTTTAGAAGAAAGTAATTTGGTGCAGGATTCATTTTTCTTGGAAAAAAAAAAAAAAAAGATTTCCTGCCTGAAGGCTAAGAGTTAGTAACAGGTGTTATATATATCTATGATTGAGCTGTGTACAGATCTAGTTTAGGATAGTCTATTTATGCAGTGAATGTTTTCTGGTCTAATTCAGGTTTTGAGCATGCGAGAAAGCAGTCTAAGCGTACCGACTCCAAATATGTGTTACACTTCAAATCAGAGCGGAAATGTCTGGAAGATTACTTGAAAATGTAATTGAGCTCATTTGAGTACCCTTTCTTTGTTTTTGGATTGATTATGCAGCCAAGTGATTGTATATGTAGCAATATTGGATGTATGGATCTCTGATACAATCAGAGTATTTTATTTCCCAATCTTGTATTTTAACTCTATGTATATACTTTGGGACTTGGGTTTTTTTTCCCCGATATATAAGCTAATCATGAGATGAATTTTCAATTGAACCCGATTCAGCTACTAATTATAAAGTCATGGATCATCTGGTGGAAACAAAACAAAAATACCAGATATCTTACATGATTTCTGCACCTACGACCAAACACAAGATTTTGTCAAAGATCAGTCAAATGTTCCAACACAAACTACAACCAATTAACCTTCTACTGCACGAATGCAAAGATACAAATCAAGATAGCATAACAAAATACAATTTCGCATGATGTATGTTTCAGAGGAGTTTATCGCCCCAACAAGGCAACACGATCCTTCTGTACTGCCTGTGATAGATTGATGTCAAAGAGTTCACATCGTATAGGCATCTCCATCTCATAAAAGGGATTCTTCAATACATAATCTGTGTATAATTCATAGATAACTTTCAATAGAGATTCCATGTGCTGAGTCCCAGGTTCACACACTACAAAGAACTTTGTCCCTGCATGTTGAAATGAAAAACAAAGATGTTATAAATGAATCATTTGCCGCAGAAGAATGCCAGCATTACATCACAATAAAAACAATGATGTTATAACTATCTCAACTCTCAAGGATTAATCAAATGTTTCCAATCCTAGAGCGGCAATATTTGTAGTCATGTCATGAAAAATTTGAGTTGACCTAAACCAAATCCGTTTATTATCGTATCAACAATTTAACGTAGTTTTTAATTTTCTTTTCTTTTAAAAGTACTCATTCAACAGATTGTCCAAAATACTTATATTACAAACTGCTCAAGCTCTAATCAATTTTGTTTAAAATATGACAAATTCAACATAGTTTCATTGGAGAAAAATACGTCTAATAATTTGATTAATTAAATTGCTAATTTTGTCATAAACAGGTTATTGTCTAGAAAATTCTAAACCCAAACCCAACATGATTATTAAACAGGTGATCAAAAACGACCCTTTAATAATCATGTCAATTTTAGCCAAACCAAAACCATTACTTTGGCTTGTGTTTGCAGGTCACGTCAAAAACTGTCCCCCCTACATTTGCATCAATACTAAGAGTCTGCAATGGTGAAAAGACACAAGAATCAACACCAAAAGAAAGGCCAGAACAAGCCTTTTGAGGTATGAGTTTGGGAGTGCTTTTATAAAAAGTACTTGCAAACATAAAACTGAGAAGCACATATCAAAAGTTTCTCCAGAAACCATTCCAATCGGTTTTATAATTCAATGAGTACCATCTTAAAAGCGAATATCATGTGCGCTAAACCAAAAATAACTTCAAACGCTTTTTAATCAGAAACATCTTAGTCTATAGCATCCAAATACTACAAAATATATATAAAGGATTCCAACTGTATGAAAGCATTTTACTTCCTAATGCACTCTACATGTAACCATGGGTATAACTTATACATTCTGAGAGTTCTTAGCTCACATATCTCAAATGCACTAGGTCTATTTGATACATACTTTTTTTTTCCTTTCTTTCTTTCCTTTTTTTTTTTTATTTTACTTTTATAATTTTGAGTTCACTCCCTTTGCACAAGGTTGAAGCTAAAGTGACCCTAACAGTTGGTATGAATTCAAGTCTATTTAGGATTGTAGTTAAAAGGGAAATGTACATCAATGACGTTTGAAGCCAAAATTTCCCTTCACAAAACAAATGGCAATGCGAGAGTACATTTTACCAATCCTGATTGACCTTCGAATTGCATTCTCTTCCCTAAATTTCCCTTTCATAATTTCCATTCCAATTCTCTTGAAAATAGAATTAGTTCAACAATGCAAGAAGCCCATCTATTCGGGAAAAAAAAAACAGCATTTAAGCAATTAATGAAAGGGAAAAAATACCAGTGAGAGACTGGAAGCAATGGAGATCAAAAGTGTCAGCTTCAAGGAGTTCGATGCCAGAACAGCCTGTGGTTGGCGACAACTGTTGAGAGATCGCGTGCATCGAATGCCATAAACTCGCCACTCTCAAGCTGTCATTTGTATCCATTCGCCCAGCAGATCCATAATCCTAATTTTTTCAGAAAAAAATATTTTTTTTCAATAAAAAAACTATTGATTTTCTATATGTGAAGCTGATAAAAGAGAGAAGAGAGATGGTACCTTATAGAAAATCAAGCCGCCGGATTTGTTGATGATGTAAAGGCTATAAATTGCTGCCATCGGAACACGCTTTTTATCTGAATCTATTACCTAGGAAGCAAGAAGAAGGAGAAGAACAAGAGAGAAATGGTCTTTGTAATTTTTTCTTTATTAACAAATTAGTCCCTGTAGATTGAAACAATAACAAGTAAATTTACAGCTTCATTACTTTTCTTTAATTCACCCCTGATAATGCCATGGTGCTACAGTGCGTTTGGAATTGTTTTTTAAATGGATTATTTTTCTTAAAATAAAAAACCTAATTCGGGATGGTTAATTTAAAAGATTTTTGTGTTTTCTAAATATGTTACCTGACAAAAATGCCGACAGTATTTAAGCACAAATGATTAAAAAAGGTGATTTTGGCTGAGTAATAGTATAGTTACAAAATATTGTATAAATTATATTTGTATAAACTAATCTAATATTATATAATTAGTTGAATGAAAATATAAAATAATTAAAAGAATTATGTGGATCAAGTGATATCTTTATTCAACCACTCATATAATGTTGCGTCATTGTAGAAAATAGTTTGTATATAATCATTGTTCTTTTTGGATATAACATAAAAGAAAAACACATGCAGTTAATATATAAATAAAGATGTTAATAGGTCAGGCTGAGCTCAAGGTTGATCAAGTCCTAAGCCTATCCTATGATCGAAATGAAGGGCTTGATCCCTTAAAAAACCCAACTCTTAGTTTGAAGGGTTAGGCCAAGCACAGGCCGTTAGGATTGGACCATTTTTTTATTTTTTTAGATATTGTTTTAAAATGAGAATCCTATTCTTGATGCTTTATTAATAATACTTTCTATTTTTATGTTAAATTTGGTTGCAAGGAATTTAATAGATTATTTAGCTTCAACAACAATTCAACATTTCGTAACAATTTAACCAAGTTAAAACGAAGGAAATAAATTAATTAAAAAATAACTAAATTAATATGAAATAGAGACAAATATACTTAAGGCACACACGAATTGTGTGTGTAATGTGTTAAGTGTTGTGTTTTTTTTTTTTTAATTTAAAAATTAATTTAAGGGTCAATTATTGCGTCAGGACTTTTTGATAGGGCTTGGACATGGATCAAAACAAAATTGGGTCTTGATACCTTGAATCTTAGCCCAACCTTTGATCTTTAAATTTGGGTCAAATTTTGAAATTTTTGAGTCAACTCAATCCGACCAAGGCCAGGTCTTTGGTGAAGTTTTTTCTAAGGCCTTTTTGCTTTTAGCAACTTGAACCTTTTTTTTTTTTTTGAAAAGAGCGACTTGAATTTAAATAAAAAAAAGAGCTTAAAATTCAAGCAATCTTTAATTATATCTTGAATTAAATCAACATAATCCTAAGAAATTTAAAGAAGAAATAATTAAGAAGATATCTTTCTTACTTCCTTTATAAATATTATTTCAAAAAACTATTTTTTTATTTCAAAATTTAGCCAATACATGTAATGATTTTCTTTGTATAGAAGAGTGCAAAAAAATTTTTATTGTCAACTGCATCCTTTTAAGAAACTACAAAGATAAAGAATTTAATTTTTTTCCCTTAGAAAAACTAATAATGAATGGATTAACGGATAGAAAATATTATTAATTATAAATTTTTAATATTAAGATTATCGAATATAGAATCCGTAGGAAAAATCTTAATTATAAGATGATTATTAATTAGAGAAATATCTAAAAAATAGATTTTTCTATTATATATGACCTAAAAAAATTTTAATTTGAATATTATTAGGAAAATACCAAAAAATAATTGAATCTTTATAAAATATAGGATCTGGATTACCGCCTACCTAATCTATACTTAAAACCATCCGTGGACATAAGTGACTTGTCAACCAACTCACTTACATGTTCAAATTGTAAAATGTATAAGATAGCTAAGATGTCAAAAGTAAATAATAAGTTGTAGTCTCCACAAGGGTGATTTTTCACTAACACAAAGTTATAGAGCACATCAATTTAACTTTCTTCGTACAAAATGTAAAACAAAAAGCGTTATTATCATTTGATTATTTTAAAAATTATAAAATATCAAATGACTACAAAAAGTATTAGTGTCTATTACTTTTCTACTATATCTTTGTAAAATATTTCATTTTACTCATGTTTGCCACTATGCCCTTACTTTAAAAATTAATTAAATTTTCAATTAAATAAAAGTCTAAGAATACAAAAATAAAAAATCAAACCCAACTGAAAATCCATGTTGTTAGGAATAATAGTTTCTAAATTACTCTAGACGGATCCATAATATTCCAGCTAATTCTAAAGCTTAGTTATTAGTTACACATAGGTATTACAATGCATGTATTAGTGTGTGATAATTAACAGTTTACAGGTGTCAAGTTGTTATTGGTTCTGTGCAAAGTTTGTTACTGAATCTATTATTTAATTTAGTTAGTTTGTTCGCTCAGTGGAGTCACTTTAAATACAGAGCTTTGTAATGTAAATATATGATTCTATGAATAATAAGAAAGAAGTTTTCTTCTTTATTTTCTCTACTTTTCTTTCAATCCAAACACAGTAAGAACATATCTTAATATGGTATAAGAGCTCTAGACTATGGCAAATTCAAGCAATTCAGCTTCGTCATCTTTATCTTTTAGCTTAATTCAACCTGTTAAGCTTGATCGAACAAACTACCTTGTATGGAAAGCTCAAGTGCTTACTTTAATCATTGGGAATGGTCTAGAAGGATTCATTAATGGTGGAAAAACTTGTCCAGCTCAATTTCTCATTGAGTCAACTGGTGAATCGAATGGATCTGAAGCTCAAGCTTCAAGATCCTCTGAAAATCTAGATTATGTTGTGTGGAAGAAGACAGATAAGTTGCTATAGAGCTGGATGTTCTCTTCAATGGTGGATAATGTGCTGATTATGTTGATTAATTGTGAAATGTCATTTGATCTCAGGAAATAGCTTGCTGAAATCTTTATGTCTCCGTCCAAAGCTCGCTATATGCCTTTGATGATGCAAATCCAAACTACTAAAAAATGATCACTTTCGATTAGCGATTATTTTAATAAGATGAAGAAAATTTCAGATAGTCTTACTATTGGAGGTAATGCACTCTCTACTAACGAATTTATTACGCACATACTCAATGGCCTGGATGATGGTTATGAATCACTTGTAACTAATGTGCTAACTAAGATTGAGAAAGAAAATATTATTATTGAAGAGATATTATCAATGTTATTAAGTTATGAAATCAAACTAGAAATGAGCAAAGGAAAAACTCACAGTGACATAATGCATGATATATTATGCACAGAAAGGACAGAATTATAATAGGTCTAATATTGGAAACAACAACAATAACATAGCTGGTGGTAGTTCTAGTGGTGAGAAGGATATTATTTGTCAAATTTATTTTATACCAGGTCATGCAACTTACAAGTGCCGAAATAGATTCAATCATAGCTTTGTTCCTAGACGAGCTAGAGGCAATCAAGACAGTTTCAGACCCAGAGCTGGTCAATTCTTTGGTGGAAACTCTAGAAGGAATCCAAATAACTATGGAAGAAGATACAATGGAATTGGTTATGGTAGAAGCTTTTATGGTGGATTTCCAAGGAATGGGCCTTTTCAGGGATATGTCGCATTTCGGCCACAGTTTTGTTTATCCACAAGGAACTCCTAATTTTATTAATAGCAATTCAACAATTGGTATCAACACTGAAAATATCAATAGTCCAGTGAATGTTGTTGAAATTGCTAACTACAATATTGTTGCTCATCCAGCTTGGTATATTGATTCAGGGGCAACCAATCATGTTACACAAAATGTAGGTATACTTTTATCATATTCTAGTTACACTGGTAATGAGAAACTGCATATAAGAAATGGCATAGGTTTATCCATAAAGCATGTTGATACTGTTGTCATGAACACACTTGATACTAGCCAACTTTACTTTACTAATGTTCTGCATGTACCTGATATTTCTAAAAATTTATTGAGTGTTTCTAGATTGCTAGCTAATAATCAGGTCTTTATTGAATTCCATAAATATGTTTGTTTTGTCAAGCTAAAGAGTACATGGATAATCTTGCTCAAAGGGATTGCTAAAGATGAATTATTTCAAGTTGTAGATCTAGCTACAATCTATGATTCAAGTTCTTCTCTTGATTTCTTAACTCCAATATCAAAGTTAGTGTCTCTTGTTAATTTAAAGTATAGTCATGTGTCAATGTTCTCACAATGCAATGCATTTGTTATTAAGAATCTTCTTAATGTAAACAGTCCTTTCTTTCAATTCAATAAAGATGCCCAATTGGCCTTATCAATTCATTCTCATAAATTACTCAATTATAATATAATGTATAAAAGAATTGGGCATCCTACTGTTCATACTTTAAAACAAATTATAAAGCAATGTGATCCAACATTGACAAAACAATTACACATGAGTTCTGTAGTGTTTGTCAATTTGGAAAAAGCCATATGCAACATTTTTCTTAAGTAGAAATCATTACCAACCAACCTCTTGAATTGTTACATGCTGTTCTTTTATCCCAAGGCTACTCATACTATCTTTCTATATTAGATTACTACAGTAGATTCACTTGGATTTTTTCTCTTACTGCCAAATCCAAAACATTACAAACCTTTATAAAATTCATAATAATGATTGAGAACAACCTTTCCAGTAAAATCAAGTGTCTTAAAATTGACTGAGGGGGAGAATTCATGTCATTCACCACATACCTTGTTGAACAAGGCATTCAATTTAAGCATCCTTGTCCATATAGTCACCATTAAAATAGAAGAGTTGAGAGAAAGCATAGACACATTGTAGAAACTGGACTTACTCTTCTTGCACAAGCTCATTTACCTTTAAAATTCTAGTGGAATACCTTTCATACAACCACTTATCTCATAAATAGATTACCCACAACCATAATAAACAATAAGTCACCTTTTGAACTATTATTCAAAAAGAAACCAGATTATACTCACCTGAGAATTTTTTTTTTTTATGCTTGCTTTCCTTATCTCAAGCCTTATAATTATCACAAACTGGAATATAGAATTAGCATGTGTGTTTTTCTAAGTTACAGCTTACTTCATAAAGGATATTTGTGTCTTCACTCTTCTGAGAGGATGTATATCAATAATCATGTCATATTTGATAAGTCATCCTTTCCTTTTCAGCCTGGAGTAGATTTCCCTTCTGTGTCTCATATCTGTCAATCCCTTCCTTCTATTCCTTGTATGTCTGAAACTTTACCACTGAATCATCAGACTGTAGCACAACTTAAATTGTCCATTCCTCAGATTCCTCTGTTTCCAGTAAGTGCTCCTCACTCTTCCTTGCCTGTATTAGCTAATGTACCCACTTCATTAATCAATCCACAAAATTTATCCCCAACACGATCATCCTTACCTTTATTAGGTAGTTTACATCATTCATCTCTTAATTCATAAACTTTATTCCCAACACATTCATTTTTACCTTTACCAGACTCTCAACCTCATCATATTACTCCACCACAATAAGCAACTACTGTCATCCCATGATAACCAGGTCGAAGGCAGATATCTTCAAGCTAAAGGCCTATGTAGCATCTAATTCCTCAATTCCTACTATTTCTACTACCGTGTCAGCAACAATTACTGATCCTTAATGGTACAAAGCCATGACAAAAGAGTATAAAGCTCTAATGGATAATAAAACCTGAGTTCTAGTTAATCATCCCTATCATGTTCTAGTTGTTAGCAATAAATGGGTATTCAAGATTAAGTATAATGCTGACAAGAGTATTTATAAATATAAAGTCCGATTAGTAGCAAAATGTTTTCACCAAATACAAGACATCGACTACAACGAAACTTTCAGCCCTGTGGTAAAGTCATCTACCATTAGAGCTGTACTAAGCATGGCAATGACCAATAAGTGGGCGATTCATCAAATTGACATTAATAATGCATTTCTCAATGGCTATTTGACAAAAGAGGTATATATGCAGCAACCAGAGGGCTTTGCAGATCCTACCAGGCCTCCACATGTTTGTAAACTTCACAAAGCTTTGTATGGGTTAAAGCAAGCTCCAAGAGCCTGGTTTGACAAATTAAAATTAGCCTTAACACATCAGTGGAGTTTTATTAACTCTAAGTCTGACACTTCACTGTTCTTTAAAAGAGAGAATAATCATTTACTTCTTATTCTAGTATATGTTGATGACATCATTGTTACAGGTTCTAATCCTCAGCTAATCAATCAAGTTATATCAAATCTACAAACCAACTTTGCCTTAAAATATTTGGGAAAGCTTCATTACGTTTTTAGGCATTCAAGTCGCTTACAATGCTGCTAGGTTACTTCTTTCACAATCTAAATACATTGCAGATTTAGTTGTTAAAGTGCATATGCAAGATAGTATTCCATGTTCCACTCCTATGAGTTTTGGTGTTTCTATCACACGAACTGATGGACTTCTTTTATCATAAGCTACCTTGTATAAAAGCACTATTGGTGCTCTTCAATATGTTACACTCACTAGGCCTGAAATTGCTTTTACAGTCAATTTCTTAGTGCTCTAACTTAAGTACATTGGTAAGCTTGTAAAAAGGTTCTTAGATATCTCAAGGGTACAATTCAGTTTAACCTTCAATTTCACTCTTCTGGTACTCTTGATATTGATTGTTTTTCAGATGCTGATTAGGCCAGTGACAAGGATGATAGAAGGTTTCTTGTTGGTTGTTGTGTCTATCTTGGACAAAATCTAGTTTCATGGTGTTCAAAGAAGCAAGCTATAGTGTCAAGATCTAGTGCAAAGATTGAATATAGCGCTCTTGCTATGGCTTCCTCAGAAGTGTTATGGCTGCGATCATTACTTATTGAAATTGGTGCAGCACCTCAATCGGTTCCTGTAATCTGGTGTGATAATCAAAGTGCAGCAGCACTTGCCAGCAATCCAAAATTTCATGCATGCACCAAGCATTTTGAATTAAACATACATTTTTTACATGAAAAGGTAGCCAACAAAAGGTTTCAAGTGCAATACATTACAAGCTTTGATCAAACAATAGACATCATTGACACGACTTAAAAGTGATTTCCAACTCCTAAGTATAAGAGTGTCTTGTTGTATTATAACTCGGTGAATCCGAGGTCGCTCCACAGAGAAAGGATTTAATTTGTTTATTTTATTTTATAAAAATAAAACTTGAATATATAAAACTTAATTTAAGTGAAACTATGAAATTGAATTAGTTAGGGTTATGGATTCACTCTTAATAGTAAATAAAATTTAACAAATTCTTTTTGTCATTTTTATTTAGATTTATTGCCAAAAGATTAATTATATAAATTATTATTATTTTTCCATTAATTTTATTATGGATTAAGTATTTATTGTGTCAAAATCTATTTTGTCTACAATAAATCAAAATACCATGTTACCATATCTTATATTAAGATGTTAAGAATTTATCGTGCCAAAATCTATTTAATTTGTCTACAATAAATTAAAATTTCAAAATATAAAATATGTATAAAATCAATTAGAAAATAATTTAATTTTTATAATTAAAAATAGAATTTGATTAAATCATATTTATTTCTCAAGAGTTTCACCTTACCTTAACTATTTTTATTTAACTAAGCATGATTGAAATAAAAATAATTCTTGAAATTAAATTACTTATAATTAAAAGGAAATAAAACAGCTAAAATTAGAAATAAAACTAATATTATTTATGAAAATAATTACATGAAATATTAAAACACACCTGGAAAAGAGGATTATAAGGGGATTGAGAGAATTTGAGAAGAAGAGAGATATGCAAAAACACAAAAATGAGGCTCTATTTATAGAAAAATAAATTCATAATCCAGTGTTTTGCGGTCTATGATAAGCTTGATGCATACGCTTTACACAACCATTAGATCAAGATCCAACGGTTGGTCAAACTTTAAAAGTCAACCTTACACGTGGCATCATATGAAACGTTCGATTTGATCAAAGAACGGTTGAAATTTGGTGGGTTAATGGATGGATCGAGTCGACCTAAATACAAATATTCAGATCCTTCAACTTGCTTCACCAACCACTGCCACGTGGCACAATCTTGGCCATTGAATAATGAACGGTTGATATTTAGTCAAAATTGACAGCTATCCAGTGCATCCATATCTATTATAAGCTCATTTTATTATCCAATCAATGCTTGGTCAATTGAAAAAGTCAATTTTTCTTCTAAAAGCTAGATTTTAAGCCGGTCTTCACCCATCCTAAGGTTTTCGAACCTCCGGAATCCAAATTTGACCTTCATTTTCCCATTTGGAGCCTTGAATTACGTGAAATCAATATTTTACCTAATAAATACACAAAAATACTTAAAATTAAATATAATTAAAACATAATTAATAATTCTTAATAAATTACATGAATACAAATATAAATTATAATATATGCACAAAATAACATTTTTATCCTTTAATAAATATACAATTTTTAACACTAATCAACCTTGACAAAACCCTTAGCTTATCAGCCATTTCATTATTTGCGATCCAAGCTCAACATTGTTTCCAATGCAGAGCTTAAAGGGGGATGTTAGGAATAATAGTTTCAAGATTACTCCAACTGGATTCAGAATATTCCAACTGATTCTAAAGCTTAGTTATTAGTTACACACAAGTGTTACAATGCATGTATTAGTGTGTGATAATTAACAGTTTACAGGTGTCATGTTGTTATTGGTTATGTGCAAAGTTTGTTACTGAATCTGTTATTTAGTTTAGTTTGTTTATTAGCTCAGTGGAGCTACTTTAAATACAAAGCTTTATAATGTAAATATATGATTCAATGAATAATAAGAAAGAAGTTTTCTTCTCCATTTTCTCTGCTTTTCTTTGAATCCAAACACAGTAACAACTGATCTTAATATGTGTGATTGATTATCTTCCTTCTATGCTAAATTGCTAATCTTGCACTCTTCAAAATATCAAATTGAAACCGTTATTAAAGCTTGAAGATCGATATATTTTCTTATCAATATTAATTTCTATTTTTTCAGAATCCTTTAAACTCATAATAATAAAACCATCATTCCATAAACAAATCAAACATTCCATAACCAAATCAAAATAATCAATTGAAAAAAAAATCTCAAAAAATAATATGTAAAACACAATTCCAAATTTATCATGTATTCCTAGAGACAAATTATAAAAAAGAAAAAATAAATTCTACACCCATGAATATCATCAAAATTCCACCGATTTTTATTTAAGATGACACTCATCAATGTCAATGCATGGCTTGTAGCCATTCAAAAAATTTAAGAAGAAAAAGATGATGACACTAGATATTTAGGACTCAAGTAATCCCTTTTTTTCCCTTGTTTTTTAACCAATAATAATGTAATTTTAAAGTACATACAATTTTATCTTGGTTTTGAATGTAAAGATACTTTTTCCCCTATAATGTTAGCATGACATTAGAATTGGATTATTTATTGCGTGTTAATAAAAACATTGTAAAATGAAGGTTTTTCAAGGATATAGTAGTCATTTGATATTTTATAATTTTTAAAATAGTTAATAGATAATAATCCAAACAAAAAATGATTTGTTCTTTCACATTCTCATAGAAAATGATGAACCAAGTAAGTTTTATTGATTTTTGTTCTCGTAAAACAGAAAATGACTCAAATGCAAATTAGAATTCAATGTCAAGCTTATTTTTTGCCAAACAAAGAATCAATATTGATATTTATTTTGTACTTTTTTTTTTTTTATTTCCATTACTAAATAACCATTAATTCAATATTCATCTCAACATTTAATCCTTGTCCTTAAAACACACTTGACTTGAGTATAATTAGGGATGGTAATAGGGAATAGAGGGGAGGGAAAGGGACCGACATCCCGGCATCCATCCCTGATATCCGCATATGTTTTTGTCCCCTCCTTGTCCCTCTTAGAATTACCTAAGAGGATGGGGTAGGGTCCCCAAATAATAACAGGGGTCCTAAGAGTCCTAGATCACCAGGTAATTGATACGTTTTTTTAGTTTCTTAACTTAATTTAATCTAAAAATGTTTAAGATAAAATAAGAACGATCATAAATGGCTCTTATTTTATTGTACTCCATCAAAATTTTCATATATATAATATTCAAATAATGGTTTTCAAAACAAAATTCTAATAATATGATTTTTATATAATATTGGCGTGAGTGTTATCCATGAGCAATTATACCTCTTGGTCACTAACTAAGGCATGACGAACATCGCGAGGTAGGTTGCTAGCTAATGACACAATGAGCTAGGTTGCCTTGCCCCCAATGACCCGATGTGCCACTAAGCTATGATGAGATGAGGACGAGGTAGTTCTGGTTATAGTCCAAATAATTTGAAAATGATAAGTGAGAACGTGAGAGAGTGGTATAGAGTAGAGCTGGTAAAATTTAACACGACCCAATTATCCGACACGAACACGACACGAATAAATGGGTATGGGTCGGGTCTGGGTTGACACTATTTTTTTCCGTGTCGGGTTAGGGTTAAAGTTTTTGACCCATTTACCCGATCAATGACCCGATTATATTTTGTATTTTAAAATAATTTGCACGTTCTTATCATCAAAACTCAAATATTAGAGATAATTTTCTCTTTTATTTCTATTTTTTGAAATGATAAATATAAACACAGTGTTTTATTTATGTAATTTTATATACATTTAGAGCTTCAATAATATAAATGTGTAAAATATTGGTAGATATGTATATTTTATAATATCGATATATAATATTATTTATATATATATAATTAAAACTTCATAATAGTGTAAATGTGTAATATTTTGGTACATATGTATATTTTATAATATCGATAAAGTATGTACGCGTGCATGAATCACAGCGTATAAATGTTTGATGTAAATTTTGTTTAATATATAAATATTAAGCGAATTATTGGGTAACCCGATTATTTTTCCGTGTTAGGTTTGGGTCTCAATATTTTGACACGATTATTAAATGGGTCGGGTTTGGATCGACTTAAATTTGACACGACACGAAGCTGACCCAACACGAACACGACCCGATGACCCATTTTGCCACCTCTAGTATAGAGTTTGATTCTTGGATTATGGGCTTGCGGTGTTGTGGGCTTTGGACTGTGATTTAGTATAAATTACATTAAGTATTTATATTAACTAATATTTATATTGTTTGTGTAAATATTTTTGTATAAATATTTTAATATTTGTTATTTACACTAATATCTAATATTTTAAAATTTAAATTTTATTATTTATTCCATAATAATTCTCAAAAATAAAATAAAAATTAAAAATTAAAATGAGAAAAAGGGAAGATATGGAAGGAATGGAGATTCCAACTTATTCAAGTTTCTTCCCCGAATAAAAAATTTTAAAAAAAATCCGTGTCCTCCCTCCCCTTAATAAGAGATTAAATATAAAATTATCTCTGTATTCTTCCCAACTTAAAAAAAATTTCTCGAGACCCCATCCCCGCGGGGATTTCTACCTCCTCTAAGTATGGTATTCTCTGTTTTGTGCACAAATTTGAGACTAGTGTTAAATTTGAAGACGTATTGGTTACCTTAGCAAGCGGGCTACGCTGTGAGGATGAAAATGATAATTACCTTAAGTCTTTTTATCCTCATTTGTTAGAACAAAAGTGCATAAATTATTAACATCCGACCGCTGCCATAGGGCCACGTAGAAAACGGCTTTCAAATCCGCCCTTAATACGCAGCGTTTTCTTACTTTGTGGCTTCTAGAGAACCATTGGACAAAAGACGTGTGTTATTTTATTCTATTTTGTTTATTTATTTATTTATTTATTTATTTATTGTTAACGGAGACGGTGCCTGGTTAGGTGACTTTTAAGAAAGACATGTGTAGCATTACTCCATTTCGTAAAGCTGAAGAAGTATCTGAAAGAAAGATGGCTGTGATCGAGAATTCAAAACCAACGGTGGAGATCAACGCACTGAAGTTCACGTATCCGGGAATCGACGGTCATCCTCCGCCGGGTTCTACTCCATTAATCGACGATTTCACTCTCACTCTCAACGCTGGAGACCGCTGCCTCCTCGTCGGATCCAACGGCGCTGGTTTGTTCCATTTTTCATCTTCTTTTACTTTCATTTGTTTGTCATAAACTGAAAAAAAAAATGATAATTATTTATTTAATCAATTAAATACAGGAAAAACAACGATATTAAAGATAATTGGAGGGAAGCACATGGTGGAACCGGAAATGGTGAAAGTACTGGGAAGGTCTGCTTTTCACGACACCGCTTTGACTTCATCGGGTGATCTCTCCTATCTTGGAGGAGAGGTTGGTTATTTTTATTTAATCTTTCAATTTTTAACCCAAAAAAAAAAGTTTATTTGAAATTCTCACTAGAATAGAATTCAGTGATCCAAAATGAATCTTGACTTGCATTGGATGAATGTGACTATATTTTGTTGCGGCAATATCATATTGAGCTAGTGCTTGTTTGAGATTTAGGTTTCATGGTTTTTAATCCACGGCTGCTGTGAATATTGAAATGGAATTATTTGTTGCTAACTGTTAGCTAAAGAGTGTCTAGCAAACACTTTCATGGTTGTGATTTCAAAATTAAGTGGAAGCATGATAATTAAACCAAATATAGCTATGTTTTTGCAGTGGAGGCGAGAGGTTGCATTTGCTGGGTTTGAGGTTCCGATTCAAATGGATGTGTCGGCAGAGAAAATGATTTTTGGAGTTGCAGGAACTGATCCACTGAGAAGAGCTGAACTGATCAAGGTGAAAATCTTATGACTTCTCTTTTAATCATAGCTGCTAACCTCTATTTTATTTCTGGGGATGGATCGACTCATAGAAGAATCTAAGAAATCCTGACTTCATGGGAATAACTAAACCATTTCTTTCGCATGCCCATATGTATAAAACCATTGCATCTTGTTTTCTTGATTGTTTAGGTGTTAGGCATTGATCTATCGTGGAGGATGCACAAGGTGTCTGATGGTCAGAGAAGACGTGTTCAAATTTGCATGGGCCTCCTCAAGCCATTCAAGGTATTTCCTTCTTTTTCATTGAATCAATACTTCAATTGTAGCAGCTATATTTGGTTCATTCCTTATGCTTTCATTTTCTTGCTTTCTGGAATTCTTTAGAATCTTTATACTCTTAAGAAGTTATTCCTGTACCTTCCTCTTATCTAGGTTCTTCTTCTGGATGAGATAACCGTTGATCTTGATGTGCTAGCAAGAGCTGACCTCCTCAGGTTTCTGAGAAAAGAATGTGAAGAGCGTGGTGCCACAATTATCTACGCAACCCATATATTTGATGGTCTGGAGAACTGGCCATCACATATTGTATGTCTTGGTTTCTCGTTTTCAAAAACTATCTATTATTGTAATAATATCTTTTAAATATGGATAATAACCTCTCACCGTCAAAACTCTTGTATTATCCTCAGGTGTATGTGGCTCATGGGAGGTTGCAATTAGCAATGCCGATGAATAAAGTTAAGGAGACCAGCAAGTTGTCGCTAATGGTTAGCTTTCCATATCTAAACATGGAATCTTGATTTTCTGCCCTCGCCTTTTCATCGTTGATTGAGATGGCTTTTCTTAGCTTACTTTAATTTAGATTCTGTGCTTACTTTCTTAGTTAAAATTGCATAACTTGCAGAGAACAGTGGAGAGTTGGCTGAGGAAGGAAAGAGATGAGGAAAGGAAGAGAAGGAGAGAGAGGAAGGCAAGTGGTCTTCCAGAATTCGATAAACAAATTGATGGAAGCCGTGTAACTGGGGATCCTGCCCAGGCTGCGCTTCATGTAATGAACAATGGTTGGGCGGCAGGAAGGCTGCACTCCACAGTTGCCGGTGCAGAAAACTTTGTTCTTAGCACAAACAGAGTTCTGAGGTAGTATTTTTGTTTAACTCAGACTGAAAACAAGTTCTGTTACCACACATTGGTACATATTTAAAAAATTGGTTTTGAAGATTATGGCAGGCTCTCAATTGCCTAGGCTCTCTCGTCCAGCAGAATGACAGTTGACAGAACAGGCAAATGTTGCTATCGGATGTACATCATCTATCTGTATAAGCAAAAAGCACAAATGATTTGTTTATACGTGTCTTCTATTGTTCCCTTCGAATCTGAGTTTATACAATTAAATCAAATGTAATCAGCAAAGATCATCTGATTGATTTAACGAAATAAGATGGATTATCAAGTGTTTGCTTTTTAAACTCTCAATATCGATAAAATTACAGAGTTATGTGATTTGAGAATGTATAGACTTAATTGCCATTGCTTTGTGTCATTGCATCCTCAGAGCTTTCTCTTTGTGGCGGTTGGTGTTGTGTTCGCGTATGTGAAGGTGCTATACGATATATAAATTTTGTGTAAAAAGTTTTACACTAGGCCGTCTTAGCTCAGCCGGTAGAGCGCATGGCTTTTAACCATGTGGTCGTGGGTTCGATTCCCACAGACGGCGTATTTCGGTTTATTTCCCATTTTCATTTTGCCTTCATCATATGATTCATATTCGGCCCATAAGCCTGATCGCTAGCCCATATTTGTTTCTTTTTCTTTTGTTTCTTATTTTTGAAAGCTTATAGTGTGAATTAATTGCCTTTACTATGGTCGTTATAATTGTGGGTATAAATTGTATTTCTTTAGGTAAATTTGGTTATAACACAAGTATAAGAGATTCTTTTGCATTCTATCATTTTCCTATTTCACAATCTCCTCTGTTTTATTGGTAACCAAACGCCAAGAATGCAGCACAGATTCATAAATATAATCTTTATTTCAATACGAATTCATCTTTAAACTTATTATTGCAAAATATCCCACCACATTCAGCTTTGTAAATGGACTAAAACACCGTCTCAACCATGTTCATTTCTCTTAGAATGTAAGAATGCTACAAGAAGCAGAGTTTGTTTATAATAAATTCATTTCAGTGATATTTATCAAATCCAACATTACTAAATCCTAGTTAACAGATACTTATTAATTAAATCCAAATTCTCATTCTCTTACAAGCCATTAGTCGCTATGAGTATACTGCATACACTTGTAATATACATACGTACATAGGTATAGATATATCTTATCTGCTTAGCTGCATATACTTGTAACATATATACATGGATAGATAGGTATAAATCTATCTTATTCACCTAGTAGCTCCTTCAGTAATTGAATCCAATTGACCTTTTAACTTAGTGATAAATTAACGCTGTGGTTAGGTGCAAGTCATTGATTTAGATATGATAAAAGGCTTTTTGGCCTTTTTCATTTAAAAAAAAAAAGGTCAAGTGGTAATATTTGTATTGAAAGGGAGAATAAGAATAGTGTTGATTTGAAGTTTAAAAAAAAAGTAATGTCGGTTCGTAATTAAAGAAAAAAAAAGTAACTAGCTTTATAATAATATAATTTTAAACTTTCGAATTTAATGATAATACATTATCCTTAGAATAAGTTATAGTATAGTAATATCAATAGTAATTTGACTTCCAAAAGAAAAACAATTGGACTAAAACACTACTTTTTTATTATACCCTCACCATCAAGCTCTTCAATTTTATAGATTTTATTTTATAATCCAAAAAAATTTATTGTTCTTATTGGTGCAGATTTTTTCCCAAATTATTATGCAGTAATTAAAACAAATGTTGATCCTCTTAGGACTATGCTTCCTTTTTATTGAATCAGGCAATGATGAATTTCTTTTTCAGGTTGATCTTAATGGGTTTCTAAATTTTCTCCTATGAGTCCACTTCTTTGTGTGATGAGGATGAATTTGTAAATGATACTTTACAAACATAAGAAAAATATTAGAGACCGACTTTGCTTGCATAAATTGTCTAATAGTCAAATCAGTTATCGAATTTTTGAAAATGTAAATTTGAAATGAGGAATTTTAGAGAGAGAAAGTCAGCATTTCCCTCTGAGATTTTTTTGCTTACCTTTGAATGAGAATGGATGTTAGCCTAGAGGGCTACACAAATTGTAATTTTGATGATAACAAGCATGTGTTATTATATTTTACAATTTCATTAGTTTTTTAATGATAAATTTTATTCAAGTGAATCAAGTGAAAATCGAGCTCAAATCACTCAACGGATAACGACTCAACCAAGATTGAGTATTAGCGCAAGTGACGTCATTGCTACAAATCTTGTAAAGCCGGTATGATTTAATATATGCATGATTTAACATTTGAGAAGCTCAAGATTTTGTTTAATAAATCATTATTTTTCATAAACCAAAGGTTTTATAATCATAAGCTAAGTATTTTATGGAATTGGTGATTTTTCAAGATATGGATTAAAATGAAAAAGTTTTGCAAACTTTTATTTCAACAAGTATTGTTTTGAATTCTAGATTTAGACCTGTTTGACAAAATATGAAACATTTTGAGCGATAATATAATTTTCAAAAATATTGGGCTCTATAAGTATTATTTTAAATTCTAGATTTGGACTTGTTTAAAAAATATATAAAATATTTGGGTCATAATATAATTTTCATAAGTATTGGGCCAAATTGTAATTTATAAAAGTTTTAGGCCAAGTTGAAAATATCAAAAATATGCTTAGATGACAGAAAGTAAGCGGCTAGCCGGATGGGAATTAGCGGCTAACAGCCAGGCCTCTGTTTTTCAAATTTTAAAGCCAAATTTACAACGGTAACTTGCCACATAAGCTTAGCGGCTAACCGGCAATGCTCTCAAGGCCAATAACAGCTAGTTTACTCATCAAAACTATATAAACTCAAATCAAAATCAAATCTAACAAGTTTTTGAAAGTTTTTCAAGCTGAAATCAGTTTATACAATATCCCTTGAGCTTCCATTTTCCAAATCTTCATACATTAAGTTATCATCGAGCTACCACTTATATATTTACTCTAATAAAGAGTCTTTGTTGTAATCTTCAAATTCATTATCAAATTTGTGTGAGTATAAGTGTGGGAAACACTTTGGGAAAGGTGTGAGTGAGTGAAACACCATTTGTAAATGTTTATTGATACCTTGAATTCAATTATAAGAACTTGAAGCCTTGGAGGCTTGGATAGTGAAATCCTCAAGCTTGTCGTGCTTAGAGGTGTAGACGTAGGCCGGTTTTGCCGAACCACGTAAAAACTCACGTGTTTGATCTCTCTTCCCTTATCCTTTTAATTTCAAGCAATGTTAAATTTATTGCTTTTGATTTTATTAAGGCATTAGTTTTAATTATTTTGTGATTTTATTTGCTTAAATTTTAAAAACCCAATTCACCCCCCCTCTTGGGTTTCTTAGTTGGAATTTCATTTGAAGGCATATATGTAGACAAAATTGATTTGACTTGAGCCCTACTTGCCTTGATGTCAAGTGTTATTGTTCTTAGGATAGTTGGTGACACTTGTTTTCATGTGCATATGTTGATTGAAATTAAGACTTGCAACCGTGTCCTCTTTTTTTGGCAGAGAATGTGGCACCTTTGTGCTTAGTTCGAAGAATGTTTCTCCTAGGATCCTGGAATCTTAGAAACCTCAGAGCTTATGAGGGTTCTCCTAATAATATGTCCTATGATCCTAGAAATTGAAGAACTTAGAAGGTTTATCCTATGATTTTGGGATTTTAGGAACCTTAGAACCTAAGAGTTTTTTTTTTTTTTAACAATTTATGTTAATCTCTTCTTTGGCTTTGCCTTGAATTTTCTTTTGGCAATCTTATAATGGGATTACCAACATAGGAGGATTTTTCTACAAGACTTTTTATCCTTGAATTTATCCTAGGAGTATTTTTCTTCAAGGACTTACTATCCTAGGACGTTTTGCTTCTATCCTTGAATGATTGTGTTTGGAAGATTTAAAGTTATCTTATGAGGATTTTAGTCAAAACTCCATTTTTTCATCCTTGACAAAAGATTTAAATAACAGTTGTACAACTAAAAGAGGAAGGTTTATATTTGCATTTTTAGGATAACATAAAAGAACAAATATAAAAATGCATTTACAAATCATGAACCCTAACTATTTTATATTCATAATATATGATATAATAATTTTCTTGATAAAATTAAGAACAATTTTGAAACAATGAAGAAATAAATTACCTGATAAGAATTCATTTTAAATTCTATTGTAATTTTACATTCTTTTTTGTAATTTCATAAAATAGAAGATATAAAAATGAAAAATAATGTTTCTCGAGGGTTTGGTTGGTACACTGAATTGCATTACATAAGGATGCGTTTAGTACACTGCATGATATTACATTGTAATAGCTATTTTACAATATGGTTTATCGCATTAAATTGTAACGCAATATAATGTTTGGTGTGCCATAGACTGCATTGTATATAATGGTATTTTGTAATATTATGTAATATTAATGTTAAAATTAAATTAGTATTATTTAAATTTATTAATATTTTAGTGTTATATTATCAAAATTTGAAATTAATTATTAAATAATTATTTTTTGTATAGTAATTTTTTAAACATAAAAGTGATTTAATAATATGCTATAAATAAAAATAAAATATGTAATACAATATAATATTAAATTTTCAATTTAATTATAAATTAATTTTTATTTACTAATGTTGAATATAATTATTTAATTTAAATTTAGTATTTTAGTGAATAATTAAAATAATTTTTGCATATTTAAAGTAAGATAGTTATAATGATTTTATGTAATAAAACCAAAATAGTGTGTTATCATTTAGTTATCAAATATTTAGGTTTATTGATATTTTATATTATTTTTTAAACTTAATTTAACTTTAATTTTAATTTTAAATATTAATTTATATTTATTATTGAATAATAAAAGTAAAATGATTAAATTTCAGATATAGACAGTATTTTCATACAATATAGCCTAATCCTTACTCCTTCATAGGATTATTTTTATGCTGCTCCTTTCATTGTATTAGTCACTTTTTTAATACAATGCAATGCAAGTAAAAATTATAGCCAAACATGAGTTTATATAAGAATAATATTTTAATACAGTAGAATAAAGTGTAATACGAACCGCCAAAACGCACCCTAAGAGTTTTAAACGGATTTTGAAGCTCTACTCTTTGCACTACCCACATTGGACCCAAGCCTCATTGCTAACCCATCTAATGGTTAGTGGGCTAAATACATAATCTTTTGTGTTCATGTAACCAGAAAATACAAAAATCTAACATAAAAATTGCACTTGCAGTTCAAGTTGTGGCGGACGATTGCTAGCTAGGATTCCTAATTTCCATACAAAACGAAAGGATCATCATCATCTTGGTATATATTCAAGTTCCTTTGTAGACTGTCCCTATAAACCCCACAATCCCATTCTGTTAAATGGTTCTTAATCTTAGGCCTTTCATTATCTCTTGCATTTATAATAAAATTGGCCGACCAAGACAAGAATTTTGCGTCCAGTGTACTATCGATAGAAAGATAGAACATATATATCCTAACAGAATTTTGTTGCTGTGCCTTTAGGCTTAAGAAATCAAAATGTTAAGTGGGTCCATATTTGATATTACCTATTGTTTTTTCTATACCGAAAGTTCTTTATTGATGACATCTTTGATAAGGGTATAAATGCTGATGTTTTGATATATATACATACATATATATATATATACACACACATATAAAGCGAGAGAGAGGATCTTGTAAAATTATAACTGTTGTAACTTACAACTCCATACAAAAATCATGCGAGAATCTTATCATTTGTTATAATTTTTTATATATTTTTTTAATAAAATATAAGTTACTATAATTTAAAAATTACTATATATATATATACTTTTCTTTCTGTACAAGCAGACAGGATTTTTTTTTTCTTTTTCTTTTTTAAATCTCTCTCCCTCGTTTGGAGCACACACTTATCCTAACAGAACCTATCACCGGCCTATTGTTCACCCAACTGTGACCTTTTTTTATTTTTTATTTTTCCTTAAAGTAAAATCTGAATACCAAAAGAATTTGCAACTTGGAAAGTAATTATGTGTAAGCTTGAAATGTGAATATCTTGCCACATAAATATTATATTTTTGTGATGAGACGTTCCTTATTTTTGTTGCTTTCGTAAATAAAGGTTAAAGTTACTGATTAAGTGGATGGTGTGATGTGTTATAGCATTGTTTATAATTACATAAAAAATGCGGGATTTTGCTGCAAAAATAAAAGCCCCCCCCTCCCACAAATTTTATTCTAACAGTGACACCCTCTCTCTTAATTCTGATCTGATTGCCCTAAAACTCTTCGTATTGTAACGCATTAACATTCTAAAAACACTAGGTGGGCATATAAGGCAAAATTTCACAAATTTATTATTTCTGCTTTCAAGATTTTCTTTAAATGAACATACCATTCACATTATGCTAGATTTTGAAGTGATGAAATATGATAAAATGCATGTATTTATGATGCAAAATAAATAAATAAAAATGAAGATCACAACAATCGCACATGGTGCTCTGAACATCTACCGACAAATGGGTGGCTCTATTTGCATTTTGCCCATTTCAAGATGGTTGTTGCCATCAACTTTCAACTTGCCTCCACTCTTCTTATTCGGTACTTATTTGACTTGTAGTGAGCTTAGGTACTCAAGTTTTGACGTAGAAACTTCGGTGAAATTATTATAGTTAATATGATAATATTCAAAAGAAATTAAGAAAAAAAATTCATTATTTCAAAGTATAACGACATTAAAATTATTACTTAACAATAGACAATTGAAACATTTAAAATTAATTATACCATATATAGTAAATTTTATCAGCTGCGGGCTGCATGCTTTTTAGTTTGTTCCTGCAGCCACTTCAGCCACTACACTTTTCACCATGAGACTGGCTTTCACTAATTACCACCAGCCCCAGTAAAACTAGTCAAACAAAACAAAAACAGTAAAAATTGACAATAAACAGAAGTTACCACACACACTACATTACTATGTCACTTTTTCCTACCGCCTATCACCGTCATTTTGATTTTTTTGATTTTGACCCGCTTTTACTTTAAAATCCTCACACGACCCCCAATAACCCCTTTCCCTTCACTTCAAATTCTTTTTTTCCGGGAAAATAAAGGAGAAAAAAAATTTGAAGGCGGGAAACATGAAAACGTTGAAAAAGAAAATTAAAAATCACTAGACGCGGAAATTCTTTCCCGAAAAGGTTTGACCGAACTGCCAATTCGCTGGTGCCACGTTCCAAGAGGTTGAGGTTCTTCGGTCACTGCCCGTGACCCTAAACGAAAGGGCCTGGCCCACAAGCTGAGCGTTGGATTGCCAGTTTTGCCCCCAGTTGCGGCTCATGCTCAACCATTGGGTGTTGGAACCTTTCACGCTCACGCGCACGATATCCCCTGCACCCGCGACGTTGGTGACCAAGACCAAGTTGAAGTAACGGAAACCGTTAATTGTGAATCTGATTCCGCCCCGCTTTCTGCACGGCACCCTGCAAAGACAAAAATAAAAATAATAACAACAATAACAGTTAAAAAAATTGGCAACGTCACGTTTAAGACTCGCCCCAATAGTACCCTACGATTTAAGGGCAATTTTTAGCCTTTTAGGGGCCGTTGAAGGCTAAAACCTTGACTGACTGGTTAAATAAATAAAAATAAATAAATATTTCAGTAATTAGGTAAAAGGTCCCAAAAAAATTGAGAACAAACACACGCGTGGGAGAACGTGAACTGTGCCCCAGATTTTCTGACTTAGAAGCACGACCCCATCCTGATTTTCCGGTAATATTTGAGAAACAAAAAATTACTAAACCACCCCTAACGTATTTGACGAAAATGACCTTGTAAAAAGTAAATGATTGCCTACGTGCGATCATAGTTTATAACTTATACATTATACAACGGAAAGTAAAAAGGTCTAAAAGGGCTAAAGACGGTTTGCCGTTGGCCATGTTTAGACAAACAACATAAACCGCTGATCACTAAAAGCTTATTTCCAGTTTCTGTTTGTTCTCCAAGAAAAGAAGTGGGAAAATATTAGAATAAAAACACACATTAAACAGCCCGACTTTTTCCAGGGTCTCCGGTATTTGTCTCAAGGAAAACATTGAAACAAAACTTCGAGACAAAGAAAAGAAACCAAATATTAAATAAAAATGTAAACTTTAGAAGGGGCATTTGAGTAAACTTGACAGTGACTCAACACTCACCTGCGGTAAGAAACAGGGACGATACCAGCGCGGTATTGGGCGAGCTTGAGGAACATAGGCATGGCGAGATCGAAATGAGGGCGAGGAGGGTTGCACCACCCGCCATCATCGGACGGCTGAGCGAAGTTCGGGGGGCAAAAGTTCGTCGCCGTGATCAAAATGGACGGGTTTCCCGGATTACACCATTGCGGGTCGTTGTCGCACTTTAACTCGAAGCACGATCCGCAGCTCAAGCCATTGTTGAACAGCGCCGTGCTGAGAGCCGCCGTGTTCACTCCGTAGCCCTGGCTGTACAGATTCCCGTACCCACAAGCCCCACCTGCGCAATAATACATATATCACCGTCGAAAAAATTGTTTAAAAAAAAAAAGAAATGAGAAATGGAGAAATGTACGGAGATAGAAATAAAACATACCCATAGTGCCGGAAGCGTCGTTGCCACCGTAGAAAGTGGCGTGGGCGGATTGCCAGGGGCTGCCGGTGTAGACACCGGGAATCTTGGCGTTAACCGTCGCGAATAAAGAGAGTGCCAGTGAGAAAAAGCAGAGCATTTTGAAAAGAGCCATTGGTGAAGTTGGAGGGGGAGAGAGAGAAAGAGAGTTGAGTGAGTGAATGAAGCGAGTGTGTGTTGCCTGGGGGGTGGCGAATGGAGGAAGCGGGAAGGAAGTGGGGGTACTTAAAGGGGTACGTTACGGTAAAAAGTAAAAAAAAGGGGTTAGTGAATGTGAATCGACACCCGGGTGTGAATGTAATTTAATGTTCCCGTTTGTTACTGCTAGTCTTCGTCGTCTCTTCAGATCTATTCTTTTTTATTTTAATTATTATTTTTTTAGTGGGCCAATGGGGGATTACATGTGACCGCACACATGGAGGGTAGGACGATCAAACGGATGGCACTGGCACGTGCTAGTTGATTGAAACGACGGGGCTTTGGTTTCTTCGTGTTCACACTTGATGCGAGTTTAAGCATCGTTAGATGGTAATACTTCTAGCTTCGTTACTTTGACTTCTCCTATCATCCGTTACGTTGAATATATTCTATGGATTTAGTTGAGTGAATATGTTCTACTTTTTATGACTGGCGTTGTGAGTACAAAGATGGTAAAGCTGAGATTCGGATTAGTTTGTTGGCCCTCCTCTTTTTTTTTTTTCTCGGCTCAAGCCAACCAACAAAAATAAACAACTAAAAAAATTAATTTATTTAATGATGATAAATAATTATCATTGTTGATAAAAAGTCGTATTAAAGTTAGTTTGAAATGATCCTAGGGCATAGTTTTGTTCCTTGTGAATGCATTTTTTGCTTCCATTCATCTGAATTCAAATAATAATAATAATAAAAAGCTAATTTTAAGCTAATAACAAGTAAGATAATATAGTGTGAACATGTGAGATAGGTAAGAATGTTGTTGAAAATGGTAAGTAACAATGAATTTTTTCCTTTTACTATAAATATTTTGGGAAGAAGATAAGTTGATTTGAATTCTTTTAAACAGAAATATTAAACATATTAGGCAGCTTACGATATGCACTATCGCATCGCATATCCTTAATCAGGCCAACTTGAACCCACTTTACTTCATTTCCAAGCGGTGCTATTATCTAATGGCTGGGATTTCATCACACTTTTGGCCTTATTTCATTTCTTTTCTTTTATCTTACTTTTTGTTATTTTCCAATATTTATCTTGAACCATGACCTTTTAAATGAAAACTAAAACCATTTGTCGAGAGATCCCAGTGAAAAAGTTACTCGCCCAAATTGGATGAAATTTTTTCCTACAAAAAAAGCCCGAATAGAGAAAACCGCGTAAATTGTGGGGACCATTTTGTCCTTTCCTTGTAGTAATATAACAAAACCAACAGAGACCATGTTCGTATTTGGTATTTTGCCAACTGCTCTGGTGCCCCTCACACTACGCGGGACCCGCATGTACTTTCACGCGCTTACTCGCTTCCCCTTTCTTTTTCCGTTCAGGCTTTTCCTGAATAAAAAATAATTATTTATTTAAATATTTTACAGCATTTAATTTATTAATTATAGCAACTTTACCTCAGCAAAAGGTCGAAAGGATGTGGGCGAGCCACGTCTTACTTTTTCGGTGGAATTTTGGTTATTAAAGCATCTCTAAAAATAATGAAAAAAAAAATATTTACTTACCTATGTAATAAAAAATTATGTAATAAAATAGAGGGTGAAAAAATATATTTTTTAAAAAAAAATTCTTTAAATAGAAATAATTTAATATTATTTTAATTAAATAAATATTTTTTTAAATAAACAATAAATGATAATTAAAACACCTCTCTTCTTTAATACAAAATAATAAAATTTAAATTGAAGAGAGAATTATTTTTTATTTGAAAATTTTTAATTAAAGAATCTTTTAAAATCTCTAAATACTAATGTGGCTCTTCAAAAAAATAAAATAAAATATTATTTGAAGAGCTTTTTGGAGATGATCTTAAAGCTTTATTTTATGAAGTTAAAATTTAATGAGTTTATAACATATTTGTGAAAATGGCATTAAAGAGGAATAAATTTTGATTGGTGCATAAAATTATTAGTGAGAATAATTCAAATGTTCTTTTTTTTTGTTTTTGTTTTAATTAATTCATGCATTCATGAAATCTGAACATAGAATTTGAGCCATAGAAAAATTGCTTCCAATTATTAGTGAGAATAATTAAGGAAAATTATCTACTAACCACCTATTTTTTTGAATTTTTTTAAAAATATATAATTTTTTTTTACTAAATTACACCTGAAGTTACATTTATTTGTACTTTTCAACTTTGTTTGTTGACTATTAATAATGTTAAATATAAATAATTTAACATTATTAAGTTCTTGAAACTCAATAAGAAACACTAATCTCCAACACGTTTTTTTTTTTCAATATTGACAAGCATTTTGAAGCGTCATTTTGATAGACGGTGGCATACTGGCATTGACCGTATTCAATATTATATCAAGGCCACAATTCCTCTCCATTTGTTATCAAACATTATCTTCAAAGCATTGCATTCACAATGACAAATTTCACATATTCTGATCACGAAAAATAAAATGTATGAAAAATTTCCTTTACTTTTTTCATTAGATTTCATGATGGTTTAATATTTTAATTCTATTGTGAGATTCAATTCATTTCATTTATTCTTATTTCAGTTGTATTGCATCTACCATTTCAAATTAGTCGGGTCGCTAAATCAAGGTTAAGAGTCCTCGGTTTTTCTTACATTCTCAATTGATAGACATTTCCTTTGTAATTATATTTTATATTGTCGACGTATATAATTTGCCAATGAAATATCAATATAAAAATTGTTACAATGTCGGACCAAAATTCATGTTACATGCAAGAATGATATAGTTTGAAAAATAAAATTTTTGTGTAGATGAAAATCAAGCAAGACCAGAGGGTTAAGTTTGGTATCAAAGTCAGGGGGCATTTGATTTATAACAACAGATTTAAAAAATTGCTTGTTATGTAGAATAAATTGATTCAGTGACTGTGGGTGCTTATTAGTTCGTTTGATAAAACTTCTTAAATGAAAATAAAAAGTGTAGGGCTCGAATTTCACTTACACGAGAGCAGAGAAAATTGAATGTCACTAAATAATAATTAAAAAAAAATTATTCGGTAGTCGATAAACATTAATAATTTTAAAATAAAATTTTGTGATGTCTAACATCGCCTAAAATGACGCGTATACTTATGCACAGAGGAAGGGTCACAACAAAGACAAAAAGGGCCATGTGGACTCTCCCTCATCCCTCACCCCGGTGAGCCAAAAGGCCATAGGAGGAATTTGCAAACGGTCATATTTCTAATATATATATATATATATATAAATAATTTAATTGAGGAAAAAAAGAGTTCAAACCTCAAATGCATGTGAATCGAATTATTGTTTTCGTTTCTTCTTTCTTCCCCAAACTTCTCCTTCCCAATCTAAAGAACCCACCTCCATGTGCCCTCGCTAATTGCTTTATTTTATTCCCTCTAATTTAAAATATATTTTTAATCCATTAACGTATACGTATAAACTCCGTCCTTAAAATAAGATATCTTATAGTTGTCTCATCTCTCATGTACTATGAGCATGTGTCGTGGATAATGTTTGAAAAAAAAAAAAGGGAAAATATATATTGTTTTTAAAAAAAAAAAAAGAAAGGAGGATGGACAAGTTCAAATCAATTTTTATCTCTATTTTCAGTTTTCCACTCCAAGGTTTGAACCCAAGTCCACACAAGTGAGGGACGACAGATTGTACTACCAACCAACTCGACTACACCCTTGGGGGCGGAAAAATGTATATTGTTGGTTAATGATCATTTATGAATAAAACATTTAAGAATATCTTGTGCATCTTTTATTTTGGAGCCACTATTATTGTGTTTCTTATCCATCCTCTTCTTTGTTATTTAGTGGAATGAACAAGATTGATGGACTTCTTCGAGGCTTATTGGATCCTTCGTTCATATATATGAAAAGAAACCAACAATGCAGGTGAAAATATCCTTCAATAACAAAGAACCAAATGAGGAAAGGAGTTGCAAATCTTAACATTTCACACCCATTTGTCAATATATGGTTGCTATATCGCACTAGAGAGCACCGGAGAAAACAATGCTTGCAATGAGATTATCTTACATCCACAGGATCTTACGAACTCTCTAAATTTACATTATATGTATAATAAAATTAATTAAAATTTTCTTTTGTTTTAAAACACATCTAAATCCTGTTTAGTGTTAGAAAAAAAAAAACGCTCGATTTAAGTCATGGGGCAACATGTTGCTTTCATCTGCAACAATTAATATTGTGCTATAACATTCTCAATTTCTCGTTCAACTATTGATCAGTCTCACCAACGGTGCCTTTAGTGTTCATTAATTGAAATCAAAGATGCATATCGCAGGTAAGTAAGTTGTAGATATCTACAAGGGTTAATATCGTTTGGATCCCTAAGATCTTATGCTCTTAAAAATAAGGATACTCATGTCTATTGATATCAAACAGGCTGCCGATTCTAATTAAACTTTGACCATCACAACACGAGATAGTATTTTCTTTAATATGGATCCTAAATGAATATGAATTAATTTAATTGAACCTGCATACACAAGAATATATCAATCTAAATAGAATGCTTATTTTTTAAAAGCATTTGATTCAAATATCTCAAAATTAAAAATTGATTTTACATATTTAACTTTATGAATGTTATCAATAGGGAAAGATGTATAAAATCTAATAATATTAAAATATGATTCTTATATGAATCAATATTATATGTATTTTGATTTACAGATAAGTAAAAAAAAAAGTTGAAACCTCTGCTGACTATTTGAAGAGCTGAGGTTGTGGTGGAGGCTTACAAAAGAGTAAAATAGATGAGGCCAGAACCAAGGGACAAAGCATAAGTCAAAAATTCAGTAGTTGGAGACCCCCACCTACCAGTATATTCAAAGTTAATGTGGATGATGTTATTAATTTTTAAGAGCAAATAGCTGGTTTGGGTGCTATCATTAAAGACTCATGCAACAAAGTTATAGTGGTTGCTGTTAAATCCATACATTTTATAGGGGATGTAAAGATTGCAGAAGCAAAAGCTGTTGAATGGGGTTTGGTTGTGGCAATAAAGGGCAGTTCTCCAATATCTAATGATGGAGTCGGATTGTCAAGGTGTGGTGAAGTTGGTAAACAACAAAGAGGGTATCAGAACAAAGATTGTGTGGGTGATTTCAGAAACCCAAAACCTAAGCAAGGACTTTTAGAATATTAGTTTCCATACACCCCTAGATCTTGTAATGCTCATGTTCATTCCTTAGTTAAGTTAGCTTTAAGGAAAAATGAAACTGTTGTATGGCTAGAATCTTTGCAAGTTAAAGTTGAATTTGTTTTATCAATAGTGATCTAATCAATTTGCCTCTTTCATTTAAAAAAAAAAAAGAAGATATAACTTATCATGTTTTTAGCGTTAAGTTGTAAAACAAATGCATTTAAAATGACTCATCATTGAGTAAGTCATACTTAGTGTTCATACATAATCTATGACAAAATATTAATAGGAATTTTACTCATTTCATTGGGAATCGAAGACCTAATTGATATAAATAGAAGAACTATAATCCTAAATTGTAAAAACTAAGAACGAAGGGACATAAATGGTATTGTCCCGATTTTTATTTTTTTTAAAAAAAAAACTGTATGGAGAGTGCCAGTCACCGGCGACCAACCAGATCTAGCGAATCCACCACGTCACGGGTGTGAATTGAAGTGAACTCCACCAACACATCACCAACCCCTTGAACCCACATGCATTGCCGAGACATGTGAACGTGCCAAATGCCATCAATAAATAATCAATATTTGCTCAAATATTGCTTCTTTCTCTTTTCACGTTCAATTGCTTGACTATCAATAACTATGCTCACGGTTGTACCATTTGCGCCCAAATATTTATTAAAAAGCCATTCAAATGTCAAAACTCAAAAGTGCTTTTTTTTTTTTTTTTTTTTTTTTTTTTTGGGGGGGGTGGGGTTGTTAAGGACTTCTTAATCTTTTCTTTTTTTTTCAGAGGAGGAACTTCTTAATTACTAGCTAGTTCTATAGTTGTTGCTTGGAAAATATTTGCATAGCAGCTGGGTTGATCAGAAGAAAGTGAAACGTTATGGTAGATCAAATTGTATATCATAAAGGATGTAATTAAGAATTTATGTTATATTCAGAGTGTCTCTCCAACTTAATGCTATATCTCCCAAATTTTAATTGTATAGTAACCATAACATGAATTAACCTAATTGACGTCCATTTTAATTGAACTATAAATGGGTAATTGTCGTTGTTGTTCTCTTGAGATCTATCCTCTCTTTTCAGAGTGATATTTTAAGACCACCATGTTTCAACTGCGTACCAAAGTCTAGTTTTGATATTATTTGGTAGGGGTTCTCAAATCTTGGTTGTCAACCCAAAAAATTAACAAATATTAGTGTGAAGTGGCTATATATATAGAAATGACCAATTGCTAATTAAAACCCGTACTTCTGTTTTTAAGTATCTTTAAAAAAGGGGAAAAATGTGTTTTATAGATTGTAGTATTTGAATTACTTAATTAACTACTGATAAAGTTATTTTACATTAATCATAAGTTAAATCTTACTTAATTACTATTTGTTATTTGAGTACAACACATCAATGAATGAAGATGAATAAGGAGATTAAAAAATCTACTTCTCAAAACTAATTATTTTGCTTGTGAACTAAGCAAATAAAGACCTTTTATAAGCTTCCAAAACCAGTGCATGCAAGCACATGCATGCAACGCTCACTAACTATTCTTTAGAGAGCTAATTGACACTTTCGTCTGCTTTTACAACTATTACAATTAACATATATGTATATTTTTCATGTGTGTGTGTGCACGCGTGTTCTTCTATTGCTACGTAGAAAAGTAACAAAAAAGATGTGTATAAGTCCATAGTGCATTTCACATTAACCATTCAAACTTCTTGTAGAAGTGCTCTCTTACTATATGTGTTTAAATATGATAAATTAATGAAGAAGTCAACCTATTATGAGATACAAAAGCAATTTTAGCCAGTGAAAGTGTCACATGGGATTGCTTGATTATATTTAGTTTCTTGATGTAATGTAATAGTGTAATAGGAAACCCATGTTATGAGTCCAATCATTTTTGCTTCAACATTGGATTAGGGTTTATTAAATAATTCAATTTCGTATCCCCGTTTGCTCAAGACAAATTCAACATATTCTAATTGGTTGGGCCATTATTTTATATTTTGGGATAATCAACGAGCTTTGGGTTGTTTCAATTTTCCAACGCGGTGCTTCATTTCTTCATTGGTTTAGGGTTCCAAATAGAATGTCACAGTGTACATGAGGAATGATAATCTTAAATTTATAAAATAAAAATTTTTGATTGACTCATCTCAAGGCAAGGTTCCGTACCACTTGAGAATTGTGAGATTAATTATTAATCAAGCGTCAATACCGTATTAAATCGTCGGCGAATTACCTGTTTAGATTATAAACACACATTAAACAATTGCACTAGTTTTTTAAATTCATGGAATATTATAACGTGCATCTGTTCTTTCCCTGTTGACTTGTAAGTTTCTAGATTTTGACTAAGAAAGGTTCCGGATCCAATTGACATTCAGATTAATAAAATTAATTATTCATCTAGCAACCAAGCAATTGTAATAATTTCCCCCCATGAGCTTAAAACATGGAACGCATAAAGCTACTTTCGACTTGTGACTTTTGACTCTGTATTGGTAGAAAAGGTGCTAAACATACTTTTGACTCACTCACGATCGTATCACTTGCACTTTTAGATGATTTGAAACTTCCTTGAAAAGCAATTGCTTTTCTTTTCTTCTTCTTCTTTTTTTTTTTCTGTTTTGATTTTTCTAAAATATTTTACATCTCAATTCTTTCCCGACGCTTTTTTTTTTTAAAAAAATTTTAAAAACGAATTTAGAACTGAGATTAATGGTTCAACGTGTCCATTCAAATTTCATGATACTTTGAGAATGAAATATCTAAAATGCGACTCGAGCCCTTGGTTAAAAAAAAAATGCTTTCTATAAAGATGGGATTTGTGATTCTTCGAGTCCCTATTTGGGGACTCAATTTAATATTTTCTCCCACATTTACGAGTAGATATATAGGCAATTCTTCCCTGTATATTAGAATAGAGATCTTGCTTTCTAGTAGGCATAAATTTACAAACTGTTCTCAACAATGCCTTAGGTTGGACCATAAAGTAATTAATTGTATAATTACTTATTGGATCAATATTTTATTCTTTTTATTTTGCATCTATATAAATGAATCCGATCACATTTCAATTATTTTCCAATGCTTTTTAAGAAAAAACTCAAATTTGACATCAAATCAATGGTTTTATGTGATGTTATGGGAGATTGCCAATTTTCCTTTTACTGAAATTAAGATATATCAATTATCTCCTTATAGTTTTCATAATATCCAAAAGTCCCATAATACCAAAAATTTAAAGGAAAAGAGGAATAAATAGGGCATTTACTTGATAATTTATCTTGGAAATATAAAATAAGAAAAATCATTAAAAATAACAAAAATCATAAGAAAAATATATTATTATTATTATTAATTTTTATTCACACCGAAACATTTATTTTCTTATTTTTAGTACTTAAATTTTTTATTTTAATGTCCATTGAAATGATTTATTTATTTTATAATAAATATGAATAAAACTTTATCTGAAAATAGTATAATACTATAAAATTATATAAACATGAGGGTTATTAGCTATTATGAAAATAGTGAAGCAATAAGTATTATATATTAATTTTACTAAAAACAAAAAAAAAACAAAAAACTAACGGTCTCCTGTAAACTGATCTACATGCTCTATTTCGAAGGTTCATGACAGTCATAAGAAGGAGAGATGTGATATGAAATACCTTAACATATAAGAAACAAAATCCGGTTGGTATTAAAGGGCAACTCCACATTACAAATAATAGAAATTTAGGCATTTGCATTTGCACATCACATATGGTGGATTAAAAAAAAAAAAATGAAGAACACAAGCACATGAGACATGAGACATTAACGACTTTATGGCTTTAATTCAAGCATGGACTAAAAAAAATTTTAAAAAAAAAATCATATAACTGAAGCCAAAAAATTTGCTAGAAAAATTCTTCTCACACGAAAGAGACAGAGAAAGAATTGTCAAGAGAAATGGAAGCAAGAGAGCATGGGAACCGAGAAATTATACAAACAAGCATGTGGGTTGCAGAGCTTTTCAGTTTTGAGTTCTTTTTTTCGGATATGCCCCTCTCGTTATCTTAAAATTATTCTCCTTACTCTTAAAAATTTTGATTTGCGGTTTATTTTTCTTAAGAACAAAAAAAAAAAAAGAATCGATTAATTCACTTATAATTTTTCTGTATCTTTTAAACGAAAATAAAAATAACTTAAAATTTTTAAAAAAATGAAAAAATGATTTAAATATAATTGATTCGAGGCATAATTCAAAACTTACCCTTGCAAGTTTTTCAAAGGTAAGACTAAGAGACAAGACATGCACGCTAATTTGGACATCTACTTTTACTGTTTTGATTGACCCGTCAATTTTAAATTATGAATGGCCATTACATTTGTTTGTATATCCATGTGAGCTCCCCTGGCCTCCGCATCCACTTGATTTGTCGAGTTTCATTGGGGCCCAAGGCCCCCGCGAAAACGACACCACGACGATGATTTTGGAGCAAATTTAGTACTAAAATCGCATGTATTATTTGATAGGGAGTTAGCAAAAGTCGAAATTGATTTTTCAGTCTCCTAATTTTTTTTTTTTTAGGATTTGGATTTAAATAATCAGTCAAATAAAGCCACTAAAAAATTAGTCATTCAATCGTTCGAGCCCCCGAGTGCGGTGGTCAAATTCGAGTGGTTACGTTATTTAATTCAAAAGCATCAAATTGAATTGCTTGTTATTGTCAACATTTAATTTTCGGAAACATAACGTACGTATACAGAAGGGCCACGCAGTCTACACCTTCCAATAGTTGTTTTATTTTATTTGTTGGTTCCCCTTTTAATTATTTTTCGTTAGTTTTGGCCTTCAATATTTTTTTTTTCAAAAGTAAATCCGAATCACGAATAAATATAAAAATCTCTTAGCAGAATTTTTTTTTTCCCTCTGAACACTCATAGATATTATAATAATTAGAATACTAATTATATTTATAATAAGACATTTGTTAGGACTGCTTTTTGATCAAGTATATTAAGCACAGTCCAGATCTTTTCACTATGTTGAAAATACCTATAGATCAAATCTATGAAGTATGGTTCAAATTTCTACTCTGATTAATAATCAAAGGATATTTGAATCAAATGTTATTTTTTTAAAAACAAAAAACTTTACTCGTTGAAGTAACTAAACACTTGTATAATAATATGTATCATTGTGTCGACGGTAGAGGCATCATCAAGTGCGCGACTTGGTGTAAGCTCGCATTGGAATAGGAGCTGGCCGTATGCGCAGTGAGACACCATAAGGTGCCCGACCATGCAGACCTCATCACAATTCTCATTGTGTAACCATTTGAAAGCATTTTAAATGATTTAGGATTTTGATGTAGATTGTACTTACAATCTTTTTAATAGTGTATTTTTTTTTTTTATACTGACTATGATAGTCATATTATAACTTACATTATATGAGACTATTTACTGATATTTACAATCAGACTATAACTCATATTTACATGAGACTGTTATTAGGATTAGTGTATATATATATATTATATTGAAGTATGCCGAGATTTTATCCTCATTAATTTTCGAGAGACGACTACTCTACTCACATTAATAAAAGAGTAGACTACCTTCATTCAATAATTGAGGAATGATTAAAATCCCTACTTTATTTTTGTGGGTGCTTGAACTGGCGCCTTCACAGTTGTGAGGGCACCAGCCCAACCACTCGACGAAAGAGCGAGTGGCAATAGTGTAGTTTTGTTTAGATAGAGTTTCTTTTAAAATTTTGAGATAATACTTTATTCTTACAAATGATAGACAACATGGGTCTATAAGGCGTCTTCTTTTTTCTTTTTTTTCTTTGGTTGGGTATAAGTAATTAATAAAAAATACGTTTTTAAAATCTTGTTTGGAAATTTTTGGGTTAATTTTAGATTACCCCCTTATAAGATGATAATTTAAAATATTCCTCAAATTATTGTAAATTTCAATTTATCTCTCTCTTATTTTTAAGAAGATAAAGTTTCTTTTCATTAATTCACCCATATTTTTTTTTCTTATCTTTTGAACAACAAAAAGAGGGTACATTTAAGTTTACAATAATTTGATAATATTTTGAAAAATTTCATTTCACAAGAGGTCATTCGAAATTTACACATACAATTATTATTATTATTATTATTATTATTATTATTATTATTATTATTATTATTATTATTATTATTATTATTATTATTATTATTATTATTATTATTATTATTATTATTATTATTATTATTATTATTATTATTATTATTATTTGTTGTCGAATTAAAAAGAAAAAGAAAAAGACACAAACATGTGTGGCAAGCTCTTTTCCTCAAAATAACTTGTGAAAAACGAATCCTGTGCTTTTTTTTCACTTTCAGTGAAGAAAGTTGAAAATTGATAAAATACTGTTTTCAATGTTTTTTACATTTTATCCTTCCCCCAAAAAAGAATCTTTTTGAATATTCTTCTAAAGACATTTTTTTTTGAATTATATAAAGGAAATCTTTAGATCGATACTGTTTTGAAAACACATTTTTGAATTAAAAACAATTAAAATTGAAAAATGTAATTTGAAAACCGATAACAAAAATGTGATAAGCAAAATGTTGGTTTTAGAACCTTTTATTTGTACATAACTACAAATTAGTATCGCATCATTGTTGTATAAATATAATTACATAACTCTAATGTGGCCCCTCAATTTATACAAATATTGTATGCATAGGAGTTTCTATCTTTGGTATTATTCATGTTTTAAACACTTATTACCCCAAAAGCATTATCGAGTGGTTTTCAAGCATTTTTTTTTTTTTAGTTAGCTAACCAAGTTAGAATCTTGAAAGAGGTAGGGATTAAAAAATCAAAATAAGTTGTAGCTACCCCTACCTTTGATGATTGAAAAATAGAAATAAAAATAAAAATAAGAAAAAACTCATTAATTTCCTCACAATTATTATATTATTCAAATTTAAAAAGAAGACTTACGTAACTCTTAAAATTAAGAATTTATTGAAACTGGTCCAAACTTCAGATGGGGTGTCCAAACTGGATAGGCACATATGTTGCATCTCCTGGGTATGTTTGGCACCCCAGCATTTTTCATGACCTCTCATGTTGCTCGCTTCAAAGAAATTTTTAATCCCATTGAATCTTTCAAGTGGATATTGGAATCTTTTCAGTGATTTTCTATTGGCATAACTCATTCAAAAGGATCAAGTTGATTTGTCTCTCTCTCCCATTTGAGAATTCATTTTTCGTCTCTTCTTAGATGAGCATTCTTGTGGCCTGAATTTTGGGTATGCATTAAACTTATCAGGGAGCCACAGGCCACAATAATATCTAGTATATCTGATCATTAATGATACGTGAAGAGAAATTTATAAGCCATTTTGTGAAGGAATTGAGAGTGGTGCCCATGGCATGCTCTTTGTCATGTGTAGGAAACCTCTGATGCAATCTTTGAATCTTCCATGGTCCCCCAATATTGATTACTTGTAGCAATTAAATGAGCGTCGTATATGTTTTTACATCAAGCTAGCTTATTGAGTAATTAAGGTTCGAGATTTCGGGGCTGTAAATTTTCTATTATATCAGGTAGAAAAAAATTTTAACAAACATGACTAGAGATTTATTGTACGACCATATTTGGACCGTACTCTCAGAATTCTTTTTTACCTCTATTACCCAAATCAAGCTGTTGGTTGAGTAATTATTCATCTTGTGAAGAAGTTTCCTCGGTGTTGTACAATTATAAAATCTAAAAGAAGAATGTTGATATACTTTTCATTTTCTCAACCATTTCCATCAATAATTACGAACAAAAACGAACACTATTGATAATAATTCTAGAGTAAATGGGATAAATCTAGTCGCGTTCTATTTCACCAAGTCAAGACTTGATGCATGAGCTTATGAGCACTCGTGCTTCCTCTTCTTTCAAGTGGTTTTATGAGGATGAGTTCTTTGTCTGCATTAATTACTGGTATCACAGTATGCTTTTTTTTTTTTTTATTTTTTAATGGAATTGCCTCATCACAGATAGAGTAAATTTGGGAGGGTTGTTCCTCGCTACGCATAGGATCTCACCCAGCCCAACATGTGAGTCGTTGTGGTTGTCAGTTTTGAAAGAGGAGTGGATTGTAAAGTCTCTTTTCGAATTTCACATTACTAAATTAAGATCTAACATGTGAACTCATAAGTATTTCGGTTTATACACGATCCTATAAGTTAAGTTTTTAAGAATAAGCTCTATCAATTGCACAATTTGCTAATGCTTTGCTTTAAATTATCCCTTACTTTTAAGCGCTCCGTAGTTCATACACCTAACCTATGATCTAATGGGACGACAATGTTGCAACGGTGATGGCACTAGAGTTGCTCAATGCAGCCAGCAGGATCAGCATTATACTTATACTTTCACACTCAAAAGAGTCAAGGCACGCTTTACTTTCCATATCATGGTTGCTTTATGATGTTTTCGATCTACTACAACGCCGAACTTCACATGCTAATTTTGCTAACTGACTCAGATTGGACACTTCGGAAGTTCGAACTCAATTTCCGTTCAGGCCTACCGACAATCTTTATTTTCTACAAATCGTTATGTCGGTTCTCTTCTAGTCTTGTAAAGGACATGTCGGTTAAAAGTCTAATTTTCTCTCTCTCCTCAATTGACATATCTGCAATCCTTTTTAAGCAAGCGTATGAGGTTTAGGGTTTTTGGTCAGCAATTTACATATAAAAGGGCTATGCACCGCCACACCCACTCTAAGTGACAGCCTTTTTAGCTCTCTACTCAACTTACTGAAAATAGCGCAGCTACTTAAAAGCTAATTAATCCCTAGCTTCATTTCAACAACTACCAACCTAAATGCATTTCTATCGATGCCCAAAAGGGCTCAAAAGCACAAGGTTAGCTATCATAAGGGGTGACAAAGTATTGTAGTCATTGGTCACTAGGGTCATGTTTCTAGTAATGTTACCTTTAATTGCAAGCACACACCCCACATGCATAATGCTTCGTGGTAGAAACCCTAATTTCAGATTCGGTCCCTACCAGTTGATGCAACTCCCCTATAAAGGTTATAATTCATGTGAAACCCTAGAGAATTATTTACCGAGGCATGTTTATTGGTAAAGATCGTGTGAAACAATTCTCGTGAAAGCTGTGGAAACATTTATTGTAGTTTGCAGTTTCCTGACATTCCCAGATTTTAGAATATGCACCGTGCACAACAAACAGTTCAAATTTCAAACACCTATTTACACTACCCGGCTGTTCTGCTGAATAGGGTTCATCCTTCAAAATGCAAATAAATGCATGGTAGGAATCCAACAAAAAGGGGTGTAACCCACCGGCAGAAATACTGAGAACTGTGATATTGTTTACTCAACCAGTGATGAAAAACAAATCAAACTAAACTAGATTACAAATTTTAACTGGTGCTACATCAACCAATACTATAGCACCTATTACATGAGAGAGACTGCATTTCTTTGGTTTCAGAACTTACAATTTTACTTTCTACTCTATGAATCAAGATAGAAGGCTAACCACATGATGTGTGATCTATACATGTCAGCCATACAGTAAACAAAATCTCCCAAGCTCAAAAAACCCAGAATGTGTGTGTCAGCAGAATTCAGGTTTCCAGGGCATGGTCCGAGAAATAGCAATGTGAAAGAATGTGTGTTTGTGACCTATACAGCTGCGGCTATAACACTTTTGAAAAATGATCGTGCTTAAAAGAGACATATATATCTTGAAAGCAATGATTGTTGACTTGTTTAACCATCTGAGATTCTGGAAGACTTCAACGGATAAGCTGCAAGTAACAGAAAACCTAATCATTCTACGAAGGTCATTGAGAGGAACTATTTCGACGTTACCTAAATAACAGAATGCTGCTTACCCATTTTAATTCACAGGAGCGTATTCGAATGTCTCCTTGATTATAAGTTATTCCAAAGACTTTACTTTTTACTACCTAACAACCTCCTTGAGATAAATAATATCATTGCGTGGATGAGCTTCTTCCACCTTAACTTCTACCTCATCTCCAATTTGTGCTCCCACAGATACCCATGCAGTGGCTTGAAGTCCCACCTGCAAACATTTAGTGGTTAACACTTTAGTCCTCCATACAGTTGAGTGTAATATGCTCACAAGTATATTAGCTATTACAAAATACAAACATTTATAATTTAATAAAATCCCCATTATTGTCCAATCATAATGTTCCATAAGAGAAGATAGTCTTCAATTCTACAGTTACTGGAAAAGAAGGGGCTATTTAATACAGGAAAACTGTCTATGCGCACTGCATGTAATTTTTGAGAAATTCCTGAAACAATCCTATCCTATAACTGCAACATGATGGTGGAGGACAAGAAATTGTATGCCCATCCTTCTAATTTCAGAAATAAATGCCTAGTTAATGGAAATTGCTTTGAAAATAACAAGAATCATAAAGAGTTTTTGAGGTTACCAACCACATGATATAAAGAGCTTTTGGTTCCAGGCATGATTAAATGGTCTGGAGTAATTAACAGGAGATGAGCCCTTCAATGGTTTGAGAAATATGATGAACAGAAATGACTAAACAACTAGGTTAAACCAGAAAGGAAGTGGTCCAACTGAGTTCGAATACGTTAATGAAGTTAAAAGCAGACATTCTGAGGCTACTGGTTACTATCTTACAACATCAGTAAAGAGCTCTCACTATAGCTGGTTGCCTTGAGATCAGGATTTTATTTGTTGTTCCAGAACACCAGAACACAGCATGTAGATCAAGTTAGCATGGATAACAAGTAACCAATACATTCTGAATTACCTCAACCAATAACAAGGCTGCAGTACGGTCTTTGATAAATCTAAGGATCAATGCACGATATCGCCTCTCTTTCGGTTGCCTTCTCAAAAATTCTATTATCCAATACCGAAGACTAGTGTTGCTGAGCCTCCTTGCAATTCTAGTCTGCATGTTCACTATAGATGCCATCCCTTCAAGCTGGCCAGCAGAGAAAGGAGGAGATTCACCTCTAAGACATGCTTTTACCTACGCATGTTAAGAGATGTATATAAGTTTCATAGAAAGAATTTGGTCTATTTCTCTGCCCCCATTAATAAGTAAACAATTTGCTAAAGCACGACAGGGTTCAGTGGAGGTAGTTGTCTGGTGATCAATCAATGGCACATTACTAACAAAACCACCAAATCCATCTTCCTTTTTTTTTTAAAAAAAAAATTTAACTTAATTATTTGTTTTCGAGAAAAAAAAAATTGAAAACCTAGGAAACCAAGGCACTTGCATGAAAAACCTACATGCACTAGCTATGATCAGTCCATCTACTTGATGCCAGCAGTCATGCCAAGCACATTTAATGGCACTTTCTGTGGGGTCATGAAACAAACTAATTAAATGAAAAGAATGTATAAAACAGTTGCAGTTTGGGAAGAGCACTCAGCAACTATAAGGTCCATAATCCATTACCACGTACATACATTAAGAAGAAAGAAAGAAAAGGAAAAGAAGAAGAAACTAACCTGATAATGAGCAAGAAGATCCATATACCTACGAATAGGAGAAGTAAATTGCACATAACCAGGAAGCGCCAGAACTCCATGGCGTACTGGCTTCCTAAAATCAATTTCAGCAGCACGAATTATTTTTACAATAGCAGAGCTCCGAACGGGTCCTTCAGGAAGATGTGCAAATGCGGATGCATCGATATTTGATTGAGGCTGTCCTCTGTAGGGCAAAGAAAGGTTATTGAATGAGCCGTAGGTAGCTATAACTTCCCCACAGAGTATCATCATCTCAGAAACAAGTCGCATTGCAGGGTCAGCCTGGTCTTCAACATATAGATTGATTATCGGTTCTGGATCTTCTGGGTTAGCAACCTTGATGCGAGTCTCTAACGTTGCTGTGTCAATTGCACCCTGCAAAACCCATAGTTAATGAGCATAAGATGTCAAAACAAGTTGGAACTCAGAAATCACACTTTACACTATTTGGAGTCAAAATTGAACTACATAGAAGGTACAACCTGTTGGAGACGCCATTGTAACCGGAGAGCAGCTGCCTCGGATAGAATCTTTAGTTCAGCCTCCTCTTTCAAATTTAGATGAAGCAGCTCAGTTGCACTCTCATATGTTAGCATGTAGGTTGGTTTGATAATGGAGTTATCCACCGAGTATTCTGCAATGCTATAGTATAGTGGTTGCAGCATTTTCTTCATTAATGAAAATTTCATCTTTACACTTAAGATATGAGTATGTTATATATGGGCTATCAGTAAGTGAAGATGACTATCCATGAGTATAACAGTAACTAAATGCAACCATGATACTTCAGATAAATACTCTACATCAAAGTTCAAAAAATTGAATATCATGAAATTTTCACATACCATTCTTGTCAATCATATTTATCCGACAATTGGAAAAAATAACTATCCTATGAAATCATACCCATTCTAGGAGTTCTTAACAATAATCAGTTGGGTGGTTTTGAATTTTCTTTACTCTCACTTTAAGGGTGGTTGGAAATGTCATTTTATAGACAACTACAATGTTATGGTGATGCAGCAAAGAGGTTATGAACTAAATACCTAGAAGACCCAATTTAACATAGCTCAAGTAATTAACACAGAATCATTTAAGTAATATAAAAAGCGCATCCGAGAGTAACAAAGCTCAGAAATATAGGAAACAACTGACTAAACTTCGGAACCTCCTAAAACTCTACAACCCATAGTCATCATAGTATATAATTCCTAGGATGCAAAGGGCGCTCTATAGATCCTCTAATGCGAAAGGCAACACATCTCAAACATTCAAAAATTCCAAATATGGCATTGTAAGCACAAACTTAAATAAGCACACTGACTAGAAAACAAAATTTACCTGCCATCAGAATGCAGAACAACAGACACAGTAACAGCATTGCAAACTTCTCCTTGTCTCAAACTCATTCCCTCCATAGCAAGTTTCTCTGGAAACATGGGATAAGTGACAGTGGGCAAGAAAACAGAAGTTCCTCTTCTCATTGCATCCCTATAATCATAAAATGTATCAAATGATTTAAGATACTCAGAATTCTTTTTCATTCAAAATGCACTATGGATTTGCAGGGATACTTGTCTAATAAACTCCCAGGTTCAATATATTTAGTTGGATCAGCAACATGTATGCAAACTTTAATCCTTCCATCCTGCAGCCTCATGGCACTCAGGGCATCATCAAGCTGCATAACAATGCACCAAATCAGTTCAAGATCACAACATCAATGAATTGAAGCACCAACCTCAGACAACTTTAGTAAAAATTACCTCATCAGCCTCATCAACATCAATGGCATAAACTTTCAAATGAGTAAGATCTTTTCTGTTTAGCTGAACACAAGGAACACCAAGTAAGCATATAGCAACTTCAGTTTCCAAAGATATCGTAAAAAAGAACCATGCAGTATTAAAGTTTAATATCATATTTTGCTTGCAGCATTCATGCATTTAGCATATCCAAAAACTATCCAATTTATATGACATTTTATCAAAAGACATGTGACATCACATCTCTCTGCAGTAGCCCCACAATCTGTAAATTACAGGATATTTCCCAATGACAACTATTCAATTTTACCCTCTTTTCTTTTTGGTGATGATTTTTCCTACCAATGTGAGAATTTAAAGATTAATTATGTTTTCTCTATCTTGGGGAGGAAAAGGTCAAAAGTCAGGGAAATATTGAACCCTAGAAAAGTGTTAATAGCTTAAACATAAAATAATTATTATAAGAGATATACTACCATCTGATCAGGTATTCATCTAAGTTTTTCAAAATTGCATGCAGTAGGAAGAAAGCTCACCTCATCTGGGTCAGACGAATCTGCCAGAAGACTTTCAGCAGCCAATGCAACCTCTTCAGAATGATCCGTGCGAATGTTGAACTTTAAAATGTCCAGGTTCACATGTACAGGAAAATACCCAATATCTACAAGGAGGTTTAACGCTGAAGATGCTGTTCTCGCTAGTCCCAATTCCTTAAGTATCTGACAAGAAGGAAAAGGAAATATTAATCAGAGGCCCAGAAGTAAGGAATACAATTGATATGCATGGATTACATGAATAATGCCATACGAATTTCATCTTTGTCTTTCTATAATCAAGGACACTTATTCCTACATCAAATAAAAACAAATCCAGTCAAGTAAGACAAGTTACCATCCCTGCAGTTTTCTTTTGATCATCATCTTTACATGCATCAATAGCATATGCTTCTAGAGACTCAATTTTATGTCGGACTTTCTCTTCTGTCATCCATGAAGACTTGAGAGGTTTAGCATGTGAAGGCATTCCCTTAGCAGACTTCAGCAATTGCAAAAACTCCTGAAATTCTTTCTCTGCGGCCTCCTTGGCAAGTTTCCTACGTAAAAGCTCTTCTACCTAGTTTTTACACAAATGGAATAGTATGCGCTCATTGAACAGAGAGCGGTAATAAAAAAATTAAGATATTAAACACTGATCTGCTATGTAATCGAACTTCTACAAAGTTAAGGCTTGTGCCAAATTATGAAATATGCCATAAACAACATTAGCTTCAAGGAAAATCTAATTTCTACACACTGTACCTAATTAAGAAAAAAATGAAGCAGAAAATCAAAAGTTTCTGTCACAAAGTAATAGACGGTAAAGAAAATAACTTAACACAGGAAGATAACACACTGAACTGAATCTGCGAACCTCCCCAAGCTAGATGAGATGATTAAGCACAGCTAGATGTTTGTAAGTGTGCTAAAACAGAACTGAACCAGCACTAAAAATTCATTATTCTAGCTGGTTACGATACTAAATAGATTCTGAATAAAATTAGACTGATTAGATTCCAAGAGTCTGAAGTGTGCAATAGGAAGTAAGACCATATTACCCAACCAAAACTCCACTCATTGGCAGTTCTAGTACGGGACCTCAATCACCCTAATGGAGAAGGATATTGACCATTGCTCAATACCAAATGATCCTGTTGAAACAACTTGCCTTCGTCGGCAAAGCTATTAGCTGGAAAGGGAATTTTACTTGATGTGAAGAAACAAGCCTAACTCTGGAAGCGCCAAACCCTTTGAGATCAGATTTTCCAGTCAAGGTCAAGCCCACGAGGCCTTATGTGACTGTGAATCCTAACAACCCAACCTCTAGTGAACCAAACTTATCAAAATTTCAAAAATACTAGAAAGTCACCTGCACAGTGGATCGAGGTGCATAGATAGAGCGAGAGCCATTAGTGGCCTGCACACTGAAATAGATTTCATCTTTAGATAGCAGAAGATGGGCACAATAGCTCTCCAGAGACTCCGCACTACCAAAAATGATCTGCAGAGTAGGCTACGATCATCAAAAGGAGCGACAGGACAGCTCTCTATTAACTGAAAAAAGAGTACCTCTGCTAATTCTTCAGGAGTGACTGACTTATTCTTTTCAAGAAGCTCAACCCAAGCGAACTCAAGCAGTGCTGGGTCCTGCATCAAAAATATAAATACCAATCAACCAGATTGAAAAACCACACAACAGTAAATATTTTGCATAATGAAAGAGAAACCAACCAGATTATCCTGAGCTTTCTCAAGGAAGTTCGAAATCTCTTTGTGGTCAAACTTTTCAAGACCTGGAACAATAAATGTAACTTGTTGTGGTTTAATGGAGCATGAAACACCATTCTGCACAAAAAGATCAAAAAACGGGTTCACTTAGCTGCAAACCACAGAACTGCTCAGAATAAGGGAATAAACAGTAAAGTTTCAACACCTAGCAACCTAGAGAACATGCCGCATTAGTTGTTTCTACTAGAACCTGATCATACACCATCCAGTTCTGTTTGCCATCAGGTCGCTGTGCAACAGCAAGCAATACCCTATCAGAGTCTTTCTTGAACTCCAGCAGCAATCCTTTCTGCAGTACTTGGTTTTCAAGCTTATCTTCAAGAAGTTCACCACTTGATACCTTCACCCTGCAAAGCCAATTAACTATCATGTCAAATGTATCAAGCAAACTAGTAGTTAAAAAAAAAAAAAGTGCATCGATTGTGCGTTTGCTGTTCCAATTCCCCCAAGCCATTTGGGACTCATGCTTCAGCCTCTTCTTAAAAGTAGAAGTCAGGAATTCTTTATCTTAAATGAAAGGCAGAAAATACGTTGCAGTCCATTGATTTCCTCCAAAAGAAAGGCGAAATTACAGAGTCTTCAGAGGTAACAAACCAGGTCGCTTTGAATGCACAGAAAGAGATGATGTAAAAGATGAAAAATGTCTAGAACCACCAAGGAGATAAGTTCATTTTTTCATCAGCAATGCAGCCAAAAATTATCACTTCAGGTTCACTAATGCCACATGCAAAATAGGAGCAACAGTTTCTTCTAACAGTCTAACTAGAAGCCATTTTCTACATATCAAATCAAAATGAAGCAAAAAGAGATACTCAATTGAACTTCTTCATATCAACCATCAGCAATCCACTTAATAAGCTCTAATTTTTGAAACCCCATAACAGACGCTTCATAACATCGAGCAGAATATTAAAACCATGCTTATATTGATCATAATTTCTTTCGGCAAAAATACAATTTATTAGATACTAAACAGGGCGTCCGCAAAATTCCTGTACATTCATAGTTGAGCAATATAACATCAACAAAGAATAATAACAAGTTATATTATTTCAATATTTCCAAAAAGAAAAGATTAAACATACTTAGCGAAAACTCTCAAGCGTTTGCGCATTGCTACGAGTTCTTGCATGACACTATCAACAAGACTGTGAACCGAACAGCCCTGGGAACCGGAACGGTTCAAAAACTGTCGCTCCGAGCGACATGCCGGGAGCCGAAACCCTAAGTTGGACTTGCAGCGAAGTCGCGAAGACCGGAAATGGTAATAACAGCATTGAATTTTGAACGAAACGAGAGGAGGACACGTAGCGGAGCGAAAGATGGAGCAAGAGTTAACGGCTCTAACGGCCATCATCGTCAGTTAAATGAAATTGCAGTTCATGAATTGAGTGAAAAGAAGGAAACGATAGACGGGGAAAAAAAAATTGCCAGTGTTGCTCGTATAAGCGGTGAGCAGATAATCCAGAGAGGATTTAGTTTACGGGTAAAAGACCGAAGCCAACAATGACAGGCGTTGTAAGAGCGTATAAGAATAATAATTATTAATATTCTTATTATTTTGAAAAACAATTATCTTATTTTTAATATTTTGGGTAAGACTGGTGCTCCCAATTGGCCTTTTATTGAATACACCAATATAAATATGCGTACACCCCACCAACAAAAAATCATTCTGATCTGTCAATATTCACAGGCTGACAGAAATTAAACATTGGGCAAACATATGAAAACAGTCTAAATTAAATTTACAAAATAAAAATAATACAAGAAGGGGATAGAGCCTGTATAATGTGAACTAAAATGGTATCCTGGAAAATAAATTGTAGTTTTTTGTGTTACACGCTCTAAACATCTACCGTCAACTTCTATATATGTCTTGTGTCTTCAGCATACAACATCAGCGGCAAAGCTCAGTGCACAAACTTTGGATCTGAGAACTGCTTGGATTTGACAAAATGTAAAGGTTGGATTTTCCATTACTCGAGCACGTTACATTTAGCTGGTTGCCGAATTGGGTGGTCTGCAGTAATATTCACACAAATCAAAACATGGCACGTATAATTAATCAGAGACAACAATTTCAGAAACAAGTCTCTTCTCTTCTGTTCCAAATGTGCATTGGAATAGACAAATCAATCTTACACATTGACAGAGACTTGAAACACATTTGCTCTCATTTTGTTCAATAAATGTCATCATTTACAGCGACTAGCAGATACCTTGCTTGATAATGTTTGCATTTGCATACCCACCATCTCATCATTTCCTTAACCTTTAATTACTCTAGGGAAAATTAACTACCCGTTTAGTCGAATCACTCCAATCAACAAGGGATCCTTGGAAATTTTATCTCAGTTTTTATAATGATCAAAGTTCATCAAGTAAACAACAGAAACGAAAAGAGAGTATTAGTATAGTTACCGAGCAGAACGCAGGCTCTGTTCTACAGCTCCATCTTGAAGTAGGGACACAGGACAAATAATTACACCAGGAACAATGATCATTTGCATCAACTCCTCGAAGAAGCATAACCAAGCCGAGAGTTAACCTGCAAAGTTAGCGCGTAATTTGAAAGCAATTCAGATTTTACAATGTCAGCTATATCAATATGATACTCAAAGTTCCAGTGATGAGACATAGAGCAATGGGTGAAAACTACATAGTTGAAGATTAATTACAGCCGTGGACTGTGATTATACCAAATCAGCTACAATCAACTCTATGTTCACAAGAACCAAAAGCCAGGATAAATTACTGGCCAAGAAGGGAAATTTACAATGGAAATATTTGACGAGGTGTGTGGAAAACAATTTGCTCAAGTTGCAGTAAGGACAGAGATGAGGAGTTAATTGCTCCACAAATATCAAAGGTGCAGAAATGAGAAGAGAATTAAGCAACAAATTCTTTACTTTACTTCAGACGATCTACACTGAAAATAGCCTGGAGTCTAGAGGCTAGAGACTAAAAGAGATATTACTTGACTAGTCTATATCAGAGTACTTTAGCAAACTTATCTAGTTTCAAATGTAACGTTTAGTAATCAAAGTTCTTTTAACAGTCTTTTAAATGCAATTTAATCAAAGGATGAAAAAAATGTTTTCAAATGCTTACCCAACAATTACAAGGACCAGAGAAACTATCCAAAGAATGCACTGATACATCTTGAATTTCCGTCTAGACAGAGCTGAATAACCAGACAGAGCATATCTCTGTTCAACCCATCCAAACTGGGGTCGCATAAGAAACACAAACCCAAGAAGAAACCCAGAAATAAATCCTCCAATATGAGCAAAGTTGTCAACATGTGGGAGGATTCCAACAGCTAAATTGATTGCAATGATGACCACAAGAGTAAAAAATGCTGCTATCTGAACATGCCACAGGAGATTCCACATTATTGAACTACCGGTGTAACTTCACTTACTTATTCAATAGAAAGCCCTTGCAATGAGTACCTTATTAGTATACATTGTCCAGTTAGTGATGAGTTCAGAAAGCATGCTTCCAAGTAAGCCAAAAAGTGCACCAGAAGCACCAACGGAGATATTAGACTGTATAAAAAGAGCTGAAAGCAAACTCCCGCCAAACCCAGAGATGATGTATAACAGCCCAACACGAACTGTGAAACAATAGGTTTGGACAGAGATGAATACCAATATTAATAGGAAATTTCAGCAAGCAAAATGGATACAACAAGATAACTCACACAAGGTCAACAATTTGAACTACAAGCAAGCAGTCAATTCTGTGAAATTCGATAATAGTATATTATCTAGAAGTGCGAGTTTCATAAAAAATGCACAGGCTACAAACACATACTGAACCCAAATTCTTGCTCAAGCCGAATTCCAATAATTAAAAGACTCAACATGTTTGCCAGTATATGAAAAACTCCTCCATGTAGCCAATTGCAAGTGATAAGCCGCCACCCTTGGTGTTTGTCAACCACCTTGCTCACATCTAAAGCCCCCATCTTCTGCAACCTGAACCAATAAACAGATAACTAGTTTGCTTTAGCTGCCGTGTTCTCAAAATTAAGCAGAAACACTACAGATACGAGCATACTTTGAAAAAATTATGCTTACGTAATCGAAGAGGGACCAAGAAGAGGATTCTCCTTGAAGGGCTGAAACGAGAATCGACCCAAAAATCTTGCAACGCAAGAAACCGAATTCTTTGGACAATTGTTGACATACATGGTGATGACGAACATGACAATATTTGCAATCACAAAACAAGGGATTAACCAAGTGACCCATTTCTTAAAATGCTTGATCTCTTCGTAAACAACCGGCGGTGGTGCTGAGACTACTTGCGGCCGGTCTATTTCTTCTACTGGGTGTACTGTGTTACCGCTGCCACCGCCCTTTGAATTGATCTTGATTTGGATCCCCGGTGGAGACTCCGCCGCAGCCATTAGAATAAAATTTGAGTAACCGGACTGTTCAAAATTTTTGCGAATAAGCAGCTAAATTGGTGCCAAATGTGTACACATAGACAGAAAATTGGCAGTAAGTCAAGGGCCTTACCAACTAAAACATCGGTACCTGCTTCAATTCCTAATCCAATTAAATAAATTTTGACAAATTATTTTTTCTTTTGTGTTACGTAAAAGATTGCTTGGTCATGAAATTTGGAATTATTGTCATTGTATTATTTTTGTGTCTGAACGAGGAAAATTAATTCAAAAGAAAAGTTGTTTCGAAATTCATTACATCAAGACACGTGAGCATCATTGCCATCATCTCCCGAACATGAATAGTGTATATGTGCCAAGATTCTGATTAAATTTTTATATTGTGGAAATAAAGGTCACGTTGTTTCCTGTTGCATCATAGAGATATGATCGATGGAGCAATGCGGTGACAATGGCTAATTGACTATGCTCCAGATCGGAAAGTGTCAAATATAAATAATTGATATGATTTATATAGTAATAAATCATCAAGCTCCTAAGGCCCATAACTTTATGACTTCTATTTATTTTTAAAATATTTCAAAGTATCTTATGGTATATTAATACAGTAATAATATAGTTACAAAATTTTTATATAAATTTATTTTGTATAAATAAATGTGACATAATTTAATTAAATAATTCTTAATTTACATAATTTATTTTTATTATTTTATATTTTCATCTAATTAATTAATTTACATCACATCAATTTATATAAAATAAAATTTATGCAAGAATATATAACTCTTTTATTATTATTTTCCCAATTATGCTTTAATTTTTCACTTTGAGAGCCTCAACTATGCTTTAATTATTTTGGGAGATTGGCAGAAAACTTTAATCATGACAGCCACTAAAATAGCTTGATTCTGCGCAGGCCAATCTTTAATGAAGGAAAAAGAAACCAAAAAAAAAAAGAAAAAAATGATTTTTGTGTGAGATTAATGGAGTATAAGGTAATATATTTATAAATATTTCATATGATTTAATAGATTTTTTGTGTTATTATTATATCGCCTTTATAAATTATACATTGTTTATTATGTATTTGGTTGTGTATGAATTTATGCCACATGAATTGGGAAATAAAAGCTTCTATGAATGGTAGATTTTTGAATTTTTCTTTGAATTATTCTATTACTGGTAATTAAAAAACGAAATTAGTGCATTATCACTCATATGATGGTCACTTACTGAATCAGTCGCTTCCCCACTTCGCTTAAAATAAAAGAAACGGAGGGACATCGACGCATTACGTTTGAACCGTATTTAGATTAAACGGTTATGATTCTATCAACTTAGAAACGATCACATGAAATTAATCCCAAAGTGACGAGTCCACGAATTGCTTTTGAAGGCGGCGAAGGTGCGTCGCACCGTACCCGGCCCCATGTTGCCGGCACTGCAACTTGTACACTTGTTACTTGGCCTTGTTTGGCAAATTTCCACGAAGCAATCGTACGTGGATATTAGCGTAGTAATGTTTAACTCCTTAATACTTTTGTAATTTTCAAATAAAGACATAATTTCTCTATTTAATCAAACAAGTCTCTAACCCTCATTTTACTTTTGAACATTACATAAAAAGTATGGATATATTTGCACTTTTGAATCTATGAGAACGCGTTTAGAATAGTTTTGTATTTTCTAAGTTAAATCTCTAGAGTCAGAGTGATCAATCCACAATAACGTATATACAAATTCAAAAGAGTTTTGCCACTAGAGGGGTGGACAAATTAGGTTTCGATTTAGATTGTTTGAGTTTTAGTTCGGGTTGTAACCCATTTAGATTGGGGAATTCAAAGTTGAATTGGAAATACAAACCCAAATAGAACCAAACTGAATTTAATTTGGTTAAGATCGGGTCAATTCTAATTTTGATTCTGTTTAAATTGTATGTTTAATTAGCATTTAGATTGGATTAAATATTTACTTTAGGTTGCAAACTTGGCTTGGGTTGCAATTCGAGTTACAACCTAAAGTTCAAAATTAGGTTGCAAATTTAAGCTTAATAATGAACAAAATGAATATAAAAATTAGCTATAAAAATTCAAATTCTAAAGTAAAATATTGAATAGTCAAATATTAAAGTTTTGTTTTAAAAAAAAATTAATAAACAACAAATACACACGCGCGCACACCCCAAAGTAGCAAACTTTTTAACTTACAAATCCTCCAAATGACAATAAGATTCCATTTCAATTAACACCCACGACAAATAGGTTAAGTTCTAAAAATGAATTGTACAAGTTTAGAAGATTTTTATAAAATATATTGTCACCAAGATATTATGAAATTACATAAAACACATATCATTTTGCATATATCTCAAGATTATAGTTTATGTGAATAAGAATACAAATTTAATATAAAAAACTATTACTGAATCTAAAAAAGTAAACTAGTTAGCAATATCCTCAAAATCATACACCATAAAATAACAAGTAAATCCTAATAGTATAGTTCGACATAGGCAAAGAAGCTATAGACAACGTCTAGTTTCAATTCAACAATAGTAGATAAGAGCACCGGTGCACCTAAACAAAGGAAAAGGTAGCCGCTGGGTAGCTTTATTAGCTTAACAGTCTCATTGGATGAGTGTGTGTGGTTGGTTCTTGGTGTGTGTGTGTGTGGATTTATTATTCCATTAGGTTAAGCTTTATAATATATGTATGTATGTATGTATTTCTTTATGTAAATTGATTGGATTCTAATTTGCAACCCATTTGAAATACAACGGCCAACCCAAATGAAACCTAATCTAAAATAAATCTTAGCTTTGATTTGGTTCAAGCTAACCTATTCCAATTGCCCACCTCTACACTAGACTATTGGGAGTTCATCATTTTATTGAAAGAGTCATTTACTTAACGTGAGCAAAACTCAATAAATTTAATAGTTAATGTCCATATGAATTAAGGGCTTATTTAATCTAAATTGACGATGTATATAATTAGTGACTATTTTTTGGTCTAATTGTAGATATCTCATCATTTTATAATTGAAGATGAGAGTTTGAGTCTTCTCTTTATGCTATGTGAGAGTAATTTTTCAATTCTTTTAGTAGTATAAATAGGTAAGATATTAACTACAATACAACAAAACTCTTTAATATTCAGATTGAACTTTAATTATGATATATTGAAGCAGGCTCTACAAAATATTAAGTGAGAGGATACAATGAGACTTTTAAATATTGATATTTAACTTTAATTGTAATACATCAACATAGATCCTGAAAGAGATTAGACTACACTTCCAGTCTAATTAAAAATTTTGATATATCTATTCATAGATTTATACACTACGTACTTATGCAGGGCCGCTATTAGAATATCTTGGACCTTAGGTGAATTTATTTTATGAGGTCTTTTTTTATTTAGCAACTTCAATACTTAAAAAAATATAAAAGAACTCAAAATTCATTTCAATTTTAGTTCTTGAGTTTCAACAAATAATGAAGAAGATCTTAAAAAATATAGAAAACAAAACCTAAAATTTACTTTCTTTAGAGTTTTTACAAATATAAACAAATAAATAAATGAAAACATTACTATTTTCAAATTGAATATTTATAATGATAGCACATAGAAAGTTGAGATGCTAAATTGATAATTAGATAATAGATATGGATTTTGTATTTAAAAAAACTAATTTTCCCTTTTTTTAATGAACTAATGCATGTAATAATTTTCTTTCTAGAAAAAAGATAAAAAAAAAATTTCATCTATGATTTTTAAATTGTAAGGTTCTGAATAGAAATTAAAAGAAATACTCAAAACCAAAGATTCTAATATTAAGTAATTAAGGTTTTTTTAGAAACTGAAAGGGTAAAAAAATTATTTATTTTTCTAGAAAAAATTAATAATAAATGAATTGATGGTTAGATAAAATTATTGATTATATCACTTCAACAATAAGATTACCAAATATAAATATTTTAATTAGAGGGATGTTTAATACAAATTTTTTAATTAAAGAGATGTCTAATACAGATTTTTTAAATTAGAGAGATGTCTAATGTGCTTTACTACCATACATAATTTTTTTAAATCTTTATTAATTAGAAAATTATTAATAGAATATTCAAAAAATGAGGTCTTCCTAAAATTTGAGGAGGCTTTACTACCATACATAATTTTTTTAAATTTTTATTAATTAAAGATTTATTAATAGAATACTTAAAAAATAAAATTTTTTTAAAATTTGAGATCTTAAGCGATTGCCTTTGTTGTCTATACTTAAAGTCACTCCTGTGCTTATGATATAAAAATAAAAAAGAAGAAGAGACAATCTATCCAATTATTAGAGAAAACCTAAAACATTAGGGACCCAGATGTTATTACTTCCCTAGATATTTACAACAAGAGTTATGAAGCCCACGCTCTCCAATAAACGCGTGAACGTTTTTCTAGAAGTGGGAGCCACGCGCTTTTAGATGTCTCCTTTTTGACTTGAAATCAAAGAACCGCCAACGAGCATATTTGCTAGTCCAAGCTGTTGATCTAAAAAATAATAATAATTAAAAAAATTCCCCATTAATATCTTAAAAATCAGGCGCCCCCATTAAAACGTCTCTCTCTCAATTCTCTCGAAGCTACGTATTCGTTCGATAGCTGCGAGTATTTTCACCTGAGATTGTTAATTGAGACATGGCTTCCGATGGATCTAAGCAAGGCGGCGGTTTCTTCGCCTCCATCGCCGCCGGTTTGTCGACTTTCGGCTCCGCCATGAGTAAATCGGTCAACGGGTATATATTTATTTTCCGATTCCGATTTGATATCTACCAGCTGATTTCATTTTAACTTTCAGTGCTTCAGCTTCCAATTTTAGCATGTTAGAGTTGTGTATATATAAATTGTACGTTGATTTTGCTTCATGAGATTCGTATTTCGGCTTGATTTACTCCAATTAGTTGCTTGATCCTGTAATTGATGCTGTTACTAATGTTGTTATTATTATAACAATAGTCATTTTGGCTTGTGCTCGAAGTAGGCTCATATATTGACCTTATTTAGGGTAAATTTGAGATTAAGTTGCTTTGAAATGAAATTACTATAGCTTTTGTGCTTTGGAAGTTAAGCAGAAGCACAATTGTTCCAAATATGCATGCTTAGTTTGAATTAATCGCTTAGTTTGAATTAATCATGTAACTCGATGAGCTGTAACTATTACTAAAATAGACAGTTGTTGTATAGCACTTGTTCTTTTGAATTATTGAGTTGGTGAAGAAATTGGGTCAGTCATTTGCTTTTACATATTATCCTTATCATCTTATGAGTTTCTTTAGTGTAGGATGCCTATCATTTGGTCTTTCTCTCACTTCTTTCTCAAATGGTGACTTGATGATATGGCATTTCTATTCTTTAGTTTATTGGGCTATGAAGGGCTGGAAGTTGTTAATCCTGAAGGGGGCACGGAAGATGCTGAAGAGGAAGCAAGAAGAGGAAGATGGAAACAGGAGGTGAGGAGCAGATTACTTTACCTCTTGTTTTATTTCCAAAGTTTATGATTGTATCCTATGCAATATGCCCTAGGATCATGGTTTTGCCATAATCCTGAGTCCTTGTCTTGTATCAGTCTTCACAAGAAAAACATAAGGTAATTGCCGAGGTTCTGTGCAAATGTATTGTGTACATTTTTTAGTTGGTGAATCAAAGTTTTTGTTCTCCTGTGATGTGCCACGTTTATTTAACAGTGACATAGCATACACTGATAGAACATTAGTTATGATGTTCAAATGCAGCTGTACCTATATCTGGCAGAAAATGATTTTTCTTTGGCTGCATCTTCATTTCTAGATTCTTTTATTTTCCAGGAAAGGGACAATTACTGGAAGATGATGCAAAAGTATATAGGTGCTGATGTTCAATCGTTGGTGACTCTTCCTGTATTTATTTCAGAGCCAAATTCAGTGCTGCAGAGAATGGCAGAGGTTTGTGTTCTTTGAATTGCAACAGTTGTGCAATTTAGTTGTTCTTTTATTTTGAGTTTTTATGCCCATAGAATTTTGTAAACCGTGCGTTGTTTTGCCAGTTGATGGAGTACTCCCACCTTCTGGATCTGGCAGACGAATGCGAGGATCCTTACATGAGATTGGTGTATGCTTGTAAGACTTATACTGAACCCCTCTGTCTGTTTGGCTCTACCTCTCAATGCTGTATCCCCATTTTTGTAAAATCTGGACAAACAATTCTTTGTACCAAGAATTGTTACAGACAAAAAATTGTCAATTTTGATGATGATGCAACTCTATACACGAAAAAGTTGAATATTCTTTTTATTCCTTTAGCAATTGTTTGTACAAATAAATCTTGGTTCAGATTGTAAGAAAATGTGGACGTCCTGGAGAGGACTTTATGTCTATAAATATGCATTTCATAAGTTGTGGGACTCACAGTTGCTGATTGCAGCATCATGGGCTTTATCAATCTACTTTGCCTATCGACGGGCCTGGAAGCCGTTTAATCCAGTTCTTGGTGAAACTTTTGAGATGGTTAATCATGGTGGTGTTTCATTTATAGCTGAACAAGTGAGTTTTCTTGGACATAATTCTCTAATCAGTTTTGTTTATTCTGGATGATTTTTTATGGCAATGAGCTTTTATTCCCTTTTGTATATAGCTTAGATTTTAGTGGAGTTATCTTTAAAAAAAGTTAGTATTCCTAGTCTTCCCCACCTCACCCCTCCCCCCCCCCCCATATTTATTTATTAAAGTCATTTCTGTTTTTGAGTCCCTCTAAATCATATTTCTGTCTCAGGTTAGTCATCACCCTCCAATGAGTGCTGGTCATGCCGAAAATGAGCACTTCATTTATGATGTGACTTCAAAGTTGAGAACAAAATTTTTAGGAAACTCGATTGATGTTTATCCAGTTGGAAGGTAATACAAATATCATTTGTTAATTTCTAGGGCTAGATTTTTGCTGATACCTTATAATATCTTTAAAATCTCAATGAAGTTCTTGATGTTAATGTGTGTCACATTGCAAATGTGAACTTGTTTTTGTTCTCTAGTTTCTAGTTTTTATTTCATACAAATAAAGGTCCCTATTTTTTTTTTCTTTGAAGTACTCTTTGTTTGATAACAATAGCAGTCAGAAGGCTTTCATCTTATTAGCATCACACATTTTAAGTGTAATTGTGATTAATCCGTTTCTCTGTCTCTCTCTCTCTCTATAACTTGCATTTATTGATTTTGGTTTGACGATGCTTAAATGTAGCTTAAAATTGATATGTTTAGAGAAGTGACTTTTCTATGCCCTGGAAATATATGATTTTTTGCCATTTTACCCACACTTGAATTAGAGTTGTCCAACATAGGAGTTATTTAAACTTGAGACCCGCTTCTGCTGATTTGGCACAATCCTCTGATAGATCCAAAGGGCAAAGGAGTTCTTTGAGTGCATTCACATGGCCAGTAACTGGGCATGGCATTCTGCTCACACAAGCCTACTATTTTGAAATATATTTTTCTCCCATTTGTGCGTTCTTTCTGTGTACTGGATGAAATTGATGAACGAGTACATTTTAGCTTGTAAGATCATAATTCCCATGTTGTGAAATTCCTTTCTATGTATAAAAGAAATTCACGACTAATTAAATTTTTAACTTGCAAGATTATCTCTCTGTATCTTTGTTTATGTGTAAGAAGACTTCAAATGTTGTTTATGTACTTAGTTTCTGGAGTAATTCTTCTGTGCAGGACACGCGTGACACTTAAAAGAGATGGAGTGGTTCTCGATTTGGTGCCCCCTCCCACAAAGGTTCACAATTTAATTTTTGGACGAACTTGGATTGATTCGCCGGGGGATATGGTCATGACAAACCTGACCACAGGCGACAAAGTTGTGTTATACTTTCAACCATGCGGATGGTTTGGGTACTATTTCTTATTTCTTGTTAATGTTGAGCTTCTCAGCTAATAATTGGATATTATACATGCTTGTTGATTTTAGCAAATACCAGCAGTGTCAATTTTTTGTCATAAGTAATGTTTAGTTGCGATATGTATTTTATAATGTTGCAAAAGCATATGACTAGATCCTGCAGGTTTGTATATGAAAAGAAAGGAATATTAAAATAGCTCAAGTTGTGATTTCTTTTCCTAATTTATTCCAAGGTAGCTTTAGATCATAATTATGTTATGTTGGTTTTTAAAGTTGATTTAACATCCCTGTTTCAGAGCTGGTCGCTATGAAGTGGATGGATATGTATATGATGCTGCCGAACAACCCAAGATACTGATGACTGGGAAATGGAATGAATCAATGAGTTACCAGTCCTGTGACTCAGAGGGGGAGCCACTTCCAGGCACAGAATTGAAGGAGGTCAGTTTGGTTATTTTGAGTTTCTTTGGTTGTTTGTACTCTCTTTTGGCCAAGTTTTATAGTGTTAAATCATCAGGCTAAGAAACTCTTTCATTTCCTTGATTAAGCTAATTTGAAATGTTCTGCAGGTTTGGAGAGTGGCTGATGCTCCTGAAGATGACAAATACCAGTACACATATTTTACACACAAGTTAAACAGCTTTGACACTGCTCCTAAGAAGTTGTTGCCATCAGATTCTCGTTTACGCCCTGATAGATATGCACTGGAGAAGGGTGACCTTTCCAAAGCTGGTTCCGAGAAAAGCAGGTCTCTCTCTCTTTCTTTCTCACACGCGCACACTCTCACACTCACAAATGCCCTCATGCATGCACACACAAAATTTATCTTCATAAAGAGAAAGGTCTCTAATATTGCGAAAATGATTGCTTTTTTACATTTGATTTGAGAATAATGAAAGAGGAACTTGTGTCTTTATTTTGTTGGTGCCGTTATAGATTGGAGGAGAGACAGAGAGCTGAAAAAAGAATCCGTGAGGCCAAAGGTGATAAGTTTACTCCAAAATGGTTTGACCTTAGTGATGAAGTCACCCCTACTCCTTGGGGTGACTTGGAAGTTTACCAGTACAATGGCAAGTATACTGAACTTCGGGGTACTCTAGATAATTCAGAAAGCCTTGGAGAGATTAACCCTGAGACAACTGAGTTCAACCCATGGCAATATGAAGACTCGGCTGCTGAATGAGTAATCCCACAATGATTTCCTATGATGTATTTTATGCATTATTTGATTCTTTATGCAGTTTTATTATTATTGTGTTACCTAGTTTTAATTGTGATAGAATCTTTTAAATCTGAAAATGGGGTTTGGTTTTTTGTTGGCATTGCATGCAACTTCAGTCGCATAATTCAATCTATATTTGGAAGTTGCTAGCAACGGTTTTGCTAGTCCTGCAATCTGTCTGGCTGTATTCATACTGTTTCCTTTTTTTTCATTATTTCGATTTTTTTCGTCGATGAAATTATTCTATTATTTAGTTCTTCTGTCGGATTCTTGGCTAATTCGGCTGGACTGACTTGTCTGGAGGCTTCACGTGGTAGATGGACTGCAAAAATTATAACTGCGGCGCGGATTTGAAGGTATGTAAACCGTCATCTGTACAGAGTGTAGAAAATCTGCAAGCCACGTGGCATCACGATCTTGTATTCCGTTTTTTCGGCTGTTGCCTTTTCTCTTATTTGGGACCCCGTTTGTGTCCCAATCTTAAGATCGACTGTATGTAAGCCGACGTTAACGCTCGCTTAAATCTTGACCGCCTCATATTCTTTAGCAACCAAGATTCTTGGATGAGTCCGTTAGGATTGTGCGTGGGTTGTTTAAATAAACGATTTGATATAGTTTTAACATGCAAAATTGGACACATTTTGTGTATACCAAAGAAAGAACTTTAATAAGGAAAAAAGAAATATTGTTTTAATTGATGGACATAAGCATTTTTACATCATGTCCGAAAACACGCATAAAAAGGCCTAAATTGACGGCAGTATTATCCAAATAAGCTAAAATGTGTGCTTTTGTGTGAATGAGAGAAGATTAACCCACATGCAAGGAAAGGTCACCCCGCATGTCAATTGCAGAACGGGGAGTGGATCATCCCGAACGGAGGGAACTGATCAACTGTTTTGTCTCAGCCTTAACTTGCCGGTAAATTCATGCGCTGCCACCGGTTATTCCAGTCAAAAGCTTCATGGCTCAAAGAAAGCTCACAAAGTCTTTAATTTAAACACGGCAAAGAGTTTTTTGTGGGTTTAACAAAAAACAAGCCGGTGTTTAGGAGGTTTTTGGTTGATCAGACAGAAAAGTTACTGTAAATATATGACCCAGTTAACTGTTTAGACAAAGTTTAATGTGTTTGATTTTGCTGAAGGCTGTCTGTTTTCAAACAAAGATCCTATTTTCAATTGAAACTTTTTGATGTCTGAGACGCACAGTTTGATCAAGTAATGAAAGTTCATTGATTTGTTTGAAATAATGCAAGAACTGTAGGCCATACTGTACGAGGTTGAATTTTCTTCAATGCCCTTCATCTTCGTCTCTACCACCACATTTCATTTTTTTTATCATATAAATGAATTTTTATTCTAGTCATAGTTGACAATTGCAAAACACTGAGAAGATTTTACGGTTAATCACTGGATTCTTCCTGCATAAAATCATGATGAATTATTTACTCTTAGATAGTGAAAATTAAGAAAATTTAGATTGCTTCATTTTCTGAACCTGATTTGCCAAAATATAAGTGCTTGTGAAATTGTTTATTTGGACCGAAGGAATGTGATATTACAATAATCAAACTATAGAATTCGGAATGATTTTTGCAGCATCCACTAGAACCAATCCTGGATTTCGACAATTGAATCCGCCTCTTGCGCTCCCTCTCAAAGAAGTAGTGCTTGCTATTTGATGAGATGTTATTTGCTTTGCTTGTTTGTTTGCGTTTTTCCTTTTCATGGGACTGGACTGCCAAACTTGGTCTTCTTCTTATCTTAATTTCAACTGGCCAAATTTGCTTGTCATCTTTGCTGTGTTCGACAAAGGTTTCTTTCTTCTGAACTTAAAGTGTTATTTATTGGAAAGCTGCTGATCATATTCAACTATGCTTTGTTATCAGGGACTATTCTAGGTGTGTGATTCAAGCTACCAAGCCTCTTTTTAATGATTTGCTTAGTTTCTGAAATATGGTGTTGCAGAGGAGGTTATTGTTGATGCAAAAATTTGCTCACACAAATCCGATCGAGATTGCAATGCGACTAGGTTGCCTCGCGAGCCCTTATACTTGCACCAGTTGAAATATCCCGTTATCTACGGGGTCGAGCCGTTCTCTTTCTTGTCCTATGCTAATTAATAGCAAGACGATCAACAAGCGCCGTAGTTTTTTCTTTCCGACGATCTCCTCCCTCCCAATATTCAAATATCAAAAGATTTAAAAGTGAAAAGCCTTGCAACTTGGATTTTTTCTATCTTTTCCTCTTTTCTTGTGTTATGTTCCTTTCAGGTGTTTTCTTTTTTTTGGGAAAAAACCTCTTTCCCTTAGAGAACCCAAAAACCCTCTAAAAAAGTCATTTTCCTTCCGTTCTGTCAAGCTTTTATAGACTTCCGGTGCTATTGTGCCGTTAGCGCCTCCTTTAATGTTCGTCAGTTTCTAAATTCAATACCCTAGTTAATTACTACTTTAATATGTTGCCCATTATGAAGCAATTAATTAGGCCACGGTTTTAACATTCAATGAAGGCGTTATGAGTGACTTTCCAATTATGGCCCAACGGTCTTAAGTCTAATCAAGGATCTTTGATTTCCTAAATCGACTCTGGTCGCTTTCTCAATTAAGAAGTCTGGTTCTTAATTATGCTACTCGAGACTTATGTGAGCCGGTTTCACCTCACATTTATCTGGTCGCAATATTCCTTTTCTCAAACACATGTCCCCCCAGTTTCCAGTATTTAAAGTGAAACTTTAAAAGAACTAGAAACTGTAAATGCAGTTTAATAGAGATGGCTTCTCACCTATCTTAATAATCTGGATATTCAAGCTGCAGTTATGAGTTGTCTTGAACAGGTTCCACCTCATGTTGTACAATCACATTATTTTATCTTCCAAGCGTTTTAAGGTGAATAAGAACAAAATTGAAAAACTATGAGTGTAGCCTCACCTCGCAGTCGTTCATTAACCTGTTATGTTGTTGAGTTGCTTTAAATGCACGTGACATGGCTAATCCCTAACCAAGTGTTTGAACCTTTAAAATGGCGATTTCACAATTTTTTGAGCGCATCGTTTCAAAGTCCCCTGACGTCACTGCATAAACTTTTTATCTCCTTTTATAAATCCCTAACTCCTCTTTTCCCCTTCTCTTCTAATTCACAGCCGAATTCCAATCTTGACTCCTAAATTAGAAATGCTTTTCGATTGCAACATTCGCTTCCTTCATCTTCAATTTTCTTCAGGTATCTTCCTTGAACTCATCGCTGTGTTGATCTTATTTAGCATTTTCCATTCCAGTATATATATATATATATTGATTTTTTTACTTTCCCTATAATGTCTATGGGAAAAGAAGTTGTGATAAAAATTGATAGTGAAAACGAACTAAATGCCTCAAATAGTCCTCCTAAGAGGCTTAATCCTACATCCCAATTTCCTATAGAAGGAACTAGTTCATCCTGGCCTACAGGTCACCCTAGGAGAATGTCCCTTGAACTTTCTTCCTCATCTAAGGGTATTGAATCTGATGACATGGGTGATGAAGAGAGTACTAATGAGGGCGTGGGTGGTGGGGAGAGTTTCCTAGATGAATTTCGACCAACCAAAAGGCTTAAAACAAGCCATAGAGTCGAGGCTAAGTCTTTTCCTATTGATTATATGAATTGTGAAACCACCCAGGAAGATTTAGATAAACTCAGGGCATTATATAAGATCCCTAATGATATCGAGCTCAGAATACCCAGTAAAATTAATACCCCCGGTCACCCTCTAAAAGGATATGTAACCCTGTACTTGAAGTGTTTCAAGCTCGGGGTCAAATTACCTCTTCAACTATATTATGCTAAGGTACTTGAGAGATTTAATTTGTCACCTGGTCAGCTCAACCCAAATGGGTAGAGGGCTCTATCTGGTTTATTTATATTGTATCAGAGGTGTGAGATGGGCGAGCCTTTCGTAGAAGAAATAAAAAATCTCTATCAACTAAGAAGTAGTACCACCCAGCATCTTTAGGACTACTTCATAAGTAGTCCTAAAGATGCTGGGTGGTACTACTTCATAAGTAGTTCAAAAAAGAGGAAACATATAGTAGACCTTTCCACCTCTTGAGGCAATTGGAAAAATAATTTTTTCTTCGTAGGGGGTAATTGGGGTCAAGTGGTTTCCACTACGCAGCATCCATATCCCCACTCGCTTTTGCACCCCAGGTTGCTCACTATCCATTGCATCTTTTCCTTATGTTGCTTTGTTACTCATCTCACTAATTTTTCTATATTTCAGTTTTCTGGAGCATAATCTACAATATAAAGAAGAAGGCAAAGCTTCGGGTTGAGACCGCCTTAGTTAACGCGAGCTCATATAGGGACTTGTTATCCACCACCAGCTTGGTCAAATCTTACCTCGTGTCAGAAGCATCAGATATGAGAAACATCCTTGAAAGGTTGAATAAACGTAGTCGCACTGATTGTCCCCCGAGCAGCTCCTCTATTCCTCTGAAACGACAGGCTATTGCCAAGGAGGCTCCTCCTTTGCAAGCCCTTCCACCTCTTTTAGAAAATGAAGGCTTGGTCTAAAGGACCTCGGGTTTCGCCCTTGCTGCTATTGCTTTTGTGAAGACTTGAGCAAAGTCTGCTCGTCAAAACAAAGAGGCTACCCATTTCGAACCTTTTCAAAGAGACTTGTCAAAGTCTATAAAACAGGAGCAACTTTCAGATTTAGACGACTGGTAAATAGGTGAACTATTTAATACTCTCCAGTGGAACGCCTACGAACTTTCTATTATCTCATCTATTTACAAGTCTAAGGTCTCTAGCTATGATAAGAAGTTGAAGACGGAAAACCAAAACTTAAAGAAGGAGGCGGAACGAGGAAAGAAATAGCTTGTTAAACTTCAAAGCAATCTCATTGAATTTGAAAAGAAGATGCCCTATCTGACTCAAAGGTAGTAGAGCTTGAATACAAACTAGCAGTTGCATAGGACGAGCTAGTTAACGTAAGAAGAGATCTCGATACCCAAAGGTCGACTTTCAACCAGCACCTGAAAGATAAAACTCACTGCCTTCAAGGGAAAGTTAATACCTTGAAAAAGTAAGGCGTTGACGAATATAACTCTGGCCTGACATTCTGTTATGACATCATTATGTCTGTACTGAAAAGGGAATACCCAGAGGTAACTATGCCTAAACTCGAAGTTGGTGTTGCTGCTGATATAGACAAACAGATAAAAAGGATGAGCAACAACAAAAAGGCCCTTCCGGAGCTGCTGAAGATGCTCCTCCCCCATATGAAGTTATACCCCCTCCTCTTGAGAACTCGCTGAAAGAAGATGGTGTTGACCCTCATGCTGAAACTTCTTAAGACTATTTGGGTTTCTCAATTGCTAATATTGTAATAAATAGACAATGTCTTAGTCAATGCAAAACTCAAACTTTTCTCTATTTCCTTTTATATTATTATTTGATGGCTTGCTTGCCCGTTGCTTAAAATGAATTTAATTTTTAGCCAACTGAAGTTGCGTTTAATAACTATTGCTCCCGATTCGAGCAAGCAAAGATAGCTTCTTTCCCAACTGAATTCTAAGTTTGTTAACACTTTTGTTTTTAGATAGCCTTGGTCAACCATTTTGGACTTGTGCCTCCTTCTGTGTTTTGAGACTTCTTGTCTTTTTTTATACTACTTGTTTACTCGACTTTGTTTTGCCTGGCGAAATAAAAATTTTTATCCTGTCTTGCATATGACAAGATTTAAAACATTTGTTTTTCTTATACCACCTCCTCTTTTATTGCTTTATCGAGCAATCTTAGGTATACTTGACTCTTATCCCACCTTTAACAGGCTTTTAGGACATTGAGCCTTTTTTTTTTACGGCTTATTTGATCAGCTCACGAATCAATTAAAATTGACCCGGGAAGCTTTGACTTTTGCCTCGCCTTAAAATAGACTTTGAGACTTTAAGTCTTTCTGCTTGCAAATAGATATTCTTAAACCACAAACTAATTTAAATCTTTTATTAAAATTTGTGATTCATAACAACGATTATAGCTCACGAATTGAAATAAGTCTAATAAAAAAAAACAGTTTACTGAAAATATTTCTTTAAGTGCTCCACATTCCATGATTTCTTGATCTCCCAACCGTCAACATGAGGAGCTTGTATGCTCCTGGTCCTGTTGGCCTGATGACCTAATAGGGTCCTTCCCAGTTGGGGTCAACCACCTCATGGCCTACATCGCTTGTGTTTCGGTTCGCTTTCCTAAGCACCCAATCACTGCTTTTGAACTACCTCAAATACACGTTTTGGTTATAGTATCGCGCCACCCTTTGCTTATACATAGCCATTTTTTCTAACGCAACCTCTTTTTTTTTTCAGCAAATCCAGATCTATGCATATTTGTTCATTATTCTATCTTTCATCAAAATGCTCTATGCGTTGTGTTCCTATTCCTACCTCTGCTGGGATCACTGCCTCATGCCTGAAAGCTAAGGTGAAATAAGTTTCCCCCATTGCAATCTTGTGAGTAGTCTTATATGCCCACAGCACACCCAGCAACTCGTCAACCCAAATACCTTTCTTCTTACCAAGTTTAGTTTTTATGAGCCTCTTTATCGTTTTCTTTGCTGTCTCCACCTGTCCATTCGCCTGAGGATGCGCAGGTGAGCAGAATTTCAACTCTACACCCAAATTTCTTCAGAAATCTCTGAAGCTTGCTGTTGTCAAATTGCTTTCTGCTATCTGTAATAAGGGCATAAGGAATCTCATACCTGCACACTACATTCCTTCAAATAAAATCCGTTGTTTTTTTTTATAGTTATCTTGCTCAGCGCTTCAACCTTAGTCTATTTTGTAAAATAATCCACTGCAACAACAGCGTACACTGCTCCTTCACGACCCTTGGGAAAGGGTCCTATTATATCGACTCCGCACTGAGTAAACGGCCATGATGACGACATAGAGGTCAGTGTCTCAAGTGGTTGTGCAGGAATATGAGCAAAGCTCTGACAGGCCTTGCAAGTTCTCATTTTTTCTCGAGCATCACGATGCATCGTTGGCCAAAAATATCTCTGTCGTAATACTTTAAAAGCTAACAACCTTGCTCCAGAATGATTCTCGCATAACCCTCATGTATTTCTTTTAAAACATAATCAACCTCTTCCTCACTTAGGCAACGTAATAAAGGTGATGTATATCCCCGTCGGTATAGTATTCCATAGATCAATGAAAACTGAGCTACTTGGCACTTGAGCCTCCTTGTTTCCCCTTTATCCTCTGGCAACAATCAGTCCTGAATGTACGAAATGATCTAGTCCATCCATGATTTCATAGCATCAACATACATCAGTTCTGTTTTTTACTTAGTAGTTTGAGAGGTTTTTATTTCCACTGGAACGGACTTGGGAATCTTTGCATCCAAAATAGCGGCAATCCTTGCCAAGATATCGGCTCAAAAAGTTTTCTCGCGTGGTATCTACTCAACATCTACCTTTTTAAATCTACTCATCACCCTTTTAGTATACTCAAGATATTGTTGCATTTTTCCGTCCCTTGGCTGAAAATTCTCGTTGAGGTGATTAACTACCAAGTGTGAGTTAGTTCGCACTTTTACCTCTTCGGCTTACAGAGTTAATGCCAATTTTAGCCCTACAATGAAGGTCTTATATTCTCCCTGGTTGTTGGTTGCCTTAAACTCGAGTCTTATCGCATAAGAAACCTCATCACCTTTAGGACTGACTAAGACTATTCCAGCTCCTGCACCTTGAACCCCACTCGAGCCATCAACCGACACCGTCCAGACCTGACCTATACCTACATCCTCTTTTTGGTCCTTCTAAACCCCACTTTCCGTCTTAGTACATTCAACAATAAAATCAGCCAAAGCTTGAGCCTTAATCGTAGTTCAAGGTTGATAACTGATATCAAACTCACTCAACTCCACTGACCATTTACGAGACGACCAGAAGCTTTAGGCTTATATGATACCTGCCTCAGCGGCTGATCTGTCATTACCACCACTAAATGTTCTTGGAAATAAAGCCTTAATTTCCATGCTGCAACTACTAAAGCTAGTGCCCATTTCTCTATTTCCAGATACCTGGTCTCTGCATCTAGTAATGCCTTGCTAGCGTAATATACCGGATGTTGGACTCTCACTTCCTCTCTTACCAGGACAACACTCGTTGCATACTGGGACACAGCCAGATACAAATACAACTTATCTCCTTCCCTTAGTGTGGCTAACAATGGGGCCTTGAAAAGGTACTCCTTCAGTTGTTGAAACTTTTGCTCGCATGCCTCTGTCCATTCTATCTTTTTCTTATTCCGCATTACTTCAAAGAAAACATGGCATTTGTCTGTTACTTACGAAATGAACCGATTTAAAGCTGCCAACTTTCCTGTTAAACTCTGCAACTCTTTGATTATTTTTGGGGACTTCATCTCCACAACAGCTCGAATCTTTTTGGGATTCACTTCAATTTCCTTATCGCTCACCATAAACCCTAGGAATTTTCCTGAGCTCACTTTGAAAGTGTATTTCTTAGGATTAAGTTTCACCTGGTACTTCCTGAGCAGCTTAAAGGTCTCCTCCAAATGGGTTGTGTGCTCAGTTGGGTCTTTCGACTTTGTAATCATATCGTCCACATAAACTTCCATTGTTCGGCCAATTAATGGCTTGAAAATCTTATTCACAAGCCTTTGATATGTCACCCCTATATTTTTCAGCCCAAAGAGCATTACTTTATAACAAAACAAACTCATATTGGTGATAAAGGCTGTATGTTCCTCATCCTACTCAAACATTGGTATTTGATTGTATCTAGAGAAGGCATCCATGAAGCTAAGCAAACCGTGCCCTGCTGTTGAGTCGACCAACTGATCAATTTTGGGCAATGAGAAGCTATTCTTCGAATATGCTTTGTTGAAGTTTGTAAAATCCACACACATCTGCCATTTTCCATTTGCTTTCTTCATTAAGACTACATTAGAAATCCACTACGGGTAGTCCACCTCCCTAATAAATCTTGCTCACAACAGTTTTTCAACCTCCATGCTTATGGCGTCGTATCTCTTCTGATTGAAACATCTTCTCTTCTGTTTTACTGGTCGAGCATCTTTTCTCAGTGCCAATTTATGGCATGCTACAGAAGGATCAATTCCAAGCCTGTCATCATATGACTAGGCAAAAACATCTGAGTACTCCCACAAACAGGCCACCAGCTTTTCCTTTAAATCCACTCGCAGCTCTCGTCCTACCTTAACAACTTTTTTCGGGTTCTCTGCTCTTATATTTACTACTTCAACTTCTTCCATTAGCTTTTATCTGCCCTTCTTTGAATCACCCCGGCTATCTAATGAGATGATTTGTATTGTCTCCTTTGCAGCAGTAGCGTAACAACTACAAGCAATTCTTTGATCACCCTTGACGACCCTTACAACTCCATCGATTCGGTATTTAAGAGCTAAATAAGGGTTGGACATCACAGCTTTGCTAATCCTTAAGAACGGCTTGCCGATGATCATCTAGTACGGACTGTCTTCATTCACCACCACAAAATCCAGCGTCATAGTCTTCTGGTGTGGCGTGGTGCCTATTATTACAGGCAACTCAATTACTCCTACGGGAGTCAACCTTCTTCCCCTAAAACCTTTAAGAGACGTGCAAGTATTTTCTAACTTCAAATCTGCAATCTTCATTTCATCAAATACTACTTTCAATAACACATCAACGGAACCCCTAGAATCAATCAATATCCGTTCAAATTTCCTTTTTGCCACGGTTGCGCTGATCACCAAAACGTCCTCATGTGGATAAAGCACCCCCTCTTTGTCATCATCCGTCCACATGATAGGTACTTGCCTAACCTTCGCTCACTTTGCTATTGGCAAGTTGAAGAGAACCTCCTTACTAGTCATTGCATACCTCGAATAGCTCTTTCGTGACTTGTTCGAATCCCCAGCAAGCGTCGAGCCCCCAGCTATAACCTGATCACTGATTGCTCGCATTCTGCTTCACTACTGATCCTTTGCAAACCATGCTGAGAGCTATCCTCCGACAGAGTTACTTCAATAAAACCATCTAGGTAATGGTTCTCACCAAATCCTCTACCTAGTTCTTAAGATCCGAACAATGGGCTATGATATGGCCATGGGTGCTATGAAACTCGTAAAACCTACTCCTATACCTTTTACGGGAACGCTTCACCATCGGAGTTGGTGGGTTCAATAAGCTGCGGTCTTTGATTACTTGATACAACTCCTTAAATAGCACATTTAGCGGAGTATACTATCAATAAAAGCAACCCTGCTCAATTATTTGCACAACCCTATCTTGTGTGCACGAGGAGTCCAACCTAGACGGTCTACCTTCAAGTAGATAGTGAGCTCCTAGGGTACTATTATGGGCCAGTCCATTAGGTCGACTAGATCCCCTCCACTAACTTCTTTCAAAAGGATGAGGAGATGGGTCATTTAATCTTTAAAATTGTGTCAGCCGCGGGCGCTGCTGATATAGGATCAACCGATTACCTCCTGCCCATGATTTCTGCCTGTCATTCTTGCTGATCTGCCCTCCTACCTTTGGTGCCTTCTTGTCTTTCCTTCTCAGCTCTTAGAGCTACTCAGCCCTTATCCTTGCAGCCGTCTCCTCCTTAATATTGGTATCTCTCTTTGCCTGCTCGTAAGCTAGGAAATACGTTTGTATGGAGGGGTTCCTCAAATTGTACTAGGGTCGTCCTATCCTTACCTTCTCATTGAGCCCCCTGAGGGCTTGTGGATGGTTGAAGACCCCAAGATCTAGAACAGCACAATGATATCTCTTCAAAATTTCCCGAAGAGACTCGCCTTCCCTTTGCTTAACTCGTAGAAGTTCCATCATGTCATCCTCTAGTGCAACCGCATCACCAAATTGTTCTGGGAATTTCTTGCACATTTGCTCGAAACTCCTAATGCATCCTCGAGATAATTTTCTATACCACTCTCGTGCCCTCCCTTCAAGGTCAACGGAAACACTATATCTTTGGGTCTGTGTCAATCCTTGCACACTTGTCATATTATTAAAGCACTCTACATGGATTAAAGGATTACTTTTTTCTAGAATACTTAAGATCCGGAAAGCAAAAGTCTCGAGCAATCACCGTGCTCATAATCTCCTATGACAAAGGAGACTCATTGTCCAACATAATCCTCCAACTGGGTGCCTTCTAACGCCCTTGAAGCTCGTTTATTACCTGTGCTAATCTACGCTTCTACCCCTCTAACTCCATTGCTTGTACAGGATTTTGTGTTGTAGCTCGGTTATGCTCTTGTTCCACACGACCAACTTGCCTCCTTAACTCTGCTTTCGCAACTTCAACCCTCCACCTACCGTGTCCTCGGTCTTAGACATCCTCAAACTGGGAACCCCCTTCACCACCAATCCCTTCACCCTCCTGAACTTTACAAATGTCTCCAGTATTGGACCCAGGTGCATTGGGATCCCATACCGGAGTTTTCTCTCTACTCCCCCTCTATCCTTCCCTGAACTCCTAGAGGATGGCAGTGAGGGTTTCCATTTGCCTTTCCATCCACTCCATACGCTCTGATATTTCTCTTTCCTTGTCTTCAATTGCCATTTCCCTCAGAGCACTTGGCTCATTTGCAGTGCTATCAATCCCACGAGATCCACTTCTTCCCGCATACATTTTGTCTACCTTTACCTTTAACTCCGCGGCTGGCGACAGCTTTTCGCTCGTTCCCCACAAACGGAGCCAATATGTTGATGCAAAAATTGGTCACACAAATTTGGTCGAGATTGCAATGCGACCAGGTTGCTTCGCGAGCCCTTGTACTTGCGCTAGTTGAAATATCCCGTTCTCTACTGGGTTGAGCCATTCTCTTTCTTGTCCTGCGCTAACAGCAAAACGATCAAGAAGCGCCAGAGTTTCTTCTTTCTAGCGATCTCCTCCCTCCCGATAATCAAATATCGAAAGATTAAAAAGTGAAAAGCCTTGCAACTTGGATTTTTTCTATCTATTCTTCTTTTCTTGTGCTCTGTTCCTTTCAGGTGTTTTCTTTTCTTTTCCGGAAAAACCTCTTTCCCTTAGAAAACCTAAAAACCCTCCAAAAAAATCATTTTCCTTCCGTTATGTCAAGCTTTTATAAACTTCTGGTGCTATTGTGCCGTTAGCGCCTTCTTTAATGTTCGTCAGTTTTTAAATTCAATGCCTTAATTAATTACAACTTTAATATGTTTCCCATTATGAAGCAATTAACCGGTTTTAACCTTCATTGAAGGCGTTACAGGTGACTTTTCAATTATGGCCCAACGGTTTTAAGTCTAATCAGGAATCTCTTATTTCCTAGATCGACTCTGGTCGCTTTCTCAATCAAGAAGTCTGGTTCTTAATTATGTTGGTCGAGACTTATGTGAGTTGGTTTCACCTCGCATTTATCTGGTCATGATATTCCTTTTCCCAAACAATTATATTATGGTTTCACTCGTTATAAGGAACCCATCGTTCCTCGTGCATCTAGATCAGCAAGGGTAAACAATTGTTTCTGCTTCGAGAAGCCTTTGTCTTATCTTTGTGTATAAAGAATTTGTATCCTAATTTCCGAATTTTTTTTATTACTGATGGTAGGGGAAGGTACCAATTAGGAAGAAACGTGAGGACAATCGCGTTGGTGCATTTGAAATTTTAGCTAGTCTAGCTGGCGAATTGAAATGTCAATGTCTGTGCAACCGGTGCCTTCTGATGTTACTCATCTTCCTCAACTGATGAAAACAGGTGGTTCTGTTGATGATTACTCTACTGCTGTTCAGTCTAGTGATGGCATTTTCATCAATAATACCACGCCAGATTCCCAAGCTCTGGCTGCTGGTCCAGCAGTTGTCCTGGAGGCATTTGCTGTAGTTCCATTTCATAAAAAATCTAAACGTCATGAATTTGTGCAGCTCCGAACTGGAGACCTTTCTCTGTTTTAGAAGTCGAAGCACCAGCACAAGCAGTTGAGAAACTGGGAACTAGAAGGTCGGTTTCATGTTTGCCCTTTCACTCCTCTTAGGATGTTAAGTTGTACCGATCGAATTGTTCAAACCTGTTCTTGTTTTACAGATGGCATGATGTTAAATTGCGTGCTTTTGACAGTGCAGAGCATCGTACATATGTTGATCTCAAGGTGAGTAATCGAGTCAGTACTACACAAACTCCAGCAAGCATCAATAACTCAAAAATCATATGCTGTTTTTCATACGTTATCATCTCCCTATGGCTCGCAATTCTGCGCAGGATACATGGAAGACTTTTGTGCACACAGCAAGAATCTCCCCACAGCAAAGGAGAGGAGAGCCTGTACCACAGCAGCTCTTGGACGGGGTCCTTGCAGCCCATGCATTCTGGTCTCAACAGCAAGCGCAGGCACAGGTCAAAGTGGCAGTTTAATGCTTCGCCATCTCCCTCTTGTCGAATAAGAAAATGGGTTAGTGACGACATCTCTTTTCACTGTTATCACCGTGCAAAGATTAACATTGCAAAGTATAAATATTATGTAAATGAAAGTTACGTTAGATGCCTAGTAATCCGCTTCACTGTAAATGATATTTATGTAAGCCTTTGATTCTTTGAATAATAATGTTCTGTTCTTCACGCGTTATTTTCAATAACAAGTGCTCTGTTAATTCATAATATGCTTTCCCCATTCTGCAGAATCAAAGTATATTAATTGTATCCCAGCAGGAAGAGGAAAAAAAAAGTGAAAAAGAATCAATGTTACATAAAATATTCTGTGATTTGAAATGGGATTTGGATCTGCCATCCACCGGCAACAAAAAGGGCAAAAATATAAAAAAAAAAAAAATTAGAAAAGTTGTTAAACTTTTCTGTCTACATTATAATGGATCATAGGAATATGATATATTTCTTTTGGATCATAATGTAGAAACCTTTAAATGTGGGGAACGTGGAATCATGTTAACAAATTTATGTGGGTCTCAAATAGCCGGCGGCACCTGATAATCATTCCTTTTTGTTTTTCTTTTCTTAATGGGGTACGCTTTATCAACAGAGGATATCTCTACCTTCATATAGGGTGGGTAAGGTTTCAAACCTTTAAAAAATTTTTTTCTACACTCATTAATTCACGAATTTTTATCAAATTGGAAAAGGAAAGAAAAAAAATAGTTAGTAAATAATTTTTAAAAACTTATTCAAATAAATAAAATTTTTAATTAAAAAAATGGGTAGAGAAAAAAATTGAAAATTTTAAATAAGTGAAATAACCCGTCAGAAGAAAGAAATTTAATTTGAGTTCCTAAACTCTGAACTTTCAAATTAAGTGCGAGGGAGGTTGGGGCCACGTCACGTACTAGAAACCGGACAATAGGAAAGCAACCTGATTAAATTTAAAAAGAAAAGGAAAATGCCAACTCAGCATGACACGTCAGATTCCACTGAAAAGAACGGGTCAACCTACGAAAGGCACGCACTTCATAATTTTTCGTCTCTACTTGAACGTCCTTACTCACTTTTTGCAAAAAAATGCCATCTCCCCACGTGTCATCCACACACGCGAGCCTCATCATTTGCCCGACACACGCGCGTAGACTTGAGAGGGCAAAAAGGGCAATTGACTTACTCCAAAAGTTGACAGCGAAAGTGCTCGACTGAGATTGTTGAGCATTCAGTGCACACAAACCAAAAACGTTCTAGTCAAAAAAACACATGTCCACATTTGAGTGGGCAAATTAGTAAATTGCGTCTCAAGATTTGGGAAAACAGCTAAAATTCAACGGCCGTGATTAACCTAGCAGACCACGTTTCTTTTTCACTTACAGTCTTACACCCCTTTTAAGACACAACACAAACATAACTACCTGGAGTCTCTCAGTACCAAGCAAGTCTCAAGTCTCCCACTTAAGTCTTCATTTCCAAACCCCCACCTCTCTCTCTCTCTATCACAATCTGGGTTTCAACTGAGGTATGTTCATTTTATTTTATGTTGAATGTTTAATATTAATTTATTAGAATTTAATCATGTTTAAGTTTTTGGGTATTTTCTTTGTTTAATATTCTATATGGAGGTTTCTTGTGATAAATTCTGAAAGTCGGAATCTGAAAAAGTTTAATGCTTGTTTATTTAGGGTCTAAAAAGTTGGGATTTTTGAGATCAGGAAGCTAACTTATTGAAGGAATTTTGGTTGTTTGACTGACTGGGGATTGGATACTTGCTGTTGGGGGTTCTAGATTTATTGGGTTGTTTTTAAAAATTGGTGATTATGGATCCAAGGTTGAGAGGATTTCTGGGTGCTGGAAATGGGATCCAATTGAGTAATCAACCTGTATCGGTTTTCCCAAATCAGAATGTTGTTGCAGGAAGATTTGAGAATATTTTTCTAGATCAAAGGTTTAGGGACTGTAGGTACCTTCAACCTGATCCAACACCAGTCAATGTTGTCCCAAGCTCAACTGTGAATCACGAAGAGGATTCCCCAGAAGATTGTGATTTTTCTGATGCAGTTCTGAGATACATAAACCAGATGCTTATGGAAGAGGATATAGAGGAGAAGAATTGCATGCTTCAAGAGTCTTTGGATCTTCAAGCTGCTGAGAAATCATTCTATGATGTTCTTGGCAAGAAGTATCCTCCTTCCCCTGATCATAATTTGACTTATCTTCATCAAAACGGGGAGAGCCCGGATGGTGATACCTCTAGAAATTTGCAAAGTTACATTTATGGTGGCAGTGATGTGAGTAGTTATTTAACTGATAATAATTGGATCCAGAATTCAGGTGAGTATTTTAATTCTCAATTACAATCTCTTCCACTTTCTACCATGCCTCAATCATCTTATGGCTCTTCAAATAGTGTAATTACAAGTGTGGATGGACTGGTAGACTCTCCAAGCAGTTCTCTTCAGCTTCCTGATTGGAATAATGAGAGCCAATCTATATGGCAGTTCAGGAAGGGAGTTGAGGAGGCTAGTAAATTCCTACCCAGTGAAAATGAGTTGTTTGTCAATTTGGAGGCTAATCGATTGTTATCATGGGTGCCAAAGGGAGAGACTAACGAGGTTGCAGTGAAGGAGGAGAAAGAAGAGGTGGAAGATGTTTCATCTAATGGATCAAGGGGAAGGAAGAATCCTTACAGAGAGGATGTAGATTTAGAAGAAGAAAGAAGTAGCAAGCAGGCAGCAGTTTATCCAGAATCCCCACTGCGGACAGAGATGTTTGATATGGTATTGCTTTGTTCGGGAGGTCGCTCTCCTACGGTTGCTCTTCGTGAGGCCTTGAAGAATGCGTCTAGCAAAACTGTGCAGCAGAAAGGACAATCAAAAGGTTCTAATGGTGGAAAGGGTCGTGGCAAGAAACATAGTGGGAAAAAAGAGGTGGTAGATTTGAGAAGTCTCTTGATTCATTGTGCACAAGCTGTTGCTGCTGATGATCGAAGAAGTGCACATGAATTGTTGAAGCAGATAAGGCAGCATTCTTCTCCTTTTGGGGATGGAAATCAGAGATTGGCTCAATGCTTCGCTGATGGCCTTGAGGCACGCTTGGCTGGCACTGGTAGCCAGATATACAAAGGCTTCGTTAATAAGAGAACATCAGCCGCTGATATCTTGAAAGCTTATCAGCTATATCTTGCCGCATGCCCTTTCAGAAAGTTGTCTAATTTTACTGCAAACAAGACAATAATGAACTTGGCACAAAAGTCAATGAGACTTCATATCATAGACTTTGGTATCCTATATGGTTTCCAGTGGCCCACCTTTATTCAGCGAATCTCAATGAGACAGGGTGGACCTCCGAAGCTTCGAATTACCGGAATAGAATTTCCCCAACCTGGCTTCCGGCCGGCAGAGCGAGTTGAGGAAACAGGCCGTCGCTTGGCAGATTATGCAAAGGATTTCAATGTGCCTTTTGAGTACAATGCCATAGCCAAAAGGTGGGACACCATTCAACTTGAAGAACTCAAAATTGACAGAGATGAAGTCCTGGTTGTTAATTGCTTGTATCGAGCCAAGAACTTGCTTGACGAAACTATTGCAGTGGATAATTCAAGAAATATTTTTCTCAATTTTATAAAGAAGATTAATCCTCATATGTTTATTCATGGGATTACAAATGGAGCCTACAATGCACCCTTCTTTGTCACCCGTTTCCGAGAGGCTCTGTTTCACTTCTCTGCAATGTTTGATATGCTTGAAACAATTGTACCTCGTGAAGATCGTGAGAGGATGGTGATCGAGAAAGAGATCTTTGGCAGGGAGGCCTTGAATGTTGTAGCTTGTGAGGGCTGGGAAAGGGTGGAGAGGCCAGAGACGTACAAGCAGTGGCAGGTCCGTAACCTCAGGGCGGGGTTTGTTCAGCTTCCTTTAGACCGAGATATAGTGAAGAAGGCAACTGATCGAGTGAGGTCAGGTTACCACAAGGACTTCGTTATTGATGAAGATAACCGGTGGCTGTTGCAGGGATGGAAGGGACGGATCATCTATGCTCTTTCAGCTTGGAAACCTGTGTAGCTTGAAAATCATGCTTGTTAGAATCTGATTGCTGTCCTGACCCCTTAAATCGCTCTTGGGGATATAGTATTGCAAATACAAAACTTTTCTTCGGTTTTCATTGGCCTTGAAATCTGTTTATATGTTGTTATTACTGTTAAGCAAGGCTAGTGGACATGTTTGCCAACATGGCAAGTATATATGGTAGCAAAGTATTGACAAATGAAGTTTCTTGTTTCTCTTCAACTAAGATGAAGAACCAGAACATGTATAATATCTTTACAGATGTATTTTGGCTGAGCTCTTATTGTTCCATCCGTATTTTGACAAGCTAAAATATATTTATTGCGTCAAAAAATAACATGTAGATGGAACCGTCGAAAATTTACAGTTTAACATGAAGCTCAAACTTTTCCTCAGTTGTTCCAGAAAACAGTATGCGTGCGAGGGTTCAGCTTCATTATCATTCTCGAATTTTAAGCAATACTGATTGCTCTATAGGCTAGCTATGCTGCTAAAAATGTGCAATGTGCATGTTATTAATGGAGCTTTTTCTTTGTAAGCTCTATGTTTTGTTTTTCTTATTTGTGCCCATATGGCAATGAATGTCTTATTTGCTCCTTCCAAGCTTGACGATTGGTTCAATTTTGGTTGTACACAAATCAAATTCATAGAAGCCAAAACTGAGCTTTCAATATCCACTAAACAGATACATATTCATACATAGAAAGAGCAGAGAGACAGAGAGAGAGAGAGAGAGAGAGAGAGAGCTTCCAGAATTTCAATCAGCATCTTCTTGAACCTTTTAATATTCTATACAAGTTCCAATAGCCTAACGTGAATTTGTCCACCAGCAATGCTTTCAGCTTCTTGTTTTAGTAGCATGCTGTCTTTATTCTCCTCTCTATTTGTACCACATGCAAATTGCTTAAACCTCCAAGCATGGTGCGTGTAGGATTTGATTTGTAAACCTTTTGCTTCCACTGCGAGAGAGAGAGAGAGAGAGAGAGAGACTAATCAACTAAGGCATTTTCAGGCCTACCAACATGTCATCTGACCACGTACGACAAAACCAAAATGTAAACAAAGTCTAGCCACTACAAGGCTACAAAATTAACATTCGAGATTATCTATTAACTCATCCACATTCTAGAAAACCCATCAAACTAACACTTGCCATTACTTCAATCAATTATTGGCCGTATTGAAAAATGGTGCCTAAGTTCCAGAGAGACCTGCAGTTGAGGTTGGCGCCCGATAGTGGAGTAGTGGTCCTGTAAGATGGATATGTATTCTTGAGAGTGAGGTCGACACCCACTATTAACATTTAGGATTGATTCGTCCAGCAGAGGCAACCAATCACATGGCGGAACCTTAGCCTCCAAGCTTCTTGCTTTTTCAGTGGGGATGGGTTACCAATATAATAATTACAAAATGCCCAACTCTTTTGCTCTCAATTTCATGGTCGTTATATCTTTTTTATTCTTTTTCTTTTTTTCTTTTCTCAATTTAGAGACGATAATATTGGATGAGACAGCAACGACAAGGACATCAACCGTTACAGATAAAAAGGCGGGATTTCTGGTAATGGGGTCAAATTTTGTTTATCGAGCTGTCGTTCAATGGGCTACAGCTACATTTACCAGCACAGTAAGTTGGAGCTCCACCGCAATTGTAGTTGTGAATCCCAAGCTTTCGGTTACATCCCAAATTTTATCATTGTATAAGCAAGCATACGATGCGTACCTAATGAAAAACGTAAAGATGCAGTCGAGAATTTAGGGTTTACAAATGAGAAGTGGGGATAGACACAACTAACAACGACCGTACTCTAGTCATAACATTCTCTTTGGAAAAGAAATCCAACAAATTTTCTTTTTTTTATTTTTTTTTAAATATAACAAAGTTCTAAGCAGATCCTTAGTTGCCTTAAGACAAGGTCTCTATAGATAAGATTCGTAAGAACCCCATAAAGTTGAATCTGTGATGTGTGGAAAAGAAAAGATGGGGGGCACAGAAATAATTGTGTCCATTTCGACAAATACATCACACAAAGATACAAACTGCAAACTCTAAAATTTGTCAGCCGAATCTCACTAGAAACAACGAAAGCAGTATGGAGAACAGGAAACGAAGATGTTGAAAAGGAATTTGGAGCTGGCAAAATCCCATAATTGGCCAGTTCAGAGCCGGAGTTCTACCCCACAAACTACTTATATTTTGCGGCTATTTATGATTTCATCACACCTCATGATTCTACAGAGAGGCACACGAGACCTAACCATTGACTGAAAGAACTAGTGGAAGAGAATTTGAGACTACTATGATAATCTAATGTTTGCTCATAGGAAGAGACCACCAACTCATTTCTCTGACACATGATGATAACAACCATCATTACAAGATGCCCATCATCACATGACTCTTGGTTTTAAAAAAAATATAACGGCGCATACAATGCCAAAAACGTAAAAATGTTTCCCTTTCATATACGCAGGTTAAATATTTAAATCCTTTCAATTCCCAAAATTCAATGATCATACCACCGTACCAAAAACAATACGTATGAGTAGTAAAACTTGAGATAACTGAAAAAAAATTGGAACTAAGACTAGAGTTTACATGAATATAGAGATGATAGAATGGAAGAAAGATAATTCAGAAAGGAAGGTTAACTACACTTCTGGAAATCCCCTTGTTTCGATGAGTTCTCAAGAATATTCGGTAGATAAATATTTGTCTAAGTTGTTGAGCCTCTGGTGTGCAACTTCCACGCCAAGAGCTGTTCCGTATAGAAAGTTATTCTTTCTTTTTTTTGGCTATAAATGCAAGTGAAAACCCTGATTCAACCATATCTTGAACAGAATACATAGACATGGACCACAATATAAAAGAGACATCTTCCCAAGGACCAAACATCAGGTCAGAAATCAGAACACCCACCCAGTATTGTTTCTCACTATTATCTTGGTATTTCGATTTTACGAATCAAGTAATTCCTTTAAAGCTCAAGTCTCTGACAACAACATAATAATTCTCTGATGTCAGCCAATAAAGAACACTGTGGCTAATTAGATTAATAACTATTTTCTACCCAGCTGTTGAGGCTTCAGGGATCAGGATTGAAGTTTTAATAAATTTGCAAAATAAAAGACTCCTAAGACCAGCAAACCCTAACTGTTATAGCCAAAAGGCTTGAAAATTATCACATAAAATCTAATAGTTAACCACTATACACTTGTATATTAAGAAAAAATCATAATTAAGCAGACCCTCTGCATTGTACTCTTGAGTACGAAGGTCTAATTTACAATCTTGGGACAGAGACTGAAACAAGGATCAATGCAATGTAACTACTTTGTCCACATGCCGGCCACTTACTTGCCTAAATAAGCAATTGTTCTCAGAACCTTTAGCCACAAGACTGTGACAAGTACCTTTTTCCTTGGCAGCTATTAGACCATATGCTGTCATACTTCAGGTGGACTTTCCTCATCAAACCACCGAGGAGGATCAAATCCAGACCCACCTAAAGGAAAATGAATTATTTCATTAGTAATCTGGAAAAGCTCATAAAGTAAGGAATTGGAAAAAACGTCAACCTTGGCTAGAAAGAATTATCCATTCAGTAGAATTGTTAAAATTCAAAAGGGCAAATATCTAAAAGGATTGGTTTCCAGATTTCTCCTTTTTTCTTTAAATTTTAGGAAGACAAACTTAACACTTACATTGAGATCTCACAAAGAAAAACATGTTTTTCCATATTTGTACGTTCAAATCTATTGCGATCTCAGGTTAATTCAAATCAATTCAAATATCATATGAAAAAAACACACGCTAGCGTAATCTAGAGCAATATTTAATTCATTATTTGCAACATCCAACTTCATTACACCACTAAATCGCACTTCTTTCTTCTTTATTGACATACGGCGCTCTAGTTATTTGCTTGCCCAAACCAACAAGTTAGAAAAGGGATAAGTTTGAAATCTTATTGAAATCTTCTTTTAGCTCACCACAAAATAAATTTTTTCTTAGGGTTAAAGGAATGAATAATGTGGGAAGAGAAGGGATACCAGATTAATGTAAAAGAGAAGATATACATCATATTTGGACAACTCATTGGGAAACGAACATAAATGTCCTTGGGTCTATAGATCATGGTGTGATTCATTATATGATAGTAGTCTGTGTTTAATAAATAGTTAGAAAAAAGAAAAAACAACAGATGTTAAGAGCTTTAATGGGGGTTGAATACTTTTAACCTTCAAGGGAATGAACAGTTCAAAATCTGATGGATCTCCTAACCACACACAAAAAGAAAAAGACTCAAGTCAAGAAAGAGCACTTGAAAAAACCATATGGAGGATATTAATTATGGACCACTAAGAACTAGAAGCACAAAACTTGATGTCTTTGGTTTTAATTGAATGGAAAAATGAAAGCAGAAGAGATTGAGAACAAAAGTTCTAGAGGAAACTTTATTAAGTATGATGAGAAAATAAGAGTTTCTTGCATCTTGTCAAAAGCTTCAAAATGACATTATATGCTTCATAATTCTGACATCGGGAGTCCAATTATGCGTATCTGAAGGGCTGTCTTACATCATCAAAGAAAGTAGGACTTTTATAACATACAAAACTCACGCCAAAAATACCAACCAGTAGTTCAAATGTTTATAGACTCACAACCTGGCTACTAAAAATAGCTTTCTCACTTAAATAAGCTCTTTTAGGTCCTGCTCAAATAAAGAAGCAAAAATATCCATTTCTTGCTTCTCTAAATAAGCTCTTTTACTCCACCGAGTTTTGTATGTTAAACATTTGAAAAATCAGATTTATAAGCATCAAAGCAGTTGGAGCTCTGCAACAAATAGAATTCCAGTTTCCTCCATGAAATCTCTAGCTTTTGCAACCAACTGGCAACAAATAGAGTCATGAAATCTCTAGCTTTTGCAACCATGGCATGAGTCACAGCACAATTACCGAAATAATTCATTGGGATTGGGAGATCCAAACGCTTCCTATAATCTGCTGTGAACCCAAATAAAACATCGCTATTGTTTCCTCCTCCTTTGGCTTTAACCATGCAAGAGTATACATAAGCACATGTAAGCAAAAAAGTTGATAAATGTAGTTTGTCTAATTTTTTCACTTCATTTCCGTTAACCTTATCCAAAACAGACAATACGTTATCCCTAAGTTTCTTAATATCTTCACATGTTAACACAAATGTAGCTCAAACCAAATTGTTCAATCCACAAAGCTTGGCAAACTCTTCAAACTTTGTTTGTTGGGATTGGTATCTGACCCAATAAAAGCTAACCAATTGTTAACGAACACCATGTCAATCCTCATTGGAACTCTGATGACAGTCCGGTCAAGAGATGGAGTCAGTTTCCGGTGATAAAGAGGGGTTTTCTTCATCTTGTTTGCATAAAGAAGCCCAAGACTTCATATACATCACTGAACTTCTTCCATCGTATATAACATGGTGAGTTGAAATGCCAATGCAAAACCCTTCATTTGGAAACATCGTTATTTGGATAGCAATTACCGCTGCTTTATCATCAGAGGTTGACAACTGGGATGCCAAGGGAAGAAATTCAACAGCTTCACGAATTGCATTTCCACAGAGGTAACTGAAGTCGGTGTTAGACTCAGCAACTGCGACTGAAACACTGTCATTTGGGAAATAGTAGATGGCTAGCTTTGCGGCATCTGAGGGCCACATGAGAATACCAGCAAGATGGAGAGAGTGAAGAAGAGTAATAGAAAGAGAGTGCTTAAGCTAGGGGAGGATTAATGAGTGGAAAATATTAGCGTTAAATCAGTGATTTGCTAGAAGAAGAGGCATTCTATAGGATGGAACTTGAACCAGTATGTATCAAATAAGGTTACAGGGAAAGAAAACTTGGTGGATAAGCTGGAGAAAGGAGTAATTCTGCTAACCTCATGTATTTTCACTTTGTTATTAATGCATTTTTCCATGATAGATTTAACAAGAAATTAAGAAGCAAGCTAAAACCCCTAGAAGCAACACTGTTGTACTATGTTTAGAGCATTGAAACAGCCTATATCATGAATTTGCCTCTTTTATAAATCCAATTACCAGTTCCAAGTGTAAAGTGGACAGAATCTTGGAACTGCTGAATTTTAAACCTAAGACAAACATAAAGGACACAAATGCACAAACACAAACAAAATGATAGTAGTTACGAATTAGATAAAAAAAGAATTAGGTGGTTTTGATTACGACCTATCTTGGTATTTCTCATTTGTTTTCAAACAGTTCAGTCCTAGCAGCTATTATTCTAAACCAACCAACGTAACCAAAGTACAGAGGAAATATACATACGTTTGAAACAACGAACAAAGGGGTTCAAAAAGTGAATTTCAAAAAGGGCAATAAAGAAACTGAATTACCAAGAGGATTGCAGCGACAGAGACGCCAAGCAGTCAATACGGTGCCCTTTAAAACTCCATATTTCTTGTACGCTTGCATTGAATACTCACTACATGTTGGTACATATCTACAACTCCTCGGCATCAGGGGCGAGATTTCCCCTGTTTTCACCAATACCCATTTCAATGATTTGTTAGAATTCACTAAAAACTCAAAAATCAACGAGATAAAAAGCGAAAGGGGCTTACTTTTGTAAAAGATCAGCATAGATAGTGCAGCTTTGACTCCCAAACTATTGACCTCTTCATCATCTAATTAAAAATCCAAAACCCATTAAAATTCAGAGTCAAGAAGTTAAAATATTGAATTTTTCTTTTTTTCTTTCTTTTTTTTTCCCTCTGTTGAGAGAAGAGAGAGTGAGGGCACCTCAGACCTTCTTGTGGAGTGTTCGGATCCGAGTCAGTGCCCAAGCCATGGACGGTTACGATACGGTGCTTTTTAGTTTTCGTGGGAAGGCGAAAAGCGGAAATATGGTTTTTACGTTGATATTTGGATGAACTGAAATTAGAGTTTTGGAAACGAAGCGAGGTGGACAAGGGTTTGCTATCGCAGTTAAGTGAAACCTCCATTTCAACCGTCCAAGTCTTCTGTTGAGCTCATCCCCGCGCTCCGTTCGCTATTTACTGATTTAGAGTTTTTAAGTTGGATGAAACGACGGCGTATGCGTAAGGTTAGGAAACAGCATTTTCCAAACAAAAATTCAAAAGAAGCGAGTACCCGGGCATCAAATCAAACTGATGTGTGACTTCGGCGGATCTATATATCTATCTTGAAAAATGTGACAACTTGACATTTTATGTTTAAATTTATTTGGAATTTTTAACATGGATGTACGCGTATAGAGCTTGTAAAATTTAACCCGACTCGTATAATCGATATAAAAATGATATGAATAAATAGATATATGTTATTGAATTTAATGTGATTATTAAATAGTTATGGTTTGAATGAATATAATTTTTTTTTATGTTGGGTTAGGATTAAAGTTTTTGACTCATTTACCTGACTAATGACACAATTATATTTTTTATTTTAAAGTAATTTACAAGTACTTGTTATCAAAACTCGACTATTAAAGATGATTTTCTCTTTTATTTTTATTTTTTAAAGGAATGAATATAAATACAGTATTTTATTTATAAAATTTTATATAAATTTAGAGCTTCAATAGTCTAAATATGTAAAATATTAGTCAACATATCTATTTTGTAATATCGATATATAATATTGTTTACATATATATATAATTAAAACTTCAATAGTATAAATGTGTAATATTTTAGTACATATGTATATTTTATAATATTAATAAAGGAAGTATGCGTATATGAATGACAGTATTTAAATTTTTAATGTAAATTTTATTTAATATATAGATATTAAACAGATTATTGAATAATTTAATTATTTTGCTTTATCATTTTAGATCTCAATATTTTAACATAATTATTAAATAAATCGAATTTGAATTAATCTAAATTTAATTCGATAAAAAATTAAATTCACTCTTTGAAATTCGAATCCACCACTTCAGACTAGAAAGACTGATGAAGCTATTGTCTTTTCAGATTTAGTTATTGTAAAATTTTGTTGAAACCCTTATATTCTATTTTATTTATAATTTATTCATAAGTATTATAAAATTTTTTACTTACTTATATTATAAAAAATTCAATTTATCTTCTTACACTCTTTTTCATTTACTATTTTTTTAAGTGTCAAAAGAATTTTTATTTACAACTACGATACATTAGTTATCATAACACAATAACATTAATAAAAAGACAAAAGTATATACATAAATTAGTACTAAAAAAGCCTTTATCGACACATTCCCTTTGAATAAATGATAAAAGAATTAACAAAAATAATAATTAGTACTTTCATGATAAAATAATTAACAAAATAAAAAATAAATTCTCTTTGAATCCATCTCTCTCTACTATTAATTTCTCTTCATCAGCAACCTGTATTGACAATTAAAGCCGTCATTAGACTCATTATAGAGAGAGAGTAAGAGAGGGGAAGAAGAAATGGGGAAAAAAAATAAATGAAATGTTTACAATTTTATAATGCGTTCACTAAACAGAAATTGAAATTAATTGAAATTAGAATGAGTTAGAATCAAAATAGCTAGAATTGAAATAAGAAATTGGAATCAAAATAATTTATTTACTTGAACTATAGAAATCATAATTATAATGAGCTGTATTACTATTGATGTATTTGTTTTGTCTTAGAATTAAAATTGTAATGAGTTAAATTGTAACAAATTACTATAAAATCCTTAATTAATTTTTATCATAACTATTATTTTGTATTTTTAATTATTGTAATATTATTATTCAAAAATTAATTATTAATAATAATTATTGTTAATATATTAATTAATTATAATACTTTTAATTGTTGTTAATAATAATAATCCATTCAAAAATTAAAATTATATTTATAATTATAAAAATATAATCATTATACTTATAATTATAATTCATTTAATAATATTATATTTTTTTTTATTAAATGGGAGGTATTTTCGAAATTTAAAAATCATGGAGGATGAATTTGATACTTAAAGAATTTTAAAAAAAATAAAATAGAATACAAGGGCGTCAACAAAATTTTACAATCATAGGTTAGAAAAGACAAAAGCAGTGAGCTAGGCGGATCCATATTTAATGGCCGCGAATACACTTTGCACTGGGCGGTCTTTCGAGTTGGAGTAATAATAATAATAATGAAATACTGAATCAAAACTGACTCCAATACCACCAATAGACCGCTAACGAATGCAAGTGCGGCAAATATCTTTGATTTAGAATTGTCTTGCACCAGCTTTTAGAAATCTTCGGCATTCATTCATTCCCCGTCTTAATACAAGGTATTACGGTTCTCTAACATAGAAATTCGGAAGGGGAACAATATAGTCCTATTACATATAACAGGAGAATGGTGACTAAGAATCAGAAACCAGTAGTAATTTGAGAAAAGAGAGCTTTAAAATCCTTCGTGGGTGTGCCAGTTCCCTCAGGCTTTGAGGCCAAATCAAATGCCTTAAATTTGGCCTCCTCAAACTGCAGTGCCTGTTGAGCGAGAACAAAAAGTGGATGTAAATAACCACTCATATTACTCTAGAAAGATTGAGATTATCTTGAAATAAATTAATGTGCATTCTTGTATTAGCACAATTCTTATTTCCGCACCTGAATGCAGACTTCAGCAACATCAGCCCTGGCAATTGTCCTTGTTTCTGTCTGAAGAAGTTCATCATCCTTACCCACAAGCAATTCCCGGATACCACCGTCTTTATCCTGAAGGCCTCCAGCCCTTGATAATAAACAGAAGAGTCTCAGAGGTCTAATATTAAATAACTTACAATGAGCAACATGTTACTTCAATACCTCTCCACACAAGTCAAAATCACTACCCTTGAATTGGTTTCAATTTGCGGTCAACCTGAACTAAACTACCCTGGGTTGCATCTCATGTCTCATATCTTTGAGAGCCTGCCTCTGTGTGTGTGTCTGTGTGTAAAAGAGACACAGACCGAGAGTGATCTAATCACATATTTACATGAGCCTTTTGCACATCAAATGCTCCGCATTAGGATGAGGGATCATCACGTGATCCTTTCTTACCCAAAACTTTCAAGAAATATACGATGAATTGTATATCTAAGAAGCCACTTGATTTTAGAAACTATTTTTGAATCATAAAACAGAAAAATGGAATTCTTTATCAGTGAGGCGTTGTTTCAAAACTTTTGTATGAAGACAACTAAGTTGATGTGTGTGTGTGTGTTACACCCTCCAAATTGATTGGTGTCTATTACTCAACCCAATTCTCAAGGTGGAGATACACCTCACAACACACTCCTTGGACATCCACCACTTCATGATAATTGTACTGGACTTTTGCTTAGAAAAAAACCCTATAGGATTAAGAATGAGTAATAAGAATGAGTAATGACCTAGTGGGCAGCATTGCTCACATTATGGTGAGCAATACTATTACATAGTGTTATCAAGTTAATCCACAACTTCAACGCTATTAATAGCAAGTCACATAATTGTGGCATGTGCCTATTTGCTCAACATATGGTAGGCCAAATTGCTCACTATATATAAAGGGACAGGGCAGATCCAGCAGTCCACTTTTTTTTTCCCCTGCATAATGATTTGACAGAAAATCTTAACTATCATATTAAAACTTGATTCAAGGTTAAAGGATGAAATGGATTTCCCCCCCCACAATTAATGGACCACACCGATTATACTTGAGTATTCTCTTCAATTTTTCTTTCCTCTCAACCTCAGTCCGTTCATTTATGCTATCATTATTCAATATGTTTTTTCTTCCTCAGACCAAAGAGAACAAAATTTGTTGTAGAAGAATCAAAAACGTACATAGAGAAAAGGAAATAAAAAATGTTGTTATGAGATGATAAATAAATAGTAAATAATGCTTCAAGATTCAACACTTCCAGTCCTCTGAAAAGGAGGAGTAAAAGTCACAAATAGACATTGCCAAGTTTGGCAGATGCAACTAATCTATTTATTTTGATCAAACAGTGCCTCACAGTCTATATAAAGTTGGTATATTAAGTGGATTATCAAATAGATTAAAAATAATGAGAAAAGAAAAAAAATTAATAATCGTCCCACAGATGAACTGTTAGTTTCCTCAGCCTGTTTGACTAAACATCATAAGAATTTTATCATGTTTTAAGAGCTTTAACAGATTGTCAATCTGTAACTACAAAGGTCGATCAAAAAGTTAAATTGATAGATTAATGTGGAACAATAAGCAAATTCATCCACCCACATTAAAAGAAATAATTTTCATTTTGTTCCTTTCCTTCCTTGAGTTTGTGCTTTTCTTTTTCTTATTTTAAGTTCATAATGCTTGTCCTCTTCTCTGTAAGAAATTTTTGAAGGAGAGATACTATATAAAGACCAACGAAGAGATGGAAGAGAAGACTTAATTATTCCTTTGGAATTGAACCATATGCAGAGATCAATCAACCGGGTCATTCTCTAAGAATACATTAAATCCATAAATTAAATTAGATTATGCAGTAAAAAGTTGTATGGAAAACTATCTTCTTTTTTCTTCTACTTACTGTACCAAACAAATTAAAAAAAAAATTTCTTATGTCATGTGAGAGTTAAATATTTGTAATTTTACATATAATATTTGCACAATATAATGTGAGACCTATGCTTAAGCTGCGGTTTAAGAGAGAATGCAAGAATTGTGTTTTTTTCACGTTTGTAAGAGAAATTGAAAACCAAATAGAACTCATTTTCATAGAACACAAAATCTTAGCAAAAAATAAGGCTTCCCAACCAAGTTTTACCCTTTTTTTCCCCCTTGTGCCAGTTGTTTTCAATTTCACAGAAAGAGAAGTTAAACACGTTCGGTAGACTTCACTCTTGAATAAATTCTGTTCTTATATGAAAATGAGCAGTACTTTTTTTTTTCACTTTTCCTTTACAAAAGCAATCCAGAAAAATTAATTGGTCCCACCTTAACAATGAAACAAATTATTCTTTCTATTTTTTGGTCGCACAAGAATAATAGAAAAGAAAAATCATAGAACTATTGGAATGATTCCATTATAATTGTTTTTTTCTATTTTTAAGTAATGTTTTAATATTACAAGGAAATTATACTTTTCTAGTTGTCTATCTGAATATGTTTTTTTCCCTTCAACACATTTTCAAATGTTATTAATTTTCTTGAAAAATAAAGCTATTATGATAATAAACATGAATTATAATTTGAATACCTTATAATTGTGTATGGAATACCGGAGTCAGCCAAATACTGCTCAGCCTTTCTTTTCCAAACCTGTAAACAAAGCAAAACTAAAACAATGGTTCCCTTTGAAAATTGTTCACCCTCTCCGAAAAAGAAAGATAGGCATAACAACAAAGGGGAAAAACTAAAAGATAGATTCATACAACAAACAAGGAATGACTCTAAGAAAGCATAGACTAAATATCTACAAGGATATAATCTAAAAATATATAAAAAAAATTACGAACCAATATATTGCCATTGGCCAAACTGTTCAAGGGATGATTAAGATTTGTTCCTCCCATTGATCCAACCAACACAATTTGCTTCACTCCGGAAGCCTTAGCTGTTCATGAAATTTGTTTAACTCATCTATTATTTAATTTTGCGAGAAAAAGGTAAAACGAAGTGTTTTGAATTAATGAAAAGAAAGAAAATAGATACTCACCAGCATCAATTTGATTTTTCTGACCAATCCAATCAACCTAAGCAAAAATATCTCATTAAAGTAAGGAAGAAAACATGGAGAAAAAAAATAAATGTCAGAATTCTCAAACTAGAATACGCATAAATATTACTTGTTCGGGATATGCACCCTCTTCAAAGTAGAACTCAGGCCTTCCACCCTTGGCAGGATCAAAATCAGGTTTCATCTTTGGTACTGCACTTGTGAGAATTATGAGAGCATCGATTCCTTGGATTGCAGGAATGATGCTATTAGAGTCCCTTATGTCACCAATAAAAAGATCATCAGCTCCACCAATTTTCTGCTTGCTCTCCTCAGTTCTGACCAAACCTCTAGCAGCATATTGCTCTGACCTCTCCTTCAATTTCTTATAAACTATTTGACCTGCCGAAGCCCACAATGGGAAGATGTCAAGAGAGAAAAATGACAAGAAAAGAAAAAGAAATGATAAATTGATGATCCATAAGACAGCGAGGAACTATATATGTCTTTATCCTATTCATTTCTGCAGAGAAACCAACTATATATACTACCAGAGTAATTTAAATGTTAGAAAAACTTGTATTCAAGCTATAATCAAAGAACATGCCACAGATCGATGATTACCACACCGCAACAAATTAGTGAATTAGAAAGACAACAGAACTCAAGCATTGTCATTTGTCAAATGTCCATTGGGCACAGTGAAATCAATTCCATGTAATAAAAAGGCATCAGGCAGTCATATGTCACCTATTGGATATCTGACAGAGAAATGTAAAATTGCAAGAGTACGGATTTTTTGTTTTCCTAATGCCTTAAAATTCATCATGTAACAGGGTTGTTGATCATTTAAAATGACTTCACTTTTATGGAATGAGCAAAATGTACAAACTCGATGGATTAAAATTACTTTTGTTGAATGGCAATTCAATCAAAATCAGCAAGCTAGCTAAAAATTCAAAGGGAGCCACAATAATAGGTCAGGATGAGGAGAAACATAGATCACGAAGTCGTAAAAGGAGAATGAAACAGAAACCAAACAACCAACTTCAACAAGCTTATCTCAACCAATGGCACCAGTTCTAGGCCTGTAACCTGCCTAAGTATGTAGAGCCTAATTGTAATTTTTACTTCACCAAAAACTCAGCACAGAATCAAGAAAAAGCCCCCCAAAAAAAATCCCATACTGTTGAGGAGGTAACTAACAAGCTCCTATTGGCTAAATTTCAATTGATGGAAACTGTTTTGCTAAGTCACTGTTTTCCAGTAATGTACTAAACAGACTATTAAACATAACAATTAGGCTCCTAATTCACCAACTCAATTGTGTTCATCAGATTTCAAAATTTAGAATTAAGAAAAGCTTACACACTCTGACGCCAGCGAAAATTGATCCCGAGATATAGGATTTTATAGCAATATTAAAAAATGATAATTAATTTAAATAACCGCATAATTAAGAAGAAATAAATTTCTGAAAAAAGGTCAAAAAAAAAAATTACCGGTTCGACCGCCAGCGCCGGTGACAAGAACGGTACTCTTAGCCATCGATAAAACTTTGACTGCTCTGGTTGTACTGAAGCAATTCCTTCGGTATCTCGTTCTCGCAAATGATGATAGTGAAGAAGGAGAATAGCGAGCGCGCAAAGGGTAAGAAGAAAATTCTGGAAGGCTGTTGAGGAATGGTATTGATGACGCCACCTGACTGTATTTATTACGAGACTGACCAATGCTGTTTGACGGTGACGATGCGGAAATGAATGTGACGCGTGTAAGCGTAGCCATTGATCAAGAATTAAGCGTACTTATCCATTCAGCCGTCAGTCAATCACAGAAGCGAAACTGCAAAGGGCGACGCGACATTATGAGACTGCCCCTCCTTTTTACTTCGTAGCCGTTAATCAATGAGGGAGGTTGGTTGGTTCGCTGGTTGGTTGTTGCATTGATTTTCTTATCCTGTTATCTCATGTTGAAAGTTTTTTCCACTCACTTCTTTTTGGTTTTGTGCACGCGCTGCTCCAGAGTCTTTGATAATCTAACTAATGAGTAATGAAGACCACTGAAAGTTGATAATATTCATATTAATTCCTTTTTTTTACGGAGAAATAGTTTTAATTCGTCAATCATTAATATGGAGACCACCGAAAGTTGATAATATTCATATTAATTTCTTTTTTTGGGGGTAGGAGGGGGGAAATAGTCTTAATTCGTTAATCATTAATGATTAATAGAATGTTATTAAAAATTAATATAATTGATTTGGACATTTGGAGGCATAGCGATTCAAACAAGAGAGAGAGATTTGGTTGCATTAGATTTTGATGGCAAAATTGAATCTAATTAGGCGTTAGAAGTTCATCTGATTTATGTTCAATTTTATAGACTTTAGCGGTCGGTCAAGAGCGCGTGAGGCTGTTAAAGCCTAATTGCTTTGACCCCTTGCAAATGGTTCCTGCTTGAGCCCGATCTCGAGTGGGTCTTCGTCCTAGAGGCCCATCATTCGGCCTTTTGTTTCGGCCCGTTAGGGGTACAAATTATGTTAGCGAACGAACCCGATGGCCCCCCTTTCTTTAAAAAAATAAAATAATCAACCATTATTTTTTATTCTTATATTTGCAGTGGACCTCCCTGGTAACTATGTGATGGCATAGTTGAGAGTGGGCGGAAGTCCCTCCTAGCTCTTTTTTTTTTTTAAACGTACATTAAAATTCTTTTCAAGGAATTAAATTAAAAATGAAGTTTATCTTTGTTTGATAAAATATTTGTAGTTTAGTGGTAAGAGTGTTATTTAATAGTTTTAGAAACTTGATTCAAATTCCAATAACCATATAATTTTGTTTTTGCAGATATTTGGTGGAGAATTACTTAAGAAAGTATACTTCCACAAATTATATTCGATAAAGTTACTTAGAAAAGAATACTTTCGTAAATGTGGTCACAATGAGTTCTTACATTGAAAATAATTAATCACCATTTTTTTAAATTTAAGAGAAAATAATAGAATTTGAGTTTTTTGAGACTTTAAATGTACTCCAATAAACGGTAAAAAAAAAAATAACAGGCACTCCAAATTATATTAAAATTTATTTTCACTAAATTTTTACTAGAATTTGATTCGAACCAATTGAGTAATTCTCACTAGATCTAACACAAATATGATTCAAATAAATAAATTTATATTTAATGAGAGCTTGTGTTGAGTTTGGGTTTAGGTGTTTTTTTTTTTAATATTTAAGGTAAATCGTTTACCTAAGATACCTTAGGTGGTCACTTAAAGTAATATGCATAGTATGCTAAGGTGGTCATATGAGGAAAAATAGGAAGAGCTTAGTGGAGTCTCATAGTAGTTGATATAAGAGCTAATCTGTGTTTAGGGGTAGCTTAGGTGTATTAGAGAGATAGCTTAAATGTCTCACATAATACTTAATATAAGTGGGGTACGTCAAGTACACTAAAATGGAAATATAATCTCAACCAAAAATTGAAATTATAGCAAAACAAACATGAATACAATGAATACACAATGTTTACGTAGTTTGATTTTTGGTTTACGTCCATGGAGAGTATGTAATTATCAATCCATTGTATAAATGATAGGTTAGATAAGATTTTATATGATATAAGATGAATAAAATAAGGTAGATAGGTATGTAGAAATGTTTAGTTTTGATAAAAATGAATATGGTAAATAAAGATATCGAGAGTGATAATAGGGTAGAGAAAATGATAAAGATGAATATAGACCCCCTAAAAATAAAGTAGTGGATGATGATCTAAGAGAGAGTGTGTATGAGAGAGGGGAGAAAAGAGGAGGCAAAGAGATGAGAGCATAAGAAAGCATGCCCTAATATGGGTGAATAAAACATTTATATAGTTGAGGCTAGTGGTAAAAATAGTGCATAATAAGTAAGGGTTAGATGTCATTTTTAGCTTAAAAGGAGAGGATGTTTTTAGAAGTACATGTCATATTTAAGGAAAAATAACAAGAATATTCTTTTTTATACTAAGTTTACTCTTTCTCATGACAAAGCATCCAACCTTGACTATTGATTTTCAAACCCAACTAATGTTGCGAATTCTTCCAAATAACATCTTTATACTACTCTGTACCTATTTTGCTCTTATAATTGCCCATGTGACCATGTTTCATTCATTTATTATTTTAAAAATAACATTCCAAATTTAACCCCAAATAAATTTTTTTGAACCAAGCTCTCCCAATTTAAGTGTTTGGGTCCAGCACTGATTAAGAGAGCAACAAATCACATACATGAACAATAATAGACTTGATTAGATTTATTATTATTATTATTATTATTATTATTATTATTATTATTATTATGCTGCATAACGGTAACTCAATTTCTTCTCCACACAAGTAGGTTCAGATTCTAAACTTTTTTATTTTCAACGCACGAGATTTTATCTCTGTAGAAAATAAGTTTATGATGGAGATATTTAGTGTCATGGTCCAGATTGCTTACCAAGAACAGACCAACTTTTTTCTCCGGCAGCCTCATCTTTTTCTTTGCCTTTTTTTTCCCCACCTCCATCCCTTAAAACTAATTTTGTCTTCTCATGCATTTTCACCGCATACCCACTCTAAATTGAACCTATGTCTTTGGGCTTGAAGCCTTAATATCTTATTTTACCGACCATCTAGATTATCCTTTGGAACGAGAATGGATCAAATTATGTTTTCAAATCATTGGGGGAAAATTTTAATTTTTTGAATCTACGTAACGACTTGAATCCCTGAGTGATTTTCCACTCCACTGTCCAATAAAAAATAATAAAAACCAACTAACAAGGCAACATAATTATGTGTGTCAAACTAATAATATTGCATTAGGTTGTATTACGTTAAACTAAAACATAATATCGTGTTTGTCGTGGTATAGATCGTACTATATATAAGATTATTTTATTTTAGTATTTATATTGAATTAATAACAGTATATATTAAATTGATTATTAAAATAGAAATTACCCACCGACTGCCCCTACCAACCACGACTTTCCAATGTAGTCTGAATTAAAATTTGGCATAATCAAATCCTTGTGGTCAGATTTATTCAAGATGCAGCAGCTATCAGCCAATCACTAACAATGGAACCTCCAAGACCGTAGATCCACAATCAAGGCTTTATATCGTACAAATCTCAAAAATTCAAAAGATTAATAAGAGTTCTCCAATCCTTTTGAGGTCCACCTCTCTCCGTGATAAACTTCGATAATTGAATTTGAATTTGAATTTAACGTTGATCCGGTTAGTTCTAAAATTTTAAAAACCTTACGTCGCGTTTGTAGGTACCATAATATTTGTATCAATGATTTAGTTACTTTTACATTCTTACCCAGTAACCACCAGTGCGGGAGCCTTAATTCTTTGAAGTGTCTGTCACACAGCAAGTATGTAAATAGGAGAAACGGTGAAAACACGGTTCTGTGTGATGAAAATGAAGCAATTACCGGTCAAGTAAGCGCTTCACGTTCTCAAGGATGAATACAGATGGCGATGGCCACCAACAGCTAATAAAACCAAACTTTAGCTTCCTTTGTACATCTAAAATCGCTGTGAAGTCAATATCCAAGAAAAGCTATGCGCAAAACTCCATATGCATCTGGGCATGTGCAAAATATGTGGGATCAAAAATTGTGGAGCTGCATTACTGGAACTGTAACATCCTGTGACTTTCTGATGCCAAGATATTTATGTACGCGCACACCAATCAAATTCCGAAAGGCAACAATGGGGTGATGCATGCACAAGCACAATGGTACCAAGATACACAGCTTTGCCAGGAGAGTTGCAGGAAAAAGGCAAAAATAATGCTAAACCTTCTTTTGGCCGCACACAATCAATCATCAAATGGACCATACGCGTGCATCATTGATGCAAACTGGTGGGGACTCAAGAACTAGCCTAAGCCATAAGTAGCTTTAGCTTCAACTAATAATTGAGTTTTTGAGTTTGAAATGCTTTATGCCTATCTTCTCTGCTGTGCTAAAAGCTTAAAATATATTACACCTGTAGTCCAGAATGATAGATTAATTAATGAAAGTCTTGTCCCTCCAATTTTCACGCACCAAATCAGCTACCACATCTGGAATATATCAATATATTATATTATAGTTCCTCTGTATCATGTGAGAATGGATTGAATTACACCTAATGAAATAATTATTTTATATAATCATCGTGATTAGCACGGCCTCCCACACATCATTATATGATTGATTATGGAATGTGACACAACTGATAGGCATTGCTCTGTGGTGTGTGAGTAAACATTAAACTGATGCATTTTTTTTTTTTTTTCAATTGATTGATCTGAACAAAGACATCTACATCATTTGAGCAAAGTGATAGGAAATGGGGACACAATGAGACCCCAAATGACCATGATTGACATTTGTAGGAGCATGATTGACATTTCTAGGTGATGATATGACGATGACATAGTATCTAAGCTGTCACAGACGTCTCCACAGCAACCTTGCCGGGGTACCCGACTTCTGATTTCCTATCAGATTCCCAGAGTTCTGGTATTGCTTCCTTGATGTTGTGGATGCTTTCAAATGCATAATCTGCACCTTTAACCCTCTGTGATTTGCCAATCTGAACAACACATTTTCATTCAACAAACACTCAATCAGGGGCCGTCCTTGTACAGGGGATTGCATCATTTCATTGTTAGTATGAACAAGTAATGTGACACAATATTTTTGGTACGTCATCACAAAGACTTACCAGCACAGTGTCAAGTCCCACACGCTTTCCAGCCTGAATGTTTCGGACACTATCTTCAAAGAACAACTGAAGGAGCAAAATTACAATGATGAAAGACATCAGCAAATTTAACTACCAGATATTGTCAATATATATGAATGTCAATTATTTGAAAAGGACATGGGAAGACAGAGCCAATTAAGATGAACATACTGTTCTCTGAGGGTTAATGCTGGCAATCTTGAGAGCCTTTTCAATGGCTAATTCGGAAGGTTTGCACACAATGGGAGTCTTTGGTAATGCAACCAAACTTGGGCTTGGTTGAGCAAAATGACCAATTATGTCGAAAATTTCAGGGCCATTGGCTCTAGTTGTGGTGGAAGCAGTTGATTCCACAAACTCAATGTCATCCTCATCATCAGAAACAGTGTTCTTGTGAGCCGGATTCAGAGTCTCAAAGCATATAATCCCTTCAAAACAGTCTTCCAATCCGAGCCTGCTGAGAACTTTAACCGCGTGAACTTTGTCCGCATTTGTGAAGATCTGTATTTTTTTCCCCCCCACATAAAATACTCAAACTATGAGAATACACGCCAAGGAATACAACCAATAACAGGTTACTAAAATTATTGAAAACATAAATGCTTACAATTTTCCTTAGAGGCAGGCTCAGCAGAAGACTTCTCAATACAGGATCTGGTTTCAAGTTCTCATAAGGCAACCTCCCATGCACAAAACTGCTACACAGGAAGGTGAAAAATTGATCACAATCACCAAATGCAAGTAAGTCATAAGGGGTTGCCAACATCAAAGTTTGAGATGTAACATACCTGTGATAGTCATCATAGTCAAAGTCATGGCCAATAGCCTGCAGAACAAGAAACCCCAGCCGACAAAATCAATCAAAATATTCTAGTTTTGACCATTATGGAAAATGCTGAAAAGAAGAGTTTTCAAAGTCATAATATATACCCTGAGTCCAGCCATTGTTGTCCCGTAATTCTTGTACAACAAGTTACCCAAGTCCTCAATTTTGCTCCTCTCAATGCCAAGCTTTTCAACCATATAATCTAGAAAAATGAAAAAAAAAAAAAAGCATTCATTTTACAATTTGAAAAAAGAAAAACAGTAAATGTGAAACATATAAAACAGTTTCAAATACAGATAAAAGCCAAGAAGTACCAGTACCTTTGATGTTCTGTCCACATGCTGCAGCAATACCGGAACTATAAGGATAAAGGGTATCATCTAGATCTGCAGATACAAAAGCAAACATAAAAAACGTTATGTGCTTTCTATTTACAGCAACTAATTGAATTTTCAAGCCAAATGTACGAGTAGGATCAGAACTTACCAAACAGAAGGCAATCATATTTTGCAGCAGCCATCCTGTAACGGCCTTCGTACTCCATTTTGATTCAAAAGACCTTCAGCAAGTGATCAAAACACGTTAGCACAACACTCCAACAAAACTTGAAGCCACCCAAATCAACATTAAAGGTCATTTTAATTCTCAAACTACAAATTTTCATTTATTGCAATAATAATTAACCAAGAGAAAATCTCCCTAAATGTGTGGACAATTCTTCGGCCAGTATCAATATCATGTAGTTGGGAGCTGGGACAAGGGCTTTGTAAGTTCATGAGTGGGTACATAAACCACCACCACAGACTGCAAATAAAATGAAGGAACTGACAGGCCAAAGTGAAATGATATAGACCATTAAAAAAAAAAAGTTTACAAAAAGGCCACAAAAGGGTTCCATCGGTTCTTCTCTTAAAATGGTCATCCACAAATGTACATTTGGTAACCAAATTATCTTCAAAACTCAATGCGATGATGATCAACGACAATAACATATATATGTCAAAGAAATAAAAAGAAGTAAATAAATTGAAGCAACAGGGAATTTAAAACCAAAGAAAAATATCCCACCAGAAAAAGAATGACTCGAATGAATGAAAGAGAGCTTTGCTTGAGCGAATTTGAAGCAATGCAAAGATAATGAAGATGCAAGTGGAGAAGAAGAAGAAGAAGAAGAAGAGAGAGGGGAGGAAGAAGGAAAGCAGAGGTGGGTTTAAATAGAGAAATGGAACCGTTGCGTCTACTGCAATTTCCTTTTCTTTAAAAAAAAATTATTATTATTTTAATGTTTTACGGTAAAGAAAAATATTTTTGAAAAGTAGTTGAGAGGAAAGTAACAGGAAGGAACAAGTTAACGTTTTACTTCCTGGACTCTATTTTTTCTTTCTTTCTTTTTTCCCTCTCTTGAGAATTTTATTTTTCCAGTTTTGTCTAGAACAAGTTAACAATTTATTTTATCGTACAAATTTACCCCTCTCTTTTAACAGTAGTAATCCATCCAGAACTACCCAGAATCTGCAGCCAAAAACCATTCCAATTTAATTGCAGTACTCAAGTATAGATATGGGATTTTTATTCGTTATCTTTAGGTTTATGATTATCCTAAGAGAATGATTACCCTAAGAAAATACTCTATCAAGTGTCTTGTAAGAATGAAAATCACCTTTTCATCATGTTGTAGTCTTCCAACAAATGTCTTTCTTAACGTAACGGGACCTTTTACAAATGATGAGCGGTGCTGCTCACGTTATGACGAGCGACATTGATGTAAATATTAAAATATTAATAAACAATAAAGTAATACTAGATATACTCAGTTACATCATAAATTTTTATAACAAATAATGTGGTATGTAAATTTTCCCATACATTTATTATATTTTCTCATTATCAAGTAATTTAAAATAGATTGGATTATCAAGTAATTTAAAATAGATTGGATTAATATGATAAATATTTTAAAACCATTCACAAGATATTGTACGACACGAGCAAAGCATATTCTCAAAAGTGGCTGATACCAAAAGAGATCAAAAGGTATCAAGCTTCACATATACCAACTTTATTTCTTACCCAAAAAAAAAAAAATGATTTGTTTTACTTAGATGATATTTTGGTCAAGTAAGAAAGATGCCAATATTTGGTTACTAAATTCATGCATATGCAAAAAAAAAAAAAAAAAAAATCTTCCAGTGATGTACAGTTGTACACTAATATAATATAAATTAATTGAACTCTCTCTCTCTCGAATGGCAAATAGGCGGACGATATTGCTGACCCATATCATTCTTGTTTTATGAGTCGTAATTTGCTTATTGTTTATAAATTGCATGTAGAGAAAAAGAGGTCAAAAGGAATCGTCTATCTTATGAGGTCCTAATTAACTTTGAGAAATAAATAAATAAAAATAATCTTAAATAATTTATTGATCTAGAGCACAATTAACATATATAGCAAGAGAAAAGGATAGATCGAGACACAACATAATAATCTAGAGGGTGCTCTTTTATTCAGTTTGAAATGTGTACAAATAAGGAGACGGGTTCTTTTTTTTTTTTGGTCTTATAACTATATAAATCAATAATAAATAAATAAATACATCAAGAATCATAAATTTACTCGAGATAGTGAGTGTTAGAGAGAGAGTTACAGGAGAGGAGATGATGAAGATTTGTTTATGGAGCGACAAAAAAAGCAGATTTGATGAATATCCAAGTAATTGTAATTATTTCATAAAAACATAAATAAATAAATAAACGTTGATTTAGCAGACAATTTGGGTCACAATGATATGAAAAAATTGGGCCACATTTGAGCACGTACAGTTGTATATGCGGACAAAGTCGCTCACCAGGGATCATTCAAATTTTTGTGAGTTCTATTTTTATTGCTAATTATTAAGGTTCATAGAAGAAGCGATGAAAACGAATAAAGCTTTCCCCCAGCTCCTAATTTATTAAAAAAAAATCACTTTCAATTGGTGGGCATTTTGGTCAAATAGGAAAGATGCCAATATTTGGTTGATTGGTTCCGAACAGACCAAACCTAATCATCTGGACGATTCTGGACACATGATTCATGATGCATAGTATGCAATTAAATTATTATTATTATTATTATTATTTTGATATTTACGTGTGAGTTGGCTCTCCTGTAAAGTTACCCTCTTCGCAGGCAAAGAAGCCCTTTCTTTATAACCCATTTGACTATTTTTTTAAAAAAAGCAGTTTTGAATGCATAGGTATCACCAACATGAAACCTTTTAGTTAATTACCATACAACACAAGACATCTTTAAAAAGTCTGCATGATAATCGTGTTCATTTTTTAAACATTTTGAGTGTATGAATGGGTATTAATCATCTCTATTATTGAACAGAGAAAGACAAACAACTCACGTCTGTTTTTATATATAATTATAGATAATGAAAACTCTTTGATATGTATCGCTCAATGTTGGGATCAATAATTGATCGATTCTTAAGCCATACGTATCCAAATGGTCCTTTTATAAATGAACAATTCTGCTGCTAACATCGATCTGCAAGTTGTTGCGAGTGCAGTATTTTATATCTATCGTATTAATTAGTGGTGGCAATGTGCGTCGTACTCGTGAATCTAACCTAAATATGACACGGTTTGAATTTACTTAAATTGTCTGTCACTCGTCTATCAATCATGTCAGGTTTAGATTTAGAATTCTCGTCTTGTAAATCTATTTATGAAAATAATAAACTATTCAATTAATGATACCATATTGATTCATTTTTAGTCCGAAAAATCGTATTATATTTACAAGATTGATAACAGCTATTGGGATACATTTAGACCAAAATTGATTTGAGTTTTGAGTAGGTAGTACGGCAAATATATTTGGAGAATATGTTAAAAATTGTTTAATTATACATATACAAGACACAATTAACCGGCGCATCGAATTAGTGTTTAATATTTTTAACACGATTTAAATGGATGGATCTATTTTGACCAAATTAATTTGACACAGTACATGGTGATGTGCGACATATTGCCACCCTTTTACACATAGCCAACCCTAATATTAATTTCTTCCAACAATAGAATATAAAAATGATGCAGGACAACACTAAACTGTTTCCCAAGTTGGGTTGTTGCGAAAAATTAATTTAATCTGTATGTGGGTATGTGACCACGAAATTAAATTTTGAATTGCATGATCTGGATCCCATGCCGCCAGGCTATTGTTTGTGAAAATGACTAACCCAAAATTAGACCAAAAAATGAACTCATATGTTTTAATTTAATGTTTGTTGGAGCAAATAATTGGAGGCCTAAGATTGCATGGCAAGCAAAAGTACAAGAGAAGTAGATGAAAAGGGCTCAAAAAGGGAAAATGAAGAGACCCGTTGTTTATTATTCAATCTTATTCGAAAATCCTTAAATTATAGGCAAAGATAGTTACGTATTTGATGAAAACAATACAATGGGTGGTGGACTATCTCATTTTGAAAGCATCATTTCCAACTCTTTCCTCTCAATAATTTCAAATTTTCAAACACCAAGGCTGGCTACGACTATGACTCCTACGTATATATATATATATATAATTTTTGCTAAAACAATAATTATAAAACGTAATTAGTGATCATATTATTGGGGCATTTAGATTTTGTGATTCGGTGAGGTCGGTTGACTAGGAAAGCTACATCAACGGACGTCCTAGATCCATCTGACTAATCAATCAATGATTAGGGCATGGGGATTTTCTACATTTTGTGAATATTTTACTCGACCAACGCCCATCATGATCAGCACATACGAAAAAAGACACCGGACTTCGCATTAGATTTTTTTTTTTGGTGATCTTGGTCGCACATTATAATTTGTTCTATTAGAAAGATTTATAAGTTATGTGTTTGATTGATTGATAAATACAAGAACTAAATTAGCAATTCCAATGATGCAAGCATCTTGGAAAAATATCTGCTACAGGTGTTGGCAGTGAAAAATGATCAGCCGAAAGTGCATGGTTTGGTACTGCGAGAGCAATAATGCACTTCACAAGACACAAATTGATACGTCTTTAAAGACACTTTAGCTTTCAAAGTTAAGCACGACGGTTCATATATAAGTATATAGCTGGTATGCATTTATTTTTCACCCAAGTTTAGGCTCATCTTCCCGTGGGAGCCAATTGTTTTCACAACCAAAATGAACCCAATATTTTTTTTTCTTTCTTCACTTTGAGAAGATTCAGGGAAACCAAGTTCATTAAAAAGAATATATATGACATGTGCATTTGCATTGGATGATACATGGAATTTTTAATGTTATTTTTGGCAGGGAGCAAAGGGGTCTGCTATACTTTTGTATTGTTTTAAGCATAAATGAATCACCCATAATCTGTACTTTGTGCTTTATGTAATGCTAATTTAGTATTCAAGTGAGTCATATGCACATTTAACAATTCAGTAAGTACGAAATGGTGACTCGATTAAACAAATAGAATCATCTCTTAAACAAAAAAGACACTTTGAAAAGAAGACACAATCCCATTACTTTTGTGAACCAATCGTGATTAACAGAAGTTCTCAACTTGAAGATTAATTTAATTAGAGTTATATATATATATATATATATTTGTTGGGTGATTGGTGGTAGCAAAGATTTTGTACACAGCCGCAGCTGCACAATGTGTGAAATAGGATCTCTCCATTCCACACCATTCAAAATTCTCCTTCTTTCACACCATCATTTATCTCTTTGTGCGATATGCTAATGATTGGTGATGAATTATTGGAGAGAATCTCAATTCAATCCTAAATTGTTTGCTTTCAAACAAGGAGGACATTATCATCATGTTTAGAATTATGGGCAGCTTTTTGATGCTCAAAAGCAATATTATTTTGTCCATTAGAATGATTTCTCAAATATTCCGCTGAGCCTCATTATCAATCCATGGCCTAGACGAAAATTCTTTCTAATCACAAAGAACCCATCTTATGTGGTTGATAGATTGTTGTTGGATTTCACCAAAGATAGGTTTTTGTGTCACACTGCCATGAGGCCGCCTCTTTTCCCTCTCAGAAATAGTTCATTTCCAGCCTCTAATTCTAGATAAATACAAACACGCAATGCGTAAAACACAGCCAATATTTTTCAAAATTATGAACACCATGAAGTTGGAGTGAGATTTAGACAATGTGATTTTGTGCATTTGTTGTCTAATGCAGATCAGAACAAAATGCTTTCACCATCTGAGAGAACTCCTTATGTGGGAATGTTACCAATGCCGCACACCACATGATACGTATTAAGAGGGCCCCTTTAATTTGTTTGACCTTTATAGTGAGTTTATTTGCATTTTGCCATTTGTTTGGAGGCTCAATTCACATCACACCACAGGCATGAAATGGAGGGTGACTCCAGAGGAACGAAAAACGAAAAGGATGTGGGCATCGTTCATCCCCTGCTAGATTTCTGGTTTGCGGGCAATTATTATTAATAAAAAAAAAAAACTTTAATTCAATTCAATTCCATTTTAGTATTAAAATTATTCACCAAAATTGCCCAATTGCCATCGTCTCCGGGCTAATCTCGTTCGTCTTTTTCCTATAATTTCTTAGAAATAATGAAAGTTTCATGATTGCGGGAAAAGGAATAAAACTCACCCGATGATGGATGGATGCAAAAAATCGTTTTTGAAAGGCAACCAAAAGTTCCGTAAATGCAGCACCACCGTGCTGGCATAAAAGCTTTACACATTGAGAATCCAAGCTAAAGCCGTCGAGATCATCAAATGCAGAATTTGCTATACGGAGGAAATTGATTCATTTGCTCATTTCATGATTTTTACATTTTATGATTTATTTGAAAAATGAAGTGAACAAACTAATCTAACAAAGTTCCATTTACATTCACTACTAGCCTTCATTCAACCGCTATGTAGGCACAACCTCGGGTTCCAAGGGTGATGACGAATTGTCACCTTCAGCAGTCCCACCCTCTTTTGTCTCTTTCGACTCTTTGTCGTCTTCTATAAATCCTTTCTTAAATCTATCATAATTAGTGGGTTCACTATGTTTGAAAGGGCGTTCTCCCAATACTCGAACCAAGTCATCTTGATGTAAGACTTCCTTCTCAAGCAACTCCTCTGCAATCTGTGCCACACGCTCTTTGTGCTCTTCTATCAACTTGACAGTATGATCATATGCCTTACCCACCCATTCTCTCACTTCGTTGTCAATAATTGCACCAGTCTTACTGCTATAGGGCTTGGTCATCTCAAAGGTATCATCTCTCTGAGGGAAGGAAAGAAGACCCACCTTGTCACTGAAACCATACACCGCCACTTGAGCATATGTCATCTTAGTCACTTTCTCCAAATCATTTTGGGCTCCAGTGGATATTTTCCCCAGTAAAACCTGCCCCAAAGAAAAATCAGAACAGCATAATAAAAACGAGCAAGCAAAAATAACAGAGCCATTTTAGGGCTCTTACACTTTCCATCCTTACAAAACTAGACCCTTACACAGTTACACTTTCAACCACCCAGCATTTTAATATCAGATGAAGTAGAAACAAAACCATGGAGAGGGGCAGGCAATTATAACAACCTTGCAAAGCTAGAGCCCTTGCATTTTAATTGACACAGATATAAGAGAATTATAATTCAGATAAATCGGATGAATTTGCGGTAAAAAACATGGATCAATTTATTCCATGAATACACACAGGACGTTCAAAGCCTAGTCCGTAGGCTAAATTAATTTTTAAGTCAATATGCATTTCCCATGAATATGTCTACTTTCATATATCCAGGAACATAGAAAGTAAACAGAAAACAGGGAGAGGGATCTGGGAGGGAGAGAATAGTCTGTAAAGTCACCTGCTCAGCAGCTCGACCACCAAGTGTCATGCATGTCATATCAAACAGCTGCTCTTTGGTCATCAGAAGATTTTCATTGGGCACATACTGAGCAAACCCAAGAGCTGCAGTACCACGAGGGACAATAGTTACCTTCAGCAAGGGTTCTGCATGTTCCAGGAACCAACCAGCAACGGCATGACCTGATTCATGGTAAGCGACAGTCCGTCTTTCCAGCTTGCTTATGACCTAGTGAAGGAACAGAAGCAGTTCAATCCAAAGTTTCAAAAAATAAAAAATCAAAAAAGGCATATTCCCAAATGTTCCATCAGAAGTTTCCAGCAAGCACCACTCAAGTCCATCCTCCACGTAGTTAGTGATGCCAGAACATGTAACCATCCATTCACAAATCAAGAGTTAATATCTCGAAAGATTAAGATATCATTGTACTCTCAGGCATGATAAAAGCAAAGCTTCTACTGAAAGAACCTTTTGCAGTGCACCTGGAAATATTATTTTTAAGAGCTTTAAAAGTACTTCTCTTCCTAAAAAGCACTATTGTGCTTAGGCAAACTGGCAGCACTTTTTATAATACTCAAAGCACTTTCAAACAAACCAGAAAACACCCTTGGAGCGGTAAAAGAGGCCTTAGGATCAAATTCCACTCACACCAGATTGAGGTGGGGCTTGGTTTATATCAAAAGAAAGAAGAAGAAAAAGTAAATAAATAAATAACACCACAAAAACAGTAACACCCAGAAGTAATATGACACATTAAAGAAACAAAATACCTTATTCTTCTTCTCCAGACCACCAATGACCCTATCTATGGCCGCCTCAAAATGTTGCATGGTGATCTGTGCACTCTCATTCCTTGCTGCAATTAAAGCAGCTTCATTGCAGACATTTGCAATGTCAGCTCCAGCAAATCCAGGAGTGAGTGCAGCAAGTCTCTGCGAGTAAAATGATGGCTCATTATCAAGTTTCAGCTTCTTCAAATAGATTCGAAAAATCTGGTCACGACCTTTGATGTCAGGTTTGTCAATTGTTATTTGACGATCAAATCGACCAGGTCTCAATAGGGCTTTGTCTAAAATATCTGGTCTGTTTGTGCCACCAAGTACAACAACTCCAGCGGTGGTTCCAAATCCATCCATCTCTACAAGCAACTGATTAAGAGTACTTTCACGCTCATCATTGCCACCAGAAAAGCCTCCACGACCCCTTGCTCGACCAATTGCATCTATCTCATCAATGAATACAATACTAGGCGCACACTGTCTTGCTTCTTGAAACAAGCTCCGCACTCTAGATGGCCCAACTCCAACAAACATTTCCATAAAATCTGAACCAGACATACTGAGGAAAGGCACGCCTGATTCACTGGCAGTTGCCTTTGCAAGAAGTGTCTTCCCTGTGCCAGGAGGGCCTACAAGAAGTGCACCTTTTGGAATTTTCGCTCCCAGCTCCTCATACTTCTTTGGGTTCTTCAGGAAGTGTACAAACTCCATAATTTCTTGCTTAGCCTCATCACAGCCAGCTACATCTTTAAAAAACACCTGGTTTACCATATAGAACATTGAAATGGCTAGTTAAGGAGATGACCGTACATATCTAAGTTTTTTCACTTCAATAGCAAATGTAATAAAACAGCAGCAATAAACGATATAAAGTGAATATATAGTTATCTCTAACCTTATCTTTGGCATTCTTATCCATCTTCGTAATAGTTGCTTTTCCTATATTAAATATTCCACGGCCACCCCGTCCACCAGGACCTCCAACACCTAGTCCACTCTGCATTTTTCGGCCCATGAACCAGAGGGCTCCAAAAAGCAGGGCTGTTGGTGCAAACCTCATCAATTCTTGGTACCAGTTCACTTCATTCTCATATGTTACTGGAATATAATCATGAGGATCTGTCCCTAGTGCTTCCTGGGCTTCCTCCAATTTCTCCTCAAAAGATTCAACACTTCCTATGTTAAAATAGAATTTGCACTGGCTTAAATTTCTTTTGTCAGGGCCACCATTAACAGGGCTCCGTGTAAAATCATCATTGGTTTCATTTGCGCTGCGTGGGGTGCTTTTCACAAACACTTTTGCGACAGATTTGTTTGTAACAACAATTCTATCCACCAGACCAGGTTTAAGTAGCTTGTTTTTGAATTCTTGAAAACTAATCTGGAAAAAAGTAAAACAAGTCAAAGAAAACAATTAAAGAACATAAAATTGGAAAAAGGAAAAAGAACACTAGTAACCATGGAAATGTTTAAAAAAGCATCACAAATGGACGACTTAGAGCACCATATCTGAGGCGCATAAAATATGTCAGAAGTGAATAACAGTAAAAGAAACTAGCTCACCAACAATTCTTCACCATACAACCAAAAATGTGCGGGCCCTTTGTTTACACCTAATTGGGTATTACATAGCTGATCTTATTGTCTCACTTATTGTCTCACAACAATTTGGATAGGGTTACACATTTTGTTTTTTTTGGGGGGGAAGGGGAGGAGGGGGGATTAGGTTAGACATAGCTAGACATACTCCATGATCACATAAGGGTTCATTTGTTTCATAACAGGAGAAGAACTTGATTTAAATCTGGTGTGTGTAGAAGCTGTGCACAAAGTACTGAGTGAAGACATTTGACATCAAGGTGTTATTTGGCGAAACAATGTCAGTATTTGTTAAAAAGTTTAAAATACTAGATGAATGTATTCCAACTGCAGATTCCCATCAGTGGTGAGTCTGGTGACAGAGACAATATCTGTATCTTCTAAAAACCAGTAAATTAATAGTGGAAAGAGCAGGGAAATAAATTGCTGACCTCCTTCTGCTGTTTTGGAGATAAAAGCAATGACGATAACACAAATCCAAAAAACAATAAAGGACTCAAAAAATTTGAAAACTGCCTAGTGAAGTTCTGGAAGTTCCCATGGTCACCAGTACCTGAGTCCCCTGTAAAGGCACAAAAAAGTGGGGAAAAAAATAAGAATATGCTCTGATTCCATCAAATAAATGAACAGTGATTAAAACATCTCTACGGAATTAGAGTTTGATGTGCACCCTAAATTGGTACCACAATACACAAATTAAACAGTAAAATGCATTAAAATTGTCACAAAAGAGAAAAAGAGGAGCAGGGGATTTATCCCTAAAAATGTACTCATAGATTGAAACTAGTTATAACCGTTCCAGAGGGTATTTTACTCTGTTGAAAGATGGTACACAAACCATAAGCTCATACATAACCAATCAAATCACATCTTCTAGCTTAATAAACTCCATTAGGCCCTAATTAAGGTATTGTAGAGTCTACCCAGCATGTAGTTCATTTAGAGCGAAACTAATAGGCCATTCCAAGCATCTTAAGCAACTTCAATCAATAAATGTGACACATTCAGAGGAAACTCCAAAGGTCAACAAAATAAGCAATCATGGAATTTTAGTTATGGTGATGACAAATGGAAAATCGCACAAAAGAGACATCCCCCACCAATGACACAATCACTATTTCGTAAAGCTAGTCTTTAAATAGCAATAACAACTGATAAAGTGAAAATAATAATAATAATAATAACAAATGTCACTAACTTAACCCAGCATATATTGTCCTCAAACAGAAATTTAATCCTTCAAATAAATACACACAGACAAACACAAACAACAATGTAAAGATGACATACCTTTGGAATCGGATTTCTGCTCATTTGCTTTCGGGATTTCTTTCTTATTCTTTGGGTAATAATTCTCATATTCTACATTTATTAAAAGTTCAAGCAATAAAATTAAAAAAAAAATACATATCATAGAAAAAATTTTAAAAAATCGAAAATAAAGAACAAATGTAAAAAAAGAAAATCTTGACTCACTGCTTTTCTTAGGTGATTGGCCAGAGCAAAATTGCCGAGCCCTAGGGTTTGCAAAAATCGAATTGAAATTCGACGAGCACTTGTTCAACGAAACTAGCTGCTTTCCAGCTCCAGCAGAGGTTAAAAAGCTTCTAACAAAACCCAACCCTCCATCAACGCCTGAAATGCACGGCGTCGTCGGGAATATCGGTCCGATTAATAACGCAGCCCTTGCATTGTAGTCACCGGACAACGCATTCTACAGAACCAACAGAATAAATAAATATATAATTAAATTCAACAGTAATAAAAAATTTTGAAATAAAAAATTTTGAAATAAAAAATTTATAAAAAAAAATAAATAAATAAAACAGAACGAGCGAGGGGAAGAGATGAGGATTGAAGAAAATCAGCGGTGATACTTTTTGGAAGGCGGAGGATCGAGCGGAGCGACAGAGGGAGCGACCAATTCTTGAGAAAATCATTTTAATTGGCGATAGTTAATTTGTAACATGAGAGTGATTATTATTTATTGATCCCAAAACCCTAGAAAGTTTTGATGAGTTTGTTTGTTTGGTTGATGAGAAAAAATGAAATTTAGCGAGGGAAACAGAAAGAGAGCACTAATGATTTTTTTATTTTATTTACATAATTTTTTTGTTTAACCTGAATTTTGCCATTTTGGGAGATTAGAAATTTAGGTGCTAAATTGGGACTCTGTTTGTGTACCCGAAATTGGAAACCGCTTCTTATTGAAAAGACAAATTTACCCTTTTGAGCTTCAACTGCTGCGGCGTATTTCGGTACTTGTACGTAGAGGTGGCAAAATGGGTCATCGGGTCGTGTTCGTGTCGGGTCAGTTTCGTGTCGTGTCAAATTTAGGTCGACCCAAACCCGACCCATTTAATAATCGTGTCAAAAATTGAGACCCAAACCCGACACGGAAAAATAATCGGGTTACCCAATAACCCGCTTAATTTCTACATATTAAATAAAATTTACATTAAATATTTATACTGTTTGTCGTTCATACACGCTCATACTTTATCGATATTATAAAATATACATATGTACCAAAATATTACACATTTACACTATTGAAGTTTTAATTATATATATATATTATAAAATATACATGTCTATCAATATTTTACACATTTTTACTATTGAAACTCTAAATGTATATAAAATTTTATAAATAAAACATCATGTTTATATTCATCATTTCAAAAAATAGAAATAAAAGTGAAATTTATCTCTAATTTTGAGTTTTGATGATAAGAACCCGCAAATTATTTTAAAATAGAAAATATAATCGGTCGTTGTTTGGTTGATGGTAAATGGGTCAAAAACTTTAAAAGAGAGCCTAACCCGATTTTTTTTTTTAGGCATAAATTTTTTGTTTAACCTGAATTTTGCCATTTTGGGAGATTAGAAATTTAGGTGCTAAATTGGGACTCTGTTTAATAATCGTGTTAAATTTGGAAACCGCTTCTTATTGAAAAGACAAATTTACCCTTTTGAGCTTCAACTGCTGCGGCGTATTTCGGTACTTGTACCGTTGTACGTTAGTAGGCAGGTCACTTTGGTCAGTTTAATTCCATTCATCACTTATGCAACTTCTAGCTCCCCCTACCCACCCTTCTTCTGCTGGATTTTGTTCATTTCTTTTGTTCTATTTTTAATCTTAATTACTTTTAAAAATGATATATAAATAATAGTAATTTAAAAATGATATATAAATAATATCCCGTGAGATTCAATGTCAAGCAATCAAATTTAACTGTTTTATTGTTTAATAAACGAATACATCACTTTTGATAAAATTCATTAGAATACATAAGCGCGAGTTTGGTACAACGGATCCAATTATGCTTGATTGGATGAAACACACTGATAACTGTTAGGAGTTTTTGTCTTGAATAGGATTAAACTTTACTAGATAAATTAACTTTGAAGAAAATTAAAAGCACGTACATTAGTTTATTAATTATTAGATTTTTAAATTTTATGATTGCCATGGCGTTTATAAATTAAGAAAATAGACGACATTATTTACATAAACGTTACTTGTGTTACCTCGTGTGCTTGCAGATTTCCAGCAATCAGTAAATCAAACAGATGCCAAGTCGGACGAGTATAAGGAACTGGTATGACATGCCATTTATACATCTAATTGCCCGTAGAACACATGGCGTAATATTGACCGATTGAATATTTAAACAAAGTTGATCTTAAGAAAGATTTTATAATGTGGTGATTAAAATTACGGTATTAATACTTTAATTATTATAGACTGTTAAATTAAATTAACGATTTATAATATAATAAAAATTTTTAATTAAGTTATATTTAATCGGTTGCAATCCAATTAAATACTGTTTTAGAAATAAAATTTTACCGGTATAAATTTAAAGAAAAAAAAAAAGGGATTTGCACGTTTTCTTCATTCCACAAAACAATTCCCAGAACAAACTTCAAGACATAAAAAATAAACAATATAAAAATCTTTCTTTTATACTGCATCTTCTTCGTCCTTTCTTCTCTTCATCGTCTTCTTTCACCATTTCTTCTTCCTCTTCTTTCCTTCTTCTCCCGTAAACTCCCTTTTTTGTTTTCCCTTTCATCTTCTTAAATCACCTTAATTTGATTAGTTCAGAGCAATGCAATTAAATACGTATCAAATTACTTTAAAAAATAATAAATTACTATTACTTTTAAAAAAAAAAAAAAAGAAATTTCTATAAAATTTGGTTCCATTGCTACATGGAAAAATACTGCAAACTCGATGGGTGTTTAGGGACCTAGCTAGTTTTATTTGTTCAAATTAATGGCATTATTAAACAAAATGTTTGGGCATTTATATATAGTGAAAGCAACAAAAAGTATCCAAGTTAGACCATGTGATATATCAAGAAGCAAAAGAATGGATGACTACTCATGAAAGATTAATTTGAACATTTATACAGCGTGACCAATGGATTTTCTTTTGGTTGCTCTCAATTTTTGGTAGGTACAGTAACTCGGTGATAACTAACAATGCTCTTCTTAACTTTGATTTGCCCTTGCTCGTTATAAAATCTATACTGAATCTTATAAGGTAACTGTATCTTGTGTAAAATTCTGTTTGTGTTCATTATGTTTCTTCGTTTGACTAGTTAAAAAGAATTTTGAATGATTAAAATTTTACAATTTTTTATCATATAGCATGGAAAAACAAATTAATTTTATTTAAATGTTAAGATAATATATTTACTAAAATTTTGTTTTTGTAGGATTGTTCTACCGATCTCATATTCATTATTTTTATTATTTTCAATCACGTTTACTAAATACATATTACTGTTTTCAAATTTAAAATACATGTTATAGAAAACAATACAAAAATCATACTTAAATTTAAAATACAACAACTGCAAAATATTATTTTTATTTTCAAAAAATATCAATTCAAAAACAATACCGAACAAGCCCATAGTAATCCAATTATTTAAAAAATGAAAATCGCTTTCTTTTTATTTATGATTTAAACTAAATTTTGTTTTGGGTAAAAAGTTAGTCAGTGGAAAAAAAAGAAAGAAAGAAAGAAGCTAATCAATGAAATAAAACAAAAAACATAAATCGGATTTGAAATATTAACCCAATTTCTATCAATCCAAGGCCATAAAGTTCACAGCAAATTTGAATAATCTAAAATCTAACTCCTGCACATATGAGCACGTGAAAAAAAAATGCTCTTACTATTTTGACACTTACAATTATACTTAACAAGTAAAACCGAATATAAGGAATTAAAGTTGATTTCATAATTTTGGGCCTTGATGAGTTTGTTCAAAATAAATGAGATTGATTATTATATACAATGTAATGAGCGTTTTGGCTTTCGATGACTTTGCTTCAAACCTGCAATTTCTTTGTCCAATAATTTCCAATGACGATAACACAATGGATGATGAAAAACAACAAGGTTAGTTCTTCATTGTCTTTCAATGATTTGTATATTTTTAATATTACTTTTAAATGCTATTTTCTCTCTTTCTAAAAAAGAAAAGTGTTGTGTATCCTTGTGAAATTAATATTAGTTATTTCTATCATAATTTGGATGCTATTTTTTTTTCAATTTAACAATCAAATTTTGTAGTAAGCAATGTCATTCATCACAATAGCATTTACAACTATAACTTAATTATTATAACGTTATTTTTTTTTTCAAATAAATTAAAGATACAATTGATACATTTATGATGATATATATATATAGACACACACACAAATACTTATATATACACCTAAAATATATATAGAACCACTTATTGAAATACTAACTAGGTTACCTAAGAGGGGGATGAATTGGGTTCTTAAAACTTAATCAAATAAAACCACACAACAATTTAAACTAATGTCTTAATAAAATCAAAAGCAATAATTTTAACAAAACTTGAAATGAAAAGGATAAGGGAAGAGAGATCAAACACATGATTTTTATGTGGTTCGGCCAACCGTGCCTACATCCACGCCTCCAAGCTCACCGGGCTTGAGGATTCCACTAAGCAAGCCTCCAAGACTTCAACAACACTTACAATTAACTTCAAAGGTGTCAATGAACCTTTACAACAAGAGATTATTTTCAATCTCTTAACCCAAGTGTATCTCAACAATTACAATCACTCAAATACAAAGATTATAATCAACCAATCTCTCACACAATCTATATGATTACAATTGAAATCCCAAAGCGTGAATCAATGAAATAAAACAAGTTTAAAGCTCAAAAGAGATGTTTTCTCAGTAGTAAGCTCAAAGATAATTGTTGGATCACTCTTGATTTGAATTTGATTGAGCTATTTTATAGTTGGAGCTGAAAACTAGCCGTTGTTGACTTTCTAAGAATAATCGGATTGCCGTTTACTGCTATCGGTTAACAATTTTGACTTGTCCAAATAGCTGTTATGCTCAGATTTTAAATAATTGGTTTACCGTTTACAATTATCAGATCACCGTTTATTTCCAGAAATCTGCAAAACAAACTTAGGTCTCCGTTTTTGCTAAACGGCTCAAGATTAGAAAACTTTCTCTTTTATGTAAATTATCGGTTAGCCGTTTGTAATAAACGATTCACCGTTAATTTTCAGAATCTTCTCAGATAAATGGTGCAGGATTACAAAGACAATTTCCTCTCTGTAAATTGGTTCACCGTTTTCTAATAAACGGTTCACCGTTAATTCCCAGAATTTATATTTTAACAACTTTTGTTTAGAAAAAGGTTTTCTAACTTAAGTTAACAGCCATTAAGTTTTCTTTAAACATATCTATGACTTTAAGAAATTCATTTTAATAGCCCCAACATTTTAATCAAGAACATATAAATTTTGTTATCATCAAAATTAATATTATAAGATCAACACTTATGGCTATGATTTTTTGGGGTTCGAATACAAGATTTTTAGTTTAATTTTAAATATATGATTTTATACCCAATTTCTCATCTGAGAAAGGGACAAGTATAAGCTGGAATCCTCATCATTTCCCTAATTCCCCACATACCCATTTTAATTGTTAATTGTTAATTTTATTTTTTAGAATTATTAATTATTTAAAGAATAAAATTTAAATAATAAAATATTAAATATCAGTATAAATAACAAATATCAAAATATTTATACAAATATACTATAAAACTTTCATACTTAGTTAACTAGTTGTGTCCTGAATTACTATTTGATCAAGTCTTATTCAAAAGGACTTAGCCTCAAATTTTTGTTTTAAACATTTATCTAACAAAAAAAAAAGTAAACGGCTAAAGTTATAACGTCTAAACTTTACTAAGATATATTATCAAACTTTACGTTTATTAAAATTTTTATTTTAATATGATTAAATCAAATTCAAAAACTAAAATTTTTTCAATTATTCGTGGATTCTCTAATATTATGTGGGGAGGGGATAATGATCCCTTTAAGCAATTCTGACGGGACAGGGCGTATGCAAAATATCGAGCAAGTGTACGGGGATGTCAATCCCCTCCATCCCCTCCCCATCATGAATTTGCGGACTAAAAATTTTTAATTATGTTCAATCCACATTAAATAAAAAAAAATCTAATATAAAACTAATTTTGTTTATTTAGTTCTTTTTATTTTATATTATTATTGAATGAGATAGAATGGGGTGTTAGTGCAACTACATCTCAACTTATTAGTTTATCAGTAAGTAGTAATGCCACTTTTTTAAGTTTTATTTTTTTAATGAAATAAATAGTTATTATTTTTATACAAATTGATGTGGCCTAAATGCATTGGTTGAATAAAATTAAAAAATAATAAAATAAATAATGTGAGCCAAGAGCTAATTAATCTAACCAAATAAATTATGTTACATAAGTTCATAGAAAACAATTATGTACAAGAGTTTGTATGATATGAATTTGTTTTCCCTAAATCCATCATATATAGAGTAGATACCTGTCTACTTTAGATAAATAACGATACCTACTTACTTTAAATAAATATAAATTAAGTTGCGAACATACTTACTAGACCCATCATGAATTTATCAGTCAAATTCATACTTACTATAAATTTGTTACTATCATTTTAATTGACACTATTTAAAATCATAAAATACACAAACAGGTTTTGAAAGACTTTCAAAAGGATGCCAATAGTCCAATACTCTAGCCAATTTTACACTGGATTTGGGTTGGGTGAACCAAACTAAATTAATGAATGTAAATAATGGTTAAGTGTGAAATAAGATAAAATATTTCTAAGTCACACATAAAACTAGTAGATTGAAGGACAAGGGGCAAATTAATATTGGAGGGGTAAATTGATCATCAGAATCATAACAAAAAAATTACAACTTAGAAGAATGACATAAAACTTGTAAATTGAAAAAATTACTATTGATCCATAACGAACTCATCAATTACATTCATACTCAATGTAAATTTGTTACTATTATTCAAATCTCATACAATCTAAAATTGTAAATACACAAAAAAAATTTCAAAGACTTCCAAAAGAATGTCAATAGTCTAACTCTTTAATTAATTTCACACAAGATTTGAGTCAGGTCAACCAAGCTAAACTAATGACAAAGAAATGAGCAAAATAATGTTCGAGTGGTAAATTGGTCGTAAGACTTGTAAGAATCACAGAAACTTATAAATATGACATAAAACTCGTAAATGAACATTAAGTGTGAAATGAAACAAAAAAAATTATAAACAACACGTAAAACTAGTAAATTGACCGAAAAATAGGTAAATTAATGTTGGAGTTACAAATTGCTCTTTATAATTAGAAGAAATACAAAAAATTAAGTAAAATAACATAAAACTCGTAAATTGACATTAAGTGTAAAATGAAACAAAAAAATTGTAAACCACACATAGAACTTGTAAATTAATGGAACAACGGGTAAATTAATATTGAAGTGGCAAATTGGTCTTCAGACTTATAAGAATTATAAAGACTTAGAAATATGACATAAAACTCGTAAATTGACATTAAGTGTGAAATAAAACAAAAAACATTGTAAACCACACATAGGACTTGTAAATTTATGGAACAACAGGTAAATTAATGTTGCAATGGTAAATTAGTCTTCAAACTTGTAAGAATCACAAAAACTTGGACACACGATATAAAACTCATAAATTGACATTAAGTGTGAAATGAAACAAAAAAAATTGTAAACCACATGTAGGACTATTAAATTGTCAGAAGAAGTGGTAAATCAATGTTGGAGTGGTAAATTAGTCTTCAAACTTGTAAGAATTACAAAAACTCGTAAACATGACATAAAACTCATAAATTGACATTAAGTATGAAATGAAACAAAAAAATTATAAACCACATATAGAACTTGTAAATTCATTGAACAATAAGTAAATTAATATTGAAGTGGTAAATTGATCTTTAGACTTATAAAAATTACAAAAACTTATAAACATGATATAAAATTTGTAAATTGACATTAACTGTTAATTGAAACAAAAAAATTATAAACCACACATACAACTGGTAATTTGACAGAAGAAGTGGTAAATTAATATTAGAGTTGTAAATTAGTCTTTAAACTTGTAAGAATTACAACAACTTATAAATATGACATAAAACTCGCAAATTGACATTAAGCGTGAAATGAAACAAGAAAATCGTAAACGGCTCATAGAACTAGTAAATTAGCAGAAGAATAGGTAAATTCATGTATAGTGGTAAATTAGTCTTCAGAATTGTAACCAAAATAAAAACTTGTAAATGTTACGTAAAACTTATAAATCAACATTAATTGTCAAATAGCATATTGATTTTATAATTCACACATAAGACCAGTAAATATAACCTACAACTTGACTAAAAAATGGTAATTACCTGTTACTTAGATAACTGATTACCTATTTATTTAAAATTAATTGTGGAGATTTTTTATTTATATCTAACGGTCCACATCTTTTACAACATTAATGCCATAATTTTAATTATGGTATTATAGAATGACCCATATTATTTTAATTTTAATTATTATTTATTAGTAAGAGTTCATTTATTAGCATTTATATATTACTCATATAATTTAAATGTGTTATTGAAATATTTTAAAGTATTTTATGTGTAATATAAATTAATGAAAGCTATATTACGAATTAAATATTTAAATTACTTATTTATTAAGTCATTTTTCACATAATTAAATATTAGTTTAATTTTAATTATTATTATTGATAAAAATCAATAAATTGATTTTGTTTTTACGTTAACAATTAAATATAAATGGTTTTATTTAATATTTAAATTATTTTATTATCTACTTATCGTCACCTGAGGATTAAACCATATTGAAACCGATTCGGTTCAAAGAATTTAACATCAAACCTAAATTGATTCTTGAATGAATCGATCCAAACGCATTTGGCCAAAATAGTCACCCTCATCAATTATGATGCATACATTCATTTACTAATACACTTCATAGAAGATCTTATCAATACAAGTTTTTTTTTTTTTTTTACTAACACGATACAAGTTATTAACATATATCATCAAATAAAAATAATTTTGTATCCCTAAAATTATTATAAACTTTGAAGCATCATTTTGCTTCGCGAAATATACTATAATTTCCATTCTACACATCAACTTAAATCGCCATTTTATTAGTTCACAAGAAAAAAAAGAAAAAGAAAAAAATGTGCGTTTGTAACTTTGGTTTTTTTTTAGAAAACACACTAAAAATATACATTAATCCACCTAATTAATGATAGTATTAATACCCATATCAAAATCACAACAAGAAAGGCTATAGCTAGGTGACCATGATAATGAAGAAGGTGAAGTAGGAGGCGACCGATAAGACGAACAAGAAGAAGTGTTTGAAGAGACATGGTTGCAGTTGTTGCTATTATTGCTTTTGGGATTTCGAATCATCAATGGCACCACATCTTCAAGCAACCCTTGTGGGCTCGTTGCTTCGGAAGCTGATGGGCATTCGGTGTTGTTGTTGGAAAAGCTTGATGGGTTTGAGTTTTGTTGCACGTCAACTGTTTGTGGTTTGGTTTCTTCAGCTTGTGGGTTGGTCCTTTTCCTCTTCGTTGATGGTGGGCTTGCTTGGGGTTGGTTTAGCCGAAAATACGGGTAAGCAAAGTGGAGATGGAGCCCTTCATATGTGATGATTAGTGTATCTGGGTCATCGCCAGATCTCTCAACTTGCTTCTTGGCGCTACATCTTGGGTTTGTGCACTTGTAATAGCTTCTGTTTTCAGCATAAAAACAAAAGCATTGGTGATTGTTATTAAGTCAGTAATTATGATAAGAGATGGGAATTAGCAAAAGTAGCAAATAATTAAATGAAGAAAATGACATTTAAGGATTAGTGATTAAGCTCAGGTCCAAATTAATACGTAACACGTCTACTTACCAACCATAATCGCCCATTCTAAATTTGGTTCTAAGGAACTACCAAAAGAATGTTCATTTATTAATCTATCAAAAAAAAAAAAATCAAAATTTCAAGAAAATGAAGAATTAATGTACCGGGGATTGGGGCTATTCTTGATAGATTTTTGGCCATATTTCCTCCATTTATATCCATCATCAGCCATGCCATTACCCCAGCTCTTGATTTTCAGCGTATACTTGTTCTCGATCTTGCCTAGGCCGCCTTCAAATAATGAGATTCTGCCGGAAGAAAATTAAAGTTCAGTGATCTTATAAAATAAGAAAGACCAAGAATCATATATACAAGATAATTAGGTCAAAAAAAAAAAAAGATTTATTAACCTGGCTTTTGAAAGTGCCCGTGAATATTGCTCTTTACCGGTTGCAGCCGATAAGGCGTTGCCAATATCTTCAATAGTTGGCCCCGAATAGACAGCTGAAGTGACCATTTTCAATGTAGCCTGATCTTCATTATTTGCAGGGCTCGAGTACTTGTTGGCTTCATCAGTTGCTTCTTCCCGTAGCACAAAGAATGGAGTCTCGTCGTCAAGAAGCTCCCTCACAAGCTCGTCGTCTTCGAACCAAGAATCATTTTCCTTCTCCATTAGTTAAGTGGTACGCATACAAAACTAAGAAACTGAAGGAGATTTTAAAGAATGAATGAATCTGAAGGGCTAAATTAGTTGAGAGAGAGAGAGAGAGAGAGAGTAGTGGAGCAGATGATGAAGAGAAGAAGTTGTGACGTGTACGTGTTTTAACTAGCTAGTGTTAGTGTGTTACCCTCTTCACAATAAATTACATACTAACAAGAGACTAGTAGTTATTGCTTACTGCGCTATTGCGTTGCGTAGCATATACACGTACACGTTGACCTTTGTGACATTGTCAACGCGTTGTACATTTTTGGTTAACTGCAGCACTGGGGCACCATGCATGATGCACCCTCGTAACTTCTCATTATTTACAGCATGTCGGCATCTATTATTTGGATTCACAGAAAGGCAACAGACTATTTTTGATGCTTTTGTTTAAAGTTTTTTTTTTTAAAAAAAAAAAAAAACAGTACTTGTGTTATTATCTCTCACTTTTGTTGATGATTTTTGTCCAGTCAACATACTTGTGTTTTTTGATGGGATTGTTGAAGCAAAGGTGGACCAAATCCTACCTGACTTGTGACCCCATTTCAACTAAAGCTAGAGTCAACCACTAAAGAATGTATAAATTTATGTACTTGTTAATTATTTTTTTTAAGTCTCTATGTCACTTTCTTATTAGTATCATTCTCTTCTAAATTATACTTTAAGGCAGTTGAGCGTGCAGTATTAGCCCAGTGCATGGTGCTTATTGAAAGTTAATGTGTTTGTTGTGGCTGCAGTTGGAAGATTAGTGCTCCATTTGGTGTTCTTTTTTGTCAACAATTGTACTTCCAAAGCAAAATTGTTAAATAGTTTGCTCTAGCTAATTTTATCCTTCGCTTATATAATATAAAGTAAATATTAAGCCGCTTTTACTTAAGATTAGTTCTTCTATTAAAATGACCATTTGTTGCCTCAATTTGAAGGTTAGGTAAATATTTAATATAGTTCAAAAGTTTAGCTCATTTCCAAATTTAACAGTGCTGTTATTTCAAAGCAATTGTAGCGTTGAAGCTATAACCACCTACATATCCTCAAATAGAGTCTAACATGTAGTCGTTCCATAGAATCACGAAAAGAAATTGATAAGTTTAGACAACTTATTAACCATTCTTTGCTACAATATTTTGACAAATACCTTCAAAAAAACAAGATTGGGTAAGATTGGCATTAATTTTATCTTACCATACTAAAATTAACATAGAGTAATTAATTCACCAAAATACCAATAAGCATTTATCACCATCTAATAGCCACAAAAAAAAAATTAATGATAATAATAATTTAAAAAAAAAAAAAAAACAAGTGGGTGAAATTTTTGAGGGAAGAAAGAATTGATCGAACTGGGAGACTGATCAATTGATGTAGTTGCATGTGAAGAAATGGACAAAGGAAATTAAATCTAGAGACAAACGACCCATTGGACTGATGTTATGTTGGAAATTTTAACTCGACGGCCATCGAGTGGTTGCTTCAAAGTGAGGGAAGCTTTGTTTGTACGTGGGTTTGACTTTTGTTGAACCCTAGACTCTCGTGTCTCAACGAAGGTTAAGACAAAGACAACGGGGGTGGGGGTGGGCTTCGGCTTGGGTTGGGGTTGACTGTCAGAGTGGGCTTCGGTTAGCTGCAGTGTGCGTCGGCTAGCGACGGGAAAGTTCTTTTAAAACAAATCAAAAAATGGACGTTTCTCAAAAGTCAACCCTTATTGCCTGGGGTCAAGACTGCCTCATATTCGGTGGCACGTGAGATATTGTGGACCCACTCTGGTGGTTCAGTTTCACGGGTGGAGAATGCGGCCGTTTGATATGTCCACTTCCTGACTGCATAGGCTATTGCAGATGAGACGAGGAACGGTCTTAAGGTCCCACAGTTGGCGGTGCAACGAAACCCAGCTTAGCTAGGCTGAGATAAAAAGAGTCAAGCTTCAGTGGGACCTACATAGAGGATTGTGTCAGCAACAATAAACAGTTCGTGTTTGTTCATTCGAGTGATTTTTAAATAATTTTTTAAATTAATCTCCGAAGATTAAATTTAAAAATATATATATAAATTTATTTATTCCTTATCTTTTAGAAAAAAATAGAAGTAAAAAAAGAAATCATGTTTATACTTAATTAAAAGAAATTATAGGTTAAGTTTATATCTAAATATTGGACAGAAATTCCTGCCCCACAAAGTGGCATCACGGCACGAGAGGATCCAAATGCAAGATGGAGGTGATTTATCATTCAATCACTTCTCAATTCATTCTCACTGTTATCTTGATTTATGAGTCAAACGTCAAGAGTGTGCAAGAATCTGATAATTTGGAATTTTGGAAAGTCATACCCGCATTCCATTTTTTTTTTAAAAAAAATAAAAAATCTAAGTGAAACTCAAAATTTGTTGATGTTCAGTCCTTCGAGGTCAAACCTTAAAATATTGGTCTTTCAAAAAAGAAAAAGGAAAAGAATTAAAATTTTGAATTCGTAGAATTCTTTTTCTTCTTCTTGGTCATAATAGGGAGAAATAATTATAAAGTCAACGAGTGAGACATTAAATGTTGAGTTGCGAGATTGGGAACATTGGGGAGAAAAGGGCCAGAGGGCCATTCTATTAGACCCATAACTTATCGGACCCCTAAGATAATTTTCAATTTTAATTATTTTTTAAATAAAATTATTATTAAAAAAAAAAAAAAAAAAAAAAAACAGACACAACTACTGAGTGGCCACCGCCATTTTAGTTTTTTAAAAATTAGGTTCAAAGCGGTAATTGATCACTTTATATCGACTCCTCAATTATTGCTCCAAAGAAATAACAATAGAGTTGCTAAAATACTATCTCAGTTGCATATGTTTTCAGTAACGAACCTAACAAATTAGACAAGTATCGTACTAAAAATTTAAATAATTTCAAGTACAGTATTTTTTTTTCTCTATATGTATATGATTTGAAATTTATTTTGTCATTTCATGGTATCTAGTAATTCATGTGGATTTAAAGTTTGATTACTTTTGCATAATTACCTTTAACATTCTCTGTTTTAGTTTGTAATTACTTAGGACCTATTTGGAACTATTTTGGCCCTTTATTTTCATTTTGAGAGTATAGATATAATATATGCTTGGCAAGCTGAATTTAAAAAATAGATTACAAAACAAGAAATTCATATTCACTTTTATAATTATAAAAGTATTACAAAACTAAACTAAAAAATAAATTAAAAAATAAAATCCAAAAGCTCTCAGCCTTATCTCTTCATCCAACAATATTGACTCTCTCTCTCTTTATCTCTCTCAATCTACTCACAGCGGCTATTGCTTTCTCTCAATGTGCCCAAATCAACTGTTGTACTCTATTGCTACCACTGCTGCTACTTCATCTTAGCTAGCTCTACTGCTCTATCTCTGTTGTTGTCACTGCTGCTCCATCGTGGTTGCCTCAACTATTGTTGCTGCTTTTTTTTTTCTTTGAGTAAATTTTTAGTAATTATTTTTTTTTTGTAAATATGATTTTTTTTATTTTTATCTAGAATTGTTTCTTTTTTTTCTGTAGTGGAAAATCATGCAAATGCATACTATCTACCATTTTAATGCTCAGTTTCTTAATAAAAGTATGTGGGGGTTGCGAGTCATTAATAGCATTGGTTGTCCTTGTCTAATTCCATTATCATTTTATTTATATTAGGGACCTAAAGCATATTAATGCAAAATTTGTGGAGATAAGCACAAAATGATCATAATAATATCATATTGCATTCATGTAGTTGCGATTGGTTTAGTGTCCATTGCCTTGAATTCATATGATTTCATTGTTCTTAATTTTTTGTTGTACTGTGAAAAAATGAGTTAAAAAAATTTGACAAGAGCTTGGTCTTAATTTGAATTCATCAATTTGTAGTAGAATATATTTGATTTTGATATGTTCAATTTTTAATCTATGACATGTTACTAAAATGGCTTTTATGCTATGTTGAATTTGATTAATTTCAAAATGCAAGTGATAGGTTGTTTGAGGACTTTGATGTGCAAGATATGGTTATTAATGAATAAGGAGATACTAATAAGTCACTTACTAATATTGATCTATTTCCAGTAAGTGATGCAAAGATGAATGATGCAAGAGATAAAATTACAACTTTTTATGTGGTATGATTACACATATAATGCATAATGTTTATCATATAATTTTTTTTTAATTATTTTATATAAATCATTTGTGTTGTAATAAATATCTTAATTATAATGTGAAAACAATGACAATGTAAAACTTTTTCGCTATTAATGCTAATACTAAAACTTTAGCATCATGTAATTTTTTATAATTATTTTGTTTAAATTATTTATGGTATATTTGTGTATATTAGTTAAACAATTATTTTCTAACTATAAGTATAACTTAAATGTTTAGCGAAAATTATTTTTGAAAAATAGTACTATCGAACATATATTCATTATTTTTATCATATTACTATTTTTAGTTTTAAAATATAAGATACATAAAATGATACCAGCACATACTTAAATTTAAAATACCACTACTTCGAAACACCATTTTCATTCTTATTTTTGCTTTCGGAAAATATAAATTTAGAAACAATATCGAACAGGCCCTTAGCCTTTTTATATCCCACAAAAATTATCAAAACTGAAGTTTCCATTATCCTTGCTCTTTTACACCCATAGAGTCAAGTTAGCTCCAACTTTAGACCTTTTATTTCCAAACTTGATTTCTTCTTGCATCTTGTAAACAAACACCTCCATGAATGGGGTGTTTTGGTGGTAGCCGCATTAAGTAGTGGGATAAACCATGACTCCGTCCCTATGTGATGAAACAAGAGCGTTGGATTTGTAAGGTCTTGGACTTTCATTTGAGTTCAATTGAAGGCCCAGAAGAGCGCTCGTGGTTGTTCTCATGAGCCCAAATTAAGCCCAAAATTTTACCATATTGAAGCCCGACAATTTTTCCCGCGCAAACGCCGACCTTTTTGGCGCCGCCACATTTGAACCACAGCAAAACAGGAACGGGGTCCAAACAGCGTAACTAAGAAATCAACCGTTCACGAACCGCCACGTCCGCCAATCAGATTGCCCCATCCAGCTGTCACCTACCAGTCCACCACACGATCTTAAAAATCACAACACGCCAACCCAGCTCCAGCCCACCGCCTCTTGTCATCTCCACTATACATTTTCCCCCCAGTTTTTCAACTTTTCAAAATTTTAAAATCCACCACCCCCTGAAAAATTTTCTTCTCCTAATCTATTTAAACCCCTTCACGCCTCTCGGCTTCCAGTTTTTTTTTTTTTTTTTCCCTCCCCTACAAAACCTTTTTTAATCGGACGGCTGAGAATATGGAAGAGGAAGAAGGGTGTACGACGCCGAAGCACAGGATCATCCCCGTGGCCTCGGTCTGTCCTCCGCCTCCCAAGAAGAAATCTCTCGCCGCTCAAAAACGGGACCCGCCGAAGAACGGTTATTTCCAGGCGCCCGATCTCGATGCCTTTTTCGCCATGCCTCTTAGGCGCGAAGCTTGCGCTTAGTTTAGTTCTTTTTTTGTTCCGGATTCTAGCTGCTCCCTTTTAATTTCCAATGTAAATATTGTTGGAATAATCTTTTTTTATTATTAGCTAATTAGACTCAAAATGGAAGCTATTTGTTATTCAAAGATTAGTTCATTTGTCTTCTCTCTTTCTTTCTTCCGCTTTCTGAAAGTGTTGCGAGATTCTGTTGTTGTTGTTGATGTTGCCGGTGACTGTGAGGCCATGATTTTTCAGTTTTCACACGGGGAGGAGAAGAACATTATGATTAGCTGGGCACAGCTGTGCGAAATGGGTAATATTGGCTTTAACCTGATGATACTGTGGCTAGCATTTCCCTCCCCGTCTATAGGCCGTCAGAAAAAAGGGGATCCAATAAAAATGTAACACACTTTAAGCAACTTATGTTGGGTTCCTGTTGCATGTATATTTCAGTTCCCAACGATCAAATAATGCACCGTAAAGAATCTCATTTAGAATTTTACAATATATTACAGGTTATATAACTAATTAATTAATATATGTATTATAATTAAATTTAACATAATTATCAATTGTATGGTAATTTTTTAAAATAAATGCATAAGTGTTGTAATATTATTTATTTATTAAATGACTGACATGGTATTTTTAATATATTTTAAAATTTCTCCTCAACTATTCATCACTATAAATGTGTAATTAAGAATGTTTTAAAGCCGCAAGCTCTAATAAGGGCTTGATCCTCGCTGTATTCCTTAAAAAAAAAAAAGTTTATTTTTTATGAGAATAGAGTTTTTATATTGTTCTAAAGTATAACTCTAGTTCCCAAAACAACTTTTACTAAGATAATTGAAATATTGAAGTTATTCTTACTTTGGGGTATGTGAAATTTTGATATTAAAAGAGTAATTTGTCATTCCAACTGGAACTAAAAACTTATTTTATTAAATTAAATATATTTTTGCTTAATATTTTTAATGTTGTGTTACTTATAAGTGTTTTTATTTTTTAAAATTCTTTTATATGCATCATCATTCACATAAGCACATCTTTAATAAATTTATGATAAACTTTAATTTATTCCTTAGATAAAATGACAACCTTCAATTTATCTCTCAAAAATGTGAAAATTTTAATTTACCTTCTATTTTTGTTTGGAAGATAAGAGTAAATGGGGGATGAATTGATAATTTTTTTTTATCTTTTAACAATAAATATGGATAAATTGATGTTTTCACACTTTGAGGGGTAAGGGGAAATTGAAGTTTTATCCATAAATTTATCAAAGATTATGAGTTCGCTGAAGTTTATTGTAAGGGTACGTTTAGAATTGAGGTGTCGTATCTTTTAAGTTACAGCTGTTGTAGAAAAAAAAATTATAACTATAAAACAAAAATTAATAATATGTAGTAAATAATAATTTTAATCAAATTATTAAAGATATAATAGATTTTTCATCATACAAATAAAAAATAATATCGAAACAGTTTTCAAGATACAACAATTAATATTTACCAAATACTTTAGTGTAATTTTTCCAAACTCAATCCCAAACATACTTTAAGTTATAACTACAATTTTTATCAAATATTTTAGAGCTTCCAAAACTAAATAACCAAGCAGACCCTAATTTAGCCTAGATTCTAGAAGATATTCGTGGAGACTTTGAGTTTAGTAACATAGATTCTATCATTTTAAGGAACAAGGTTAATTTTGATTACATTTTAAGGAAGACATCTATTGGCAAAAATTTTCGTAAGTAGTTACTTTCTACTTCTTCGTATTTGTCACCATTTTCACCGATGCAATCTGGTACAAACATGTTATTTTGTTCTGTACATTCCGTCATCAATCAATATTTCTTAGGTTTTAGGTTTTGACCAATCGACTGCATTCTGTTCTCAATTACACTAGCAGTTGACGAGGATTGATAATAGGCTTTAATAATGATATTTGAACCTCCCTCCACAAAAAAAAAAAATAAATAAATAAACAAGAAAGAAAGAAAGAAAAGAAAATGATATTCGAACACCTGAACATTCCACTTGCAGTCCTCTGACCCAAAGGACCAGACATGCACAATCATCATGTCATGAGGCGGCATCAATCGGACGCTACATCACTCTCTTCTAAGAAGTTTGGTGACAAGGAATGAGTTCTGTACACCCAACGGTTGTCTTTGTTCGTGACAATCTTTGAACACATCCTCAAGTTTGAATCCCAGTTTCCACGCTTTCTTTTGATCAGAATAAGTTATTGGGTTTTCAAATTTCAACAGTCTCAATGAAGACACGCATTGAATGATCAACAGGAGCTAAAGAAGAAGGGACGTTGTTCCTTGCATGAAAATCATGTAATTTACATTTCTACCGGATGAATGTGGTGAAGATGAAAATCAATACTTAGGTAATACTTAGGTGGGTGACGTTTGTCTTTTAACTTAATGATTTAAACTGAATGAATTTAATCAATTAAGTTAATTAGACGTGTTTGTTTTTATAACTTAATCAGACATCTTAGATAATTTTGACTTAACAAAAGAAGTCAATGTTTTCTGTTTTTTACTGAATGAAGGAATTTAAATTAAGTCAATTAATTTCTGATGTAAAAAATATTCATATTTTATAATTTATTTTTCATGCCCATCCTCAAACTCACCCATAGACATTTATCCTACATAATCTCATTTTTACATGCGACAACTTCGAGATGAAATAACAATTCAATTATTTCAAGCATCTTGTTAGCTTTTTGTTTTTCTTATATTATGTACTATTATTGAGAATTAATGATAAAATTTGAAATTTATGGTGTTTTATATATTATAATTCCAAAATCATTATATATTTACTTGAATGTGGTTTTATGTATAAATATTAAAATATTATGGCATTTAGTATATTATTTATTTGACATTTAAATTTAATAAGGGTATAGATGTAAAAATATATATTTTCATATTTTTATTTGAAAAACAAACAACTTAATACTTATTTTCAAATATTTAAATAAAAAAAATGAACATATTGTTCAAATTCAGACTAATTCAGATTTATTTACAATTCAAACTAATTTAGATCTATTTAGATTTTAGACGGAAAAACAAACAACACCTTAGTTTCGAAGACAAAAATAGTTGGGGAAGATCCAATGGAGGGTTAGATCCTTGAAATGAGTCCATATTAAGGGAAGTAGCATGGGAACTACTTAGACCGTACGGTAACATGGTGTCATATCTGCAACTACCCATATAAAACTTTTGACGAGAATTTTCTTTTTCCTTTTTTTTTTCAAATACAATTCTTAATTATTCTACTTCATCAATTCCTCATATATATTCCTAATTTTTTTGGCAGAGTAAATTTCCCTGCAACCCCTAGGGATAGGCACCCGTTCTCAATTGGTCCTCGTATTTAGAAAGGGAAAAAAAATTCATAACACGTGTGCTAATGCTTCTCTTCATCTTAAATGTTACTTTTTAAGGGTCAAAAAACTTTTAGACGATGGTGGTAAATATTCGCGTCGTTAATTATGAGATTAAGAAATTACAGTTGAGATGAAAAGGAAAATTTATCCTTTTTGTTGCCAGCTTCAATCTTCAGTACTTGAATTGCCAGGGGATTAAGAAGAAACAGTATATTCTTTCACGAGGGTTTCTCCTCGGGCAGAAATATTTTGACAATTTTCACATGTGGCTTCTTTTGAGGACCATAGTTAGTAATACTACAATCTCTTCAACCAAAGTTACTACTTACGTAAAAACGATGTCCTGTAATTGAGAATCAATTAAGCTAGTTTGGTGTCAACTAATTAATTAGCAGTGACAGTAAAATTCACAGTGACTGCCTAACAAAATAAGAAACTTAAAAACAAAAAAAACAAAAAAAAAAAAAAAGAAGAAAAAATTGGTGAAAATGTTGTGTGAACTGTAAAATTGCTGTCTTTTAGTTTGGCTTTTTTCTGAATTGTGGCTTTTAACTTTATGTTTGTGTTCTTTTTAAGGATTGTCGAGCAATTAAAAACACATCTTCCACATGTTTGCTTCTAAGTGCTCTCTTGGGTGTGGCCAGTTTGAAACCCTATTTTTTACCTCCTTATTTATTGACCAGTCGTGACTTTTAATTTGGTAATTCAAAGCTAATTATTTTGTTGTGGGTATTACTCTAATTCACTTAATTGAATTGTTAAAGTTAGCTGATGACAGAGGGTCATTCCAGTAATCGATTTTTTATTGAGATTGCTAGAGGACAATCTTACTTTATCAACACTCTAAAATTAAGCTCGACCAAAAACATGACTTAGCCTTTTACGTGGTAATTTGTGAAGCCGTGAAAATGAACTTCGATTAACTTTTGCACGATGTTAATGATGTTACCTAATCATCCCTTATATTAAGCCCTAATCTCCATCTTTAGTCTATTGCGCTCTTGAGCACTTAGCTTGCAAAAATGGGTACCTTTCATCTTCCTTCATTTGCTTCGATGTTGGCTCTGCTCTTTGGTCTTTGCTTTCTATCACTGTTGCCGGAGTTTGCAGCAGGCATAACAAGGCATTACACGTTCAACGTACGTTACTATTAGTTTGAGTAGCAAACTAATTTTGTGTTTATTTTCTTAATATGTTTAATTTCCCAGCTCTGATTTTTACTGTTTGTTTGATGTACTTAAGATTAAGTACCACAATGTGACAAGATTGTGCCACACAAGGAACATTATCACTGTCAATGGACAGTTCCCAGGGCCTAGGCTGGTGGCGCGGGAAGGCGATCGTGTCCTCATTAAAGTGACTAATCATGTTTCAAACAACGTTACCATTCATTGGTATAAATTTATCATGAAAATGCAAGTTAATTTCAGTACATATGACTTTTTCTTTCTTTTTAGTGCTTAATTCTCAAGAGTGTGCATGTTTTGTGGGAAAACACAGGCATGGGATTAGGCAGCTAACAAGTGGCTGGGCAGATGGACCTGCTTACATAACGCAATGTCCCATACAAACAGGCCAATCATACACTTATAATTTTACAATCACCGGACAGAGAGGGACTCTCTTATGGCATGGTCATATTTCATGGCTTAGATCAACTCTTTATGGACCCATCATCATTCTCCCAAAGCGCAATGAATCTTACCCTTTTGAGAAACCCCACAAGGAAATCCCTATACTTTTTGGTAACAAGCAAAATTTCACCTACTCGAAACTTGAGAAATTTCGATATACAAATAAAGAATCCGAATCATATGCATTGGCTAACTGTATTTGGAACTGCAGGAGAGTGGTTCAATGTAGACCCTGAAGCTATCATTAGCCAAGCTCTTCAGACTGGCGCCGGACCAAATGTTTCGGATGCCTACACCATCAATGGTCTCCCAGGGCCACTCTACAACTGCTCTTCTAAAGGTGAAAAAATTTATTTGTAACTGCTTTGCTCCTGCTTAATTTTGAAAGCACGACAGCGAATTTGTTGACCCTTTTGTAGATACCTACAAGCTGAAGGTGAAGCCAGGAAAGACCTATCTCTTGAGACTAATCAACGCTGCACTCAACGACGAGCTCTTCTTCAGTATAGCCAATCACACACTCGCAGTTGTCGAAGCTGATGCCATTTATGTCAAGCCTTTCGACACTGACAAGCTCCTCCTCACTCCAGGCCAAACCACAAATGTCCTTCTCAGAACAAAACCTTACTTCCCAAATGCGACTTTCTTCATGCAAGCCAGGCCTTACTTCACAGGCACGGGCACATTCGACAACTCGACCACTGCCGGTATCCTCGAATACAAGCACCCATCAAACCACTCGATATCCTCTAAAAAGCTTCAGTTGTATAAGCCAACTCTCCCTTCGATAAATGACACCAGCTTCGCAGTAAATTTCACCAGGAAATTTAGGAGCCTGGCCAGTGTTAAGTACCCTGCCGATGTTCCGCAAAATGTTGACAGGAAATTTTTCTTCACTGTTGGTCTTGGTTCGAATCCCTGTCCGAAAAATACAACATGCCAAGGACCAAATGGGACTAAATTTTCAGCTTCGGTTAACAATGTGTCATTTGTTATGCCTTCAACAGCTATGCTTCAATCATACTTCTCTGGACAAAATAGCGGAGTTTATACTACAGACTTTCCTGTTAAGCCACCAATTCCGTTTAATTATACGGGGACGCCGCCGAATAATACTAATGTGAGCAATGGGACGCGGGCAGTGGTGTTGCCGTTTAATACGAGCGTGGAGCTGGTGATGCAGGGCACTAGCATTCTTGGTGCTGAGAGCCACCCTCTTCATTTGCATGGATTCAATTTCTTTGTTGTTGGACTTGGTTTTGGAAACTATGATCCTGATAAAGATCCCAGGAGCTTCAACTTAGTGGATCCAATGGAGAGGAATACCATCGGTGTTCCTGCCGGGGGTTGGCTTGCCATTCGCTTCTTCGCCGACAATCCTGGTGAGCTTCTACCAAATAGAATCATTGTCAAGTAAAAGATTATTTTATACTAGTGTTGATTTTGTTTATCAGGAGTATGGTTTATGCATTGTCATTTGGATGTACACACAAGCTGGGGATTGAAGATGGCATGGATAGTACAAAATGGGGCACAACCGAATCAGACGTTACAACCTCCACCGTCTGATCTACCCCAGTGTTGATCATCTTGACTGCCAAATGAGGGAGATTATTGTTCCGGATTGGCAAAATTCTTGAGTGCTCTCATCGTATTTTTCCCTCTTTTTTTTTTTTTTTTAACTTAATAATATCTATGATCCTTTTCTGTGTGCTTGTTTGCCACCGTATCACATTTGATTCTGTTGGTTGAGAAGGGACCAAGAGTTCAAGTGTGCGTCACATGGATTAATCATCCCCGTACATTACTATATATGCTTGACTGTCGATAACTTCTTTTCTTCCTTGTTACAAATCATGTGCGTGTAAAAGAATAAATGCGTTAAACCTAATTATTCATAAAAGATGTACACAAGCAAATATTAAGATGGCTAAAGGGAGGCCAAGCTCGATAAAATTAGCCACCGTTATTATTTGGGATAAACAGAAACAAGTAATTTCCACACATTAACTTGCAGTCATGTGAGTCGATTACAAGAAATAGCCAGAAATCATTCATACATACATTTACGACTTCATGTTCTGTCACTCTAAGCTACAGCATGAGGGAGGAGAAGTACTGCTCAAATTCTTGATCAATGGTTGGTTTCCTCTTGCCACTTTGCGCCTCTGAATTGAGGGGTTAAAAAACACACAGAATTCAGCAAATGAAAATAAAATTAAAAGATCCAGTGTGGTTGCATTATACATTCAAAGAGAATGATTAAACGTGACAGGATTCATAGGCCTCACATTCTATTTGCAAACAAAATTACCTTGGCTGTAGCTCCGTCTTCCAGAATAAAGCACATAAACATTTGGATTCCCCTCTCTGGAGTCGAGAGTTTCTCCGATTTCCTTTTCCGTGAAATGTTCAGTGGTGAAATGATCCAATCCTGAGTAGAGGTATTCAGCATGGCAACCAAATTCAGTTAGATGCTCATTAAGACCATCAAATTGATGGAATGTCTGGTGCTCATCGCCCACAAAATTAAACTGCTCTTTACCAGAACCTCCTTCTGTTTTAGCTGCACTGTTTGAAGAGCAGCTGTAGCTCTTCAAACTGCTGGAGGCCCAATTTAAAGAAGAAGAGGAAGGCCTATCATGTGGTAATGATTTTCCATTCTCAGCCTGAAATCTAGATTCACCGTACTCTGTTATAGAAGAATCAGAATCCTCTGCACAACTATTGCTATTAGCTGATTCTTGTACAATTCCATCATTGGTGGCTCCTCCCTCAATTACATTTGTCTGTAAGTTCTCTACTTCTAGGATTTCATCAAGTGTGGAGAGGGATTTAGATCGTAAGCTTCCATCTGAGCATTTAAGCTTTGCTATAGGCAAGCCCAAGTGCTCAGCCTGTAACTTTCTTTTCTTGTTCAAGTCAATAACATCGGCCCTCTGTATTTCATTGATAAGGAAGCTGAAAATAGTGATAGAAAAAGGTAAAAATAATCTGCAGCTTGTAAGAATCTGCATTTTGCAATATGTATCTAAATGAGAGTTTTTGATATCTAATTCAATATAATGTAGTTCAATAAAATTCAATTTGGTAGTTTACAAATAATTACTTGTCTTTATATCCCCCTAATGGAGTATAATAATGCCCATGTTAAGAACATAAGGAATCGCAGAGGCAGTACTTTGGGCTTTAAACATGTGGAGATATAAATCGAGTCTATCCAACTCCAACTAATTATCTTAAAACTGAAAATGGAGTAGAACTCTTGTTCTCAACCAAAAGTGAAGTTGATGTTGCGGAAGCTGATTTGAATAATCATAGTATTATCCACGTAGAATGCTCAAAAGCAACTCTCACAAAAAACTCTCTTACGACGTTCACATAGAATGCTTTACAATTCAAATTTGTGGATAATATCTGTCAAAATAGAAAGTTCTATTTATAGGCTGGAGTGCCGACAAAAATGGACAAAATCATAGCAATTAAATCTCACAACTACCAAAATAGCTCGAAAACTTATAATTTCATTTTTATGTGGCATTTAATGATCGATATCATTTTTACCATTAATTAATGCTCCTCCAAAACACTACTCAAGGTGTCATTTTTCAACAAATCTCCACCTTGACCTTAGTAGTATCAAACTCCACAACAAAGTGTCGTTTACTCAGCAAAGAACCCAATTTATGATGCATGCACAACATAGGTTTTCACTTTGTGTGGGAAGTTATTGATGATGAGCTTCTTCAAAAGATTAAGACTATTGAGAATCCTATAGACATGAAGATCAAGATGGAGCTGTCGATCAAGTTTAAGCAATGTCTGGACTAAGATCAATATCTTGCACTTCGTAGTGTTCAAGTCAAAGTGAAGATTTATTGAAAAGTGGAGCCTTCTATCGGGTCTTCCAGAGGAAAATGTATCAATGATAAAACTGATGATCAGAAATTACATGCAAAATTGGAAGCATCGTAGCCAACTTTTGTTGGTGTCTTGCAATGCCATTAAATGTCAATGAAAATACAAAAGTCCAAGTTCTGAAGCAAATCCGAGGAAGCGATGGGTGTGGGTGAGGTTTGATGAACAGACCCAAGAAAGGAAAAAAAAAGTGTTTTTGCTCACTAGCTAGATATAGTGTCATCAGTAACTACCTTTCGCAAAATGCTTCTTAAAGGATAAACCTCTGCCACCAATTTCATGGATAATAACAGATAACAAGGCGTTGAGTTCTAACTGAAATAACCCAAAAAAAAAAAAAAAAACAAAACTTTCAACCTGAAAGAAGAAATAGGCTTGATTAAAAGATCGGATGATTTATACAAAAGATCAAACTTCAATCAAGCCCATCAAGTTCACTTCCTATTTACCTCATATATTTTAGTACCAAAACATTACACGACAAAAAGAAATACTTCGCAGTTTCAAACTTAGCTAATTTCAGATGATTAAACTAACAGTACAGTTCCTGGCTCAAACATGTGGGCACATCGTCAAATCAAAAGATTTCATTTTTTATGACAAAAGTAACCATAACAAAGATTGAGCTACATACAATACAGATCGTGAAGCATGAGGACTAAAGTGGAAATAAATTAGAGGAGTTGAAGTAAAACCTGTTAAGCTCAGATGAGTTGACGTTATCCACTTCCATTCTCAGGAAGACAGGGAGGTGCTGCAAGTGAAACCCAGGAGATGATGGACCGCCGTTCCAGGACGTCCGAGGTTACTAAATCACCTGCTTTTTCAAGGTTTGGATATATCGAGTTGAAGCTCCTTCGAGGAGCGTGCCAAACACGTGCCAATAACATTTGGAAACTTCGCCTTGTGTTGAGCTGTGGATCGATTACGGCGCGTAGGTTGATGATTACGACTGAAGTCCGTACGAGTCCACTTGAGTTATTCCGAGGTGGCACACGGGGGCCCAACATATGTTAATCTGAAAATTTTACTCGACATCCCTGACTTTTGACTTTTCATTGATAGGGCCATAATTAGGGGGCATAATTAATCTAGTTATATTAAACAAGTCTCTAATCTCTTAGATGATCATAATTAATCGGGTGGTGGGTCAAGATTCCGATCGCATGAGACGTTGGCTTCTCCTTTAGGTTATCTAGTGAATCACCTTATAAGAGTGGCTTTCTATGGGTTTTTATGGTTTTATCTTCTTTTTTTTGTATTTTGTAGGTTTAATAAGGTAAATGATCATAAATTTAGTCTTTTTTGTTCACATACATTGACAATATGTTGTGTTGTATTAGAGGGCACTATAATAATTTTGTTTTTTTTTTTATTATTATTGGAATATAGTCTTCACCTACAACATTTGAGATATGTAGATTAAGATAGACCCAAAATTTTTTCTAATGTTTTATTAGATTTGAAACTAGGGAATCATTTTCGCTTTCAATTATAAAGAATTTGTACTATACGCAATCAAAATTTATATTATGTTAGATATTGTCATAACTAATACTTTTTAGAGAATTTTAGTCTCATCTAAAATATTACAAGCAAAAAAAAATCAAATAAATAATAAATTAAAAATAGATAGAGAATAAAACTAATCACGCAACACAATAATTTACGTGAAAACTCCTATATTAAAAAAAAATAATGGCCATTAAAGACAACAAGAGAAAAAATTCATTATATGAAAAATTATTGCAATCACTTTAGTATTTTTCTCACACCCAAAACTCTAATAACACCCAATCGTATAATAGACCTATCGTTTCTTTCACACTAGAAACTGTCTACTTGTAGAGAACTTATTATTGTGTTATCTTATATAAACAAGTAAATCTAACCTCTTTATATATATTAATTATTTTTTATAGGAAAAGTATTTCTTTTTTTATACTAATTGTATTTCTCTTTAAATAAGTTAAGTCTCAAAGGAAAAATTATTTATTCCTTAAATAGGAATGCTCTTGAATAGGAAAATTATTAAATAAGAAAAGCTTAGGCAATAATCTAATTTAGGATCTATAACTCCTCTTTGAAAAAAGAGACATATCTCATAACAATCTCCACCTTAGTGAGTTGTTCAATTAGGTGACAAATATGATCCACGGTATATCCATATAACCACCTTGTATCTTCTTGAATAAGAAAATTATTGAATAAGAAATGTCTAGGAAATATCCTAATTTAGGATCTATAAATCTTCATTGAAAAAGAGACATTTTTATTAACAATCTCTACTTTGGTGAGTTTTTCAATTAAGCAACAAAAAATGATTCACCGTGTATCCATACAACCACATCATCTTCACCTTTTTTACTCTACTAAAACCATCCTCACACGGGGCTTTTTAGAATCACTCTACCATAGGTAAAACCTTGTCCCCTACCCAATAGTCATAAGTCTTGGTATATCTTGTCCTTTATCCAGTAGCTATAATTTTCTATACAAAAAATTATCGTACTCCATCTTATTTAGAATATACATATTTGGCACATTTTGATTATCTTATTGAAAATACCCACTTTCAAGTTTGGCTTCCTTGAGAGTCTTCATCCATTGATATAAAAAAAAAAAAAATCGACCAAACACCTTGCATAAATGCCAAACTGTGCCTAGTGTGCGAATCTTGTAGATTCGCTAGCTATAGAACACCCTCTTTTATGGCACACCAAAGAGAATAAACTAGTCTCTCATTACAAAAAGAGACATACCACCAGGTGACATTATTAATATCTTTATCTACTGATTTAGAGCTATTTACCAAATTTGCTTTATTTTGACAATTTTCTTTAAAGTGCTTTGATTGTCTACACACCTCCAAAGGATTCCACTAGTGGGAACAGGGTTTGCATCACTCTTACTTTCCTTGTGTAATCAAATTGAATCAGTATGTCCTTAACTTGAGCTTGCCACAGGCCAAATTTATTCTTCTATCAAACTTTTCTATTCTTACTTTCACAAGTTTTAAAAATCTCATTGTTGATATTTTTGCTCTACATTACAGCATTTTAATCACACTCAGGAGCTTGCAAGTAAAAAATATCAAACAAATAATAAATAAAAATATATGGATAATAAAACTAATCATATAACATAAGAATTTATATGGAAAACTTCTATACTGAAGAAAAACCACAGCCGCCAAGGACGATAAGAAAAATATTTCCTATGAAAAAATTGTTACAATCACTTTAGTATGTTCGGATCGGATTGGATCACATGTTCAGGTTGGGTTCGGGTTACATTTTTCCCAACCTGATTAACCCGAAATTCGATCGAGTCGATCTGAACTCGAATTTGCCCACTCCTAATAATATATAAGAAGCTTGGATTCAATTGTTTATATAAAATAGTACAATAATTAGCTCAAAAAATGGTATGTTTGGATCGGATCGGATCAGATTAATGATTTTTACTTGTTTTATTAATAATTGCTTTGAATTTTTGGATCGGATCGGGTCGATTATGATCCGATCCAATCGGGTTGGCCAAAATCCAACCCGATTGGGTTAGAACCTTCATCCGAACCCAATTCGAGCCTGAAATTTTTGGATCGAGTAGGGTTGGGTCGGGTCATATGCCCACCCCTATATATTATATTTACTTTTGGTATGAGAAGTATTCATTCTCTTATATTAGTTGTATTTCTCTTTCAATAAGTTAAGTCCTAAAGAAAAAATTACTTATTTCTTAGATAAGAATTCTCTTGAATAAGAAAATTATTAAATAAAAAATTTATTTGAGGTAAAATTTCACCAAGCTACGTGTCACAAGAACAAATTCCTTCTAGAATTGGGCTTGAATAAGAACTTGACTGAATGGTCTGTGATCCGTTTGATTCTATTATGTGGTTTGAAGAGTAAAGTCCAAAAGTATATTTAGGCGTTGATATGAACCAAATAAGCTCTTGTTGCAATTTTGACTTTGGCTTGAATAGTTGTAGATGCTAGTACGTATGAAATTGCACACTATGAAAGTTCCTAGAAAAAACTAGAAGGGTTATTATAGAGGCCCCACTTAAAACCCAGACTCTTTAGTTTCTTATCGCCTTGGTGGCAGAACTTTCTTAAACATATACAAAACCATACAATTACTCCACTCTGACCTTTGACCACTCTTACTATAAATAGTCCTGTATACATAAATAATGCCATATGTAAGAATGGCAATGGGCACGACCTGTAGCCGGTTTGCCATTACCAAACTCATACCCGCACAAAATTTAAATTATCAAATCCACCCACAACCCGTTATGGGTTTTAATTTTTTTAAGAAAACCCACCCGCTACGGGTTTTGACAATTAACAAACCCGCAGCGGGTATCCGGTGGATTTTTGCAGGTTTTCACATTTGAAATCGAAAATGTTCAATATATAAATTTATAATAATAACATAAAATTCTACATAAAATACTCAATTCTAAATTTAACCAATATAAATGGAAAATTAAAATTTCAACACCAATCCAACATAACTGTTATTTTTAGATATAACTGGTGGCTTTTTTCATGGATTTTTGTTCTTTATACTTAATCTAAAGGATAATACTTTTTAAATATTAATTTGAAGCACAAAATTATAATATTGAAATAATCCATGAATTAAGTTAAAAAAAATTCAATCAAAATTATAATAAGTATATATAATTTTGATTAGCTTTTAAATAATCCATGAATTAAGTTAAAGAAAATTCAATCAAAACCTAAAATGTCAATTTTGGTTAGCTTTTAAATAATAATTTGCTTGTATAAAAAATAATTTATTTGTATTATCAAAATTGGTGGACTTTAAAATAATAATTTATTTGTTAAAATCAAATTATTTTAATAAAATAATTTATTTTGTCAAAATTGGTTGGTAATATTTTATTTTATTACCACTATTTTAATGTATTTAGACTGTAAGAATAAATACTAACACTGAATGTTTTGAACAACTAGTTTGATTAAAATCTATATTTTTCTTATATGTTTCTATCAGACAATACTCAACACAAACTCTGAGGAACATATAACACATTTTGTGCTTGAGCTTTATGAGTTGAATTAGGTCATTGAACCTAATATCAATTTTTAAATAATAACAAAAATCTAAAAGATATTCTAATTTAAAATTTATAGATTCTTATTTAAAAAAAAAAAAAAAGAGACACATTTCATGACAATACTTAAGTCCTAATTCTTTCTATAGGAAATGAAGTGTTGTATTTGAACACGACATGACTCAATTTGACCCTTTTAATGCCAATTTGTTAATTCTATCAAAAAGATGAAAAAAAGGGGCCCGCGTCTCGTCGACTAGATTGAAAAGGATACGTCACCTGTTTTGTCATCATAAAAATGTGTTGTCGAGTCGGGAAACATTATAATTTTCGGTTTCCATGGACCATCTTCAGTACATATTTTACACTATTTTTCGAAAGGTTACAAGGAAAGTTCAATTAAAGTACGAGGAAAAGAAAATTATGCAGAAAAGCTAAAGAGGAATATTTTGTTTCACTTGAGCTACAAGGACTACAACTCTGGTTACATCGAGAACAGCTTGTTTCTGTGGGCTTTTGTCATCGCTTTTACATCATATTTTCATTGTTTTGGTTCCATCTTTCATTCTTTGTACATTGTGTGCGCTAATGTAGCCGTGTGTCAGCAAGCTCCAAACTTGGAAAACAAAAGCAAGACAAAATGAAAAGAAAACAACTGTCCTAGTTCTAACACTTTCGAAAATTGATTTACTTCAGCTATTGACAACTTAACACAATGTCTCACTCTCAGCTCATCTTGCAACTAACAGCTTCAAGCTTCCCAAACTGGTGGTGCAATTGCAGGTAAGTGATGCATGATCATCTTTTTCATCTGGCTGAATTACCCCAAAACAGAATAGTCTTATGCGAACCACACTTGACAGAAAAGCTACGAGATACTGCCCATAGATCAATTTTTATCCATCCATTGTCAGTTAAGGTTGAAGATCGTGTTAGTTGTAAAGAGATGCCATGACCAAACAAACTCTGAAATCTATTTTGACATTGATGCACCAACAGCATTATGATAGGCTGTGCGGAAGTTGAGACCTGAACCAATATGTCTTGATGAGGGGCATATCCAGCTGAAGATATTTGGACCGAGTACCTGAAGAAATCATTCAAACCAGTTCATATTATGGATGTGCACCATAAACCAGCGTGCACAAAGCTGGTCAAAAAGACTAAAATGTTTCAACAGCAAGTTTGACCCTCAGGAATATGTAACATTTGTCTCTTGATTAATTGTTTAACTTCAACTAGAAGAATAGAAAGAGCAAAGAGAGGAGGGGCAGAAATAATAACTTTCCAACTAGAACCATGTTTGGGCAAGCCAATCCGGTCATGGTACATTTATCCTGATGTGCTCCAAGCAGAAAAGCCAAGCCACATGGCCCAGACAGAACAATAAAACAGCAGAGCAAAACATCTTGGAAAGTTAACCGGGTAAGTACTTAGTTGGTCTGACATGATATGTAACAATCAGGTAGTGCTCAACATTATGAACCAAAACAAAAGCACAGCTCAACATATAAATAGTTCATCCCACCGATCTCAATAATATTAACCGACACTGCAATGCAACAGTAAACCTAAGCTTTCAAGAATGGCACATCTTAAATCTGTCACCCGAGAAGAAAGGTACTTACTGTAGTCAGATTTTCATAGATGCCTAGATCATATGGATGCTTATAAACAGTCCCACCTTTCTCTGCAAGCCACAAAGCTCTCACTCCTTCATGGTACTGAAAGCAATGTTAAGAGAGAGAAAAAATGAGATTTAAAACAATGCTGGTCCAAATTTAAAAGAAAAATGCCCATCAAGCATAAGAAAATCACAGTAGGAATAATTCTAGCAACCTCTATTGTCGTTTTGTTGTGAAAAATGAGGTAGATATGCCAACCTAGAAGAACACTCAAAGCCACACTCAAGGGGACTAGCAACAGTCCAGAAATTACCTGAAAATGAGAGACAATTAGCAAAATTTTAAAAAATGCTAGATTTTAACTCAAACCAAACAGACTGTCTTTGACATTACATAAGCGGTTCTGAAAGATCCTCCAGTTTGCAGCTCATCCTCCAGAGAATCATTAGTAAGACTACCCACCAGCAAAACCTGAAAATTCAAGTGGTAAAGGAAAATAAAAATTACAGCCTTGTTCAACTACCCTAAATAAGAAAGAACACAGCGAAGTGCAAAATACAAGTAAAAAGGTTACAATTCCACACAAATAAAGGAAATCACAACCCAGAAAGTCAAATACACTATGTAACAGCGTTAAAAAAAAAAGCATTCAAGAATTACAAATGTAAATGTGCAAATTTTGTGACTACAAAGAATTTCAACATACCATGGAGTAGATGCATGCAACCACAGCATACAAAACAAAGATGAAGAAGACCTTATAGTTTGCATGGCCGACGCAATTACTTATCCAAATGCAGTGGTGATCCTTACAATCAAGAGGTATCACTTTAACACATTATCCAGGACATTTGAGATAAAAGGCAGCAATGATAACATAGAACATGCGTACCATTCGCAAAACACATCTTTTGCAAACACGGCAATGATGTGCACGAGGAGGTTTATAGTGAGAACATTTTTGACAGTACCTCAAGTCTCCTCCCTGGAGAAAGATTCCAAAAATTGCATGTCTGGTAAGCCAGGAGTTAAGCTCTCAATGGAGAGAACACAACATATATAAAAAGTTAATCCAAACTTCAAAACATCATCTTTCTTTAATTCCAAATAATCAATGTAACCAATATGCTTGAAGGAGAAACCAGTTGACTGAAACATTAATTTTCTTCTGTACACCTATTCGCATTAACTTAATACAAATACAAGAAGAAGCACTAAGAAGCAGGCATTTCCTCATTACGCAAGTCTCATTCTCCAAGCAACTAAGGTGTACATGAACTCTTCAAAAGACGTGAACAACAGCATAACATTTCAGCTGATCCAAAAGCTACAAAAAGATTCCTCATGCTACCTTATTGGTTTTGACGCAGAGCATGGCAAGAAGCTTCAATTCATTTTGGTTGATCAAGATGTCAGGTAACAATATCAAAGTCATGAGTTAACTCATTGACATGAGGGTAATTTCTTTGTATTGTAGAAGGCCAAGAGATGAGTTTGGAGCCTAATCATGCTCATAGCAGATTTAATGCACAACAAATAAAAAAACCCAGCGACCACAACTCCTATATTTCTTTCTTTCATTTAATTAACACAATAAAAAAAATTAGAACGTGGAAAACCAACTTTAGCCAAAAAAGACTATGCTAGTAGAGGATCGAGGAAAGACACAAGGGGCAATAACTATATTAACTCAGCAGGTGAATGTAACCAAACCCCTAGATGCAACGTTCCGTTATGCCACCAAAGGAAATGTGTGCTTCAAACATTAATAATTATTATTAAGCATGATGATTTCGGAGGATAAGTATATTAGGTTGTAAGAATCAAAAGCCATCATTTCATTGTCATTGATGCATTTAATTAGGGCTAAAGCCCTGTATTTACAAGGTGAGAATGAGAAAAGCGGGCCCAAATCACATGGGGACATGAGCTTCATCACACATGGCCTTTGTGCAGAGCATTTAAACTGTCTGAACAGGCAAATTCAAAGGGAACCCCTAGGAAACGACAAAAACTAGATTTCATTAACAAAAAATATTGACTTCTAAAAACTAACATTTCTTATTTGTTTAAGCTTTCACATGTCAACACGCACATGGAAGATCAAACGTAATGGCCCATTACCTCAATACATCCTTTTCGATCTATCCATTTGTCAAGTAAGGAAACTACAACACCGAAGCCAGATAGGTGCAACTCTAAGACCATCAAAATGAAAATGTAATCATTGCTAGTTACACTACCATCCATCTAGTCATAATATAAATACCTTAGAGCATCAATCTAGTTAGTGCCAGGAAGGCAAAACAACAAAACTCATTTGATCGAAACAAACAACACAAAATCCTGACGCAAATGTAATACACTCCTGGTATTGGTTCATGGGTTCACTTATGATCAATGGGAGTTACTCTCCAGTCTCCGCCACATAATTACTAATAATCCTCTCGAATAAAGGGCCGATTAAAACATATCCTGTTGTCATAAATTCCATACAATCAAGAAATTATATGTCTCTCATTTCCAACAAATGCTAAATTAGCTAATTACCCATCTCTAAGAATCTTATGAGCTATGAAAATTTTACAAAAATTTTAGCAGATGGAACCAAATCATTATTTAATACCTTCTCTTCACGTATCTCTCACTCCAGATCAGCTCATATAAAAGCAATAATCACATAACAAGTCATTACTCCAACAAAAATCATTCCTTTTAACACACAACCAAACCACTATCGCATGCAACCAAAAAGATGCAAAATTTTAACAAATAATACAACTCTAATAAAGTAAAATGTGAATTAATATAACAATTTTAATTTACCTTACGCTTGATCTCGTGCATAGGGTTTTGGTCATCTTCAACATCGGGCATGTAATCAGCGGGCACCCGACCCGGATCCCTTAAGATAGCGACAATGTAACTGAATACACACATGAGAGCCACGGCGGTGAAAACGACGGCATTCATTAAACCGGGAGAGGACATGAGACCGAACCACCGGTCAATGAAAATGAAGACGGTGGTGAAGTAAATGTAAAAGATGGCCAAAACGACGACGCTTACGGGCAGCGAGAAAGTGAAGCCCTTCGTCATTGTCTTTGACGAATTTTACGGTGACGGCAACGGAGGCACCGGCGTTATAAAACGACGGCGTCTCCGTGTGCTTTTTTTTTTTTTTTTTTTTATTTCGTTTTATGAATGGAGTTGTTCAAAAGTTGGTGACAGGTCTGTACTATTCTAGATGGTGCGGTGCGTTAGTTTGGAGTTTAAGCTGAACGACTTCAAGTTTTACAATTTACGATATATCCAAAGTTAGAATGAAAATACAACTTTGCCACTAACTCTTGAGTCTGCAATTAGGGCATGTGAGAATATATATATAATTTTTCATTTTCTCTTTTATAAAATAATTATTTTTGACACAATTTTTTTTTTACTTAATGAGTGGGTATGAAATAAATTATGAAATCTGAGCTTATGGTTTCATTTGTATGATTTGTTTCTTATTTGCGCATACATGGGCTTTACCCTAATTCTACAGAAGGTATATCATTAAAAAAAATAAACAAAAAAAAAGTTCTAATAATCCAAATCTAATGATTGGATATGAACTAATTAAAAGTCAGTAGTATCTTAATTGCAAATAATACATTGCACATTTTGGATTATTTATTAGGAAAAACATTGGAGAGAGAGAGATCAGAAATGTGAAAGGAATTATGACACGTGTTTGATAAGTAACCTCTAACTAAATTCCTTACAAATACATCCTCTTCCACCACCAAAGAATTAATAAAATTCTTGCAAATAAATTAAAGCTTAAATATAATCTAATCTGATATTTATAATTAAAAATTTATTAGAATTGTCTCTAATAATCTATTATGGCACAATTTATAATTTTTACTCTCATTTAAACATTAAAGTTATATATGTTCCACCCATAATACTAGAAGAGAAATTTATCTGTACCCAATTAAATTCAGAGGGAAAATGAGTCTCAATAATAATATATTAAACTATTTTTCAAACCTATTTTTTAATTAAATTTTATATTACTAAATGCCCATTAAACAATTGGTCATTAAGGACAAACTCGGGAAATATAATAAATTTTCTCTCCAAACTCATTTTATATGAAACTTATTTTTTTTAATTACGATTTACATAATTTTCCTATAAACGAATTGTATTCAATATTGAAAATTCGATTGGTATCTTTCAATTAGTTGAAAGCTTTTATGTAGGAAGCTTAATTAGGGTAGGAATACTTAACACCATCTTAATTTAACTGCTGCGATTTGACATATCAATGTTTATTTGCTGTAAAATTAAAAATTTATAATTTTTTTTTTCTGGAAGCCAACTAACACCACTATACTTGTATCAATTAATGCCGTACTTTTTGATTGTGAAACTGTTGTTGCTTTAAGGTGTAAAAATGATTTTAAAAAATTAAAAGTTAATTTAGATGTTTAGTAAATTTTTTTAGAAATTATTTTTAATAAAATCACTTATCCTACAATAAATTTTAAAAAACAGAAAAAGATTAAATTTTTAAAATCAATTTTTTAGAATGATTTTTATAGTTAACATAATTCCTTATATATCCTCATATGTATTATAAAAATAAAAAATTATATTTATTAATTAAGAAATAAAATTATTAGCTTTAAAAAGATTATTATTGTTATTAATAATTATATTGAAATAATAAAATAAAAAAATTAATAGTATAAAGTATTTATTTTAGTTATCAATTATTATATATATAAAACAAAAAAATAGTTTACAATAAATTTATTCAAAATTATCTCTAATTCAATCATTTATATTCTTACAGCAGTTTAACCATGAAGTTTACCAAACACACATGATTGTTTTAAAAACTTACAGTACTTTTAAATATAAAATTTACTAAATGTTTAATTGACACCACTAATTATTTATACAAAATAGCTAATAGTAATTATTTTAAAAACTATAAAATTACTAAACTGACCCTAAATATAAATGATTGAGTTAATAGATTTTTGTGGGAGCTGAAAAAAAAATGATAGTAAATTATTTAAAAATAAAAATCATATTGGAATCATTTTTAGTATTATGGAAGGTGCAGATGGGTAAAACCTTGACTTTTAAATTTAATTATGTTGAGTTGTGTCCCACGTAAGTTAGCAAAGGAGAGATAATTGGGTTTATAAGGAGGACGTGTCACTCCACCTAACATACTAGTTTTTTTAATTAGATATCTAGATATCTAGATATCTTAGGCCAAGTCCTCTCCAACAATTGGTGTTAGAGCTAGATCCTAATAATCAGAATGTGGTGGTGGAATAACTCATGTTTGTCGGATGAAAGGGCCAGGTTTTGGCGGTGGTTTGTTCGAGGGGGGATTATTGAGTTGTGTCTCGTATTGGCTAGTAAATAGTAGATACTTAGGTTTATAAAGAAAATAAGTCACTCTATCCAACAGGCCAGTTTTTTTTGTTAAATACCTAAATATCTTAAGTCAAGCCCCCAAACAATAATGGGTGTAGAGAGTGCTTTAGGGGTCCAACCAACTCCACTCTTAAAATTATAACCAACTAATAAAGAATAAAATTGGAAATTAGACTTAAATATAATCAATTTCATATTATTCAATGTGTTTCATATATTTGCCTTAGGGTGAAGCTTCATTGGCTAATTATGAAAGTGTTTTACATCTGCAGTCACCGAGCTTGATTAATAATAAAAGTAAGAGTTACTGTTTGGATTTTTGAAAGATAAAATTATTTTTAAAAAGATTAAATCTATTATAATTATAAATAGCAGAGTACAAAAAATTTAAGAATCAATTAAAATCTTCGTTGTTTTCTTATATCTATATAGAGTATTTTTCTGATAAGGGATTCCACATTTTATTTTTATTAAAATTTATGTGCCTGAGAGAATATTACCAGAATTATTAATAATTTATTTGATAATGTCTCTCAATTCCACAACTTAAGATCTTCTATCTCTTCCATTGTCGTTTGATTTGATGCTCAAATCTCAAACGTTGCAGTTTTGTTATTAGGATTTATTAGTGAGAGAGCGGAGAAAGTAGAAGAAACAGAATGCCGTAAGCATACAGAAAATTTTTTCTTATCATTCAAATAGCTAGTTGATTACAACACAAGGCACCCTACATACGTATTACTTAGTATCCCCACCCACCTTAAGTGGATATGGGAACATATATAGCAGTGAAAATGGAAACATTCATCGTAACTCTGTTGAACCACTAAGGAACTAGGTACCCTCCTTGCCCAATACAAAGAATTGAAAGAATTAGGAAATATGGAAAACATTAAAAAAATTTAAAAAAAGAAATTCAAGTTTTAACATTTTGGAAGATCGGACGGTGGAGGTGGCAGCTTCTGCTTGGGCCCCTTTCCATCACTCACAATCCACGCCATCTTCAAGCCCCAGCTGGTGTGTACTTCCAGATGGCAATGCATGAACCAAGCCCCTGAGAAAACAAAGAGTAGCCCCACCCAAAGATTTGATCACGACTTTGTACCCAATCAAGCGTAGCAACCAACAAGTGTGGTGTAATTTTCATAATAATAAAATAATTAATTACTCGAGTCGTTAACCATGCCCACCTGGATTGTCAGCGAGAAAGCGAATGGCGACCCACCCGCCAGATGGCACGCCCACAGTGTTCCGCTCAGAGGGGTCAACGAGGTTGAATTTAGCAGGGTCCTTGCTGGGGTCAAAGTTGCCAAACCCTTGACCAACGACAAAGAAGTTGAAGCCATGAAGATGAAGAGGGTGGCTCTCAGCACCAATGATGCTCGTGTCCTGCATCACAACCTCGACGCTCGCGTTGAACGGCAGCACCACAACTCTCGTGCCGCTGCTCACCATAATGTTGCTCGGCGGCGTGCCCGTGTAGTTGAACTTGAATGGCGGGTTGGCGGGAAAGTCTGTTGTGTACACGCCTTTGGATTTGTTAAAGAAGTGAGCTTGAAGTAGAGCTACATTCGGCTGCACGAAGGACACATTGTTGACAGAAGCCGCAAGCTTGGTGTTGTTGGGTCCTTGGCAAGTTTGATTCTGCGGGCAGGGGCTTAACCCTAGCCCTACGGTGAAGAAGAAGCGCCTGTCAACTCTCTTGGGCACTTTGGCCGGGAATTTTCCGGTGGCCAAGCTACGGATTTTTTTGCTAAATTGCATGGCAAAGTTTGTGTCATTGAACTTTGGCAGCGCCGGTTTGAGGAGAGGGAGTTTCTTGTTTTTGTTGGCATTATTAGGTTGCTCGTATTCGAGAACGCCGGCGGTGGTGGTGTTGTCGAAGGATGCGGGGCCGGTGGCGTAAGGCCTGGCGGCGATGAGGAAGCCGGCGTTAGGGGCTTTGGATTTGGCCTTGAGAAGGACATTGGTGGTTTGGCCAGGAGTGATGAGTACTACTTTTGTTTTTATGGGTTTCACGTAAACGGCGTCGGTTTCGACTATTGTTAATGTGTGATTGGCGATGCTGAAGAAAAGCTCGTCGTTGAGTGCAGCATTGATCATTCTGAGGAGATATGTTTTCCCAGGCTTCACCTTCAGCTTAAATGTGTCTGCATGCATGAAATGCACATAGTGTAATTAAATTAATTTGCAATTTTTATTAATTAACGTTTCCAAAATGTTATTTTCTTATGATCTGACATTTAGAAACTTTTTTTTTTTAAGAAAAATGAATTCCATATGGCTATTAGTGATAGGGTAGACCCAATTAGGATTACTTTTTTTTTGTTTTTTTTTGCAAGAAAAGAACAAATATGAGTTAAGTGAACAGTAAAAAAATTCAAGCCCCCTCTAGTCGTACTGGCAGTGTTCTCCATTCATTAGTGACATTAGTTGTCTATTCAACCAACAACCAACATCATTTTTGTTGGGAAACAGCTAAGATAGAAGAGGCAACTGTCTATTTAGTGGCTTTGATTGTACCTTTGGCTGAGCAATTATAAAAGGGACCAGGGAGACCATTGATGGTAAAAGCGTCAGAAATAGTTGGTGCCGCTCCTGTTTGCAAAGCTTGGCTAATGATTGTTTCTGTGTCTGCTTTCCACCATTCTCCTACAAATATTCAAGGCAAATATAGGCTCATTAGTTAATATTTTTAAATTAACCGAAGGATGGAAATGATGAACACTACGTATATGATTTCAACAAGGGTAATATAAGTTACGAGGTACCAAAAATGATGGGAACTTCCTTGAAGGGCTGGGGAAATGGATAAGAGGCGTGTCTCTTGGGGAGGATAACAATTGGACCATAAAGAGTTACTCTAAGCCATGAGATGTGAGCGTGCCAGAACAATGTCCCTCTTTGGCCAGTGACAGTGAAGTTGTATACGTAGGACTGTCCAGTTTGAATTGGGCACTGTGTGATATATGCAGGTCCATCTGCCCATCCGCTTCTCAGCTGCCGGACTCCATGCCTGTTTTGCCATCAAGCCACATTTAACAACATATTATAATGATAAAATTCTTAATGAATTCTGAAACGGATCATCATAATTAAAGACAAAGTGAGAATGAAGATCAACATTTCGTACCAATGAAGAGTGACATTGTACTTGACATGGTTAGCCACTTTTATTGAGAGGCGATCACCTTCCCTCGCGATGATTCGAGGTCCCGGAAATTGGCCATTGGCGGTCACAATGCTCTTTGTTTGACACAATCTTGTAACATTTTGCATCTCAATCTGTAATAGAATATAAACATATACAATGAGTCGCAAATGTTATTAGTAACTATCATCATCATGAGCTTAAATTCAAATGCACAACATACATTAAACTTATAGTGCCTAGTAATGCCTGCATGCTTTGCCAATGCCTGCTCCGGCAAAATCCACATAGCAAACAACGCAAGAAACATCGGCTTCAAGATGGCAGAAGGCTGAAGATGGCTAGGACCCATCTGGCTTTTTTTCAATTAGTTTCTTTAATTACTTTCTGATGCTATTGATGGAGAAACTGATAGCAAAAAAGACAAAGGAGTTTTATAGTTCAAATGAAACACAAGATGATTGGTTGAAGAGAAAGAGAGCGAGAGGGGTGTGTTTATATAGTAAGAAACCAAATGGTGGGTTAATTAATTAGGTGACAGAAGATTGATTTTTGCAGACAGCTAACAAATTGCAAATTTGGTCATACTAGAAGCGGTTCATGTATTACTTTAGAGTACTATCCAAGCCAGATAACATTATCTTTGATAAAATTTTTAACGGTAACAAAATCAACATGATTGTGATTAACACATGCAAACAATGGCACTAAGTTAGACTCAGTCTAGCTAGTGGTTATAAATATTTTATAATACAATTGGTAATGTTATCTAGTTAGGCCCTATGCTAGCTTTAAGCTTTTATAAAATGAAAAGCGTATTTTGTACATTAATTTATATCAAATAGATCCCTAACTAGTTGTTAACTTGTATTAAAATAACCAACTTAGTTTGCATCTATGATATTGAACTTTGACATCATAATGGTAAAGTGCATGTATAAATGTACCTAATTAATAACACAAAAAAAAATCTTTAATTAGGAAACTACCCTTTCGTATATAGGTTTGATAATATCTAAGAAATGGTTCCAATCTCCTCACAAGTAAGAATTTTCTTTTACTAAGGGTGCATTTAGGATTGAGGTGTTATAACTTTTAAGCTGCAGCTGCTGTAGAAAAAAAGCTGTAAATATGAAACAAAAGTTAGTAATATATAGTAAATATAAATTTTAAATAATAATTTTGATAAAATTATTAAAGATATAATAGAGTTTCCATCATACAAGTGAAAAATCATATCAGTATAGTTTTTAAGCTACAGCAGTTAGTATTTACCAAACACTTTAATACTATATCTTTTAAGCTACAATTATCCAACCTCAATCCCAAACGCACCCTAAATATATCAAGCATATTTAGCTTATTCTGGTCATATATAATTTGGTTTCACTGTATATAATGGAACTATTAAGACCTTTTTTTCGCACACTTTCTACTTATTTATGTATATATCACTAGTTTATGATAAGGACCAAATTTGATAAAACTTGCAGACTTAGATGTTCCCATTCCATTATTAAATTGAAGGTAAACTGAGCACGTAATTGTCATTGAAAGGAGGCAACTTTCTCCAATTAAATAAAAGATAACATCAATTGATGAGTGGCAAATTAAAAGATCCTTATTACACACAAGTTGATTAGTGATAGAAAAGCATTAATTTGAGAGTAATTAGGGAAAATGTGGGCATGGTTGCTTGATAGTATTAAATATCTCCAACCGTTGATACTTAATAATCAAGGCAAAAAATTTAAGGAAGGTGTTGCACCATCTTTGTTAGCTATTGTCGGTTGTTCTTTAATCACTGTGCATGCCTCTAACAGATTTTGATGTTAACCTTTTGTTTTTGCTTGTTGATTGGATAAAATCCTACTTCTAGTAATAATTATCATGCCTAAGCACCGGTAACAACGTTTTGATCATTTTATTATATCATTTTGGCATAAAAACGTTTACCGGTAACATTTGAGAAAGCTTGCGAGTTGTTGTTCGATTTGACAAAATTTGTTCATTACCAGTCAGGCGAACCCATTTTGAGATATGACAAACGGAGATTTTAAAATAGTAAGTTGAAAAGCAATTAATGAAATCTAAGCATAGGATATATATTCCGTCTATCATATTTCACAGAATATAGAGTAGTGTTACGCATTCTAAATTTTTTATCTTAAAAATCTATCTCAAATGATGCGGTATTCATTAATTAATTAACAAGATAATTCAATTAATACACTTCAATCTTGTAAAAAATTACGAATCACTTAATTAATGACACATCATTTGAGATTAAATTTAGAATAAAATATTTGGATATCTATCATCACCCATACGGCATATTATCAATGATAAAGGAATAGTGATTATTGAAATAATTGGCTAATCTTTTTCATCTCCACTCTTGGAAGTCAATTGTCGGTTACAAAAAAAAATGCCAGTTTCACAAAAATTTGGATTAAAAAAATCAAAAGATTAAAATGTCTTTATAAAAAGTAAGTTGTTTACAATTGTCCTTATGATTTATTTCTTTTTATATTTTTTTTTTCAAAATTTTGTAACCCATATTTTTTCGTCCAAATAGTGTTGTTGGCTTAGAAATTAAAATAGTAGTGCCGTGACAGTTTGGCAGCCCGCGGCATCCGTAGCTAAATAAAGAAAACAAATATTTGGATATCACATTAAGGATCGTATTATTTTAATTTAAATTCTTGACTTAGAAATTTTGACAAAATTTGTAACCACAAAATTTCAAGCAATCTAATGCTGGATGGAGAACAGTTTATTAAATGCCAGTATTCACTTTCAATATCTACTATTAGATTACTCAAGCTTTGCATCAAAATTTACGGTTAAAAAATAATGCTATTTTTGGAGTTGGAAGTGCTTTTGCATATTTGAAAGACAAAGTGTTTCAAATACTTTGAAAATTCTTCTTCTTGTAGGGCCATTGGAATCTGTGTATATCAAGATTCGTTTAATGAACCTTTCAGTTCAAGAAATAAAAATTAGAGAAGCGAAAAAGTTTCCGATTCTTTTTTGAATTCAATAATTAAATATTGATTGGTCGTATATTTCATTATTATTGTATCATTCAGCATTTCATATTTGATACTTGCGAACATCAAAATGCTCATTAATTATTTTTTGAGATCAGAAGTTTTTCATTTCATTTATGAAACTATCTAAACTAATAATTGGTACTGTATTTGAATCAAGGTGATTTCCACCCTCAATAGACTCTTCGTAACTGGTTGAATTGCAAGAACACGGTTTGCAATGTGCTTTATAGATGCTCCCATATATATCTTCAAGGAGAATAATAGTGCTGCTAATTGTTTTGTTAACTTGGGGCTTCGTTGTAATCATTTTACTTAGCGGCAGCATCCTCTTAGTGTGATATTCAGAAGTTTCAAAAGTATAGGTTCAATTAGCTTCATAGCTTTTGGCTGTCTCTTCCCTGTTTCTTATTTTACTGTTTTTGTAATATCAAATATTTTCAAATCATAAGTTTTTAGTATTTTCTTATTTTCAAATACACTTGCATTCACACTTCTTATAAATTAAATAAATAAATAAAAAGTAAAATTTAAAAATGTTTAATGATAAAATAAAAAATATTATTATTTCTTATTTATTTTAATTCTAATCTTTTCTTATTATTTGTATACTAAAATGATATTAAATAATAAATAAAATCCGAATTTTTAAATACATATTTGCTTTACATGTAGATTGCAGCAAAACATTCTTTGAACATTTTTTCTTATAATAGATGTATATTTTATACATTTCTAAGAGTAAACATCAAAGAATTGACCCATTTTATTTTATTTTTTTTTTGGTGCTAGAGAGATTATTTGGTATTATAAAAATATTAGGAGATAAGTAATAGAGAGTTATTTTAATTGAAGAACTAGCAATCTAGCTCCCCTCTATTCACCAAGCCAAACCTTTTCCATACTAATATAACAATCTTTACAACGCTGAAACGGCCGCCAGGTCCGAGATTGTAACAATTTTTTTAAAGATATATTCATGAGATATTGTTACTCCATTTGCTTTCTAACATCGAAGGACACTATTGAGACAAAAAAAAAAGAGTTGTGAACGTGAATATGTTATTACAAGCTTACAACAAAATGTTTGGAAAAGAAAAAGACCAAAAAAAAAAAAAATTCAATTTTGATAACTTCGCTCCACAGGAAAGAGGCAAAACAAGCCGTGCCACAAAGCTGAAATAAGTTACAATTGATGGGAAAAAAATTAATCTCTGCGAAGAAACTTGAATCCATGCATGCAAACGTACGAGCGGGTGACCAGAACTAGATCAACACTTGGGGAGATCCGCTGGCGGCGGAGGCAGCTTCTGATTCGGAAGATTTCCATCTAACACAATCCAAGCCATTTTCAAACCCCAGCTTATATGCACCTCAAAATGGCAATGCATGAACCACACTCCTATAAACATAAAAAAATTATAAAAATAACATAACAAGTTAACAACATTTTTAAAATATGAGCAAATGAAATGCTGATAAAATTTTAACATGATGCCGAAAGAGATGGGATGAAATCGATGCCAGTTTAATTACGCACTTAACTGAAAACCTGTCAGATCTATCTCTTTAGCATCTTTCTTAAAATAAATGTATATGTGAAAACATTTTGTTGGATTTGTTGTTCTAATCACCTGGATTGTCGGCTCGGAAACGAATGGCAACCCAACCGCCAGATGGGACGCCAACGGTGTTTCTCTCAACGGGGTCAACAAGATTGAAGTTTTTAGGGTCTTTGCTGGGGTCATAGTTTCCGAAACCTTGTCCGACAACAAAGAAATTAAAGCCATGCAAATGAAGAGGGTGACTCTCAGCACCGAGAATGCTAGTGTCCTGCATCACCAGCTCCACACTCGTATTGAACGGAAGAACGAACGCCTTCGTTCCATTCATCACGCTTGTATTATTAGGCGGCGTGCCCGTGTAGTTGAATTTTATCAGCGGAGTGCTCGGAAAATCCGTAGTGTAAACCCCATTTTGTCCGAAGAAGTGAGCTTGGAGAAGGGCAGTGGATGGTAGAATGAAGGAGAAGTTGTTCACAGAAGCTGCAAATTTGGTTGAATTATTTGGTCCTTGGCATCTTTGGTTTTTCGGACAAGGGTTTGTTCCAAGGCCTACTATGAAAAAAAATCGCTTATCAACAGTCTGCGGAACGTTAGCTGGGAATTGAGCATTGGCCAGGCTGCGAAGCCTGGTTGTGTAATTGAAAGCAAAAGCAGTGTCGTTAAGAGCGGGTAATGTTGGTTTCATAAGTGGTAATTTTTTAATTGAGACTGTACTGGAATGGGGAAATTTTGTTGGTGCTTCATATTCGAGGATGCCAGCGACAGTGGAGTTGTCGAAGGTGCCCTGGCCAGTTGCATAAGGCCTAGCTGACATTAAGAAAGTAGCATTTGAGTAAGAGGGTTTTGCTTTTAGAAGAATGTTTGTGGTCTGTCCTGGGGTTATGAGAATTATATCAGTTTGAAAAGGCTTAATGTAAATGGCGTCCACGTCGACAACTGTTACAGTGTGATTTGCAATGCTGAAGAATAGTTCATCATTGAGTGCTGCGTTGATCAGACGCAGAAGGTAAGTTTTTCCAGGCTTCACCTTTAGCTTGAATGTATCTGCATGCAACCAAATGATCGTGTTATACGTGTACGTTTATATTTATATAATTATTTTCAGGTGCGAAAACCTGTACTATGTAAAGTGTGAATTTGTTAATTGTACAATGCTGTAAAACACTTTTATGAAGTTGTAAAATGCCAAATCTGAAATTGCAGACATCTACGCCTGAGAATGGCTCCATAGATATAATGTCAAAGAGTAATAAGTCAGCTGCTTAAATAAAACAAGTGATACCTTTGGCTGAGCAATTATACAAAGGCCCTGGGAGACCATTGATGGTATAAGCATCAGAAACATTCGGACCTGCACCTGTTTGTAGAGCCTGGTTGATGATTGCTTCGGTATCTGCATTAAACCACTCTCCTGCAATTTATTTAAGCATATGTTAGTAACTTTGATTACTGAATTTATCAATTAATTTGTGTTAAAAATGAGCGAGTACCAAAGATGATAGGAACTTCTTTGTACGGTTTGGGAAACGGATAAGGCACTCCACGCTTTGGGAAAATGACCATGGGGCCATACACAGTAGCTCTTATCCAAGATATATGAGCATGCCAAAACAGGGTCCCTCTTTGTCCCGTAATTGTGAAATTGTACACGTAACTCTGGCCTGTTTGTATAGGGCATTGAGTTATGTATGCAGGCCCATCAGCCCATCCACTTTGAAGCTGTCGAATCCCATGCCTAGACAACACCCCCCACCAAAACCAAAAAAAAAAGTCAGATAAGCAATTAATTTCATTATGGGAAGTTGATTTAGAAAACTTCTTGTTAATTACAAAAAGCATACCAATGGATTGAGATGTTGTTTGGAACATGATTAACCACTTTGATAATAAGACGATCATCCTCCCTGGCAACAATGCGCGGCCCTGGAAACTGTCCATTTACTGTGATTATGCTTTTTGTGTGGCACAGTCTTGTCACATTTTGCATCTTAATCTGCAAAAATGAACACAAAATTAATGAATGCATGCATTAAGAATTGCTTTGAATAAAGAATGAATTAATCCCAACATTTCAAGCAAATTAATTGGGCTATGTGACACGTACATCAAACTTGTAGTGCCTGGTAATGCTGGCTAGAGCAAGCCCAGCAGGAAGGAGAAACCAAACACACAAAATTGCTAGTGATGATGGAAGAAGAGAAGCACCCATTTTCAGTAAGCTGAAGATAAGTTTATTGTTTTTGCAGTTCAGAGCTTATCAGAATGTGTGTGCGTGTATACATATATATATGGGGTTGAATGAAAGGTGTTTGGTCGATTAGGTGACAAAGATGATCGAAATTTTGTGTACGTTGCAAAGCTTCTGGCAATTTTTTGACAAGACAAGTTCCAGTTTGAACAACTCTAGAGTGTTGTCAAAGACAATCTATTTGTGTATGACCATTATTTATTTTCGTGACAAATATTTTCTTAATCATGATGATAATAATGTTTTGTTTTCGAGCCAATTAGCTTTGATCCTGAACTGATTACTAATTCATGAAAGTCGGGTTGCCCTTTTGGGATTTTTTTTCCCACATAATTATACATTAATTAATTACTACTTTTTCCTCAAATAGGTAATGCAGTGCCCACACGGACTTTTCGGAATACTTGATGAATTATTGTTATATAGGCCAATATACGCTGGCTAGTTTATGCAATTAAACAAGATTAATTTTTTTTTCAGAGTACCTGATGAATTATCACCATATAGGACAATATAGGCTAGTTGCCCAGTTGGTGAAATTAAACAAGCTTAAATGTTAAGTGATTTTTTTTTTTTTTGGATATTTGATGAATCATTGCTATATAGGCCAATGTAGGCTAGTTGTTGCAATTAAACAAGCTTAAATGTTAAATGTTATTGGGTTCTTACCTTTAAGCTAAAGTTTTCAGGCAATGTGATTTTTCAACATGGTACTATACTAGCCCAAACGAGCCTTATACACGAGGACAACGTTAACAGCATGTAAGCTTTAATTCTATGTTCTCAATATGGTACTAGAGTAGATTCGACCTAAAGATTTTATGTTCAAATCCCCCTGATAAAAATCAAAATCATGTATAATGAAAGGCTGCTCATATTAGATTCACACAATAAGGCCAAATGACACATAGAAATGTTAAGACCTCATCATGCACCTATAAAGTAAGTAGAACTCATTCTTAAAAATCGATTTGTAGGTATGATTGAGGATCTCGCACACATCAGGAAGCAATTTCTTCCATTTACTTCATCTAGAACGAGAGTCTTTCCCAAGAAATATCTGCTCTAATATCAATTGGGGCCTTTCCTTCAAGAAATATCTCTCTAATACCAACGTATGTGTTAAACTCATCTTTAAAAATCAGCTTGTAAGGAGAGAAATTAGAAGTACTGATAAGTCTACATGATAAGATTTAATTTAGTGATGACGCCAATGAGGGATTCAATTAATGGAGTTGTTAAAAACCCAAGCTCCTAGGTCATGGTTTCTTAGCAGGTGCAACAAATTAGAGAAAAAAAAAATGAAAATGATGAGCATGGTAAACAGTGTTTTCATGCAACCATAATATCTGTTGTCATACTTGGTGATGAAGTAAGTCAGCTTCAGGAGAAGTTACAATCGAGCAGTTGTTATAAAGTCTTGCATCAATAAGAGCTTTTTCATTTTCATGGAAAAGATGGGAAACAGGACAAGTTAAAGAGAACCTTCCGTTGGGTGAAGAATTAATCGAGCTTTAAAGAGTTTTTACGCAAGTGAAAAGAGGGTCGAACTCTAACGTGGATTAATTGAAATCACACGCGAAATTAAAAATGGCATAATTTCATGTTAATGAAGCTTGATTAAGATGCAGGCAATGAGGTCCCAGCAGCGATCATAATTTTTCACGCTGCACTCTTAAAGCTTACAGGACAGAATTTGTGGTTGTACCAACTACAATGCTTGTCATGGCCAAAAAGGAGAGGGCAGAAAGTTAATTACCGAAAAGGCTCAGTGGACATTGTAGGATTGGGGGGGCAGGGTGCGTGATATGATGCTCATTTAGTCACTTAACCAAAAAAACTCGATTATTAAGTTGGGACACACCCCAAAGGTTGACCCAAAATTTGAAGGTAGCGTTGTTCACTTGGGCTCAATGTACCAAGTCATATGGTGTTGGGCTTCAATCTTCATCAATGTCAATACCATATATGAAGGGCTTTCCGGCTTCGTGTGAGGGTTTGAGAAAACCTAACCATTTCCATAAAATAAGACGACCGTACAAAAAGTTTAAGTAGTTTTATTTTCATAATTTTTTTTTCTTTCATCCTATCAATATTATTGGGTCGCATTAATTTGCACAAAATATTGTGTAAAAAAAAAAATAGCTCTAGTATTACTTTGAGGGAATGTTTGGTGGCAATTAAATACGTTGGGATTGTGTTAGGTTAGCATAATAATACCAATCCTGAGTTTGGTGTAAAAGTAACGTTAGGATAAATAATTGTAGGTCCACTAATTAGTGAAGTGGATAATTAAAAAATCTATTGCAAGGAAAACCATGGGATAAAAGTGTTAAAGTTAAAATATTTACCGTATCGGAAGGCACGAGATGACTGATGAGAAAATCAAAACCAAATTCCTAAATTATTGAACGTTAATTATGTGTAATATTTTTACATACATGGACTAATGACATTATTGCATGATATATTTCCTTATTAAAGACTAATTTTCTTATTATTTTCTATGATGATATTATTGCATAAACTCTTATTTGAAAATTGTAAATAGGTTTTAGATATAAGAAAAAGTTGAAGGAAGATTTTTTGTTTGTTATTCGATGCTTATATTTGCCGATAAATTGATATAATTTAGATTATATTTTATATTACTTTATAATTTTTCATTTTTAGCTAATTTCAATGTTTGATGTAAAATTTTGATAGTTCAACTAAAACATATGAGTTTATGGTGGAGCAAATTTACTTTCAAAATTGTGGTGTAACAATTAATTTAAGATAATTTTGATTAGATTAAAATATAAAATATATTAGTAAGATAATTTTGATTAAATTAATATATAAATAATATTAGTGACTATCTAATCTAATGGCATACCAAATACAATATAGGATTATTTATAGTTCAATCTTATACTGTACCAAACACAATATAATATTATATCTAATACTATCCTATCTCATCCCATTTGGTACACCAAATAGATCTCGGAGATTTTTATCGTTCACATTGTTATATTTTTTAATAAATACATGAGGTTTATAAACACCACAAATCATTATCAATAACTGTCATGCACACATTAAAAAATACTAGTAGCCGGCCTATAAATCCTAATGATGGCCAGCGGCCGGCATGACCCATGAAATGAAGGCCTATTAGGGCCCATGGGCCGTGCTTTTTTAAGGCCTATCATCTTTTTTTTCTCTTAACTCACGTACTTGTTTAAGCCCATCAGCCCATATAATAATAATAACAACAACAAATTTTATTAATTATTAAAAGAAAAATTAACATTTTATTATCAATTTATCATAATTTCATAAATATTTAATTTCATGATTAGAATTTATTAAAAACAAATGATAAATGATAAACATAAAACAATTAGAATTTTTTTAAAAACTAAGACTTAAATTAATTTAATAAAATATATTAAATATTTTTAATTTTAAAATGTTTATAAAATCATAAGTTCATGACATTTTATTTTATTTTTTTATTAAAAAAATTTATCTTGATATACTTTTGCCTATGTGCTATTAATGGCCCATGGTAGTGTCTTTACCAACGTGCGATGAAGCGTCTTTATTACGCCAGTATTTTCTCGTGTCGTCTTTTTTGCCCCACCGCTAATCTTCTTATCTTTTAAGGCTCATGTCCCTAAAATTTAGAGCCCAACCCGGCCACATTCATGCCGTGCCGTGTCGCATGCCCTACCGAAACATGCTTGTACTATGACGTACCTCGTGCCATCCAACTTGTTGGCCACCTCTAATAAATCCCACTAAATATAAGGATCACATGACAAATTTGTCAACGCATCGGTCATAGAATTTTCCTCTCTAAAAGTACGAGTATATCAAAATATGGAAGGATAAAATTGACATAAACAATTCCTCCATGCAACATAAACAATCCCAACCAAAACATGATTGGTAACGACAAAGTTCTTAAATCTAGGTCTTATTTGGTATTTGGTATTGAGGTAAGCTTAGCTACTGTAAAAAAAAAATTATATATATATATAAAACAAAAATTAACAGTATGTACTAAAAATAAATTTTAAATAATAATTTTGATAAAATTATTAAAGATATAATATATTTTTCATTAAATAAGTAAAAAAATCATATCAATATAACTTTCAAGATACAACAGTTAGTGTTTACTAAATAGATTAATACCGTAACTTAAAAATTACAATTATCAAACCTTAATTCCAAACAGACTCTAAACATCCATTATTTTTTGAGAAATTGTTAAGGTACATTATCATATACCATATATCAATCCTATAATTACTACCAATAATACAAAAATAGAGCCAACAAAAATTATTTGGGTGCTTTTGGCCATAATTGTATAATTGATGTGTAGTATATGATAATGTAACGTAACAAACTCCTTGTATCTAACTAAAGGATTATTATAAAGCCACTTAAATAATGGACAAAAGAAGAATTTTCGAAAATTAATAATGAATAAAGTGAAAATAAAACTACCATTGTGACTAATTCATCGAAACTGAATGAACCAATAATGATGACCTTAAACTAGATAATAATTGCAAAAAAAAAAAATATATTTATCACTAATCACACGTGTCCCAATCAAAAAGATATTTTTGTGCGAACAGCACTTAAAGACCCACACCAAATCTCTGACCAGCCAGATCACACCGTACTTGGGCAAATCCGATTCTTGATCTTTCAAGATCAAATTCCATCCACACGTTTTGTTGATGATGGTGTCCAATCACGTAGGCCTCCACGCCTAATAAATCAGAATTCCCAAATGTGAAACAATACACCGAATCACTTCCCCTCACTTCACCCGGTACCCGATACAAGAGCCGGTCGCCCAATACACTCATTTCGGCACCCCGAAACACGAGACTCAGCGTTGGTAACTGGGGCAGTCTCGGTTGATTTAGCGAGACTCGATAGCACAAATCCATTGCTCCTTGAAATACGAAATTTTGATCCTCTAAAACTGTTAAAATGCCTGAGGTTTGGTTCAAGAACTCGGTTCTCAAAGCAGCGTAAGCTGGGCCAAGTAAAAAAGTGAATTGAGTACCTGAATCCACCATTGTTTGACCAGCCCCTGTATGGTCCGGTACAAAGACGGATTTCGGTATCGGTAGTAATTTATCCGAAACTTTGATTCCTTCAAGCTGAACCGTGTAAGCAACACGATCAAAATACGGCAGTGGGGTTGATATTTGGATTAATGGTGTGTATTTCAAAGGGAGGAGCCAAGGCACGTTGGCATCACCGAGTAATAACAGTCCCGGAAAATCGGCTCCCGATATGCAGTAAGAGAATTTCGGGAAACCCATTTGAGATATAAAGGATAATGACCCACGATTCATACCCATCAACCCGGTGTTCTTTGCGTCTTCATCCGAGTTGGAGCTGAATACCGAGTCCATACACCCAAAAACCAGACCCAAAGTCTCAAAAGACCCGATAAAAAATTGATCGGACGCGAGATTTCCTTCTGATGAAGAAGCGTCTGCGTAGGAGAGTGTGGCGTGGCAGAGGCTGTTGTTGTCGCAAGAGACCGGAATGGTGAAGTCTCTGGTCCGGTTGATGCAGGTGGGTGAAGAACAAGTAACCGGTTTGTAAGAGGAGGACAGGTTCGGGTCAAAAGCATTCGGGTAAGAATACCGGGTGTTGTTACAATGAAGCCAAGAGAGCTCACTGCCGGTGTCCAAAACCATTGAGACGTTTTGTGGAGGCGTGCCCACTGTTAAGGAGACTGTGAGGCTCACATTGTGATGAAAGGGAAGCTTGTTTGGCGATCTCGGGAAGGACCCAGATGGAATTTCTTGAGTCTTGAGGGGCAGTATTAGCGTATCTGGTGAAGAGAAGGTGAGTTGGATTTGGATCAAAAGAATGTGAAGAAGTGAAAAAGACGGAGACTTTAAAAATGGGTTCAAGAAATTGTGCCCAAAAATGTAATCTTTCATCGTAATGAAAACAGCTTCTGTTTCAGGGTATTGCAATAGAAATACAGAGAATGTGAAAAATGTAGTGAACTGAAATCAATGGAGTCCGAGTCTGAGAGTCGGAAGCTTCTGTTCTTGGATCTTGAGAGTGAGACTCGTGGATTTAGAGGCGGTGTCGTTCGAAAGATTTTGAGACAACAATGTTTAGTAACTGGTACCAACAAGGCAACAACTTGTTTTGGTTTGTTTTTGTGTCGCTGTCGAGTTTGTGCCAAATATAATATTAGTGAGAATGACGGCGCTGTGCCAGTTATTTAGGCTTGGATCGAACTCCTAAAAGGAGTTACTGTCATGTCATTAAGAATTTAAGGTGTAAAAGAGTGTGTTACTTTCCATAAGCTTGCTACTTAGAACCAAAGTTGCGGCTACTTTTGGTATGGGCCGTATGGCACGAAGGCATGTGCTCAAAGTCACTTTAATGAGAATTTGAAGCAAAGCTTAGTCCCCACTGGCTTATGTTCCTTTTCTCCTTTGTTATTTTTTCAGTGTTTGTCTCCCATTTTTGTTATGCTTTTTTTTTTTTTTTTAATAAGATTTTTGTTATGTTTTTTGGATTCTCGTTGGGGCTTTGTAGTTTGTAGTTCTCCCTCCCTCAACCTGTAGTATTGGGCAATGAGTAGTCTATAAAAAGATAAATTATAGAATTTTTTTTAAAATGTTATATTACTTATATAATAAACAAATAATTTTGTAGTATATATACGTAATTATTTTAAAGAATAATATATAATTACAAGTTATATATTTCTAATATATTTTAAAATTTCTTGTATACTACATACAATGAGACGAGTTCATTACCGACTTATAAAAGAGCCTTTCATATGTATCTTTTCATCGACTCTATCCAAAAATCACGATGCTATTTTTTTTCCCACCTAAATTGAATGGACTACGTTCATTTGTTTTGGTTTATGCCCTACTTCGAGTAAAGAATCGCCCGTCATTCTTGCTTACGTTTATTTTGCTTTGGTTGAACAAAAAAAGCAACTTGCATTAAAGGGTCTCCTTATGTAACGTTTGCTGTATATTACAGCCATAACTTTTGAAATTCTTAAAAAAGTTAATAATTATAAAAAATGTTAAAACGTTTTAAAATTTTATTTTAAACCCCAAACTAAAACCAGCCTATATTGCAATCATTTTTTAATTTTTTTTTTTGAAGTTTTTTGTTTATATTTATAGTAAATTTAATACTAAATTTTTATTTTATTTAATTAAATTTCTAACTTGTTTAGTCTTATATTTATTAAGTTTTTATTCATTATATTGATGATTTCTAACTTTAATATATCATAATCTTCAAGGTTGAAGTCTTTTATTAATTGTTTAACTTCATTAAATTCTTTACTCATTTGATCTCCTAACTTTTTAATTTGTTTTATTTTTTTTATTGAAATTATTAATTTTAAATATTTCGTTTGCATTTTCTATATTATTTAATGATAAATTTAGGTTTCCTAATTTATTTAATAAATATAGTGAAATTTAATTTAATTAATTATTTTTTCGCATGTCTAAATTATTGATCAAATCAAATGATTGAAATCTTTTGTAAGAAAATCCTCTTTATGTATAGATAGAATGTGGTAACTTATTAGTTTTTATATTTTGTGAAATTATTAGAGGTTTTCTTAATTTATTCATTGTATCATCTTTCTAATAATTCATTAGATTCATAAGATATTTATAACATATAACATCTCTTATTACAATATATATATATATAGTTTATGTCTTAAGAGAAATAAGAAATTATAAATGTAGATGTAAATATATATTAAAAATTTGTAAATCCTTATAAATATGATAATCATTTAGATTTTTATAAAAATATAGTAAAAACTTTAAAAAAATTTAAAAATAGATGTAGAAGAGATAGACATCGAAATCATTTAATTATACAAAATTAATTAGGACTTACTTGAAAAAATATATAAATATGTGATTAAAATAAAATTTTTTATAAATAATTATTATACCAATACTTAGTTTTGTGTTAAAACTATTATCATCCATTAGATTAAGAAATATAAAAATCTAATGGCCCATGTGTAGTTAATGTTTGTTACAACAAATGTAACATAAGGAGACCCTGCATTAAATGCTTGTTATGATATTATCTAACCGTATGACATTCGCCTCCATTATTTGATGAGAAAAATCAACGAGTAATTAATTTAGATTAGGGTTGCTTGTCGTCTGCAATTGGAAAACCCGAAATTGACCTAATCCACACCTACTGCCATTAATATATGTCCACTTTAATAGTGGGATGTTTTTCAGCTCACATTTATTATGAAAAAAAAATTATAACTATAAAGTACATGATGTATATTAAATATGAATTTTAAATAATAAATTTAATAAAAATAATAAAATAATATTATAAAATTTTTATTATATAAATGTGAGATTAAATTATTTTTTAATTTTTAAGTTATAGTAGTGATTATTTATCGAATGCTTGGTATTATAATTTTAAAGGTATAATTATCCAACCTCAATATTAAACAATGTCTTAATCTATTAAGTTGGGTAATAAATAATTTAATCATTGTTATTATTATAATTATCAATATACCCCTCTTATATTATATTAATACTAATATATTAACACTCTTACTCTTGGTCGAGTAGTGAATCAGGGCTCTCACTTTTGGTCAGATTCTTGATTTGCATCCCAACATTGATCCCCAGTTTTTGTATCTACTCTCATTTATGTCTTTATATACTCGGATAGAGATTTAACATATACATAAATTTACGAGGTTTATATATAACCTCTTATATTGGGCTAGATATTTCACCTTTAAATAAGCATTGATTTTCTACTATAGATTGGTAGATCTTTTGATTAAATTATAAAGTATATACATCTAGACTTACTAAATGTCAAATTATAAATATTTATAGATTGTAACTTTTTTTTTTTTAAAAAATCATATTAATATTTAAAATTGACTTCAAACTTGGGGAGAACACATCACATTTTCTCCCATAAAATAATAAATGATTGATATATTTTGTTCTTTATGTTACAATAATTTAATCATTGAGAATTTTTTGCGGTCCGCATTGTGCCACATATATTCATAGAGCAAAATTATGGCATTTTAAAAACCATGAGCATCTGCTGCATGTACACTAGGAGAAATTTCGGGGGATTCAGGGGTCGGGGTGCCCTTTTGCTTTCACATTATATATTTACATTAGCATGAAGTTAATGCACTAGTACTGAATGAAATAAACATATCATGGTATAAAACAAGATGGCCAAAAATTATAAGATATTCACGTGCTCTGGTTGTACTAGATTTGTGAAATCAAAATTCAGTCTCTCTGGCGTTAAAAGACACAACAGGCACAGGCAGGTGGTTGCATTTGCACATGCCGCATTGAATGCTTCAGGGACACAGATTGTGGTTGGGTCCATTAGTAAAAGGGCTTTCACTGATGATTGATTCCCATTTCTATGAAATATGTTTTGTGCTTCACATTTGGAAAGCAAAATTGGAGTCTCTTACATGGCTTATTTGACTTGCCCCATCAGCAATGCAAATTCTGTGGGATCAATGAAATTGATAGCCCACTCTACTAATTAAACACAACACGTAGCCTTAAGCTGAGGCCAAAATGTGGTAACGCTTGATATATCAAAATTTCAATGCACTATAAACACCGTTAGTAATGCACATGCATTCCCATCATTTATTGTAAGTGTAATATAGTAATCGTAGTAGCAAAACATGCTTTTGGGCTAAATCTAAAAGCAATTTTGTTGAATTGGGAAAAGCTAAAAGGGTTCTTGGTGGAAAAAATAAAGTACTACAAATTCTGAGCTTATGATGCGCTTACACACTGGGAGATTTTCCTGAAACTTTCATCACTGATGTGAGACTGTCTTCAAAGGCTCTCTCTTATCAGGCTCATTCGATTGTTAGCAATAGCTGTAGCTGCCTGAGAGTGAGAATTTACAGAAAATTTCGCCGGCTGCAGCAAAGGCTATTTATGTGAAGTGCACCTGAGACCTCTGTCCTTCTTCTAGCTCTCAGACCTTGGTGGCTATTCTTGAAAGTGCTGAATATGTGCCAATGCAAGCACAAAATACTCCCAAAATTGCATTGACAATGCAAAATGCAATCTGATCAGGAAAAGAAAAATGTTAATCAGAGGATAAGCAAAGTTTTGAATAGCCTGGAGAAGTTAAGTATTCTCACCTTCAACTTACTGATTTTACCCTTGAGTATTTTGAGGTAAAATACACATGGGAATATAAGAGTCTGTGATAAAACAATGAGAGAAACCGATGCATAAGTATATTTTCAAATAGCTCATATACGTAAAATCTGTGTTTTATCTATGCAGAACAAACTTACAATTAGCATTGCGAGTAACGATCCGATTAGTGACATCACAATACCTGCAGTCCAATTAACGACGTAGCAGCTTAGTAGACAAAGCATTTTTTATGTTATATTTTTGCATTTGCTGATTGGAAATACAAACTTACCAGCTAATGCTCATACAATAGTCAAAACAACAGCTAAAGAACATTCTAATATTAAGTATAAAATGTACTTACCGAAGTAAGGAAGTGTAAGAGCTACAACTAATGTTGAAATGGCTAAAATTGTTCTGATGATTACTGATGCACTGTAAGACTGAAGCTCCTTTGAAGGCATGAGTTCCTCTAAACTTAACGCAATTGGTGTAAGTGTCATCGCATACTTTGACATTGGGATCAAAACCTGAAAAATACAAGGAGAAAAGAACACCATATGAGTAATAGAAACTGATCTTAATATCAGCATCTCTGCAATGTGTGAGCTGGTAACTATTTTGCTAGTCCAAATCACTTAATCTGTGGCTATACAGAAAGATAAAGAGAATGCAGAATTGAGTATTTTCATCATACCGTTGTCCAGATTGCAACTTTGGAAGCTACGAATTCTTTGGGAAAATTTAAAGTGAATTGAGACTGAATTGAATCACCAAACATCAGGTAGCCACAGATTCCTACCCCGGCATTCAGAAGGCAACAGAAAACAAAGCTGCATTGGAGTTAACATATATTATCATGTCCACAATAATTTCTCTAATTTGTGATGTTATACGGAAAAGTAGATAATAAGTGCATGTGAACAAAGGCAAATTTCAACTGCGCGGTAAAAGTGGGTATTTGTATAAGTGTTTAATATTTTTGCCTATTAAAATGAAAGAGCTTAGCTAAGCTAGTAAACAAGAAAGAAAGCTTTTACCTGATCATCAGAACAAATGGAAACTTTTTGGGTTCTTGCATTGAAGAATATATATTTGGAAAAACTGAATGGCCGGCATAGGCAAATCCATATAAACCAATTGTGACAGGCAGATTTGAAAGGTCCAGAGCTGTTCCGTGGGGATGAAATCCAACTGCATCCACCACACCAATCCATAACAAGCAAAGAACCACCACACCTGTTGTGATCACTCCTCCAACTGACACATAATTTAAAAAAAAATCAGCAAGATATAATTTCAGCAATGGATGCTAACAAAATGATGATGCATGAGATATTATGAGGATCAAAGATGAGAAACCTGAGATATATGAGAGTAAAGTAAGATCTCGAAGCCAAATAGTTGGAAGTACAACAAGGGTTGCTGTTATAGAAAAGATTTTATGACAGTCCAGATGTAGTCCACCAAAATTCATGCTGGTGTGCGGAAACAATGATGCTAAGTTATCACTCATCATAATCAGGTATTCAATACTAGCAGCCTACAGAAAATAGTAGTTCAACTTTTAGCTCATGGTAAGAATAGGGCAACAAAAATAATGAGAGAATATTGAAAGGCATACAGGTAAGAAATATTGCACTTACATATAATTCCAAATATAAAACTATCTGCATTTCACAAAAATCTCAGCTATCAGTGTCTTTTCGAAGCAAGGATGTTAATTGACTTGTATTGATTCAAATTCAAACAAAGCTATAGACATGCTTATTAAAATTAGGGTATTGCTATATAAATTGGACTCACAGCTACAATTAAGCGACCGGTAATGCCAAAAGCAGCCTGCCCAACATCAGGGTAAGTTGTAAGTCCAGGAGCACTATCTAAGCATTCCTGCAATAAAATCCCTGTATAGAAAGCGATGATGCCAAAGATGAAGAGCAGTGAGAGACTAGACCACCCTCCTTCTTTGATTGCGTAAGGAGTCGCAAGGAGTCCTACTCCACAGAGAACATTGATTCCTGTATAATAGGAAAACTGTGACCCCAAGTTTTAAAAGATATAGTGAAATGATAAACTCTAGAAAGAAATTAATAATACAAGGCAAGACTTTGGCAAATGAAAATATTCATGCATTTAAATTAGATAAAACTGAAAAAGTTGATATCATCTTTGATTTCTTTATTCTAAATGCAAAGCGGAAGGGTATAGAATTTTACCATTAAGACATGATTGAGCAAGTGAACTCTTCCTTGCCAGTGGCGATGAATCACTAATAGATGACATTCTCGAACGTGGCATATCACTGATATTTGATAATCTTGAACGGGAAGGTACATTCCAATGGACTCTAGGGGAAAGCACTTCTTCTTTTTCTAAATCAGAAATGAGCGGTTTACCAAGGGAAGATTCCAAATAAGGAGCCGGTTGACTTCTCCTGTATAAGGACGACATGGAACCACTCAATGCTGACAGGCTTGACGGTTTAAGGAAACCAAGTGAAGGGGAGGTGACAGTTGAATAAATGTCCATTGATTGCCTGCATACATACATTCAACAGACAAAGGTCAAGCGAATAGTAACTTATTAAATTTATTCTTATTCTATACCAATCTTTGACAAACTACAATTAATTCACTGCTATGATTATCAGTTACTAAGGAAATTCTGCCATCAGTGCAATAGAAACATAAGTCCTGATGTTGTGATGTTTAAGCCTGCTAGCATTCACTAGGGCATCTGAGACCCATGACACCTTTGACCAACTGAAGATGCATTTCATATGAATAGGCACAATAAAGCCGAGAAAACCAAAAGGCCACTCCGCGACCATGGATTCAGTTCACCAATGGCAGAGACTTCAATTGCACCCCTTTGATTTACAATTCCAATAGCAAAATGTCAGGGTCAAGCCAACTTGATACCATATGTAACATCCCTCGCAGGGTTGTGTTCTACATAGTTAAGAGAACCCAATGCATTCCTTCGATAGTGATGCGGGGCATGACTAATTGAGCAATCAAATGATTCAGTAACAGGTTCCTAAAACATACCATTATAGATCACTGACAAGGTTGATAACAGTAATATGGACATACCGGTAGCTCTGGGGCCAAGTGGGTTGTATGTCAATGGCATTAGAAGGATTTCTTGCGGGAGTGGAGTGTGTAGATGAGCTTTCAGATCCTGAATCATCCTCGATTTCACCCATACTATCCGCCTGATTTTCTTCATCATCCGTCAATGTTTCATCCTGGCGCTCTCGGCCCAAATCCTCGTCCTGCATCTTCATCTTCTTCCACTTCTTGTTGACTCAATGATCACCGGCAAAACACCAAAAAGAAAACACAAACAATAATAAAACAACCCGCAAATGCAACTTTGCTTGTACCCCAAGTATCAAAAGATTATGTAAAGTAAACGTTTGCAAAATTGAGAACTTACACTAGCAAAACTTCTAAAAAGGGCGATAATGCAAATTCAGATAAATTATTATGGGTTTCGTCAACTTGTGATTTGTGAATCCGGGTTTGTAGGAGATTGCGTGTGTTTCTGTAAGCCTTAAGATACAAGAAGCTGCCCTGAATGATCTTGTTTACTTATAAAAACGTGTCATATTATTAGCAGTTTTTCTAGAGAATTAATGACCGAATATTAATATCAACCACATGCAAGTCAAGAAAAATAAAATAAAAATTTTAAAATTAGAGATGTGGTCATTCCGTGCATTCATTCAATAAAAGTTTTACCACAATAAATTTAAAACAGATGACATTTAGCAATTTTAGCTATTCGACAGCGCTACGGAGACTGTCTCGTGTAAGACTTTCTCATGCCATAGAGTCGGGCGTCAGGATTGGTGCTCAAGTGGAAGAGTTGATCCGCTAAGTATGGCTGTGGGTTTGAGTTGATGAGCTTAAAACTCTTTGTCTAACTTATCATCTTATGAGTGGAGTTGCATACAGTTTATTGATGTATTTGAGATCAACGTATGCCAATTAATCACTTAGAGAAATAACATTTTTGCTCCATTAATAAGCAAATTAGCGTTTAATCTATTCAAATATGATTGCAGAGTACTCCTTAAGAAATATTTTCTTAACATTACGAGATTATCGTAATGGATTAAAAACTATTTCCCTTCGTATATATGCGGCTTCACTCATGGTTAGAAATCCCATCAAGTTTCGGAGATTAATTAATTAATTAATTAATTAATTAATTAATATTCTCTCTTCATTTTTCTATGACTCGATATATGCCACATTAGACGTCGCATCAGTTGACATATAAATATAAATGTAGTATTACACGTACCACTCAATGCACATGATTAGGAAATATGAAATCAATGGCCCAAATATAATACCATGTAAACTTTACTAAAACACAAGCAAATATATTGTCTCAGTGATCACACAGGGACAATTTGATGTAACGGAGTTAGAGAAAGTGACTTTACAGTATTGAAATTTACAGCAAGGGAAGATTAAAATTACAGAACAGAGAGAAGTGTGCACAGGATTTTTATTTGTCAATTTGGTTCAGCTTGCCGAGGCCATTGCAACGGGCACATACAATCTGAACGTCGTCTTTTCGTGCTGCATTTGCCCTGAGGGTCGCCCTTGACTTGCGAACAAAACCGGCTCCATCACATTCAGGGCACCTGTCGCAACCACATCACAGCACAAGCATTATTACTGTTAGCTCTAACAAAATGAACATTTTACGTATGTGTGTACAAAAAAAAAAAGACTTAGTATGGTATGATAATTACATGTCCTTGCGGGAGAAGAGGATTGGGAAGGCAGTTCCAAGCAGGGCAACTGTAGCTGCACCGGCAATCAGGTAAGTGGTGCCATCAGCCGAGACGTCACCGGCGGCTGCAACCACCGTCAATGATCGTTTCTTGTTCTTCTGGGTTCTGTTTATCGGTCTTCGTACCGCAAAGAAGCTCGAGACAGAAGGGCTCCTGGCTACATCCAAATTCTTCGATGTGTTACTAGCATAAACACTCTGAAGTGGCACCATTGATGCCATCTTTTGCTAATTCTGAGAAATGAGGATGGACTGGGGTTTTGATTTGTTTGATACCGAAGTCACGCACACAGACACAAGGTTTGTGGATCTGCTTACGACAACACGGATAAGAGCCACGTCAGGATTTTGAAGATTCATGTGATTTTCCGGATAAGGGTGGACCCAAAGTCTTACAGGCTCAAGCCCAAGTTACCCAAAAGCTTCAATAATGTAATCAAAACCAAATTCTGACTTGGCACTGGCTCTCTGAGCACTTAGCAGCCTCTAATGCTTGTTGCCGTTAACTTAACTCCAAAGCTCAAATATACCACATCCAAAATTACTTGGTGAGTTCCCAGGGGCTTGCTTAGATTCTTTGCAAATTTGCCACCAAGGATAGTACAATGCAGTCTCATCAGAAATGCGAAAAGTGTGACCCTTGGAAACAAGCAAACTGCAAACAGCCTGGCAATGTTAGGCACTAATCCTTGGTTTATGCTAAAGTTGCCAAATTACCCATCATTCATTGGGAGTTTATTTCCATCTTATCTTAATACTAAAAAATGCTAGCTTTTCAAATTTAATCCCACCGGTCATTTGTCTGGCACCTGTGAATCAAACAAATGGCTTTCTCTTAAAGTTGACAAGTGCAAACAGTTAATGACGAGATCTTGGCCTATATGCGTGATACAGGGCATCTAAAAATCTAATTAACATATAGCGCCCCCCCGCACATTGCACGGTAGACAAACTGAACAAATAACAATTGCATGTGAGCATATAATTCAGTAATAAACCCAAAACAAAGTGTTAAACAAGACGAATTTACTGATCAAGAATATACAGCTAACTACTTTCCCCCACATATATATAAGAAAAACTGATTCTGTCAAAGTCAATTAATTGGAGCTCTTCATGCCAGAGAATATGGAGCAGAAGCAAATAAATGGTAACCCAAATGGAATCAAGATTGAGAATTCCCGGTTGATAAGGTAAACAGGTAAAACAATTAATAACTTGCTTGCAAGTTGCAACTGTTTTCAAATCCAATCACAAATTCAAGATAATCAAATTGATTATGTCTGCATCAGTGAACACAGCCCTAATTCCCAACCAAGAGTTCCTCTTCAATGACAGACCACCTGAATTTGCAGCCCTGGCAATGTAGAGCTGTAGACCAGCTTTCCCTAGAAGAATGGCAGTTTTGAATGGATACAAACAAAAGAAATGAAACATGATCGGTTAGACACACAGACTGACCATGTTCAATGATACGAAAAAAAGTAAAATTCTAAATGAGTAGGCGAATATAAATGCACAAAATGCTTCCCCTAGAAGATCAAATACAGAAAAGAAATAAAGCAAGTGAAAACTAATCCAGGATTTGCAAACTATTCAATGTAAATGTTAAGGTCAATACCAAACAGATACAACAAAAATCATATGGTGAACTGGGAGGTGAATTCATCTGACTCATAATCGAAGTTGAATTTCCTGAAGATACAACTGAAATTTAATTATCAGTTGACACCTTATTATATCAAAGTAGATGATTCTGCTTGACAATGTCCATGGACTCAACTGACCAAGTATGAATTCATTTACTAATTGGATGCAAAATGTTTTGAATTTGACCACAAGATTCACAAGAATAGACAATAATCTTCATCTTCCCGCAATGCGCATCAATGACAGTGGCCCATTCCAACCATAAGATTCTGCGTTGTAATGAACAGCCAAATATACATTCTCAATTCAGAGAACCAATCACATGGTCAAAGAAAATCAAATAAAGACAAACCCCAGCAAAGTAGATGTAGAGAAACTCGAGGCCTCCAAAGAGATGTAACGTGAGATGAATTCCAGAGCTCAAAATTGCGTAAACTAATGCGACTTAAACCGCTTGCACAATTAGAATAACACATGAGGATTTGTATCACAATTGGACCTCTCAAGCTTTCTCTCTAATTGCATAGCCTACTTCTTCCTTTTACTTATCAAATCAAGCTATCTGCTACAGTCCTACCAATTCAAATAAGTTGAACACTAACGTTGATGACTTGAATCCTTAACCGTTCCTCAAAGTGTCATTATTTACAATACCTTAACCATACACTTTACAAAAGTATCATTCCGTTGAGTGGAGAAAGCCAACCGAAAGGCATACCATAAACCCTAAACAAGCAATGAAAACTAATACAACCGCCGACCACCCACATGAAACTGACTAAAGTAATTGGCAGTGGCGGTCTCACTGGACCTACCATAGATAACATCCAAAAACGGACTTCTCCGATTAAACTCAGCAGTTGCCCGCGAAGTGGGAAGCCTAATCCTTCCCAGAAGTGAAGTAAAACCCCTAAAAGCACGAGCAAATCCATTGCCCTCCCTTGTTCTTCTTCTACTGGGCGCCCATGAAATCCTCCGTGGAGCCCCGATTGGAGCATTGAACCCACCATCCATTTCAGTAAAAACAACGGGTAGCTCTCTCTCGGCAGCTCTTCTGCTACCATTAAACCTCCCTACAGCGAACCCGCCACCGGGCAACCTCCAAATTGTTAACCCCACCGTCTCATCGGGGCCACCTCCAACATTTCTCCCTCTGTCATTTGCTTCATTCGGCAACTCGCGCCGGCACAATGGGCACGAGTTGCGCATCGAAAGCCAAGGGAGAATACATTCACCATGATAAATGTGCTTACACGGCATCTCACGAGCCTCCGAATTGAGCTGGAATGGCTCTTTACAAACGGCACAGTGCGATTCCTTCGCCATGTGGCTTTCAGCAATTCTGACCACGGCCATTGACTCGATTGCGGCCTTTGACGCCGGAGCGTTCACGAACCTCGTCACCCCGTTAAAATCTAACTGTGATAACTGGTCGAGGAGCCGGTCAAAACCCGAACCCATCAAAAACTCCGACATGCTCGCGGGTAATGGCCTGAGACCCGCCCCCGTAGCGTCGTCATAATACAGCTCGAAGTTTCCTCTCTCCATGGCAGTTCCTTCATTTCCACCACCCGAATCAGGGGTCTGGGGCCCACGGAGGACGATGACGGGGTTGAAAGGGGATCGGTCTCCACCATTTCTCCGAGTCCTACCAAACCTCGTTGTCGAAAATGTCTCCGGGTTTTGGGTGTCGTCTAAGTACATTTCGGCGGCGGGAAATCTCTGGTTCGAAGGTCGGTGAATGGTTTCAATCCGTTCGATGAACCCGGTATGGCAATCAGGGCAAACGATTGCTTCTTCGGTCCGGGCCCGAATCCGGATGATCCGGTTGCAGCGATAGCACCAGTACGAGAATCCGATTGAAGCCATCAATTAAAAAACAAAAGAAAGTTTCTTTTTTCAACTTAGGAATAATAAGCCCTTCAGATCTAATGTTAAATTTTCAAAGACGTAACAAAAGATTCAGCACTTTCAAAAACCCTAAATTTTAGAGACAGAAAGAGGCGTAGAGAGAGAAGCGGTGAAGTGATGAAATAATGAAGATTGGTAATTTTAAAGCGTGGTAAGGAAGACTCAGCGGTGAAAGCGCGTCACTGCTGAGTTTTTTTTTTTTTTTGACTCCCAGTTCTGAAGTCAATGAAGCGTGGATAGCACGCCTCGCTTTCCTTTCTAGAAAAACAAAACAGAACAACAGCAAAATACAGACAGGTCCTCCCTTTTTCTATTAACCATATCCAACGCTTCAAAATGATGTGTTATATGTCATGCGTCTGCATAAAAAATATTTAGAAGTTAGATAAGAAAGAAATTGAGTGAGTAAATAAATAAATAAACTAAAACAGTAAGTATTTGTCATTCTTCATTCAATTAGTGTGTAATATTTACAAAGCAAAATAGCTTATTTATAATTTTCAAACCACTGTACATTTACATTCACTAATTATTAGTGTTCACTATCTAAGAACAAAATATACACAATAATGAGATTAACGAGTAAAGCATGGAACTTTTGCCAATGAGATTAAATATAAATGAAGTTAAGAAGAGACAAGTAAATTCATATTGTTGTGTAATAAGTCCTTAAATTTTATTGGTGGCAATTTGGATTAGCTTGGTCATGTCTTATTCTAAATCAACGTTTAATTTAAGTCAACATAGATTAGATCATAGCTTACCGTCCATTTAAGTTATTTTGAATTCTAAACCATTGGACAGTGGTAGTATTATATACTTGAAATCTAGTTAATTTTGGTTTAAATTTTACCATTTCTATTTTCAATTAGGGAAAATATAGTATAATTCTTTTTGTTTGAAAGGAAATATAGTACAAGTCTATTGATTGAAAAAAATGAGTTAAAAAGATGTTTAATCAAACAATTTTCTATACATAAGTTCACGTGTTAGAAACTATAAACTTGAACATGAGATGAATAGTAAATGAGTTAAAAAATTAAAGATATTTAAAAGTTATATCTCTTTAAATCAACTCTTAATTGTTTCTTATTTGTGAGGTCTATGATCGTATTACTAATTTCAATCATTAAAATAAAAATTAAAGTGAATCTCGTGTGATAAAATTTAATCCCCAATATAGATGGACTAATTATTTAAGTCAAGATGTGAGTTCAAAATATTGAAAAGTATTATCCTATATATCTTTTTAAAAATTCTCGTGCTAGCAACTATAGACATCTCTCTTTTATAAAAATAATAGACATATCAAAATTTTATCTTAAATTGCATCCTAAATAATGTATCAGTTCATGTGTTATTTATTAAGAAATTAATATTTTTTTATATTATTTAAGATGGAATTTTAAAATATTTTTTGCACGAGCCACGCTCCTTTTTTTTTTTTAAACTGTTAAGGACTTGTATGTAACAGTTAAAAGTTAGTTGGATCCAACTGTAATTAATCCAAACAATAAACAGCGTTACCAGGGTGTGCCGTCTGGCATCTGAACGGGCGAGGAAAAAAACGTGTATGCCGATTGGGACGTTTCGATACATATATACGGATATATCTTTCAAAGGCAATATTCCACCTTTTGACCGCCACGTGTGTCCTATTATTAAAACGCTGCCCGCCCCCTACCCACCACTCTCCTCACCCATCCACTACTACTACTACTACGCGCCAAAAGAAGAAAAATTTTGCCCAAACTTTCACCGTCACCTGCGAACCGCGAATTTATCCGTCTGTTTTGCCTTTAGTGTGAAATCGGGAATAATAAGCCACCCGCTAATGGACAAAATTAAATCTTCATGAGAGGATCAGAATATTCCACGTTTTTAAATTTCTTTTAATTTTGATTTTCATTATCGTTTTATTTTTTTTTTTAATTTTTTCTGCGGGGTGACAAATTATTGGTCTTGTGAGCTGGCGCTCACTAACTTCTAACAAAGGCTAACATGCACCTAGGTGTGGACGATACCGAATCTCAGCGAAAGCGATGAATCTATTTATTGTAATAGTTTTTCTTGTTTAAAAAAAAAAATTAAACGTGCGTGTCGGGGTCCGACGTCTATCGCCAATGAACCACCAATAGAATCTTTTCTTTTTTTTAATCTTTTTTTCTTCTTTTCTAGAAGGGGAGACTGTCACTTTCTGGGTTGCGAGAGTAAAAATTCGGCTCAACTGATTTGAGAAATTTTATTAAATAATTTCATATGATTTATTTTATTTAAAAATTGGAATCAAATTGATTAATAAAAAATTTTGATGAGGGGAATGCTTGTCGTTGCGAAAAAACGGGCTTATACGGAACAGCTGTGATGTCACTTCAGGTCACGGTTACCCACGCTCGAGTAACAGTGCCCGGCTAACGGCCTCGTGCTCTGGTTTTATGAATGCACTTGAGTTTTTTTTTTTGTTTTTTTAATACCGAAATTTGAAATTTGAAAATATCTAGAAGACTGAATTTCTGTGAAGATTTTACTGTGTCCTATTAAATTTTTTACAGTTTCAGAATGACCATTCATCGATTCTCCATTGGCTACGAATACGATGATTAAAGTCGGCACCCTAACTATTGTATGTAATGAATAGCAGGTAATAATAATTATAGCATTTAAATGAATGGAGAGATTTTCACGAGCAATGGTGTACCAAGCATTTCTCAGGTGAATTCATAATTTAAATAATATTTACAAGGAGCCAGTATCACATTTCCAAGTGTTTATTATACGGTGGACACTAAAGCCGATTAAATCACGTTTAGATTTTTCAAGCTTTTCATATTTAATTTTTAAATAACGTGGTGTTCAAAGGAAAAAAAAAAAAAAGTAGTGTATTAAAAAATAAGTAATTTTCGATGAAACAATAACTAAAAAAAAGAAAAGAGTAGCAATAAGAGAAATCGCCAAGGTTGTTCATTGTTGTTGGTCATAAATTTTTAATACATTCATGGACTTAAGTACTAAATTGACATGTATGGTTCAAACAAAGTGATCACAAATAAGCAATAAAAGGAAAAAAAAGTGTGCAGTTGGATTAATAAAATATTTTTGGGTATTCTATAAAACAATAATGCTTTTCACACCTATTTAACATCCCTATAATACATCTTTTTGTAATTATATATTTATTGTTATTAGAAAATACATAAATAAAAAAATGAATTTAACTAAATTAAAATATCTTAATAAATTATAAACCCTAACTATTTGTTAATCCTAATATATGATAGAATTAATTTTATTGATAAAATCAAAATAATTTTAAAAAATAAATTAACCAATAGTTATTTTTATTATGAAATAGTATGTTTACAATTTTTAATTAATTTTATTCTAAATGATAGTAAAATCTAATTAAAACTCTATTGTAATTTCATGTTCTTTTTTATAATTTCATTGAGGAAAAGCTACGAAGGGGACAAGAAGGGTTTCTTAAGAGTTTCATAGGGTTGTCAGAAGCTCTCCACCCTTTGTGAAATAAGTTCCAACGAAATAGGCCACCCTTTGAGAATGGGGGTCACGTAGAAGCATTTTGAATACACCCCAAGCTCATGTAATGTGTTACGCAATCTTCTAGCTTGACATCTACTTAAAAAAAAAATAGAATTATTTACACTTTAAAAATTATCCTAAACACCTTAATTTTAACAAAAACATATATTATAAAAACACCATTGTGTGAGTTACTATCAAGAATAATATATTATGAGTTAATATTATATAATTACTTTGAATGTCCATATGGCAAACTCATTATTCAATTTATAATTCTCATACATTAAATATTAAAACTTTTAGTTTCAACCTTTTTATTTTTTTTGGCTTTGGCCCTTCTTCTTCATCTCTTCGTCTTCTTCTTCTCCTTTTTATTTTTCCTTAGCATTTATGGATTTTTTAAAAAATTTTTATGTTCTAATTGCAAGTTAGTTTGTGTGCAAAATTCATTATCAAACATAAATAAGCAAAAATTTAATCACTAGAATAATATTAGATAATTTATTTACAACTTGACTTAGTTATATTGTTGTAAGTATTTGTTAATATCTAGAATTTAATGTGCTCGATAATTTTATTAGGGTTTTAAGTAAATAAAGTCAAGTAATTTAAATAATTTAAGTAAAGATATTTTTGAAATTTTAAAGAGTACATAAAGTAAAACTTATTTTTTTTTATAATTAGTGTGTGAGCATAAAAAGTAATAAAATATCCAAAGCAATATTTAAAGTACAAACAGCCCTGTCCTAAAAAAATTACAAGTTGTTTATCGGCAATAAAAAACTTGAGACGGTTGTATATTTAAGTATAATAAAATAAAAATTACACCTGAAACTTTACAAAATTTGAACAAAAACAAAAGCATGCGCAAGTATTTCATTATTTATAGAACTCACCCATTGATCTTCCATACATATAAATATGGCATCATAAACGTTCAAGTTTCTTGTGTGTTGATTATCATGGAAATTGATGGAGTAATTTTCAAACAATTTTATTTAACTAGCTATTTAAATTCAAATTTTTGAGAAAGAGATGGGGTTAAGAAAATTATTTTAGGCTTTGTCCAACCTCCTACATTTTTTTCTCCAAAAAAAAATAAAGAAAGTTCCATTTGTGATATGTAAAGAAGATTTTCTTCCAATAGAATTCTATTGTCCAAATTTGATTTGTGCGGAGGATTGAACATAAAAGCCCACTTTTGTTAATTTTATGAAATTAACAATCAAAAGCTGGTTTTAGAGTTTGGCTTTGAATGAAAAGTTAAAAATTGAAATTATTTCTTGGGCAAAATTGTGGGCTCACAAAAAGATATTGGGCCTCAGAAGTCTAATTTAGCCCAGACCAACAAACCGACCATGGCCGCACAACTTTCCAGCGTCATACTCACAGCTCTCTCTCTCTTCTCTCACTCTCTCTCTCCATTGTTTCTGGAATTATAGAGATTTTACTAGACTATTGCTTAACTTGCTATATATCGACTGTCGAGCCTAAATCTCTCATTCTAAACCTTCTTCTAGCTAAACTCTTGTCGTAAGTCATAACTCTCTCGTTCGAAAAAGCTAGGGTTTTGTTCAATTTTTGTCAAAGTCAAGAGGACCAAAATAATGGCGAAAGACGGACCGAATTGGGACGGATTGCTCAAGTGGAGCCTCGCCAGTTCTGATGGCACTCGTCCAACTCGCAATTTAAGGTACCGACACTGATAATTAATTATTTATGATTAATTTTGTGATTAAGAGTGATTAGTTAATGCATTTTAAGTTGATTGTGTTAAGTGAGGAGGATCGAAGATGGTTTATGGAAGCGATGCAATCGCAGACTGTTGATGTAATCAAGCGTATGAAAGAGATAACACTTGTTATGAAAACACCTGAGCAAGTTTTGGAGTCTCAATGTGTTACTCCTCAGGATATTGAAGGTAACTGTTTCACAATTTTTTTTTAAATTATTATTTTTGTAGCCTGAATTATCAAATACTTATTGGGTTGGTGATTTTTGTATTTGCTGGCAGATATGTTGGATGAATTGCAAGAGCATGTGGAGTCAATTGACATGGCTAATGGTTAGTTCTTTATGTTTTATGAACTGTGCATTCCTGAATAGTCATTCTAGAAATTGCTGAATGTTCTTTGGCCGGGTGATTTTTCTTTTATGTTCGAGGGGGGTAGCTTTTTTTATGTGATGGGAGTATATTTGTGTCTCCTTTATGGTATGATTTAGGGTTGTTGGTCAGGACAAATGGAAATTGATTCATGTGTATGACATTGAGCATGTTAAGCACAAAGCAAATATGTAATTGTAATATGGCTGCTACTTCTTTTGTTTCTAATGTTACTCCTGTCGAATAGGGTTGATGGCTTATCTTGAGTTATTAGTAAAATATTTGGGAGTATGAATATTTTCTGAGGCAAGGAGCAATTAGCGACAATAGGAATAACACTCATTTATGCTTGTGTGGACTGCATAGCTGCTGTCAATTGATAGTTGTTGGCCATTCTGGTTTCTACTGCAATCATTTATTGTGTGCGACAATGTGAAAATGTTAACTTGGTGAATTATATGATAAGTTGAGATGGAGGGAAGAATTGGAGTTGCTGTAAATGAATGAACTTTTGTGGTTGCCTTCTATTCCCTTATTTTATGGAACTGGTGGCTATGTGTATAGCTTTTTTTCATCACCAATTTGCCAGTATGTTGACTCTATCCTCATATGTGGACAGATCTTCACTCAATCGGTGGTCTAGCTCCTCTTCTTGGCTATCTGAAGAATTCACATGCCAATATTCGCGCTAAAGCTGCAGAGGTTGTAACCACTATTGTCCAGAACAATCCCCGGAGTCAACAACTGGTCATGGAAGCAAATGGCTTAGAGCCTCTTCTTTCTAATTTTTCCTCAGACTCTGATGTAACTGTTCGAACCAAAGCACTTGGTGCAATATCCTGTGAGTACTGTTATTTTGTTGTTTATGCCCTAGCTTTGCTGGGTTTGGAATGATTTTGATGTGATGTGCTTTTGGTTGACTTTCAGCTTTAATCCGGCACAACAAACCTGGTATTGCAGCCTTTCGGCTAGCAAATGGTTATGCAGCCTTAAGAGATGCATTGGGATCTGAGAGTGTGAAGTTTCAAAGGTTATCCTAGAAGCATAGTCTTCTCTCTTTTATGATATCCTTAGTCTTCTCTCTTTATGATGTGCTCATATAGTTACTGGATCTTTGTTATTTATTTAGTTTTTAGACTTCATAATTTTCTCATAAAATCCAATCATTTTTCAGGAAAGCTCTTAACTTGATTCAATATCTACTCAACGAGAATGCTTCAGACTGCAATGTGGTGGATGAGCTAGGATTTCCCCGCATAATGTTGCACCTTGCCTCCAGTGAAGATCCAGATGTACGTGAAGCTGCTCTAAGGGGCCTTCTAGAGCTTGCCCGTGAAAAGGCGGACGGTAGTGCTGTTAAATTAGGTGAAGATAATGAAAAACTGAAGCAACTACTTGATGAAAGAATCAAAGGCATCAGCTTGATGTCACCCGAAGATCTGGGGGCAGCTAGGGAGGAAAGGCATCTTGTAGATTCCCTCTGGAATACCTGCTACAACGAACCATCTTCCCTTCGAGACGAGGGTCTCCTTGTCCTTCCAGGGGAAGATGCACCTCCCCCTGATGTTGCCAGTAAGCATTTTGAACCTCCTCTTAGAGCTTGGGCTGCAAATCCGGGCTCCAAGAAGTCAAGTGTTGAAGAGAAGGAAACTCCCCTGCTCTTAGGTCCAGGGCCTTCATCAGAGGTCACAAGTAATCAGGACACCTCAATGAGTGAAGCAGATGCTAATGCCTCCTAAGGAAGCTGTAGTGCAGCTTAAACTATTTTATGCTTATTAAATTAGTACATGGATTTGTTTGTTCTTATTAAGAAACAAAAGAAAAGAAAGTAAAAAAATATTTGCCTTTACTGTAAAATAGATTTTGATTCTTTTCGTTATCTTGGCACTGTCTCCCCTGAGCTTACTCTTGGTTTTTAGCACAATCCCCTAAACACGGGGGTACTGTCTGTTTTTAGCACAATCCCCTAAATTTTAACCTATGTTTAGTAATACTGCCAAAGTTACAAAAGTTTGGAATTACGAATCTAGTTTACATCAAGATTAAAAAGTTCAGTTTTCATAAGTGTATATCTAAGAAAAATATAAAAAGTAGAATATGTATACGCAATGGACCATGAACATTTTTACACTGACATTTAGAGAATATTTGCCAGGGGCTAAGCCTGAGCTTTAGCCATCTCAGTGTGTGCTTTTCCATTCTCCTATTCCAGGAGTTCCTCAAATAATCTCCATGCTTGATTTTCCTGTACGTACTTAGAGGTCTTTGAGACTCCATTAGATGATCTAATGGCCCAATTCTACATCGTCAAGTGGAAGGGGAAATGATCCATTCATACGAAACTCTTGTACTATTCTTGTCTGTTACCGCTCTGTGCTCAATGCTCTTGTACTTCCCGTTGCTCAAAATCTGTCACCGCGGTATTGAGCTAGAGGAAATTTATTAGATTCTCGTTGTTTTTACATCTTATTCAGTATTGATATGTAAAAAGTTGCTGATATGGTAGTCAAGCACCTCGATAACATCTCCAATGTTCACAACTACAGCATCTGTAACTCGGTTAACTGGCGCCATCCTCTGTTGTGCTTGATCTGTAACCCGCTAACATTATCTTCTTTGCATAAGAATGGTTATGGTGCTTGTGTCTGAGCATGGATTTATCCCCAATACATAATCTGGCTGCCAGCATGCAGGATAATAGTTCACACGTAGAGCTTGTATGCTGCAGTGCTGTTCGAGGAGGGCCTGCTTGTCCGTCCCCAGGACTGTAGAAATTGAACTTAAGAGATCCTCACCAACATTTTTCATTTCCTTTGAATATGCTTCAATAATCTCTCTGCATCAATGCAACATTCTAATTCTAGGATGGGAAGTAGTTGTGAAATCTGTTGGAGGGGTTATCTTTTTTGCTAATAAGATCTCTTGGGGTTGTATAAAAGTTTGGGAGTCCGATCCCGTATATAACAGAGCTGGAGAGGGGTTTAGTTTACACTCTTTTAACAAAAATCACATAAAAAGATTTCGTATATGCTATCATTAATAAAGAATTTACCTGAAGCCTGTATTTGGCCGGAACTTGGGTTTCCGGTATTCAGTTGGGTAAACAAAAAGAATCACTGCATCTAACCAGTCTAGTATCTGCCGTTCAGAGACGACATATGCATGCCCATATCCTTGAATGTCATCAGTTAACATTGCGTACTCGTTCTTCTGTTCTAATGCTAGCTCCATTCGTATTCTGCCACACGTCCTTCACAACTCCATGATTCAAAACCTGCGAAGGAATTTCAGTTATTAGACTTCGTACGAAGATGGTATGGAATTTTCATATAGTCGAATTCTTTCTTATATATCTGAAAGAAGCCCCACTCTTTGCACGCAAGATCCAGTTTGTTCAGCTCCTCCAGATCTCCCACTGTAAGCCGTGACAAATCCATGACAGGAACATCAGAAGAAAGATCAGACACGTCATTCAACTGGGATCTGTCTTCTTGGTTTCTTATGTTCTTTCAGGAACCTGCAAAGGGTCCATCCTCACAGGCACAGATGGCACAGAAGTTGGTGCATCACCGATGGTCTCATCAGAGTTTGAAGCCATCTGTTCCTGATTAATGTTGTTGGTTCTGTTTCTTAATATTGAACCCAGCACTAGGTAGTCTTATCTATAATGTGGTGCTCTACTGACCTTTGATCGCCTAAAAAGAAACCCTGATATTTTCTCAATTAAAGAAAAAGGAAAACTGTAGAAAATGTGGACCGTGCTTCCTTTTCTATATAATACATTAGTTTACCAGATCAATTCGTTGAATATGCTTTTATGTGTTGCCTTATTTTAGTATTTAGTAGCTTTGGGGCTATGAAGCTTTCAATACTTGTATCAATTTAGTGTTTTTGGAGCTTTCAAGCTTTCGTGTTTTGGCTTAATTGAGTGTTTCGAGCTTATCTTGAAACCTCATTAATCTTGGTCATTGTTGCTGTGTGTTCTTGTCATTTGTGTAAAGTCTGAAGGAGAATTTTGCATCTTCACGGAATTTTTCCCGTCATTATCAATATTGTGTACTAACAACTAACCTGCAAATGACAGCCGTCGGCATTTCACACAACATGGGACACCCTTAAAAAAAGCTCTTATTGGTATGTTTTGGCCGACGATCTTAAGCACAGAAAATGTTCATCTAAAAAAGACTTTTGGCTCCTACATTAGGAATGTTCTTTAAATGTTCATTTCTCCTTTGTATAACTGGGTACTGATGCATGCTGCGGGATGTTCAAAATCTAAATTTTGCTTTTTGGACCTCATGGTTAATTGAATTACTGCATTGTCTCTTTAACAACTAAGACATTTTCCAAGTACCTTAGGCTTTATTTTTAATTACTCTTTGAGGATGTGTGTGGATTGACAGCCAGTAATTCTATATCATGTGCAGCTGTGGATTAAATGCGGACCATAATAGCATCTAAATATCAGACGGCCCTTAGCCCCAGAACCTGGCGTCAGTTTTACTGTATAGCTTGCAATATTGGTTCTTGCCTCTAAGATTTTCTATCTTTTTGGTTTTGAATTTATACAGTGCTAATGAGAGTCTACGTGGACTTGATTAACAGCACTATTACTTGGTCAACGAAAAAACCCAAAAAAAAAAAAGAATAGAATATAAATAGGAGAAAGAGTATTTCGGTTAGATTTGGGTTGAAACAGACTGAACTTAAGGAAGTGAAATAATTTATCTTCTACATTACATAATATACGTTCAGAAAGAGTGTAGGAGCCCCACAAATGGAAAAGAAACCATTTCTAAAACTGGAATTTAGAAATATGTGCTAAGCTTCAACATTTGCCATCTCTGTATGAGCCCTTCTGTCCATTTTTCTCTTCATGCAGCTCCTTAGATAATCTCCATACCTCACTTTCTTGTACTTTTTTTGAGGCTTCTTAGAATCTAGAAGGTGTTCTAATGGTTCAATCCCCACGTCATCAAGAGGACAAATAAATGATGCATAAGAAATTCTTGCCATGTCTTCATTTGTCACGGCCCTGTACTCAATGCTCTTGTATTTCCCGTTGCTCAAAATCTGTCAGTTCAGTATGGAGATAAGTCTTTTGAAATGGCTTTTGCATTACAATTTCATTCGAGTTTGGCCTAAGAAAAAAAAATACCTCAATAAATTCACCAACATTCACAACTAGAGCATCTGCAACTGGCTTGACTGGCACCCAAAATCCATTGTGCTTGATCTGTAACCCCTTTATATCTTCTTCTTGCATAAGAATGGTTATGGTGCTTGTGTCCGAGTGTGGACTAATTTCTGCAGCATGCAGGATAATAGTTCACGCGCAGAGCCTGCAGTTCATTGTACAGTCCCAGGAAGGCATCCTCAACCATCCCCATGATTGGACAAACTGAACGTAAGATCTTTTCTCCAACACATTTAAACTCCCTTTGAATATGCACCAATGATCTCTCTGCAGTAAACCAACGATTTGATTAAAAGATGAGAAGTAAAGTAACCTACTTGAATCCCTCCAGGGTGCTTGGCCAAAACTTGAACTTCCGATATTGAGTTGGGTAAACAACAAGAATCAGAGCATCTGACCAGTCTAGTATCTGCTCTTCGTAGACCACATACGCATGCCCACATCCTTGAATGTCATCGGCAGGCATTGCATACTTGTTCTTCTCTTCTAAAGGAAGCTCAAAAAATGCAGTGGTAGCATTCTTCCTAGTCTGCAAAACTTCATTGGCCACTCCATGATTCACAACTTGCTAAGGAACTTACAATATTAAAATTTATGCAAAGATGGTATCGGTGTGCAATGGTCCTATGATAAGCTTCTTTGGTGTGTACCTGAAAGAAGCCCCACTCTTTGGAAGCAAGATCCAGTTTGTTCAGTTTGTCAATGTCACCAGCTGAGAGCAGTTATAAATTTGTGACAGGAATCTCGGAAGAAAGATGTGACATGTCATTCATTAGGGGTCCATCTTCTTGTTTCTAACATATCTTTCAGGAAGATGCAAAGGGTCGTTCTTTACCATTTCTTGAACATTCGGCACAGGCAGAGATGGTGCATAAGTAGGTGCATCCACATTTTCTATTATGCTGTCATCTGTGATTGAACCCAGGTCTTAAAGATTGTTGCTTCTATTACTTCGTATTGAACCAGGCGGTACTCTATACTTCTACTCCAAGCCTCTGATCAGAGACTTTATTTGTTAGCTAAAGGGATCTTATGATTTCCTCAATTTAAGATTCCCTTCAAATACAACATTTGGAACCTTTTTCCTTGTTTAAACTGGATTTTTAGATGCATGATGTATTAGTGTAATATGTAAAATTTGTCTAATTTAAGCGTCCTCTAACCTTGATTGGCACTTGGCCCGAAACTCCAAGGAGAGCGGCTTTCGTTTTCAACCTTAATTTAGTGTTTTGATGCTTTCGAGCCTTGCTCTGTTTCCTTTGTTTTAATATTTTGGAGCTCATCTAATCTCAGCTTTGGTTTTAGTAGCTGTGTCTTCTGTTCTCGGCGTTTGGGTCATGTCTGAGAGGATAATTTCTTGCAATCATTCTCATTTTGTACTCTGTTATCCTAAAATAATGGGTCCCTCTTTTAGAATATTATCAATGCTGAATAAAAGCATGACTGAAGATCTTAAACAGGAAACCCAGTGCTGCAGGTTGTAAGATGACAATACCAAATGTAAGTTGTAATTTTGGGTCACCATCTTTTTGAATCACACAATAGAGAGAAATGCTATGTGCCAAAAGGTAATAAGAAACTAGATCACACTCCATGTATTAATAGTGCAGAGTACATTACCCTAAAAGGCCATGATAAACCTATCATCTATTAAAGAGAAATTTAAACTGGAAACAATCCAAATTTCGACTAAAATTCTTGGAGAACTGCCTTATGCTTTTGTACTTCCTGGCAGGTGCAAGCCAAGACAAGTTTCTTTCTTTCCCTTGTGTTATTTGGGAGGGCAGAAAGTGATGACATATCTTGAAGCTCTGCATTTGTTGAGACTGGAAGAGTCATCAAATGCATAACTATAGGCCTTTGGGCATATAGCCTTGAATAGATTTGCAAAAAGTGTAGGCTTGCAAGTCTTTGGATTTGCGTACTCCCCTGTGCAGCAATACTTAGCCGATTGCATAGCCAAGCAGGCACTTTTGCAACCAACAACCTTGCCTCCTATCTTGACTTCCAATGCTGATGGGCAGCAAATGTTCAAATCAACATCACAGGACGCAACACCACAACCAATTCCGCCAGCAACAGGCTTCATCGACACAGGCAAGTTAAAGCCATCAACCAAACTCACATCGTAGAAATGCAAAGGTGAAGAAGATGAACCAAGTGTCATTTCAACCACGGTAGCCGGGGGAGCACCAGCAGTGCCTTGGCAATGAAGCTGCCCAGAACAGTCTCCGGTATCACACGAGCCTTTCCCGTTACTATCAAAACGACAACCTTGCCTTCCCCATATCCTCCCTGACCATTTTTCGGGCACATCGAGGACTGATTCCTCCCCACTGCTAAGCTTGAAGCCACCATTGTTCGGGGTCGGATGACCTGCACCGCCAAGTATTCCAGGCCACAAATTTTCCTGACAGTTGTTCACGAGTATGAGTTGAGCCCCATCTGCAAGACAAGAACATCAACATGTATAAACACAATCAATAATTCACTAGGGACGTTTAAACCCATCAGAAACATTTTACCAGTTGAACCAACTAGTACCTGTAATACAGAAGGAGATCAAGAGATGAAAGAGAAGAGGGGAGAAGATTGAATAAGTTGGCATTGTTGCAGTTGAGTTTCTGAATTGGTTTTTGGAAAATGTTGCCTATAAAATGAGTAGTGAAGAGAGTAGTGCTCGGTGGGAACTTGAGGTACCAAATATGGAGGCACAAGTTTAGGTTGAGATAACTGCTAGCTTTTTAAACTTGCAGTAACAGCAGTTGCCACTTGATTACTTTTGATTTCTTTCTTTATTTATTTTTTTCAATTTTTATCCAATATTGTTATTCTTTCAACTTTAACTTTCCTAATGTAGGGCGTATATGCATTTCTTCTAATTGAGGGTTTCTTTTCTTTTTTATCATTCAGACTGCGTTCATTAAAATAACAATGGATTCTTCTTTTGTTATTAAGAAACTCATGTAGGTAATCTAATATCATGTGGCGCTGATTAAACAGAATCATCAGTAAAGATAAAGGTTAAGTGAGTTGAGATGACATGATTATGCTTCTCACTTTGTCGTACGAGGCCGCGTAAGCTCTCATCTTTTGTGTCTAAGAAGCATAATTCTATGCTTGATCAAAGCCAGATAAATACATGATCAAATACTATTTTAAAGCTCCAAAAGCTTACCATATTTGAAAAAAAGAGAGAAATAAGGAAAATATATATTGTAATTTTGTAACTTTATGCATTACATTTATTTTGGTAATCTAGATATTTATAATAATACTCAAATTTGCTCAAAGTGTGATTGGATAATTTTTAAGTAGTTTTATTTGATTGATCACTCCAATTCAATATTAAAGTGAGTAAAGGGGTTAAAAAATAAATTTGAAACAACTTCAATTAAGAGTCAAACTTTATTAATTATTTTATAATTTTACTACGGTGACTATAAGTTTACTTGTGCTTTTACTTTATGGATCGGATAATGAAAATCCACAATCAAAGTCAATGATGGTATTTATTTCGCAAAATAAGAGTAAGAATGAGAATCATTTTAGTGAAACCTACGTCAATTTTAGATTGGATAATGAGTGTTGGATTCCGAAGCAGTACTTGTGCATCAAACGAATTCGACTCGTAGCATTACAGTGACTTCTCTTTCTCTACTCCTACTTATATCCTCTAAACTAGTCATAGACTGTGTTTTAGTAGTACTAATCAAGGTGAGTCTTAATAGAATTAGGATTATAAATATATCAGTAGAATTATAACATATTGAGGGGGTCAAAAAAAATAAAATAGATTAGTTCGAAAATTTATTTCCATTAATATTTCTACTAATATTTGAAAAATTTAGGATATCATTAAACGACATATCGTTTGGTATAGATAATAGAAAACGCTTCTCTGCTCTCCATCTGTTACTGCGATTTTATTTTATTTGTCCCCAAAGGTAACTGTGACTCTCTAAAACCCAACGGTTTTGCGGTTTGCCGATTTTCTTGCAAAAGCAAAGAAACGCAGAAGAAGGAAGAATAAAAAATCAGTACCAGGGACGATGCGCACCGTATTTAAGTTATCAAGATTAGCAACTCCTGTCTTCCGAATCAATTGGTTAGCTGGACCCACCTCCCACGAGCCCTGCCTTCTGTCTGCATCAACATTACCACCGCTGAGAAGATTGGTCGATGATGCAAATGGAAATGGAAACAGAATCAACGGCCTAAATTCAAACCCAGTTGTCCTTCAGATGATCAATTATGCTCTCTCGCATGCCAGGTCTCGAAAATCAGGTTACTCTTCAATTTTATTTCCCATTTTAATCAATTTTAATCAAGAAGAAAATAAATTTTAGTTAATTGTGACACGTGTCATGCGTATGTAGATGAATCTTATTCACAGGGTATGTTAGTGCTGGAGCAGTGTCTCTCTACCCAGCCAAGTGATGGGCAGCTAGCTGAAAGTTGGAGGGGAATTTCGTTACTAGCTATGTCTACTTTATTATATGAAAGGTTTTTTTTTTTCCCAAATTTTTTCTAATTTATTTTATGCTTCTTGAAAAATCCAAAATTTTTATATTTTTTAATTTTGATGTTCCAATTAGAGGAAATTATGTGGAGGCAATAGAGAAGCTTCAGAAAGTTGAAAATTTTAAGAACTCTGTTTTGGGAGTCAGAGGTGGGTTTTGTCTCTTAAAAAGTTGTGCATATTTTATTTCAGTTTATTCTGTTTGGTTTTATGATGAAAAGGGTATTCACTCATGGTTTTGTTTTGGATTTTGTCGTAGTTGCTGCCATGGAAGCTCTTGCTGGTCTCTATTTACAGCTTGGGCAGGTTAGTTGTGACCAGTCTTTCGATTTTTATTCAATATGTTTATCAAATTTAGAATTTATCTGGAGATGATCCCCCTTATATAGGATGATACTTCATCAGTGGTCGCAGATAAATGCTTACGACTTTGTGATAGGAACAAACCTGAAAATGATAAGACATACGGGGCTGTCACTTTTCGTGCTAATGCAGTAAAAGGGTTGGTTGAGCTCGCCCATGGTAATCTTGAATCAGGTGCTGCTAACGCAATTTTGCCAAATTGTGTTTTGTTGTTGTTATTATTATTATTATTTTGTCGTATTGATTTTTGGTAATAAAACTTTATTTGTATTAATGCAGCTGAATCTTTCTTTAAAGGGTTACAAGAGGAGGAGGGTTGTACTGGTGAGGTCAATTTTTGTTACTAGTCATTTTGGAACACATTGTTGTTCAATGTATTAAAGTTGTTATATATAGGCAGTGCTGCTTTATCATATGGAGAATACTTGCATGCAACACAGAACTTTTCATTGGCGAAGAAGTTTTACCAGAAGGTGATTGAAGTGCTGGCAGAACAAAAAGATTTTAGTGACATGAATACCTTAGGTTCATGTAATATGGCTTTAGAGGAAGTTGCTTTGGCAGCTACCTTTGCTTTAGGACAGCTTGAGGCTCACATAGGGTAAGGCTTAAGCTTCTCGGAAAGTGCCTTTTTATCATTGCTTATTCTGATATCATCTTCTGATGCCACATCTCCATATCCTTGAATTCAGGAACTTTGGTGAAGCTGAGGAGATACTTACCAGGACACTAACTAAAACAGAGCAACTCTTTGGTTTGTTGCCATTGATTTGATTTATTTCATCATTCCTGTACATACGTGGTAGCAATTCTCATAGTCTAACTGTGGATAATATGTTGGTTTTGACCAGATGTTTTATTGTTTTGTAGGCTCTCACCATCCCAAGGTTGGAGTTGTCTTAACCTGCTTATCTCTCATGTTTCGGAATAAAGCAATACAGGAGCATTCAAGTGCACTTCTAATTCAAGAGGTTAGAACTTCGAAAATCTCCCTAAAACTTTAGTATCTAGAAAAACAAGTTTCATAGGCATCTTCTGCAAATATTGATGCTTAACTTCAGTGACCCAAGATCACAGCACCTGGTTACCGCAAGAGTAAATTAGCTCGGTCAGAGTACATTCTTCAGTCTCGTATGAGTTCATTCTTGTCCTTTTGCTGAATTGGTCAAAAAATAAATCCCAAGGGGAGTGAAGGGTAAAGATCTTGGATTCAACCACGAGGTCAATGGTTCAGATCCCCTTTGTGCACCTACCTGGGATATTTATATATCCCATGAGTTTATTGACTGCCAAGGTTGTAGGGTCTGGTATAGGAAGGTCAGAGGTATTTTTTGGTTTAAAAGGAAGTGGTCTAAGAGGTGGCGTTTAAATATATTCTAGATTCTTACAAACATTGACAGTTGAAACACAGACCCATTAATTATGCTTTCAAGTTTTGGTTTAAACCTTTGTTTATTTATGAAGTTATATTATGACTAACAATTTCCTGATAAAATTATCACTCATACAAGTTTATAGATTTTAATCCAGTTGGTTTATGTTGTGTCCTGTTGTAGTGAGATTAGGATTATTCTGTTGCAATGGTTTTAACAGTATGTTTCTTTCAGGGTCTTTATAGAAGGGCGTTAGAATTTCTGAAAGCTCCACCATTGGAATCTGAAGGTACAGGGAAAGTCTTAACCTTTTACCTCTCCCCACATGCAACATTTGAATAACCTTTTCTTTTTTGATGGCACAGGTGCAGAGACAAAAGTAGATAGAACTGATATAGTTGCCCTTGCCAGAGGTATACTTAAATACTGTAGTGTTTTTATTCTTGATTCTTTGGTTAGTCTCATATGCATATGAAGTGATTTCAACTCAGTGATGACAGTGATCTTAATTTAAACTGGTTGTGATTCTGGTTTCATTAGGGCTATCATGATACACGCATTGTGCCCTAGCACTAGACCTTGCCATTCACTTCTTGCACTTCTTGCTTGTTACATCATCTAAAAGAACATATTTCCAGCCCATGAAGTCGTGGTGTTTTTATGGCATTATTCAGTTTCTATTAATTTTGACAACATTTAGCTTTCACAATTGATACTATTATCAAGTCTATATCTTTTCGCACGCTGTACTGATTGATGAATGTGTGTCATTTGTAGCATATAAGATGCACATAATCTAATTAGCACGATGCTCCTCAAGAACTATATATATTTCATTTTCATGGAAGTCTCAGCATGTGTCTACATTCATTACAGTTTCTTGTTTCTGCTGCTTCTTAAGGTTGGCTTTTAGGAGATTCTTTTGCATTTATCCTGTTTGTTGATCGTGTAGGTGGATATGCAGAAGCTCTTTGTGTTCAACAGAACAGAAAGGATGAAGGTGAGAGAATGAAAAGATGGGCAGAGGCTGCATGGAGAAACCGCCGTGTGACGCTAGCTGAGGCGCTGAACTTCTCAGAGCCATCTAACAAACCGCTGGTTATTGATGCTCGAACCAGCCGGACCATGTAATCCTCTCCTTCCAGCTTATGCAGCACGGTTAACTTGTGCTTGGCTGGACAAGCTCAGAGTTCAACACTCTACCAGCTTCTACAGAAGCATTTCAAAACCCTTGGCAGTACATCACAATGCAATGTGAGAATTTGCTTCTGAACCACGGCGTGTCATCTTTCCTGTTTGTGTCATGAATCTATGTATTGTTTATTCACGTGTTCCTTTTTTTTTTTTTTTGAAATATGAGAATGGATGCACATAAATTGCATCTGTAGGCTTTGTCGGATAATTTGGTTAGCTAGAGGCCTCAGAATTTGTAACGTTCACAAAGAGTAGATTTAGATCCAGGTTTTTGTGAAGTAACTGGAGAAATTCTTGCCTGAGTTGATGGGTTCATATTGGATAATAATAATACTGTTAATATTTTGCTATAGCCATTGATGCACAGCTCTGTGCCCTACTTATAGTGCTTATGAGATGTGAATTTTAACAATTCCACCTTATACTTGAGCTATTTGATGCTTCCGAAATCAATTAAGGAGAGTTAAGCAAACAGTTACAAACTAAATTGGAAAATGTAGACTGCTGCCGAACAACAATGTTATATAAGATTGTGTCTTGTGTACTCATGAAGTGCCTTAATGGTATAATGAAGAGTTAAAATTCAGAATTACAAATGCAGTTACATGACCTGTTCTCCATCAAATCAAAGTAAGATGCATGCATGTATATTGAAATATACCCAATAAAATCTTCATAGAGGAAGATTAAGACCTTTCCCAACCTCCACCCCAATAACCTGAAGAATTCCTTTGTTCAAAATCTAGAACAAAACAAAACAAAACAAAACAAAACAAAATGCCATCAATTAAGCAATGTTCACAAATATTTTAAGAAGCAATTTCCCTTTCTAAAAAAGATACTTACCAATTCAACAATGAAAGTACCAACAATGCCAATCATGCAAGCTCTAGAATTCCATATCTCAGCAGTCTTGGTAAATCCAAGAAATGGGGCTTGGAACTTTGGTTGCACTCTTGGCAAATCCACCTAAGATATTAGAACTTTCCAAAAATTAAATTTTGCAAGATTATGGCAAATCAAATGGAAGCAATAGAGAGCGCAAAGCAAGCAAGAGAAGAGATACCCCAGAAGGAATCTTTGCAGCTTGGACTCTGAAAGTGGGTAGCTTCTTGGAGGCTGTATCAATATTGCTGGTACGGTTGTTGAAGAGCGAGAGTTGCTGGCTTTGGCGATGGATTGTTAGAGATTTCGCGGCCAGCAGAGTTGATGAGATGAGTGAGGAAGAGGCCATGGCCGCTTTTGCTTTTGGTTTCAAGAGTTGAGCTTCGCTCATTGGTTTCCACTTTATCTACTTCATCACGCAAATGAAATCAATTCATGTCGTGGGCCACCACTTGGAAGGGTTTGTGGATGTCTTGTATTACTGCCGCCCCCAAAAAGATTGTCCGGCTTGCGTTGCAGATCGGCATCCAATAATAAGTGGCCACGTTAGTTTATAAAGCAATAAGAGGATTGCCTTGTAGGGTAAACCTACTGTTCTAAAATAAATTTTCATATTAAAATTGACAATTTTATTGGCATTACATTATGATATACTTCGGAGATAGTAAAGCTAAATACACATGTAAAATGATTTTATTATAAAGGTGAAACATTATCCTTAATATTTATATCTAGTAAAAACCCAATATTTGTTTTCGAATTTGAAGTTCAACGATTAGATACACCACTTTATTTCTTACAATAATTCTCATGAGACAAATTTTGTCATAGCTTCCTTTGAGTGTTCCTTAGCTATTGAGTTGATTACAAGAGGTCTTGGTTCAAATTCTCCAAAAAGAGAATTAATTTAATTAGTTACAAATCAATTGTGTATTACTTGAAAGAAAAGTGCATGATAAATTGATAATTATGCATGCAAGTGAATATAGTAATACATTCACTTTCTCCCAATTCCCAAAGATTTATGGATAGAAGATATTAACGAAGAAAGAAGTGGCAATCTCCTATTAATTAAGTAGCTCGTTCGATCTTTCCTTATACGTATATGAGGATGTAAATTGCCATCGCATTAAGCGTGATACATTCAAACGAGTAGAATTAAGTTTTCAGTTATGTTCTTAGCCCTTTCTTTTTTCTTTTTTTTTTATTTCTGTTTTTTTTTCTAAAATGTATATAAGCCTTGATCAACGTTGGGTACAACAAAAAAAAAACAAGTGAAATTATAATTAATGACGGTTTTAGAACAAATTACAGATATATCGTGAGCTTTATTCCTTCCTTCTCCTCTTAAAAGATTCAAGATTATCGATGACGTTGGAACCAGGCGTCTGCATCTGGTTGAAGATAGAGAGGTCAACTTGGCAATCATAGATATCAATCCGCTCCCTCAACAGGACTGTCACTGGACTTGATGGCCAATTGGAATAAGGTTGCCCACAGACCATTAATTTTGGCAATGGGTCCACTCGTCTTGATTTCATGATCATATTGCACTTAACAACATCATCCTACACGAGGAAAAAAAAATCCAAAATGAATCCATAATTAATCACTATATAACAGCCGGGTATGATCGTTTCCTCATTTAGTCTTCTCTATTAGCAAAATATAAAATGATAATTCGTGGTTATCATATAAAAATATAAAAGAAATTAAATTCTGACCCGATACTATTATTAATTAATACTCGTCGTATGAGCTCACTAAAAATTTAAAAGATTATAAGTTAGGAGAGAATTCTAATTCCTAATTGTAATGTTTAATAAATTCAAGATGAGAATTAGGGTTTTAATGGTACTGGTGCATATGTATATACCTTTTGCTCTTGATTAAAGAGCCTTGTGACAAAGGCAATGTGGGCACAAGATGATGCAATCAACTCATCTAAACTGCACCATAAAGCAGATACTGCAACAACACTTGGTTGATACTTCAGCAATCCGACATCTGCACTAATTTGGTTAATTCGCTTTCGTATGAAGAATGGACAATGATAGTTGAACAAAGGCATGATAAAACCGATTATTTTTGTGAATTCTGAGAATTTATTTTAATGATTGCACTTTAAAAAAGATAATTCTTAGAATTCACACAGGGAACAAATTCTTTGTCACAGTTTTCTCGTGCTTTTGGTCAAAAAAATCATTTTCAGATGGGCAAATCTGAATAGAGAATGTCAAAAAAAAAAAAAAAAAATTGTACCTAATGCAGCTCCAAGAAGCAACTTTGTGACTAAAGTAGTTAACTCATTGTGAAGGTCAGATTCGAGAGAGCCAAAATTCGAAAGCAGGGGCTCTACGTAAGAGTACGTTGTAATGCAACCAAGGCGCCACCCCAAAGACTGTAATAGCGTCAGTTCCATCCTCCGAATTGTGCTTGATTGAAATGAATAATCGAGCTCCTCCGTCTTCAAGGAACACATATACAATTGCCAGCCGGTTATTAATTTCACATATAATAAACAATTAATTAACATTAATTGTAATAACAGTAGTCACCTGAATTTCATGCAATGAAGGGGAGGAGGTGTCATTAAACTTGGATGCAATGGATAAACATGCCACTGATACTAGTTCAACCATCCAATATTTCCATTCCTGAAATTACATTAGAAATTAAAAGAAAGAATGTGACAAACATCTGATTATATTTTACACACACACACATTGAAAGATCAATTCATTTCTTACATGGCATCGATGCATGGATATGAACCGATCAATGTAATTTGCAGCATTGAAGAAAGTTCCAAAAGAGAGATTTAGCCTACTGCGTGACTGAGAACACAAGTGAGAAATAGAGATTTTTTAATGTCAACTGTGTTGGCGGGGGAAAAAAATGTAAGAGTAATATAAAAACAGAAGGAATAGAGACCTTGATAAGCCATTGAATAGCTCTGAATCTAAAGTGTAGCAAATTATTGGAATCATCAAGATACTCCCCATATCCTGGTTCAGGCATATAACTCAGCTCCTTATCAAGGCAGATAACAGTAGCCTCTTCACATTCTTCCTTGGTCTTGTAAAAAGAAGTACCATCACATTCACATTCACAGCTCTCTAAAATATTGCATTGTTTGGGCTTTTGATCAGAATAGCAATCGGTAGTGGCAGGGTCTGAAAGCCACAACTCATCACAAAGCAAACTCTCCATATTCATACTGCAATTCTACGTGCAGCCCAGCAAAACCCTAAAACAAATAGAGCTATAAAACAATATGTAAAAAAACACAGACTGGAGAGAGTAAAGATAAAGACAAGGAAAATGTTCTCTGACACGAAGAATCTCTTGTGCTGAACAATAATAGGAGAATGCTAAAGTGAAAATGAAAGAGGCGTGCGGTAAGAGAGAGTGGGGTTTAGAGGCACATATAGTTCGTTGGTTACGAGAGATAATGGGAGGGGTGGTTGGTTAATGACTTGTGAGCGAAAAAATCCTCATAAAAAGAAGGACACGTCCCTCATGAAATGGGGTAAATGCTACAGCTGCATGGATGTTATTTTGACCAATTGCGTGAGCACGCGAGGATGCATGGGGTATAAAGCATATAGCTTTTGCGTGTTGCATAAATGTGCATTGCTTGCCCTTCAGCAGTGTGAAAGAGCACTGTTTTAAGTGATTGATGGTCAAGCACCGAGTGACTAGGAGATAGCTGATACGTGGGGGGCTGGGTTGGCTTCCATTTTGTCACGTAAGGTTGCTCCATGACAGTTACGATAATGGGCCCGCACCGCGTTTCAGCATCTGCATCAATGAATTGATTGATGATCATGAGGGCAGTAACTGCTGTTTCAACTAATCAGGGTGCCTGTTTCGTTATGCGTTTACTGTCCACGAGATACTTCAATTCCCCCAAACACCCAGCCATTCACTTTCAGTCTTGCCTTGGCCACTTGAAATTGTTTTATTATGTAGGAAAATGAAAAAATATCCATCTATTGCTTATAAGCACACATATGCATTGTAATGAGGATGTAATAAGTTAGAATACACGTGCAGATGATAATCATTAATTAATTAAAGGGTAATCATGAAAGAGATGAAAATAATCAGAATGTAATGCCCAACACGTTATAATTAACTCTTTGCAAAGATGCATGCATGTCAAAACTTTCTGACCCTGATTTTCAGATAAATATAGGAAATGTACGTTAATGCGCATCTCATCAATGTCATCAATGGACTCATCAAAACACAAGTGCATTGGAGACTTGGAGTCCCTGTACGCCTGCACTATTGAAAATTCTCCTGTCTTCAATAACTGATGAGGTAATCTGCAGGACTAGAGACGTCAAATCCTGGTTGCTGGTGGCCTTACTAGCTTCTTGTTTTTGTCTCACTGTAACTCATATGATGAAAAACTGAATCCTGATCTTTCTCCATTTGCACATTTCAGCTCAAGCTTCTGAAAGGGGCTGCAATTTGATTCAAGAGCATGTCATCAATAACTTAAAAATGGAAAGGCTGGAGTGTAATAACAAAGACTGAAGTACAAGAGCAGCCTGATAGGTGGCCTTTATGTAAGAAACAACCATTGTCGTGCTATTTACTGAAAAGAGGGTTCCCCTAAGACAGAACTAGCATAAACCCACTTTAATTTTGCTGTTAATGTTTACCAACCATAAACTCACTTTTATTTGACAACTACTGATTCTATTTCACAGAGGTTTCGATTAAAAACCACAGCATCTCAATCCTAAACACGCTAGTAAAAACTAAAACAAATAAGTCCTTTTGATAAAAAATAAATTATGCAACAGTGTTCAGTAATAAGTCAAAAATGAATTCCAAGCAAAGAAGCACCTGCTATTGGGATCATAATAGAAACCATTAATAGAGCCATCACTACAAGAGAAGCAAACATAGTAAAATCCTGCTATAGTTAGCCCACAGTCTGTTCCAACATTCACAAAGTACTGCTCTTTCCATCTCTGCAATGGAAAATTAGAAAATGGATAAGTTACATTGCTTGACGTATATGGCTTCTCCCATAAATTTATAGAATAATGCTAGATCTTAAAGAAAGTTACACTGAATTATTGACAAAAACATGGTGCAACAGTGCACATGGCATTTGCCAGGTCAGCCAGTCACAAACTTATTAGTTTTAATATGTCAAAAGTTAAACGTGACCAACCTGTCAATTAGATTGTGCAAAGCTTTCTACGATATGGCATTAACGAAAAGACTCAAACAAAATTACCATAAATATGTACGGATAGTTACTCAGGTCCAAAGATTTGCCACCATCAGCCTCCACTCGACTCTGAAAAGAATTTAGAATTGATCAAATGAGAACAGATTCTGCATATGCGCAAGAAGTTGCAACTCTTCAAAAACACTGTTAAAAGGTTTAATATTTTAACTCCTTACCAGAAGGGGTACAAAAGATTGAAACTTAGTCCAGTGCCTTATATCATCCTCTGGCCTGTAAAAAGTTTTATAAACAAATTAAAATGGGAAGAAGCTCCATGTTAATCGCATCTTATTTTCTTACAGGAGTTCATATCACTTCTTATTGAGTAGAACGTAGTGAATCGTTGTTCACCATCACCGACAAGCAAACAGATTAAATGATTACTGCTCAACTAAAAGAAAGAGATGAGAAAAATAGATAGAAGAATACGTTGCTTCCCATTTGCTAGTGTAGAAGGTATAATTTTTTGCATCAACAATCTCTCCCTCCCAGAAGGTTACCACCTGCAATACATCACAAAAGGACAATTTAAATATTCAATGAGTTTACCAGAAATTACGCAAGTTTGACCAAATTTCCAAATAAATACAAGACCGAAATTGGCAGCTCTTTAATATGCATGCACGTAAATGCTTATTCGTGTAAATGTGTACACACAATGATAAATATACAGAAATACCGATCCTGTACCTTAATAAATTTGTTTAAAATATGAAAAAAACAATCCCAACTTTTGTTTAATTTGAATATAACAACAGTTCATAGATATGCATGCAAAAGAAATTCTATATCTCTGTGCTACAATGGCCTGCCATGCCTAGTAAAATAGGTAATCATATAAAAAGTTGGATGTATAACATTTATCTATGAAAAGCTAAGCAGAGATAAGAAACAGAACATTGAACAATTGGCTGGTTAAGCCTATGGGAAAAAAAGAAAGACGTAGATATCGCATCGATAATTAACAGATAAGGTTAACAGCATTCAAATAAAGATAGTTTCATATCCTTCAATAGCAAAGCTCTATACATAGAAAAGGGGAAAAATAGAAAGATATGCATATCGCATCCACAATTAATAAATATAGAAAAGAATCAGAGGAAAAACCAGTTACCGGAGTGTCTGCCATAGGAACATTTAAAGCTTCCATGGTGCCACAAAGATATCCATGCTCCAGGTCACATCCTTGTATCCGGACGTTAACTCTCCATGCTTCCTCCTTTTGCAGATTAGAAACATTCTGAGTACCTGAGAAGGCCTACAACAAAAACATGCCGCTATTAATTGAAACTTTTTAAAGTAATGCATTACACGACATACCACCTCTGATGATGTAGATCATAAATATTACAAGTAAAAACAAATGTAAGGCAGCCAATCATCTAAATGACATGGAGCGTAAAATCAAACAAGGTTGTTCAATGAACATTGAATGGAGAAAAATATATGGCAATATGCGTGTCATTAAGTTTGTTACATAGCGAACTTGATGCTGGAGAGTTGCTTTCAACCATTATTGTGTTTTGAATAAACCACACTTCTGTTTTGCATTGACTGTCTAGGTACTGAAATCTTACTTAAGGTGCTAGCTAACTAATCACCCATGCAAAAATTGCAATTCCAACCAAACAAAACCTAGAAGATTCAAAATGATTAATCTCAATGATTTCTACAAAAGAAAATTATGCACAATCAGTATAGACTAATAATTTACCTGTCCAACAGTTAAAAGTGAGCAAATAGGGGGTGATGATTCTTCAGAATGAGCACCTAAAAAGTTCAGGAAATATGTTATCGAGCTTACAAAGCAAAGACTTTGACAAATATGTAACAATTGAAATATAAAATAAAGCATTTTTATGCCCTAATATTATCATTAAGGAGTGATTACGTTTCTAGATTAAGCGCATTTCAGTGAAACCGACGATAATTTGAGAAAATGATACCTGAAACTTGAGAAGGTGCTGAGCTCTCTGCAACCCTCACTGGCATTTCTTGATTGATTTGATCCAAAACAATCTACCTTTCAGAAATTTGTTGGAGGGTTCTTGATCCTTGTGGTTTTGACTGAAGGGTACATGTCCGAATCACAAACCTGTGGAATCCGACTCGTTTAGAATCCGAAGTTAAGCCCACAAAGTGGCCCAAAATAAAGATGTCAAGCGGTAACTTTAATTGAAGAAATAATTTTATTTGCATCCCCATTTCTATATGTGATTCCACAACTAAATTCTACGATGCCATGTAGAAATGGGGATGCAAATAAAATTACTTTCTTCAATTAAAGTTAACGACTAAAACATCCTAGAATTTAGTTGTGGAATCATCAAAAATACTTTTAACAATGCATAAAAACTTCAATTATATAATTCAAATAATAAATTTATAACAATAGTCTAAAACATCTGCGTTGAATACTAAATTCTAGATTTTATCAATATAAATAAGAAATTAAAATCTCAAGATTAAAATAAATACATAAAATGTATTAATCAAACATAAAAAAAATATTTCTATTATTATAGGCATCAGTAATATCAATGTCTTGTTCAACCTTTGATCAATATACAAGTATTATCGAGTATCAACAATATTAGCAAGTAAATTTTATACAACTACTGTTAAAAATTAATTAAACAAATAAAAACCCAATGTTAGTAAGCAATTATTAGGTTTAAGTCATTAAAGCAAAACAAATAAAATCAATCAAATTAAAATAAAATACTAGTAATAGTAAACTTCAAAATTATAAAATTTTTACTCATTAAAAACTTATTTTTTATGTGTGTGTGTCTGTGTATGCTGTAGTGAGATAGGTTAGGTTTAAAATTAGAAACTTTAGGTTTAAGAATTAGGAACTTTAACTTACATATGTTTATGATAAAAAGTTTAATGTAATTTCTATGATTATAGATTAAAAGTATAAACAATTAAAATAAAGAACGTGGGTTAGTGACAATTAGCGCTGGTGCTTTGCAGATTTTTCTCAATACTAACCCCACCACCTACCCGTAGTGGGTTTAAATTTAAAAAACCATAACCCTCTACAACTTACAAAATTATCCACAATTGGTGGATTTTTGTGGACGGATTTGTAAGTTGGCGGGTAATTTTACCACCACTATTAAGGTTGTACCTTAATGGTGAGATTGTGCCTTCAAATTTGTTCAAGTTGTTAGTTCATGTTGGATTCAATAACAAATCCTCTTTCTGCAAATGTGGATGGATGGAGTAGAAATATCACTTTAAATATTAATGAATGTAGATGCGAGGGTAGAGGTCTTGCCTTGATGTAAAGGCGTGGGAGTAAAGATATTGCCTTTAGTCAATACAAATTTTCGAGCTAAACTTAGTAAATTTTTGAGTTACAACATGCGTACGAATTCTAATTCTCACTACATTCAAATGAAGTATACAAAAGTATATGAATCCAAATTACATTGATCTATACTATAATAATTGTAATATATAAGGAATTCACATCTCTGGGACATCACTTATGTTGAATTTTCCAATCAAATTATAAATGGAGCTTGGCCAAATCGAACTGACCAAGCCAACTCATTTAAATCGAAAGACACTATTTCAAGACTTCGAGAATTAACATTTAAGAAGGTTAGAATGTTGATCAATACCAAATATTATAATATTTCATGCACTTATGATAGTGATACAAAGTTTACACAAAGCACCTAATATACCTATAGATCATCTATCAAAATTTCACAGATTAAAAGTTTTGAAGCTTCATTCATCGTCCACCTGAAAGCAGTGACGCTGCAGCAGATGATGAGCAAGTGAAGCCCATAGAAGACGGATACGACATACCAAAATCATCAAAACCCTCCTGGTTTGTAAATGTAAGCCCGCTTGCTGAAAGCCCAAGAGCTGAAATCTCAGGCAGAGCCACATCCCTTTCCAAAATTTGCACAACTTGGCGCATGCTCGGCCTTGCCCTTGGGTCTGAATGAGAGCAGAGTAACCCAAGTTTCAAAACCAAGTCCAATTCCTCAGCTACATACCCCGTTCCCAAAGTTGGATCCCTAGCTTCAAGAAGTTCACCTCTGTTCCAAAAACCAAACACCCAATCAACCAAAACTAAGTTCTCTAATGGCCCTTGTCTGTCAATTGGCCTTCTCCCGCAAGCAACTTCAAGCAAAAATGCCCCAAATGAAAAAACATCAGTGCTCGTCGTGGCCTTGCCTGTCCTAGTGTGCTCAGGGGCAAGGTACCCAAATGTTCCGACAACATGTGTCGTTTGTGGATCTGTTCCGTGGTCGTATAATCTTGCCAGGCCGAAATCTCCCAATCTTCCGTTTAATTCAGCATCAAGCAACACGTTACTTGCCTTAACATCTCTGTGAATCACAACTTGTTCCCATTCTTCGTGTAAATAAAACAGGCCTAATGCGACGCCTTTGATGACCCTAAATCTTTGTCTCCAGTTGAGTGTGACCCTTGGTTGGTCATAGAGGTATTTGTCTAAGCTTCCATTGGGCATGTAATCATAGACCAAAAGCAGCTCCCCTTTACGCCGGCAATATCCCAAGAGTTGCACTAAATTCCGATGCCTGAGGCGGCCGATGCTCACAATCTCCGCAACGAATTCCTTCATCCCCTGTCTTGATTCGTGAGAAATCTTCTTCACTGCAATCTCAATTTTGGATTTGGGCAGTGTACCCCTATACACTCTCCCAAATCCACCGGTGCCTAGCAGTTCTTTCTCTCTAAACCCTTTGGTGGCAATGTAAAGATCTTTGTATCTGAACCTGTGAGGGCCATAATCAAGCTCCCAACCTTCAAGTTCTTCGCTGAATTTCCTTTTCCTTCTTATCACATAAACCACTCCCAAAACTGCAGCTAAAATAAAGCTCACACAAATTACAGGCAACCCAATTGTCAAAAACTTTGATCTTTTCTTAGGCCCTGCACGGGGAAGCTTGGGAAGTTGAGAGAGATTGAGCTCCTGCGCTTGGCCGTTGATCTTAAAACTCCAGCCCAAAACATAATGAGACACTAAGACTGAGCCGGTGGAGGATGAGAATCCAACGTACATGGCGTCATTAACGACAGATGAAAGATCACGGGACAGAGACAAAAGCGGTAATCTTGGCTTGCGAAGATTGATTGGAGCTAAAGTAACATTGGTTTGCTTCTCCAAGCCATCGTATTCAACCCATACTTGCATTGGGTGACTGCTAATAAGAGTTAAGTTGACAAAATCATCACCATAGTAACCAGCTGGAGCTGATAACTCAGACTTTAGATCGTTGATATCGATGCCTACGTGATTGTCATTGATGTCTGAGAACTCGCGGCTCTCGATTGTGTCGAGTTCAACGGCGAAAACATGGTTGGTTTCGTTGCCACGATTGGTCTCGTTGAAAAGGCCAAGGAACTGACTGGGACCGGCGCCTGGGAGGCCTCTTGTTGGAGCTATAACGAAGGCGATGCCGTGGCCGCTGAGAATGCTCTGGTACTGGGAGAGGATGCCGAAAACGAAGGTGGTGGAGAAGGAGAAAACTGTCCCCTTTGTTGTTGATGAGTTGCTGTTGCTGTTCTTGAAGAGTATTGGTTCAGGGTAAAAGGCATGGCCAGTTTGTTGTTTGGTCTCGTTGGTTAGCTTCAGGAGTCCATTGGAGGTGAATTGTGCTATCCCGTCCAGGCTTAGGTTGGCTGAACGGAATCCATTGTAGATGAAACTTGGATTTTTATCTTGGGCTGGGGCCGCTGCTGCTGCTGTGCTAGTGATGATGATGATTATGATGATCAGGAGAGACACCAGTAGGATTGCAAGCTTTAAGGTCATGGCTTGTCTCTTGCTCAATGCCTAATCATGCATGTGCGGCATCTAATATAAATAGAAGATTATCTTGGAAAAATTAGTCCAATTTATGACTGAACCAATACATACGGGCCGCGATACTCTCTGCCACTCAGAAGTCTCCCTTTGAAAAGTACATATTTGCCCCACACCTGGTGTCTTTAGTGTTCATGTACCGCGGTGCACGCACAGTGCGGTATTGCTTGCTTCTTGACTTCTTGTTGCCAAGCATGGATCGTTTTGGTGGGATAATCTTTGCCACGTGCATATGCGTGCAGATGCGATGAATACTAAGTGTTTGTTTGGTACAAATTATTTTATAATAAAAAATATTTATTTAATTTTATAAATTTTTATTATGATTTTTATTATTATTTAATTATTTTATTAATAGAGTATTTAAAGTTTAAATAAATTATTTTATCTCTACTAGTAAAAATTTAAATTTTAAATTTTTAAAAGCAGAGGTTAAAAAGTCTTTTTTAAATATTTAAATACTTAAAATATTTTTTACATATTTTATAATTTTATTTTATTCTTTTTATAATATAATTTTAAAAATTTTATTTATTAAAATAATTTTATAAATTTTTAATAAATTTTTTTATTAATAATCAAATAATAAAATTTTTTAAGTAAAAATTTTATTGACTAAAATTATACTTAAATAAGTTCTGCCAAACCGAGCCTAAATGGACGTGGAAATATTGTAAGGTTCTGGTGAAAAATGGCAGCCTCTGAGCCATCGGATATTGCAATTCATAAATACATTGATGCTAGAGTCAACCGCGTGTGCACCATGAATTCACCATGTGGTCCACGTCCATGAGGTTTGAGACTTAGAAAATTTGCTTCTTTTTTATAATGAGAAGCCTCCGCGTGGAAGCAAAAATCTTCACAATTCTCAAAAGTCTTAGTAGAGGTGGGCTCGTTTGAAATCGAGGTCGAGTAAGTGTAGTTTTGAAATTATAACATTAAAGTATTTAATAAATATTAATTTTTTAGATTGAAAGTTAATTTTATTTACTTTTATAATTATATAATAAAAAATTAATTATTTTTTATTAATTTTATTAAAATTATTATTATTTAATAAATTATATTTACTGTATGTTATTAATATTTATTTTATAATTATAATTTTTTATACAATATATGTAATTTAAAAATTATAACACCTTAGTATCAAATAGAGCCTTAATTATAAAGAAAATTAATCGATACAATTAACTAATTACAATTGAATGGATTCAACATACTAAATAATAAATTAACAATAAGATAAAAGAATTACAATCACCTTGCTTCCAAAGAAAGAAAACTCATTGTTGGTTTGGTTGGGTGGAAAAATTTATTTTTAAATATCATTGGATTTGGTTGTATTTTCTGGGAAACACTTCTATCAATAAAAACCGTATGATGCAATCTTTGTGCATAATTCCACGCAGCATAAATTGAAAAATTGCTTCCGTTTTTATAATAAGAAGCCTTGATGTGGAAGCAAAAATGTTTAAAATTCCCAAAAGTCTTAAGCAATAGTGTGATTCGTTGCACTAGAGTTGGTTAAATCAGATTAATAGATATAATTAATTAAATATATTCAACAGACTAAATAATAAATTGACAATAAGACGAGAAGTACAGTCACCTTCCGTCCAAAGAAAGAAACTTCCGTGTTGTTTTGGTTGGGTCAAAAATTAAATTTAAATATTAGAAAAAAAGTTACCCTCACCCCGACAATTTATTTAAATAATTACATAAACTCCTTTAGTTTTTATAAATAGTTACATAGACTCCTTTTTAATGATTATACCATTTGATTATAATAATAAAGAAAATGACATTAAATAAAATTCTACACTAACTACATAATAATATTAAGTAATCTAATATATAAAATAATAAAAATTTATAAAATCAATTTGAGTAATAAAAAAATTATTTTACTACTACTAACCTATCATATGTATTTTGTTGTTAATAAAATAGTTTCATAGATTAATAATATAAAAATAATTGTGTTTAAAATTCAAAATAACTTGAAAAATCTATGCTATATTTGTTATACCATGTCTTTATTAGCATAAATTTTAAAGTTAATCATTTGATTAATAAAAGTTAATCATTTGATTAATAAATTTAAGTATTAATAAAATATATCTGGACATACTGATAAAAAATCAATATTGAAATGATTGGCTTGACATATGTATGTTATTTTATTAGTTATATTTATTTTGTATTTATAAGTTATTTTATTTATTAATTTTATCTTGGTATTCTCTTTTAATTCTATTCATTATAAAATGTTTTATTGTAATCAAAGGGTAAAACAATTAAAAAAAAGGGGTTCATATGACTATTTTTGAAATTAAAGAGATTTATGTGATCATTTAAACTGGAGAGTATATGTGGCTTTTTCCTTATATATCATTAGATTTAAATGTATTTTTCTGGAAACACTTTTAACGATAAAATCCTGAAGATGCAATATTTTGTGCATAATTCCACGCAATATCCATATATAAAAGTAAATAGGTATGCTTGTAAAATAGATATGATACCATTGGGTTCGTCTTCAGATGAATCCATTCGATTGATGATCAAACTACCATCTCACTACGTAACCTACTTTGGCCTTAATTTAACTTTCAGAAAGAGTGGCTCGTGCATCATCTTTCTCTTACATATGCTATTTGAAGACGGTGATTTAAATGCCTATCCCTCGTCCATGCGCCTGCCTTTACTACCTGCCCTTACTTTATCTGCCTCAAACTATTGCACTTGCGAATACTTTATCTTGTTCTATAGAGCACTTAGTTAGAGACAATAGGTAAAGCACCCTTCTTCCTGGCTAGTTCGGATATGGTTGTCTGATCCACAACAAGCTCAATGTGCTTAATGCTTTCGTCTTAAAGGTTTTATAATATGAGTTCTGATCTAGTGTGCAAAGTATGTCCCACAACACAACTCTACCAATCATAAATCACCATATACGTAATCACATACTATAAGGTTCTCATAATCGTACACCTAATCAAAATTCTTATAATATTATTGTTAATTATTAGAGTGATGTATTATCACCCCTCCAAATTCCTCATAAGATTTTTTTTATTTGTATTTACAGTTTTAATCTTGATGTTGGATTACACACCTCTTCTCTCTCTATTGAGTCTTATTGGTTTTTAACTTTTATGTATAGTAAAAATATAGTTGTTGCCTATTGTAGATGTTGCAATAAATTGGCAAGTAAAAAATTCAAGATTAGCATCAAGTTAGATAAAATAAATAAATAAAAGAATAGAGAGAGACTCAATCAGTGAAGATGAGATTACTAACAAAATCATTTAAAGAGATTCCAAAAAGAATTTTAAAATATTATACTCAAATTCAAGTTCATTATTAAACAACCCATTTTTAAAGATTTGCTTCAATGGTTCTTTTTTTTTTTTTTTGTTGGAGTTTTGATCTTTGAAAAGAAATGAATTAATGGGTGAGTTTTCAGTTAGGGATTCCTGACCATATTAATGTCATGGATAATGTAAGAGGAAAAAAAAAAGAGACTCGTATATAATACAGGATAAAATATAATGCTTTGGAGTTTGTAGTTTTTTATCTTTTAGTTCATCTCTGACTTTAATATAATCAAGGATCCGTAATTGGAACATTACTATTAATAAATATTTTACATTAAAATAGAAAATGTATTTAATGCAACATATAAAGATAAGTTAAAATTTAGAAATCTAAAGTTGCATACCATCCTTTTTGTTAATCAAAATTGTGAAGGTTGCTTATGATTATTACAATAATATCTACACAAGGAGTTTTTTTCCCCTAGTTTTATTATTTTATAAGATATAAGATTGAAGGTGTTACTACGTAAAAATCGATATTAGGTCCAATGACCTAATTCAGCCTATGAGATTTATGCACAAGATATGTTACATGCTTCTTAGAGTTTGCGCTAAGCATGGCATGATGGAAACATGCGAAGAAAATATGGAGTTTTAATTAGACTAATTGTTCAAGACATTCAGCGATAATGCCTATTTTTACAGGCTAAATACAGTAAAACAGTGGCAATAAAATATTGTCAACTAATTTTGAAAAAATTATTTTTTTAAAGCCCACCAATTTTGATAAAACAAAATAAATTTTTTTTTTTAAAACCATGCCCTATAAATAAGTGAGTTGAGGGCATGGAGAAGGCATCAAGAGTTGTTTGAGAAAAGCATCAATTAAGAGAGTATTTTGAGAGTTCTAAGTTTGCAATTTAGTAATTTGAGAGTTTTGGATGTATTGGGCCTTTGGGTTATGAGATAAAATGTTATAATGCCTGTAGCTTCATACAACTAGTAAAATATCTCCTGTCATCTTCTCCCGTGAATGTAAACTAAAAACTGAATCACATAAATTCTTGTATCTCTTGTGTAATATTTATTTTTCAGTTTCATTTTACTCGTGTATCCACTTCACTCGCAAATTCATTAACAGTGATATCAGAGCCATTGACCATAGTTATTTAGACTAGAGGTACTATTCACGTGAACGATGCTATTCACGTGTATGATACTATTCACACATATGACACTATTTATAATAAGAGTGGTCAAAGGCCTTAGTGGAGCAATCGTATAGTTTTGTACATATTTAGAAAAGTTCTGTTACTAAGGCGATAAGAGCCTACGGAGTTTTGGTTTTAAATGGAATCATTGTGACCTCTTTAGTCTTTTTTGAAAACTTTCCTAGTGTGCAATTTCATACGTACTAACATCTACAACTATTTAAACCAAAGTCAAAATTACAATAAGAACTTATTTGGACCATATCAATGCATGAATACACTTTTGGACCTTACTCTTTAAACTACACAATAGAATCAGGTGAACTGCAAACCATTTAATCCAAGTTTCTATTCAAGCCCAATTCTAGAATTTTGTTCGTTCTTGTAACATGCGCTTTGGTGAAATTGCTGCCTTAAACTGTTAAATAAAGATGGATATTTTTAAAAGTAATACAATTTTTCATATATTTGATTGAGGTATTTGAAGGGGGGTTTTAAAAGGATTTTAGACGGGGTGCTAGGCGTTTTCACTCCAATTATTATTGTTGACAATATAGTGATTAAAATGGCCCGGTCCGAACCTAAACATTGAAAACCAGGGCCCGGCCCGATCCTCTAAAGCCCGTGGCCTCTCCCTGTCTGGCCCGCTATGCTGGCCGGCCAAGCAAGAAAAGAAAAATTATTATTGCTAGTGCACGGGAGTTACCAAAATCCATGTCTTTGCTTGCCTAGAACCTTCTGCCGGTGGAAAAACCAAAGCTGGAATTGTACATTTCGAAGTAACACTCTTTTATTCTTTAATAAAATTAAAGTTGATGATATTGTTATACTATTTGTTTTTGGTTTACATCAAAAACTAAAATACAGGGAAGATTATTGTCTTTCAGCAAGAACTAGTGAATCATCGCGATATTCGTTATGTCTGAGGAGAAGAAACCCACCGAGCCCCAGCCCCAACCCCAGCAGGAGCAACCTAGTGAATCAACAGCGCCTTTACCAAGTAAGTTATTTTCTTCTCTTAATTTGTGATGATAAATTAGAGGGGTTTTTAATTAAATTTATTTAGGTCATCATTAGAGTTTAAATAGTGTAAATTTTATTTTTTTTTAAAAAAGACCTATTTATAGAGTCTATAATTTTATTAGGTAAATGTATTTTTTTTTTGTTAGTGTTATTAGATCATATATGATGGGTCCGTTGCTGGAAAATTTTTTAATTCTCTTGGTAATTGGTATTGTATTAAAATTTGGAATATATTTATAACATTGTAAATGATGACAAAGACGAGTTTGCAACATTATAAATTTGTTTCAAATTTTGATAAAGTTGAAGATTTCCGGATTGGAGGCTTACTTGTCCTTTGCTAACGAGCATGGTGATGATGCTTGAGCCTGATACAGGAACTCATGGACAAGTACTAGGACCAAACGCGGCCTCTATAAAGACATGGCCAGAATTAGTGGGCTTGACTGCGGACGAGGCAGAAAAGAAGATAAAGGAAGAAAGGCCAGGGGCTCAAGTGCAGGTTGTTCCACCAAACAGCTTTGTCACCATGGATTTCAGAAACAATCGAGTTCGATTATTTGTTGATTCCTCTGGAAAAGTTGAGAGGCCCCCAAGCATTGGTTAATACATATATGCATGTATGTATGTATGTATGAATGCATGCATGTTCTCGGCCCCTTGAAATTTCAAATTTCTCAAGGGTCTCTGTTTATGAAGTCTTTTCTGCTTGTCAAGTGTGTTGCTTCTTCCATAATCATTTGCTCTCCTCAATGCATATGTTGAATCTGAAAATTGTGACACAGTGCTTTCTTATAAGTGAATAGACCATACAGTATTTGAATAACCATTCAGTATTAGTGTGCGCGAGTAGATCTTGCAGTTTCAGTGCCCTGTTAAATCTCTTGACTCTTGCTTAGGGATGTCAGCCAACCCATTCTTGTTCTGGTACTATCTTGTCTTCTTGTTGGATTGATTTTCAAAAACCATTTTGACCGTAACTTTTAAAAAATTAGTATAAAATCTGAAAAATTAAAATTCAAACATTGTGCGCGACTGCGAACACCAGATCATTACCCATTTAAATAGTATTCCACGTTTTTTGTTCATGAAAGAGGAGAGATTCCCTTCAAAGCCGGCTATATGTGATATGACTGCCCAACGCATTGGTTGACATTGCTTTAGTGTTTTATGCATAAAGGCAGCCAATGAGGACACATACTTTAATGCAGACACATGGTTATATTCTTTTTGGTCCATCTTTTCATCATTTGAAGTAACGATACTGTTTGGCTTTTTGCTAAAACTAATTCCCAGCTCAAGTTCATTGCATTTTAGACAATCCATTCTATCTACTGCCTTCTCAAACATTTTAATTCTGACACGGAAACCAAATCTCTAAATGCCTAGAGATCTTGCAATTGATTTGGGAAATGTTATTGCAGGATAAATGTCAAATATCAATTGATTATTAGACCTAAAACGTGCTTGATGAAGAGATGTCTCTGAATCTCCTTCCTTGTATCAAACATCAGCATCAGTTACTGCCATATGAATCTAATAAACCCACCTCACCTTGACCTTATTCTTTATTATCTGATTTTCTTGAAGCAATCACCTTATCTCTCTACAACAAACTGGTTTAAATAGTCATTGATGACTCATTTGCTCAAAGGGCAAGCCAAATTTTAGGCTTGCAAGCACATGATGTAGTTACTATCCTATTGAGGGAATAAGGTTGATGAAAAGAGACAAACTCATAAAACTAAAGATTAACAATGTAACTTGACAAAAGCTTGACATTCAAGATAAATTATGTTCTATAGCACATGGTTTTTCATTTGTATTCTCTTTTGGAAATCCTTTCTTACAAATTTGGACATAATACAACCGAGAAATCATGACACTCAAAAAGGTAAAAAAAAATTCAAAATTTCTGTTTCAAGATCCAACCCCTAATCTCTTTCATAAACAAGAGTAATTGGAGAAGTAGACAGAGAGGCATAGCTTACACCATTTTCAACGTACGAACAAGATGTCGTTTTACCAAAAGATGAAGATGCAAAAGAGTTCAACAAATCTTCAAACCCTTCAGCGGCTTTATCGCCATCAGATGACCTTGGTCCTCTCAAAGTGTCAGGCAACTCAAGCTCTTCCTCTAAGCACCTCACAACTTGACGCATACTAGGCCGTGCCGCAGGTGAATTATTTGAACACAATAGCCCTAATTTCAGCACCATCAACACTTGACTTTGATCATATTCACCGTTTAGCTTAGGATCGATAACTTCAAGGACTCTGGCTTCTCTATACTTACCCCACACCCAATCAACCAACACTAGTTCTTCAGGCAACGCCTTTGACTCAATAGGCCTGCGGCCACATGCAACTTCCAACAAGAGTGCACCAAATGCAAACACATCTGAACTTGCTGTGGACTTCCCTGTTCTGGGAGTCTCTGGTGCTAGGTAGCCTAACGTGCCAACAACACGTGTTGTGGCAGGATTCGTACCGTGTTCGTACAATTTTGCAAGACCAAAATCACCCAATTTTCCATTTAATTCACTGTCTAGTAACACATTACTAGCCTTAACATCCCTATGAATCACAACTTGTTCATACCCTTCGTGTAAGTAAAGCAGCCCAGAGGCAACACCCTTTATGATTTTAAACCTTTGCTCCCAATTGAGAACTGCTTTTGGCTCATCAAACAAGAAATTATCTAAGCTGCCATTAGCCATAAAGTCATATACAAGAAGAAGATCACCTTCTCTCCTGCACCACCCTACTAACTGAACCAAGTTCCGGTGGCGAAGTCTGCCAATAGTAGCAATCTCAGATACAAATTCACGGACACCTTGTTTTGATTCATTCGAAATTCGCTTAACAGCAACGTCTGTCTTTGAATTGTGCAGTGTTCCTTTGTAAACTTGACCAAATCCACCATGTCCAAGTAGCTGCTTGGCACTGAAATTATTAGTTGCTTTCTTAAGTTCTTGATATGAATATCTGTGTGGCCCAACCTCCAGCTCCCAATCTTCAATAACTTCAGCGTTTTTTATTTTCTTGGTGAAGTAAATAATGCCTAAAGATAATATACATATTGCAAGAGCTACTGATGCTATTGAAATACCTACAATGGCACCCGTATGATGCTTCTTCTTTGGACCCGGAAGTGAAGGAAGAGAAGACAGATCAAGAGCTCGAGCTGGTCCATTGATTTTAAAGCTCCAACCTAAAACGTTATGTGAACTTGCAAGTAAACCTGTTGAAGCAGAGAAGCCGACATACATGAATTCATTAAAGGTTGGTGAAAGATCTACACGAAACGACAAGATGGGAATTTTTGGTTTGGAAGAATTTGGAGAGACTGTGACATTGAGAATGTTTTGAGCTGCATCATAATCAACCCAAGCTAGGATTGCCTTTCCACCCTTGAGGTTCAAATCTTGCTTTGTTGAATTGTCAGTGTAGTAAGCAGCTTCAACAGAGGCACTAGACTTCATGCTGTTGATGTCAATGCCAATATGATTATCATTGATGTCCTGGAACTCAAAATCTTGAACTGTATCAAACTCAACAGCAAACATATGATTTGAGAAGTTTCCAATATCAGTAGAATTTAGCAGGCCTAGATATTGACTTGGAAGGCCGTTGAGACCATTCGACCGCGAGATCGTGAAAGCAAGGCCATGCCCACCAAGTTTTGGATACTCAGGGACAATTACAATAGCGAATGAGGTGGAAAAAGAAAAAACTTTGCTGTTCGATGAGTTCTTGAACCGAAGTGGTAATGAATAAAATGCTTGACCCATCTTTCTACTTGTTTCATTTGTTAGCTGAAGAATGCCGTTGTTCTCAATCTTTGCAATCCCTTGTAAGGTTAGATTGTTGCTCAAATCTTTGAAACCTGGGAAGAAGAGTCCATCAAGCTGAGATAAAACTGGGATGAAGAGAAAGATCAGAGCAGGGAGAATTCTGAGGAAACCGGCCATGCTAGGGGCAAAAGGGAAAATAAAATGAAGGGGTTTGGATAAAAAAGGGCTTAGATTTTGAATAGGTTGGTAGGTTGGTGAGGTTGGAATTTGTACATGAAAGAAACTGTAAGTAGATCTGTTCAAGAAGGTGGCTAGTGGGTTTCTAAGCAATGACAGAGTGCATCTATTTTTCACATGGGGCTAAAAGGTAAGCATACAGTGAAAGACAGACCAAAGAGTTAAAACAAACAACATCTACTCAGTATAATGAATCCTTATATCAACTTTGCAACTAGCAAAGCCACCACCATTGAAAGTCTATAAACAGCTCTGTTTGATCATACAGTGAAGAAGAAGAATATCTGATGTATATGTGAATCTGAAAGTGGCATTTTCTCTTCTTTTTAATCCATCCACTTTCGGCCACTAACTTATCAAACAATTCAATAGAAACTGGCTTGCCAAACAATGGTGGAGCCGCCCAAGTTACACTATTGCCTTGCTTTTCGGTTTAAAAAATTTATCAATAACTCAGTGCTGACGCTCATCTGCCTCTATCAAGGGCTAATCACAACGCTTAAAGTTTTTTTACCGGTATGAAACTAACCCACCTTTTGGTGCATGCAGGCTCTCTCTCTCTCTCTTTTTAAATTGAAAATGTGGCCTACTAAATTCAAATGAGTAATCTTTGGGGAAAAAAAATGAAATGAGTAAAAAGATCCATAATTTTAAAAAATGTGGTTCGTTGGCTACGTAGAGTTATCTTCAAGACTCTTGGTCTCACCAAATTGACTTGTGAATAACCTTGTTACCAAGTCTTACCGGCAAACAAAATTCAAAAGGAAAGGACTCATTTGTTCTTTTTTCTCCTTTTAAATTGCTATGATTATGGAAAGCAGAATGTGCCTAAAACAAAAATAAAAATAAAAATGAAAGCATAGTAGTTGATGAAATGGCTGTCATAATAAAGCCAAGTTGTTCTTTTCCTATTAGCTTTTAGCTAATTGCTAATGGGAATGGAATGCCAGTTTGTCCAAGACTGAGCATCAAGCTAAGAGAGAAAATTTTAATATGAAATGGTCTTCAGTTGCAATTTATTGCACCATTTTCCACCTCTGTTAACTGACACTTTGAAAATTGATTGTAGATAAGGGGCTCAACGTCAAAGTTCAAAGTTCACACCCACCACTCCCATTAAAAATTGAAACGTATGCAGCATGCAACTTGACTTGGGGCCTAAACTCCAGGCTGCGCAATATATTACGCTTCAGGCAGTGCTTATCTTTAGGGATTAAACTAATGTAACCAGTAATGATGCATTTACAGCTGCTATTAAATCGTGCACACGCCACTGTGATTCACTTGAATGAAAGTGCCTATCTACTCTGCGATTCTTTTTATTTGGAAACTAAAGTTCCTGGGGACTGGAATGATTGGTATCAAAGGTTCCAGCTTTCAAACTTAAAACAATCTTGGACTTTGAGACTCTCAAAGCATTTTAATTACTTGCTAAAACCTGAAGCCAAGTAGTCAAAAACAGCCAACAAAATATATTGTTGCTTGGTTGGAGATGTTGTCGGCCGGCTTGTTCCATAGGGCCACACAATGCTGCTGTTGGGGTTTCTTAAAAAATTCTAAAGTATTGAAAAGTGGTGTTCGGGCTGACACACTTTAGTGCAAATACTGGTTGGACCATTCTGACCCTATTGGAAATCGCCATGTGATTTTCTTCAGAACCGGTTGAGATTAGTTAAAGCTTTGGTGATAATAATGTTAACCATAAAATAAAACAATGATGCATTAGGATTATAATTATGTTTAAAGTTGTTGCAGAAAAGCATTAAAAAAACACAAATCTGTGGGCTGAGTCACTGAGTTAGGAGTGAGTGGACGAAATACTAAACTCTAACAACACTTTGGGTACTTTTAGAATGCAGGATGAATTAAAGAATATTAAACTGAATTATACGTAGTATTGTCTTTTATTTGATATAATATCAGATATGATTATGTTAAGTTACTTTAATAAAGTTAAATAACTATTTAAATTATATTATATTGATAACTACTGATTTTAATATCCAACATTCAATATTTTTTTTAAAAAAATAATTGATTATTTTTATCTTTAATAGATAAATTAAAGAATAAAATTTTGATATTTAATCTTAAATTAAATATAATTTAAAATAAATAATTGAATAAAATTTGGATAGTGTGCATAATATAATATCATAGGCTAAAAAATTATGAAATGAACTTCTATGTTTAAATTTAATTAAAATATTAGGTTCAATGGAAACAAACAGAGTTATAAAAAAGAACACAAATTTTTTAGTTAATATTATTCCATCTAAACCCATATAAAAATATAGATTAATAATCCTATTAACTTGAGACTAAATATTAGTCTATTCTATTAGTCCACACAACTAAACATATTTTAGATTAAATTATTTTTTCAGTCCCAAAATCCCACAACTTATCCAAGCTCCCAAACATAGCCTTTCAGTCTGTTTAGGAGGACTGCTGCTGCCATTGTATAATTACACAACTATAAACATAACAAAACTGAAGTTTTGCAACTGCAAAGACCGACTGAAACAAATCATCTTGCAGGGCCAAGAAACAAAGATGAATTATTTACACAATCGCAAGATTAGACATGTTTTTCCTTTGTAATATACCTAAATGGCTAATACAAACTAAAATTGGTAATTGCAGCTGCCATCATCGCTTCTAGCAGTTGGATCATAGTTTCCTGCAGATGGATCGGTACAACCTTCAGGGACAGGAACTTTAACCTGTTGTGCTGCTTTACCTGTATCAAAGCAAATGATAAAAAGTTTTTGAGTAAAGTGGCATCATTTATTGTTCCATCATAATCCTAAATCCAGATGCAAAACTCCATCAAGGCCTTTAGGACTGAGGCCTAACCATAAAAACTTCCATTCTTGATAGCATCGTCATTAGCATCGCCAAGGGCTGCCTCGCTCAAGTACTTGTCGGCCAGTTGGACTCTCTTCACATTCTCCTGCTCTTGGACAAGCATTCTTCCGTACTCAAGGAGCTTGTCAAGAGTCATTTTTGGTTGCTCAAAAGTTGGGGGTCCCTCTTTTGAGTTCACAAGCCTCTTGCCAATTTTTTCTATTCCAATTTCTGAGATCCACTTCCTCACCTCATCATCATACACTCTTGCTCTGAGGGCACCAAAGAAGTCTGCAACAGAAATATTGACAATTAGTATTTTCTTTATAATTGATTTTGTATCACTTGATGTCCCTTATTCCACATTGTACTGGTTATGCAGTGTCTTGCAGACCAAAAAGTAGGTTTCAAAATCCAAGTTGCTTGTATTCTCTCATCTCCATATCCATGTGATGTAATTTGTTCAGTTTCTTGTTCATTTTGCTTCTTGGTGAGCAAAGAACTGCTTTCAGTTATCAATCTCATACTAATGCTGCAGAGCTGTTACCAAACTGTGGTTGAACAAAATTTCAGAATTCGTACTAGAGATTTATAACATAAAACTTACCAATAGATTGTCCAGGGAAAGTGTCAACAAGCTTGACAATATCCTCCTTGGGAACATTGTCAGTACGGAAGATACCAGAGCAGACACCAATCCTGTCTTCCCGAGTAGGGGCCCAGTAAAACTTTTCCATACGACCATCACGGATGAGAGGAGCATACAATGTGGAGAAGTCATTACCAGTGACTATGATGGGAACACGGGGATTCTCTTCCTTGTTGTACATGCCAGGGAGCTGGACATTGGTTGGGTTGTCAGCAATGTTCATGAGGGTGGCATTCACCATTTGATTGTTGACTGTGTATTGGGTGGTCCCACCCATCCTACCAGCTCCTGCATCAAGATCATTGATGAAAAGGCAGCACATCTTTCCCTTTTTGATGATGTCAGCTGCCTCACGATACCTTTGCCTAATTAATTTTGCAGGCTCTCCAGCGTTTCCACTTTCCAGTTCACCGGCGCTCATCATAATGGGGCTGCATATTCAGATTCACAAAGATTGAGCAAGAATAAAACAGAGCTACAGGTGTTCAAAGAATTCTAGATGACTAGACTTGCTAATCTCTCAAACCAAGATATTTGTTATAGTTGGGGGATTTAACCGTTATTGCATCACTTGGCATTCATATACTTAATCTATGAGCATTCTTGTGATCCATTTGTGATCCATTTTTGATTAATTAATACAATTTCATTTATCCAAAAGAATGAAACTATCTATAGAAAGTGACAGGGGAATGGAATTAACTCACTTGATTCCCATCTTGGCAAAGACGAGCTCACACTGGAATGACTTTCCTTGACCTTTGCCTCCCCAAATACCCAAGATGAGAGGAACCTGTCATGATCATTTATGAATCATTAAAGTTTTCTTCATCTCTAAATAAGCACCAATTTTTGGAAACAAAAAAAAAATACTAAGAAAAGCTCAGCTAACCCACCTTAATGTTTGGGAGATTCAAGAAATTCTTGGTGATGTGAACAACGACCTTATCCATAAATGCAGGGGCAATATAGAAACCATCCATAGTGTTGTCGAAGTTGTACCTAAAAGCAATTCAATAGCAACCTATTATCAAAATTCAAGTTCAAAATTCGAGTCCAATCTATGAAGCAGAAGGTCAATCCCATTTCATTATTTTCAATTTCTACGGCTACTTACTGGCGAAGGCCTTGGCTGATGTAATCATAGGAGCTCAGGACGGCATAGTGAGTTCCGGTCTCCATGGGAGCTTGGAAGAGTGTGTCCACCATTCCCTTTCCTCTAGTAATGTCCTGTTGGTCATCTGACGTATCGAATGCAAGGCCTCCCCATCTGTCTTGAGAAGTCTGCTTCTCCTCATCATATTCGCTCACAACCTTGAAACTCTTCGACAAAATCCTCTGTTGGCTGACCTTCGAGCTCACCTTCTTCAAGCTCTTCCCCAAAAATGCTGAGCTCGGCACCGAAGAAAAACTACTAGATCCATTTATTTTCAACTGCACCAAAGATATCTTCTGCTTAACACTCAAGATTGAAAAGAAATCAAAGATCCCAATCTCAACTGAATTGCTAAGCAAACCCCCAGATTGAGAAATGTCTATAAATCAACTTCAATATCAATTTTTTTTTTTTTCAACCCAATTCTCTCACCACCCATGTGAGCGGGGTTTTCTAGTAAAGCCAATCCCCGCACACAATTTTGATATCAAACATGATAACAAAAGTAACCATTTTTCACTAGCAACAAAAGGGAACTACAAAAGTAGATTGGAAGATCAATTTTGTGTTCCTACAAATGAGGAAGATAAGTGAGACGATCAAAACAATAAAGAAACAAGCTTAAAAGAGCTAAATAAAAGAGCAGGTTTGGCAATAACTTCAACCCAAAAATTAAAAAAAAAAAAAGAGAAAAAAAGAGATGAAATCATAGTGAAATATAAAAAAGGGCGGGAAAAACATGGTACCGGTAATGTGTTGTTAACAGCTCCGACGGTGGAGACAACAGTAGCCATTTGAACCAACGGTTGAGATCAAGTGGGCTATTTTAAGACAAGAAGACGAAATGGAACTGAATTCGATTGTGTAATATGTTGCTGTTTTTACAATGGACTACACAATTTTGGACAGTCAGAGAGGAATTCGGTTGGATATATTTATACAGATGAAGATAGTGATTTATATGGGAAAACGAAAATACTATGGATTGGCTTACGAATTGCTAACGGCCACACGATTTTAGAGATTTTTTTTTTTTGCGCTTTTCTTCTTTTTTATTACGTGGCATTAGCTGGTGAGGTGGACGCTTAGAGCTTTCAATGGGCTCATTGTGTGCGCGCACGCATTGCTTGCAAAGAAAGATGGAGGCTCCCCGAAACTTGCCTATCATGAGGTTAGAGTTTCAGCTTCTTTCTTCACCACTAAAGTTTGAATAATTCCGCTCCTTTTTTTCTTTTTTGTTTCATTTCCCTTTCTATTAATGTGTATAACATGACTCATTTATTATTACATCAAAATATAAGTATGATTCATTTTATTAGGTCATGTTAACTCATTTAACATACTAAATCTCATAGAAGTTAAACATTAATTTAAAATATGACAAATATATCAATAATATTATTCAATAGGCCATGAATAAGTTGACACTAGACGAATACATTTATGATACAAAATAAATGTTTATGATAAGTATATATATTAATAGTTCTTTTCAATAATATTACCTTATGTTAATAATTTGATATTTGTGTCAAAAATAGGTAAACGTGCTGAGGTAATCAAACAAAAATACGGTATTATTATCGGTCGTCTCTTATCGTGTTAATTTTTTTAATAATTGTGTCAATTTACATCAACCTGAATAAGAGAAAAATAATTATGTTGTAATACCATAAGCGAATCTTATATTGACAAAACATGTGAAACATATTGGGTTTATAAAGGATGATTCACATCCTAATTGACAAGTTGCGTTTTAAAATATATGGGCACTTAGAAATAAAATCGTTTCCGCTTAAAACAGATAATATCTTATTAAAACAGATAATATCTTATTAGGTTTGGATTAGGTCATGGATTTAAAAAAGCAAAACGGTTTCAATTGGCAGTTAATCTTGCTTTTACGTTATTATTCTCTCAAATTTGTTATTTCTCCATTCTGGAATTTGTTGTTTCTTTCATTTGTGGCTGTCGAAATATTGTTCAATTTTACCTCTGTCAACTCCAGAATAAGCGGAACCGTAACTCTAGTCACCCTCATCAAAATAATTAAAATTCCAACTTGGCCACTGCAGAAATCTCCAATAATAATTAAAATGCTTGGTTTGAGCATTAAATCTCCCAAGTAGTGAACCATCATTATCTTTTATATCTTTTCGGGATGTGTGTCAATCTTCTTCTTTCTCGACACGATTCATACTCCTGCAAAATGAACCCCAACTAGACAAACACGATATTTGCCTTTACCAAGCCATCTTTTAGTTTATCTTTGGAACACGAATTCAAACAAAAAACTTATGTTGATATTCCTTACACAACTAAACAGTTACATAAAGCAATTATATATATATATATCTATTAAAACGTAAATTTATAAGTAAGATTTTAAAAAAACAATATCGACAAACTATAAATAAAGAATTTTAACCAAAAGTTCTATGATAATTTAGTCGAGGAAGATTTGAATCATTCTAGCTGAAAATCACTAACCCAGAAACTTCTGGTGTAGTGATAATAATTGTCGCCATGTAAGGCCCTATCGTTTTCTGATGACTATAAATCTCGAAGTTAAATCGCCAATAGCCATACATGAGTTAAAAATCCAACTCATGCAGATACGTTCATGTTTTGAAGTGTAGAAGTGTTAGACGTTCAGGCAAAATCTCATTTTGGCAACCTCTTGTCTTGGCTAGCAACTAGTGGAGTGATCCATTACTGGCCTTGACCTTTCGAGTAGTCCATTTGCTCGAAAATGAAAATCCAATTCCAGGACAAGCAAAACGTTGCTTTCATTTCACGTTTGCTTGTGAGTTGCGAAGTTGTAATTCCCGAGTCTACACTGTTCTTTAGGGATCTATTTTGTCTTGTTCATTCACGGACAAATCTTTATGGGCCTTCTATGATGTAACTGTGATATTGGGCCTCAGGGCCTAAACAGCTTGAATGCAAACAATTCTGCCAGTAGAGGGTGTCAGTTTCTGTTTCAAACTATGGACATTGGTGGTAATATTTCCGGACCTTTTTTTTTTTTTTAATTGAAAAAAAAAAGCAACCCCACCCGACTTATTAACACAGATATAGGTCCGGTACTGGACTGAATTTTTTGCACCGCTTTTAATAAAATACCCTCTAGAATAAAAATAAAAATCTGTAATTTCAAAACCTTTCCCCGTAATCTTTCTGCCACTTATGTGAAGATGACGATGTAGATCATGAAGGAAATGTATTCGGAAAATCCACCTTTCATATAATTAAATTAGGGTCGTTAAACCACATTTAAAAATAATTTTGAATGATTAAATTTCTCCTAAATCAAATTACAATTATTGACATAAAAATAAGGTTAAAAAAAAAATAGAATTTTTTTATCTTTGAACACAGTTTTACTTTCAATGTATTTCTTTTTTAAATCCTAAATTGATATTCTTTTTTTTTAATCAATCTTAAAACATGTATAAAGTGTTTCATATTGATTTTATGGAGGAGAAAAACAATGTTGACAATAACTTTTATCCCAAAGAGGTTTAACTTCTTTCATTTAAATGTTATTTTAGGGCTTTTTTTTTTAAAGATATATTGATGAACTTTCAGTTAGATTCAACCATATATTCATTATATTAAAGATGTTGCAGCTGATGGTAACCTTGGTTTTACATTTTACAGTGAGAGCTGACTTAATAGGCTTGAGTGAGGATGGATAGGTACAAGTGAGGAGAGATTTATGCGAATGAGTATGAGTTGAGATTTATTGAGTGAGTTGTACTCTCACTTAGATGATTATAGAAAATTATACGGATCTAGAATTATAAATGAGGTTATTCACATCCTTCATATTATGAGAATTGGTCAGCATATGATAGATGGATAATTATGCCTGACTTGGGTCATTTTATAGCATCATGCTATAGCCTTATCTTATCCCACTTGTCCAATGCCTTACATTTTTACCTTTTAGATCAAAGTTATTGCATATACTATCTCGTAGAATTATTGCTCTTCGCTAAGTATTTAGCAATCATTTTGTTGAGGTATAACTTATTATTTTATTAATTTAGTTCATGTTCTATTTTAATTTACACTTATTAATTATAAACTTTTACAATTAATTTTAACGCCAAGTTATCTTGCTCTACCTGTAACACCTAATTGGGGTGCATATTACACACTATTTACAAATGAATGGGAGATTTTGTATGGTTCTCGAATACAATATCTTAGAAAAATTATATGTCCTAAGGTGGCTACTATAGATTTGAATAGTTTTAGACAATTGCTCTATAATATTGTTTAGATGTTTATTTGTTATTTATTGCCTTAATTTTGGCATGCTATTCAAAGGAAAGCTAAAATGACCATGGAAACTTCTTGAATATATTTATATTTATAGTAGAAAATTTGAAATATTTTTACATTTATGCATTTTTATTTTTCTGACATGACTTTGGCATGACATTCACATACAAGTTAAAATATTTTAAATGCATAAATCACTCTTAGAAACTTTTGAAATATTTTTTTTATTTATGCATTTTCATTTTTGCTTACTCTTCCATTATGGTATTGCTCCATCAACATGAAAAATTTAGATCTATATTCTAGAATTTGAATAACTACATGAGAAATTCAATGAAATCTTTAAAGATATTCTAGATAGCAATCAATTGGTTGAGTTATTAGATAGCCTTGAGAAGTAATGGAGAATATTGTTTATTTTTGGTGTAAAAATATTTGAAATATGTTAGTTGTCTATTTAATAAATCTAAACATTTATTAAGGGTTGTAAATGAATTTAATAAATTTAATGAGTAAAAACACTATTATTATACAAATTGGGTTTAGTAAGGGTGTACTGGGTATTTAAGGGGGTTTGTTGAGTGAAATTTAAAATTTCAAAATTTAAGAGTAGGTTTATTTAGTAAATAGATTTGGTGAGTAATTTAATATTTTTTTTCAAGAAACCACCAAGAAGGTGGGTTAGGTGGGACCCCTACTTCTAATGTAAATAAGTAACGAAGCAAATACATAAGGAGAGAGACATAAACCAAAGTCTTCTAAAGCAAATGTAAGTACATAAAAATAAAAAGAAAAATATAAAATAATCAAACAGAACAATAAAGCCATCAATTTGATGGTTTGATGTAAGGAACAGATTGCGCATCGAGATGGAGAATACCGGACAAGCCGACAAGAAGATCCTAAGAACATAAGAAATGTTAGCTAACCCAATGAGTGTAAGCCAAATTAGCCAAAAATCAGCAATAGAAGTAGCCTCTCGAAGCACATGCCTAACTAAAATAAAGAAGGACGATATCAAAATATACACTTGGCTCAATGAATAAGTATAATCCTACTGAATAGGACCTCGGGAATGAATCCAAGAAAGCACCGTGGCTGAGTTTGACTCTACTTTAAGCATAGAGTAATCGAGCTGAACATCAAGCTTCAACCCCCCACAAACAATCATACTCTTAGCATAAAGTATCAATTGGCTATTAAAAAAATATCTAAAAGCAACCAAAACTGCACCTCGATGATCACAAAGAATACCATTCCAAGCAACCATCCTAGGATTGCCCTAGAGTAGCCATCTATAGTTAGCTTCACAACCTCAAGAGGCGATCTCATTCAAGAAACTAATCAAACTGGCCTCTTTGGTGGAGCTATGACTTACAAATCTTTTGCAATAAGATTACCCAAGACTCTCCCTAGCTGGGAGAGCTTAAAACTAAATGCGGAGTGAGCAAACCTAAGATTTGATACCACCCAATAGATAATCACATTAATAAAGAAAAATTATGAATCAAACCTGAAAGTATTATGAACCTTCTAAACTTGTCATATAATAAAACAAGGAACAAGGGCTCAAAGATGACTCGAAGAAATGGCACACTGCGGCCAATGATGAAGCGAAGCATATAGGGTTGAAAAAACATCTTGCATACACAAAATCCGTCAAAAGTCAACCCAAACTTAGCTAACCCACATTTAATCAATAAATAAATGTTGAGAAATCTCAACAACTTGACCACACACACACCAAGAGACCATGCAATATCCCCTCGAGCACTAGACATCATTAATAGCTAAAAATCCATGCAATAGCCACAAAAGAAAAAAGAAACCCAAGAAGGGATATGCAATTTCTAGATAACCGAAAAAGCTTCATTCCTCGGTTTAGAACATCGCACAAGTTCTTATGTTGTCAATAAGTGAAAAATGCCATCAAGAGGCAAGATCCCATCGAATCAAATCCTGTTTTCCACTAGAAATAAGAACCTGCATAACAATCAAAGAAGGTAACACATCTTGGAGCTTTCTTTTATCCCAGACTGTGCCCCGCCAATAAAAAAAAAATCGGGATGTATGTTAGCAATCATACTAAAAACTACACTTTCCACAACCAAACCAACCAACACATATGAGATCTAGTGATACATCGAAACGAGCAAAGACATTTCTAGAGAAGAGAGGCAGGATACCAAAATTGAACTAGACTTGGTTATGTAACTTTGCAATACTTAGACTTCATATAACAAGCCCATAATGAACTCTGCTCCCGTAAATGCCACCAAAGCTGAAGCTTGAAAACCTTAGCCATATAATCAAAAGACCGGATACAGAGGCCACCTTCCTTAATTGGATAACAAACCACCAACCATCTACACAATTGATTGGCCCACATTGAGATCTTATCCCCAACTGTTCAGACCATGTCATCAAAATGAAAAATCTTGAGACACCTCATAAAGACTGAACACCCAAGATAAATGAACAGAAGTTGACACTGTTAAAAATTAGTAACAAAATGGACAATAGCTTGGTGCGAAGCAAAAGCTGATTCCTTAATGTAGAAACTGTTCTTAGCTTGACTAATCAACTACCTTGAAAACTATCTCATGATGTGTAAAAAATCAATAAGTTGCTGAAGGCTTAACCAACTCCTATTTGCAAAAGTAAGTAATTTAATAGGTTCAAATGGCCATATTATTAGAAAGAATATATATTTTATAAATCCACCTTTCAAATACCAAAAATAACTAATGGTGGGCACAGGGCAAGTAGGGCAAGGTTAGTATTCAACATAACCCAACTCGCTTATAATACAAGTTGAAAGAAATTAGCACAACCCAATCTATTATGTATCTTAACCCAACCCAACCCAACCCAACCCAACTCGTAAAATTCAGAGTTGGGCTGAGTTGGGTTGATTGGTTCAAAAGCCCATTTTCATATAATAAGGTTTGCTGAAAGTATTGTTGTAGAATACTATTCACTTGATGTTTGTCAAAAAGCTTTTTTCTTAAGATAATAATAATAATTATTATATTTATGCCAATCGAATTAAGCTTGTTCTTGACACCTTAACAATAAAATGTTGACGAATTCGTTTCAAAACAAAAATCAATTAGTAAATTAGAAAGAAGTAAGAACCTTTTTGGTTGGGCTATTATTCAAAAAGGCTTGTGAGTTGTGATGTTTTGTTGTGTTCTTTATATGAGTGGATGTATTTTGAAGCAAGTGAATTTGTGTTAGGGTTACTGTAATTGAGAAAGTTACACCTGTTGTGAGAGGCTTTCTTATCTTTTTTTTTTTTATATATAAAATATCAAAATTGTACACACACGCACACATACAGGTTGGAAGGTTGGGTTGGGTTAAAAACATTGCGAATTGACAATTTAACAACCCAATCCAACTCGTATATTTTAACAATGCAACCTAAACTACAAAAAAAATCATATAAGTTGGGTCGGTTTCACGGAAAAATAACCATACGAATTTAATATTCATAATATTTCTTTCTTGTTTTTTAGATTTAGTTATTTATTAGAAAAAAATCAAGTCTATCATTTCATATATACGGATTCTATGCATAAGTATAATATTTGACAATTATCGAATGGGCAATTAATAATATTTTCATTACATAAAAATGTGAGTAAATTAGTTTTTTGTAAAAAATTATAAAATTAAAATAAAACTTGCTTTATTTGTTTTCTTAAATCTTTCCATTGAATAACAGCTTGTTCTCTTCAAGAATTCAAATCTTATGCATTTGAAATAATTTTTCTTAATTTAAGAAAGGATCTAATAAACAAGATAATAATTTATTTATTTATTTATTTATTATAGTAATTAATCCTGAAAGGATAGCATTGCAATATAAAAAATAAAAAGTGGGGTGGTTTTATAGAAAAATTGGGAGAGAAATATTGCCATCCTTTAGAGATAATATGAAATCAAGAACAACTTTGAATAATTAATTTTTACTTTTATTTTTTATTTATACAATGTGATGAGGCATTCCACATTAGGGTGTTGGCAATGAGATGGGTTGGGACAGAATTTGTCAATCTCAGTTCAGTCCCGTATATGCAAGTGGAATAAAGAAAATGTCTCATTCCCATCCTTTATTTTTTTTTTTGGGATAAAAAATAGTCGTAATCTTATCTCATTAAATATCCTATCTCATTCCATTATCCTAAACAGTTTCAAATATAAATAAATAAATTTTGACATTTTTTTCGTTTAAGGGTCATCATAATTTAATATAGCAAAAATCTTGAATAAATATAAAGTAGAATAATCAAATAATAGTTTTATTTTGATTATATGTATGTTGGAATATAATTTTATGATAACATTTTTTGTTTGTCTGTTTGCTTCCATTGCACATTAATATTACGGCTTATGCTTCAAAAACTATAAATTTGGACAGTAACCAACTTCAGCTATGTTAAATATATAATAATTCAATAATATAATAATGAACCAAACCAACAGCTAGAGTTGGCAATGGAATGAGATGGGACGAGATTTGCTAGTACCAGTCCTATCCCGTACATACAAATGGGATAAAAAGAAAATTTCATTTTCGTCTCTTTATTTTTTTGGGATAAAAATATATCTCAATCTTTATCATTTTAACAAAAAAAACTGCCATCCTAGTCCATATCAACCAAAGACTAGTTTGTACTTTGAATCATTTATCATTTTAATAAAGACAAACATAAAAATAATAAAATAAAAATCCAAATAACAAATATTCAACAAGTAAAGTGCCCGAACTTGACCAAGTGATTTTCAAAATCCTTACCTTCTTTTTAAAGGGGAAAAAAATAAAAAAAATCCAACAAGCTAGGGCTTCATTTATTTTAATAATCTGATAGCACATTGTTGTAATTATTTCGCAATTGTGTTGCCCAAATTAAGTGTCAAAGTGTTTCCTGAGCACTCACATGGCTTAGCTTGCCCAAGTAAAAGTTAACTTTAACTCTATCGACATGGATTACAAATTATTTAAGGGAAATTATTCACCGACCACCTAATGTTTCGGGCTTTTTAAAAAATACACAATTTCTTTTTTTTTTTTGCAAAGTACACTGAAAATTCTGATTAACACATTTTTTTACTTCATCATGTTGACCGTTAAGATTCCGTTAGTTTTTTTTAAAAAATGATGGTTTTGTCCCCCAAAATTAATGCTATAGGATGAAATTATAATTTTATATTTTGGGGGCAAAATCATCATTTTGTTTAAAAAACTAACTAATCTTAATCAACAATGCAGACAAAAAAATAAAAATGCAATCAGAATCGTGAAATTCGCAAAAAAAAAAAATTGTGTATTTTTGAAAAAATCGAAAAAATCACGTGGTCGGTGGATAATTTCCCATTATTTAATTTTTCAATCAAACTATCAATAAAATAACTAAATTTTCAACGTCCACCAAACATAGATAATAACATATATATTTCTTTTGTTTATAGTAACTTTTACACCCACCTTCTTACTCAAACCAATAGGTATATATACCCTACGCCCTACCTCATCCTGAATCAACTGTATCTCTTCCCATGAAAATCACAAACTAAAAGGCTATAAAAATTGTTCCCTGGCTTCACTAATTTACCCAAATGAAACCCTAGCTTAATCACTTGTAAATTTACTCTGCAAACTTAAGATCCCCATTAACTCAAACATGCAATTCAATATTCAAACAACCGAAACCACAAAAGCATTTACAAAAAGACCAAACTAGAAGTACTGCAACATAGAATCGTTGATTTATAGACGCTAATTAATTTCATTGATAGATACTTTCTTAATAATATATATAGTACTTAAAAGATTTCTGGAAAATTGTATACTTGTCAGCTACACCCCTCCCCAGTTGGTCGCCCACCAAGCCTTTTATTTTCATACCTATATATACAACTCAACCCGACCAGAACCTCTACAATGGCAACTTCTGTCTTCTCCAAATCCGCAAAATGCAATGTCTGAAACAACATCACCGTCGGCTTAGCATCAAACCTTTGCTTCTCTAAGTACCTCTCCTGCTGCCACTTCACGGTGTCATGCGCCACGGGGGCCAGCCACGACATCATCTCCTCCAACGCTTCCCTCCAACCTTCGGCCAGCGAGTGCGAACCGCCACTCCCCTCGTACGCCCTCGTACACCAGTGTCCCCACAGCTTCCCCCTCACTGTCGTCTTCAAATTCTCCGGCAACAACTCGTAGAGATACCCACGCGCCTCGTCGTTAATGCACGTAGGCGCGTATAAATATCTCTCCGCATATACGATTATGTTTGCGTATCGTAGTGCCAGTCCCGCGCCACCCACCGTGGACTCCGTTGCTAATTGCATAACCTTTTTGTTCTCGACAATATCAGGAGGAATTCTTTTTCCAATCACTAAGTCTTCAGATTTCTGTACAGGGCCCGATTTGGCAATCCGGGTTGTTCCGAATTTCCGTGATGATTCAGCAATCGGACCCGATTTCGACGTGAAGTGCATGAAATTTGTATCTGGGTGGACACGCATGCGTTGGGACGTAGGTTTTGTAATTTTTGAAGGGCGAGGGAGGTCTGATACATACGGCCCGAAGAGTAGACAGATTCTTGCGTATATGATCGTGATTACACGTGTCATGAGACCGATGCTCTGATCGAACGTTTGGTTCCACAGCGAAACGTCTCTGTAATGCTTCACTTGCTTTCTTTGATACGCGATTTTCTCGTCGAAGTAATCGGTGTTGGCTTTGTTGGCTTGCTTCGGGCCGAGATTTTGCTTCCATTTCTTGATTTTCCGCTCCGATATTTCCAACTCGGCGAGACATTCCAAGGCAGCGTGCAAGTTGGACGTCGCCTTCACGTATTTATCCATTTTCTCGACGAGTTTCTCGACGCTCTTCGAGGCGTACTCCAACTTGCCGAAATCTCGGACTCCGAGACACATTTCGGCGTAGGTTTGATCGAACCGGTTCAAGCTGGCGTCCGTGCACTTTCGTCCCAAGCGGGTGACGGTGTTAACGGCTCGGTTGAGTTCTTCGAGCTTCTCGGCGCATGCGAGGCCTAGAAGGAACCGCTCGTCGCTGGAGTTCAAAAACGCGACGCCTTGAGATTTCATGGCCCCTTCGCAAAGCTCCGAGAACTCCTCGTTGGAAAGTGACCTGTAAAGATGGATGAGACGGGACATGGTTCTGGCCGTCTCAAAAGAGAGGATGCCAAGGGTTACAGAAGAGGAAGAGGAGGACTTGTCGAGGCAGAAGAGATTGCGGGTGTTAATGTGGGTTGTTTTGGTGCTTGCACCGGAGAGCCAAGACATGGTGGTTTGCATGACCATCGGCGGCGGTGACGGCCGGGGTTAGGGTTCCGATGCCGGGTCCTGATCCAGAATTTTGTTTGGATGAAGAAGATGGTCTGATTCTAATAATAGGATCGTATTTAAATGGTGTGTGGAGATAAAGAGGGACACACATTTCCAAGCTTCTTCTTCTACTTCATAATTGACGCGTTTTATTAGTAGGAAGAGGGCTGGATTAGAGACAGAACCGGATGTAGAATCTAGCCACGTTAGCTTTTTTTTTATTATTCTAGTTATGACCGTTGGAAATTTAGGGTGTGAATGCTTTGTGTGTTGTGTCTGTTGCACACACATCAGTCCTTTAGAATTTTAGGATAGGTCGTCTTGTTCAAATCATTGCCACGTCAAAGATTCAACGAGAAGGTGGGCCCCACTAATGACCTGGAAATCACTTAATAATTAAATCCTAATTAAAAATAAAGAAGATGCATTATTGATCTACTCGCACGTCCATTCAATATTTTTCACATGAAAATATGTATCAACAACTATTGGTTAGATGATTTTGCATATGCTCATTTTCTTAGTAATTACATTGAATTCTATAATCTTATACAACCAATTGTGTGAGAGACATCAGTTTTTACCTAACTTTTTTTTTACTAAAGTTAATTTGTATAGATCCTATCAATATGGAATTATGAAAACGGCTAGCTAGTTAGATTCATTGATTATCTGAATGATCGAGTATGTCTTGTGTGAACATATATAAGAAATAATTGGATGTGACCTTTTCTTTCGAACGAAGGAAATCTTGATTTAATCTTTCGTTGAATTCTCGTTCCAAACGTACTTCATTTTTTACATGTATATGACACAAGCCAAACATTTAAAAGATTATTCATCGAGAAGACTTTTTATTTTATTTTATTTTACGTGCTAATATTGGTTTAGCTTGCATTGCCTCAAGAGTCAAGATTAAGACAAATCTATAGGACCCACGTCTGTATAGCACTAAAAAGTGTCCTGATTTCTCAAAGTGATTTCTACTTGGTCCAATAAAAGTCCTAACATAGTGACGTTATTTGTTTGGTTCTATTAAGTCAAGTCTTTCGATTATAAAAACAAAAAAAACAAAAGAACAAAAAAAGAAAAGAAAAAAATAAGTCAAGTCTCCTAAGCCATGAATCCGAGTTTCTTGATTCTTTAATTTTCTATCTTTCCCATTGAGATCGTAGAAATCTAATTTCAATTGGTGACACTTTCAGGTAAAATCTGTCATTTGGCTCTTGACTGAATTTGCATATTGGTTTCTGAATTCTAGTTGTGATTAATAATAATAATAACATCTAGGGTCAACTAGAAGACTTTGACCAGCCCAAAAGTTGGAAGAAAATAGAATTGCGAAATAGAAGCAAAATTGAAGAAAATGTTTTATGAATGCTATATTTTCTGCTATACATTGCAATGCCGTATAATACTCGGTTGCCATCATAAGAAATTTGAAACCCAGTAGGCTCATTTTTCAAGGTTCTCGTGTAATTTTCTTTCCTTTTGAAGACTTAGTCCAATCAATGGAGAGAAAATACTAAAAGAACTATCTCTCAAAAAAAAAAAGAAAAAAACTAAAAGAACTAAACAATGACAGAGGGATGATTGAATGAACTGCGGTATTATTTAATTATTACACACACACACAGAGTTAATTTCATCTTTCTTTTGTTTAATTTTCTTATTTAAATATTAATATTCAGTAGAAAACATCAAAAGAAATATAGAGCATAATAAATTGAACAGGGGATTAGAACTTCATGGTATTATACACTGACATAGTTCTACAAATAATTATAACAATTTATGAAAAAAAATTAATAACAATAGAATGTGTGTTTATTACAAACAATAATATTATGTATCCGAGCATTTGAGTCCCAATTTGAGTTCTAATGTTATGTATTACTCATTTATTATATGATGGATTTTACAGTTTATAAAATAACTTAACCACCAAATAGATGAATGACTCCAAGTAGGATTAACATATTGGAATGCCTAGCATTATTTGCAAACAAGCAAACCGCAAAATAAACATCTTTGTTATTTTGATCGAATGATTTTCAATTAAATTTTTTAGTAGCTAAAAAGTCAATTTGATCTTTCCCTTATGGTCCTTTTAAAACATAAACATTAAATTAAAAACTCTTTGTAGTTTCCTTCTAATTTTCTTTTGGTGGGGCCATTTATGCTCTAAAAATTATTTTGCACACTTGTGTACCAATTTTAAAAAATTAACTTGTATTTTATACACTCTTTAAAATTTAAAAACAACTAATCATCACTTAGACTATTTAAATTAATTGACTTTATTTACTTAAAACATTAATAAAACTATCCAACACACTCAATTTTAAGAGATTTAGTACATATTTACGATAATGTAATCAAACAAGTTGTGAATAAATTATTTAACAGAATTTTAGTTAATAATTTTTTATTTATTTTTTGTTCACTATTAAATTTTGCGTCCAAAATTATTCATAATGAAAGTATTATGTAATTACTACAAAAAAAGAAGAAGAAAAAGATGGAGAAGAAGAAGAAGAAGACCAAGAAGAAAAGGAATGGTTAAAAGACAAAAAAATATATGGCAATTTCATAGTTTTTTTTTAATTTTATTATTTTAAAAATAAAAAGTATCACACATACTTAGTAGTCAAATTCTTTTTGAAATCTTGATTTTGTCATTGTCCATCTAAGTATTCATTAAGATTTTAAAAATAAAAGTTTTAGGTAGGGTATAAGGTACGAGAATTTTCATTAAATAATGAGTGTGCTACATGAAGAACTCAAAGTAATGATATAATAACAACTTATAATAAGTTGTTCTTAAGAATAATTCACATGATAGGTATTTTTGTAATAAATTTTTTATTAAATTAGAGTGTTCAAAACCATTTTTAAAGTATAAATAACCCACCATTTTCTATTTTAATTTATGTATTCCAAGTGAAGGAAGTCTTAAGATAGATTACGTGTATTTTACCGGTAATATCCTTCATTATTATGTTCATTACCTCGTTTCCACTATCACGTCGAAACTTACGTATATCTCCTTGGGCATAACATCCTCTTTCCTAACAAACTTCATGGATGTATCCAAAATGATTTGTTTAATCTATAATTTTTTTTTTTAGAATAAAATCCGCATTCAGACCAGAGAAGAGAAAAGGTACAATAGATTATTATCTTTGATAATAATATCTTTCAATAATCACTATGTTGACTAATGATATTTTGTCACAGAGAAAAAAATCTCTTTTTATTGACTACTTGAGAGGGTCGTATCAAGAAAACAGTGTTGGATTATTAGCACCTCTTCATTAATCTTATTAGCACCTTTTCTATCACAGTTATATTTAAAGATAAATATAAATAAAAATAAAAAAATAAAAAATTTATGTAATCCCTATTTTTTCATCTACAATTTTAAGCTCGATGAAAATAATATTAGTGTTAGTGCCTAAAATTATAATCATTTTTACTGTGCCAAGTGTCTAGAACATAAAATAAAAACAGATGATGAAATATTTTCATGTTACTCCAGGTTTGGGTTAAGGAACGATGACACTTGGCAATAATAGAAACCATATGGCAACTTGTATTAAGCTCGAAAAAAAATCACTTGTGCAATCTGAAACATCAACAATGAGTAGCACATAATTATTATTAACAGGATCAAGAGTTGAAAATTCAAATATGGACAAAAATGGTTACCAAATCTAATAGAGTAAAATAAAATAAAAGTATTAATGGTGGAGATTTAGATATGAAATCAAATAACCTATCAATTCCGCTCTTTTTAATCTATAAGTACATGCTAAAAGAATTGACAATGGACTTTTTGGCTAATTTCTCACCTGACTAAAAGAAATCCGGATTTTAGATTCATAGAATTATAAAACAAATGCTGACAAAGGCATTAGCGTACATTTACATGTACATGCTCAAATCTAGTTTGTGAAGATACTCAAAACCAAGAAAGAAAATTCATTTTAATTGCACAAGCAGGTATAATTTCATCTTTTGTGTACTCAAATTATTGAAGGTGTTTGGCGCCATCTGTGAGAAATTGGATGAAAAGCCATGACACTTGATCATGGATGAGAAAATTTCATTTGTTAATTCAATTGTTTAAAATAACTTTTAGAGTACAAATAGACCGCCTCAGAAAAATGAAGAAGTTCTCTTCATTCTTTTTTTTTTTTTTTTAAGGCTAGAAGCCTTCTTAAATAGGCTTTTGAATCACAAGTTAATACTAAAACAATAGATTAAGTATGAAAATAAATAAATATAAAACCATTAAACAAATTATAGCACAGAACAATTAAAAAAAAGCAAAAGAGTTTGTGATTTTATTGACTTTTAAATGGAGTATCTTAAGAGGGTTTACACAGAAGAGCATTTTTGTTATTAAGTGAATATAATTGAAAAAGAAGTTTTGAGAAAATTTTAGAGTGCCAATTGTCTGCATGTTGGGTTCCATTAAATAATAATAGAAAAAAATTGTATTAAGAATATTCTCTCACGGTCATGGGCAAGAAAGAATTGTTTAAACAATCGCATGGCCAGCAACAGCAGCATCGATAGTACAAGGAAGTAGCAACTTGGTGCTTTCGTCAACCTAACAAGGCCGCACGGCTAATTAATCGGTGTCGTATTAGTTAAATTTTACAATCTTTAACACTGTTTCTCAGTGAAACCTCTACGAGTATGGTCTGTGAGATTGCTGTTTGTGTTCGTCTACGGCGGCGTCACACTCTCGAAGGGCTTACATTCTCTGATCTTGATACGGACCCCACTGTTTCTCCTTCCTCCATCGTTGATAACCTCACAACACTGCCTACGTGGCGCCTGCACATTCTATCAATCATCGTCATACATGTTGGACGTTATGTACATAGAAATTCAACCTTATCATGTCCTGCACGAATTGCGCGTAAATTGTTGCTTATACTAATCAAAACCCTTGTGCAAGTTGGCCTATTCTTAACCAATAAAATTGTAACAATTAGGTCTCACAGTTAACGTTGGTACGCTATTTTCAATATTTACCTAAATGGGTCCCTTTAATTTAAGGTCAAGTGACCATATTCTTAGTAAGTTAACTAATTTTGGAATCATAAAATCGATGGATGCAATGATGCGCTGTGAGTCAAATAACATATGATAGGTTTCAAAGAAAGCAAATGTATGAAGACAAAAGAGAAAGATTAATCTCACCAATTTCCAATGGTCTGGATCCAAAGTGGAAGCTGAGACTTCGAAACGTTTGACGGCCAAAGCTGGAGCATAGGCTTTGTTGTCACAATCTTTGTCATGTTCACTCTTAACTCTTTCATACGTGGTCAACGATTGGTCTTTACCCTTACCCACTTTCTGAGCCCGATCCAAGAAATAAATAATGGGTCTTTCACACGGGTTCGGGCTGAAGTATTGGGTGTTAAAAGTAAACGGCTCATCCGACCAACTCCTCCAAGACTTGAACGTCAAATACGCCGTTTCCAACCTCTTAGCCGTCTCCAAAGAGGGATACAACTGTACGGTGTAACCCCAAGAGACGGAAACGGTCCAGTTTCGACTCATATCGTAACAGAAACTCTGCTGCACCGCCCGGTCCGGATCCATTTTATACGCACCCATGAGCTTTTTCAGCGATTCGATCTGTGACATATTTGGAAATATCGGCAGCACATAGTCCAGATGATGCAACGATACAATTGGTGCCAATGGGTGCGCCGCTAATAACCCATACGGATCCCCTCGTATATCAACCTATACCAATAATTAACCAGAATTAATCAAATGAAATATAATTAGTTCCACGAAATTCTGTCAAATTATTTTCTGTTTGAACATCACAATACCTGATGGAAACCAAGTTCTTTGGTGACGGGGACACCGATTTCAGCCATGCAGCCTTGAACTTTCTGATCGGATCCGTAAAACGAAGCGTATCGGTCAATGCAACCATCTAAAACCCTAACGAGCTCGGCGGCTAAAGGGTAACTAATAGCGAAGCCGCCGCCGCCGTAAGCCATGGTGTATGAATGAATGACGTCTTGTTCAACGCTCTCGCTATTGCCACCGATGTAATACATCTGATTGTGATCGTATCTCCCTAAAACTGTAACCAAATTCTCTAAGAAAAAGACGGTGTCGTCATCTCCGAGAACGAACCAACGGACGTCATCTAACCCTAGCCGAAACGTTTCCTTAACGATGCGTGCAATACGTATCGCTGATCTCGTACCGTACCAGCTCGTGTACTGAAACCTAGACGTGTCCTGGGAGACCTTATACGGCGGTGACGTGGCCGGCCATGTTATGTTAGGCTTCTCGTCCAGCCAAACGAAGCCGCGTGTGAGGCCCGGCTTCCACCAGAGCTCGCAATAATGTCTGCGATCGTCCCATGTCTTGGCGGACCCACCAATGCCGAATACGATGTGGGATACGTTTGTTTTGGGTTCATTGTTAAAGGTTTTGTTCTGTGAGGTGAGTAATTTCTGCTGGCTGCTTAATAATCTGTTGGTGTCACATTGAGATTGAGGGCAATTAGAGGCACTGTAACGTAATTTGTTGGATAAGGCATAGAAGAACAAGAGGTAAATTGAAATCACAGTGAAAATGAAAAGGGCAGACTTCATGAAGAGAGAAACTATGTCGATTGGTTTTATTAACGGAGAAACAAGGAACTTCCACGTTTTGAATGGATTCTGAACGTGATTTTCTCGTGAAGAAGGAGACATGTGGGCCAGGTTTAAGGAGGACGAGAACGCAACAACCCCACCAGAAAGAAATGCGTTTCTGAAAAATGAAAAATGGTTTTTGAATAGAAATCAAATTATGATCCCTCGAGAGTTGCAGATTGACGATCACTTAATGGTCAGCATTATTTTCTCCAGTTCCTCTGTTGAACGTCTCTTCTTCTTCTTCTTCTTCTTCTTAAAAGCATGAGAGAGAGAGACGTGAAATAATGTATGACAATTTTTTTCTTTTTTACCTTCAATGAAATTTCTCTTTCCTTATCATGATTTATACCAAAGGAGAAGGAAAGTTCGCTTACAATACGGCAAATTGAATTTGTGGGGGATTATGTTGTCAATATGTGTCCTAGAAAAGTCAAACTCATCATGGCATGTCATTATGTTTTCATTCAAAATAAAATATTACACCTCGCTTTGTTTTTGAATTTGTTTCCTTATTAAGAATGAGAATAACATTGTTCCCACTTTCCAGCCGTTTTGGGATCCAATATGGCATATAATGAATAAAATCTATTGACATTTAAAGAATTTATAGATTTTTTAATCTATTTTTTGCTAGCTAGGAGGATATTATTAAGGATACTTGAAGGAATAGTTATTGTCATATTTTGTTCTTGGTGGCGTAGATATTATCATAGTATACGAATAAAAATAAAAATTTATAATCGAAATTTAAGTTATGTTACTATTCATGCCAATACCCGTATTTTTGTAATGTAACAAAATTTAAGAATTTTGAAAAAGAAATTATTAGGAACTGGTTACTTTAATTGATTTAAAATTATTTTTATATACCAATTATTTATCTATTATTCTGATCCAATCATTTAGAAATTATTTAATTTTAAAAAGGGTTGCATTGGTATTAAGGAAATCGTAAGTAATAAATGTAAATTTATTATGAAAAAATAAATATGTGAAAGTATCAAAATTTCAATATATATGGTCACATTTATAAGTGGTAAGATCGCATTTATTACTTACCGTTTATCTTAGGTTAGCACATGTACTTAGAGGTTAGAGCACATGTTTAAACAAGAAAAATTCAGAAAAAAAAATTAAAATTAGTAATTTACTTTTTTACCAGGAAAATACCATTAAATCATATTTTTAAGCATGGAATCAATGAGAAAATTCACAGGCCATTATACAATTTAAAGCCAATTTGGTAATACTGTAGTTTTTCAAATAATTATTATTACCTGTGCTGTTAAAATAATCACCTATGAAGAGTATCAATTAAATATTTGATAAAATTTAGTTATAAAAGTGCAGTGCGTTTTAAAAGTAATTGTCTATATTTAGTAAATTTTACTATTAAATTGTTATAATAATGTAAATACTTAAATTAGACATTTAGATCTAATGTTGAATAAAATTTATTTAAACATTTATAAATAAGTATATAAAATATTTTTTATTGTATATCTATAATAATTGATAATTAAAATAAATATTTTATATTCGTAATTTATTTTTTATTTTGATATCTCTGTATAATTGGTAATAATAGTACACTCTTTAAAGTTAATCATTTTATTACCTAATTAATAAGATAATTTTGGAGTTTTATAGTATAAAAGAGGATATATACATAATTGTATTAAGAATAAAAAGTGATTCTTAAAATCCGATTTAAAAAAGTTACTCCTCTCAAAATCTGTTGTAAGACGGGGTGATTTTGAAAAAAATGACTTTTAAAATTTTTTTATTAAACAACAAAATTAACTTTTAGCTTTTCAAATATCATTTTTGAACCTTCCAAAAACATTCCCAAATGGGCCCATAGTAGTTGAATTACTACCTAAACATTTAGTTACAGGTACATTTTTAACTGATGTAAACATTCCACCCTTTGCACTTCATGAAAAAGGTAGACTTGTGAGAATAGAGTCTAATATTCTTAACTTAATTTGGATACGCTAAGGAAGTTTAGGGAAAAACACTCAATCTTTATCGTTAAAAAAATAATCAAGTATTCTTTACACTGAAATTGTCTAACTTATCAATCACTATGTTTCTCTCACGAAAAACATGCGAAAAAGATAATGTTTGTTGAAGCCATCTTAATATGACAAGAGATCCAACTTGAATTAATAAAGCTGCCATGGCAATTGATATGAGTCATTGCAAATGCAAGACACCGCAAGAGTCACTCTCAACCCAACAGAAAACCAGCCCTTGTTAAAAATAAACTCCATAGCATGAAGAATAGCTTGAACGATAGTAAAACGATTAGAGCAAATACCTAAAGGATTGGCAAAGCTACCATAAAAGTTGCTCGAACTATCATGAAATGCATCTATAGCAACAAAGATGTTAGGTTTGCCCTTTGATATATAAACCATTTCAACTAAAAATTACTAGAAATTAAGTTCTATTTCCACTTATGTGAGAGGGTGGCAACTCTAATTTTTTTTACTATCCACAAAATCTTACTAGTTAGGGTTGGATTTTTTAATCTAACATTGTTAGATCCTTAATCCAATGTTAGACTTATATGTGAATAATTATGTATTGCATAATGTCATATAAGGTTAACCCAATTAAAAGTGATCGATTAAGATTTTTGGTATTATAAGCTTTAATGCATCTGCTAGGGTGTGGGCTTTTAATATGTATAGACCTAATTGTATTTTAATTTTATGATAGGCGAAATTAAAAATACTTAAAATAACAGGCAAAAGTTGTCTTTATAAGTGGCCATATTCTATAGGTCACATATATTTTTCTATTCTTTCTAAAATCCCATCACTAGAGAGAGAGTCTAGAGAAACTTAAAGGATTCTCTAAGAGAACGTGTAGATTTAGAAAACCAACCACACAACCCTAAAGAGCTATTCACCATTATGGATTCAGGTATGCTTCGGCATAATTCATTATTGATTCTTGGTGATACAACATGAATATTACTGGAGTATAGGTGATGGTTTTCAACAAAGGAATTTCTTGTTCTAATAGTTAGAACTAATCAATATCCACATAATCTTAAATTAAATCAATTAAAGAAATATACACCGCTTCCAAATATTTTGTCAATTTATTTAGGATGTACAAGTTTGAGTAGTCACATCGGGTAATCTAAAATTATTATTTTTAGAATAATATTACATATCTAGAACTTATCTTAAAAGATTCATCCTAAATGTGATTTGACACTCGTAAAATAATAAAAAATGATCCTTCACAATAATTAAAATAATTTATGTTACTTTTTTGAGTAATGCAATATTTACAAAGTTAGAATAAAAAAGTTGTATTCTAATTGATATGTCATTAGGTGTGAACTTATGTTATGACTAAGAAGGCCACGAGAATAAGTCAAAAATAAAGGAAAATAAGGTCTTTAATAGAAATTTAGCACAATTCTTAGTTGGGATTTTCACTCTCCCCTACTATCTTGTAAACAAATAATATCAAACTAGCATTAAGAAGATGTATATCGAGAAAAAATAAAAAAAGATCAGTCACATAACTTAAAGAGACATAATAATTTAGCGTACTTGATACATGATTGGTCTATGTTCAAGAGTATTGTTTTACTCATATTTTTTGCTAGGATTTGATCTAAACCATTAAGTGGTTGTTCTCACAAGATCTTAGTCAAATTCAATGTAAAAAAATAAAATTTATAAATTAGGGGGAGAACGAGCTAAGTTTGGGTTGAGATATGTTTTTTTGACATTTGGGAAGATAAATTGCGTTTATTTGGGAGGTGAGTTGAGGTGATATGTGTTTTGAATATTATAGAGAGCTCAATAGAACTCGTAGGAGTTAATTTAGAAAGTTGATATAGGGAGCTCAAGAAATAACTCTAGTGAACTCAAGGATAACTCTAGAGAACTAATTTAGAGACCTTAATAGAGGTCGTAGGAGAACTTAGGTGAGCTCATAAATGAAATGCGATCTGGGTATCAAAACCATCATAATAAGAAGAAAATAAGAATAAAAAAAAATAAAAAACACACAATATTTTAAGTGGTTTAGCCTTTTATCCTACATCCATGGGAGTAATAATCTTCATTCCATTATGTATGTGAAGTATTATATGATTCTCATTACAATATGAACAAAACCTTATTAAAGGTTGTTTATTGTGGATAATAACATGATGGAGATGTGGGCCTTATAGAGACTAGAGAGTTTTTTAATAGAAGAGTAATGGAAGAGCTTATTTGAGAGATAAGATGGCTAAGATCTTCTATGAAGGTATAAAAATGAAGGTAAAAGAAGATGAAGCAGCTTCTCAAGGAATCAAATCTTGCCCTTAGAGTTGGATAGAACAAAAAGAGATATATCCTTCTCTCGAGTAAGATTTTGGATAATAAAACAGTAGCCTCAAGGTTCAAGGAACTTTGAAGCTTTAACAATGGTGTTTTTGCTGTTAGGAAGAAGAACATGAGTCTTTTGTTTTAAATAATAAAGAAGTTTCATTTTCAAAAAACTTGAGCTTTATAGGAGTGTTTTTCAAGATACTTTGGTCATTTTGGATATGTGGCATCATTTAATTGCTGACCTACTTAAAGTGAGGCCATTTTAGTAATTAGCCTTGTGGTCCCTTGATAATGACACTTAGGGGTGTTCGCGGATCGGATTTTATGGATTAGACATAAATCTATATCTGATTCACGATTTTGCGGATTATAATTTTTCAATCCAATCCAATCCACGGATTGATTAACTTCAATCCAAATCCAATCCATATATCTGCGGATCAGATGCGAATTTGACTCAATTCATATCCAATCCATACGTCTGCGGATTGGATGCGGATTTGACTTAATCCATATCTAATCCACTATTTTGCTCATTAGTTTACGAATTAAAAATTTTTAATTCTCTCTAATCCATGAACTAATGAAATAAATCTAATATATAAATAATTTTACTACCAATTAAATTCAAAATTGAATAAAATTTAAATAAATTAATTGTTTGAATAAAGCTAAAACAATACATTTAAAGTTTTAAAATATAATATGCCGAAATTAATTGTTCAAATAAATCTACAATAATATGTTTAAAGTTTCAAAATATGATACACTAAGATTAATTGTTCAAATAGAGCTACAACAATACATTCAAAGTTTTAAAATATAACACTGAAATTAATTGTTTAAATAAAACTATAATGATACATTTAAAGTTTCAAAATAAAACACATTGAAAAAAAAACATCCACCTCCAATTTGTGTTTCGTACTTTAACCTAAACAAAATAAACATAATTGAAATAAATAACAAATAAAAATTTTTATTTAATAAAAAAATTAATTAATATTTACCCTTACCATCCCATCAAATGCTATTAAATTTCATCAAATATGTTCTTATCATCTTCCAAAATCTCTATATGTGTAAGACAAGAAAAATGTCAATTTTTAAAATAGAATAACAATATAAAGTCAAATAATAATCAATAAATAAAATTAAAGTTAAATTATTACATTTTACTTGTCTCAATATGTTTAATCTCATCCATTGCTTCATCATAAAAAAAGTCAATTTCTTTTTTATTTTATATTATTTTTGAATAATGGATAACGTATATTAATATTATGGTGTTAATATAAGTGTGTAAAAATTATCACATAATTACTTATTTATTAGTAATGTCACATTTATAATTTTTTTAATTATATATATATATATATATATATTTTACGGATTCACGAATTTTTGCAAATTTACAAAAGTCAATCTATATCCGATCCACCAACTGCAGATTTTCAAAATTTCAATCCAATCCAATCCATTTAATCAACGAATCGGATTTTAAAGGATCGGATCCTTACGGATCAGATAGATTAAGCGGATCGGATTGGATTCTGAACACCCCTAATGACACTTATGAGCTTAGGAGGCAAAGAAACCTTCAGCCACCTTTTTGCCTCCATAGCTGGACACATTATAAACTTTTTTTCTTGTGGTCCTGCTATTTTTCATAGGGTAGTTAAGAACATTTGATATGGCCTTTCCCTATTGCTTGCTTAGAGAAACTTCACTCTTATTTGCTCCTTATCCTTAATAAAAAAGAAGATATTTTTGTTTTCTCTCATGATGGTGTGCACTCTTCATGTGTTGGTTTTAACTACCATTATTTAAGTTTTAATAATACCTCTTGACATTGAGTATATTAATCAAAATTGTCCTTTTCTTTGAGGAGTTTATCTCTTACTTCTTTGTTAGCTATAATGTCATCTAGTCAATGGCTTTCCTTGGTTGACTTTTCTTGTCACGTATCATCGAGTTAGGGGCCCATGTCATCAATTAGATTTCTCCTCAAACAAGTATAAATACTAAAAGTCTAACTATATAAATTTATAGGGGTTAAACTTTGAAATTACAAATAATACATGATAAAGTCTATTTTAAACTATTAAAGCTATTGGGGGCCAAATAATAAAATATTCTATTTAATTAATTTTAAAATGGTTGTGGATCAAATTGGGATTATGCATACAAATAATATAAATGATATGAAGCTAAAACAAGCAAAATGATAATAAGCAAAGCCAATAAGAGAATAATTAGTAGAAGATCTTATTATATTTTTTATTTTATTTTCCAATCTTTGATTTTATTTGATTACAAATCTTGATGACTATTTATAACCAATAAAGCATATTAATCTTCATGTGTTTAACAATACACTGTTTGAACCTTAGGGTGTTATGCACAAGATGTTATGTGCATAACATCTCATGAATTAATTAGTGTGATGCACAACTCACAATATATTTAAAGTGGTGTGACGCACGCATCACAAATCACGTGGTTGTTTTGCATTTCACTTTCTAAAGTTATTGATTAGTATGAAACACATATTACTTTTATTAAGGGTTGAATAAATATAACTCATAGTGAAAGGCTAAAATCACCAATATTCAGTATATCCACAAGCAAAAAATTTGGGACCTAAGGGGTGGGGACCTACAAACCTTAGATGGGAGATTTTCATTAATATTCCACTCATAAATAGAGTTTTTATTTACTTAAATATTAACAAATTAAGTTCGGATAGTCGTCATACGTTGTTTGCCCTCATGTAGTAGTATGTTTACAAACAAAAGCGTAAAAGGAAAAAAAAAAAAGAAAAAAATTCTAAAAAGGGTTTAACGCAACAAAAATTAACTTTTTTTTTTTTAAAAAAAATATTTTGAGATAACAAAAGGTGCGGTTTGGATAGCATGCTCATCTTTACTTTTCTCTATTTTAAAATTTTTGTAATGAGTATACATAATGACAGTATAGGTGCGCTGCCTACAAGCCATTATGGGCCAAATTCGATGTTGGGTGGGAGCTGCTTTGGGCCGCAAACCTTATGATCCCAGTATGGTGTAGCATTTTGCTCAATCGATCTAGCTATCCCATTGACACGTGTTGTATGTTGAAAGTACATATAGCCACAAATCATTTCAAATAATAACATATCTACACTAGCTTATGTTTACAAATTGTAATTGCCATTTTTTCCGTTTAACAATTAATATTAAAACATGCTGACTCACATCAATAACGAGCTTAGCTCTGGAATATTCTGGTTTACTTTTAGATTTGAAGTCAACGGTCCTTCCAATTGGAGCTTGAATTTGTCGAGTGCATGTTGAGTGGAGGTATCTTTTATTGTTACCTAGGGTGCGTGATTTTTATTCCTCGTATGACAATGAACTATAATGGGTATTTTTTGTTGTAATCGATTACTGTGTAGTCCCTTGTGGATCAAGGGTACGTTTGACAGCCTGCATCAGACACACTATGTTCAAATATTGTTTCATATTTTTTTGTGTTACTTTTGTCTTAACTTATTAGATGCAATAAAACCTCAATGAATAAATGTTTGATAAATGAAAAAACTGGATTAAGTAATAAAATCTTTCGATCACAACTTGGTCAGTGTAATAAATTAATAATTTTACTAAATGCATAAGATAATATTTTTTTTTAACCCTTCAGGCCCAATATAGTTATAAATTAATAATTAACCAAATATTAAAATTAATAATAAATAAAATTTAAAATTCATAACATTACGGAGTTTTTTTTCTAATAACTTTAATTATCTGAATTAAACTCTTTGTAAAATATGCATGTAGGGTTGTTTATTTGTTCTTTGCTCATCTTTATACTCACACAAGGCTTTTCTTATCTTATCAGTCAACATAGATTTTTTCACTCATTTCGAAAGAGAAACTATAAAAGAGAAAAATGTGAAAATTTTAATTATTTAAGACTAAAACCTAAAAAAAATAATTGAATGAAACTTGAGAATATTTTTGTTTTTATATTTCTTAATATCAAAGGCTTACACAATAGTGATATATAGTACTTATTACACAAATTGTTAAACAAAAAGATATTATATAATTACAAGTTTCCTAATTAAGCTATACTATTATGGATAGTAGCCATTGGAGAAAATACTATTGACTTGAGAAAGCACAATCAAGGCCGTCTTTAGAGTATCTGGCGCTTTAGGAGAATTTATTTTATGGGGCCTTTTTTTATTCAGCAACTTTAATGCTAAAAAAATATAAAAGAACTCAAAATTCATTTCATCTTTAGTTCTTGGGTTTCAACAAATAATGAAAAAGATCTTAAAAAATTTTGAAAACAAAACCTAAAATTTGCTTTCTTTAGAGTTTTTACAAATATAAACAAATAAATACATGAAAACATTACTATTTTGAAATTGAATATTTATAATGGTAGCACATAAAAGGTTGAGATGATAAATTGATGATCAGATAGTGGATATGACTTTGTATTCGAAAAAACTATTTTTTTTTTATTTTTTTTAATGAATTAATGTATGTAATAATTTTCTTTCTAGAGAAGAGAGTAAAAAAAATTTTCATCTATGATTTTTAGATTATAAGGATTTGAATAGAAATTAAAAGAAATACTCAAAATCAAAGATTCTAATGTCAAGTAATTAAGGTTTTTTGAGAAACTGAAAGGGTAAAAATAAATTCTAGGAAAAACTAATAATAAATGAATTGATAGTTAGATAAAATTATTTATTATATCTCTTTAACAATAAGATTACCAAATATATATTTTTTAATTAGAGAGATGTCTAATGGGCTTTACTACTATATATAACATTTTTAAATTTTTATTAATTAGAGAATTATTAATAGAATACTAAAAAAATGAGGCCTTTCTAAAATTTGGGCCCTTCCTAAAATTTGGGACCTTAGGTGACTGCCTTATTCGCCTATACTTAAAGCCAACCCTAAGCACAATTTGTACTATTTATATGTAAATATGAACATACACTAACAAAACTCTTCTCAAAATAAGAAATCTCTCTTAAGTTAATAAGTATTCATTTATCAATAAATTAATAAATTATCTATTCACCGATAAATAAATAACTACACTAAAACAATATTTCTTCTTAGTTCTGATAGTATTATTCTATAGAAGTTTTACTTAATAATTCTACCTAACGATGATCCTTGTAGAATTGGACTTCTTATTTATTAGATCAAACAATGATGAATTTCTCCTTTTGTGCTAATCTAAATCAGCCTCTGAATTTTCTCTTAAGAGGTGTCCATTTTCTTAGCTTACTTGGATGACTTTGTCACATGATACTCTATAAAGACCAAAAGGTTAGAGGGCTAGCTTTACTAGCATAAACACTCCGACGATCAAGTCACTCATTAGATTTTTGGAAATATGAAATTTTAAATTTATTAATAATTATTTACATTTTGTAATTCGAACTAATATTATTTCTTTTACTTTTGTTATATAATTATTTAAATTATTATAATTTTATGATATAAAAATTATTTTAATCATTTTAATGCTTATATGTTAATAATTTATTATTTACTAGAATAATAAATTGTATCAAGTAGTATTATTACACAGTAAGTATTAATAAAACTAAAATAATATTATTTGATAATAATAACATTATGTTATTTTTAGTTTCTAATATATAATATTTTAATTATTTTAATTTTATTATATAAAATTATTTTAATCATTTACATAGTATTTTAGTAATTTATTATTTACTAAAATAAAAATCACTTAATTAATTTTAATTAAATATTAAAGTATTAATGAAAATAATATTATACTGTTTTATTTTTACTATATAAAAATTACTTTTATTATTTAAAAAATAATAACTTATTTTTTATTAAAATTTAAGTTAAGAATAATTTAAAATATTAAATATTAATATAAATAGTAATATAAAATATTTGAATATATAATATAGTATATAATACACTAGACATGATACTGCATCACAATTTAATACAATGCAATACAACACACCTTATTACGATCCAATACGGTGCACCAAATGTACTGTAAATGTAATACTGTTATGCATTTGAATTGTAATAAATTTTTTGTCTTTGTCTATAAAGAAAGCCAAAAAAAAAAAAAAAGCAACATGTTTATTGAGAGATCAAAATGATACTTGTATTTGTTGATTTTTTTTTAATTTGATGCGGAATTAATGTAGGCATTAAGCCATTTATTTTGTGCATTGAGACGAAAAAAGGTTCAACTTTTTCGGTTCTTTCTTGTACTCAAAGAACGTACTAATCAAAGACCGGAAAAATGATGAAATTCATTTATTTTTCCTATATTAATTCGTTCGATTTTATGATTTCATATATCATTGGAAAAAATCTGTCACAAAAAAAAAAAATAAATAAATTTTTGTCAAATTAAAGCAAACTATTGGGTTGTTTATATGATAAGCTAGAGATGCGTGCACGAGAGACGATTACTTATCGACTTTATTAATTTCATAAGAAACGTAAGAAGTAATAAAGGGGTTTGACAAGATAAAAACGGGGTGCACTTAGCTCCATTCTTTACTTTCTCTTTTTTTTTTTTTTTTTTCCCCTCCTTCTATAAATTATATTGTACTGATGTTTATAATTAAAGGCCGACAAGAAACCTTCTAAAGCAGCTATGTGATAATGCTGTCCATATATCTACTCTCAAACAGACTAGATCTATTTTTAAATATTTGAAAGAGAATTAATAAATACAATACAAAGACTCGAAAAATTAATCTCAAGAGTAAGACAACGAGGTGCCCGCCACTCTATCTGAAATTCGTTGGGCATATTTTAAACCGCATGGTAATTTATGAGATCTTGTACTATCAGCAAGAAGTTATATCCATCGTGACAAGCCTCATGCCAATGAGTATGCATATTTAATTTACTCATGAAGGTTTCATGAGAGAGGAGAGAACATAAATGATGACGTCATAAATTAATGAGGTTTCTTTATTGCTCTGCGTGTAATGCAATTGCAAGGACATACTGCATGCATAAATTTGCAGGAATTTATTATTCGCACTTTGTGCATGAAGGCAGATCCCCTAGCTGAATTTGATTTTTTAAAACCTCATGTTTGCTCGCGTGCAATAACTCGTTTGATTCTTGGCCATTAATTGCTAATAATTGAATGCTTTCTCAGGAACAAGCCTTTTGAATTTGGAAATTTCATAACCTTCAACTGATTTATATCAATGGCAGTGCTTTCATCCTCTCTATCCTTTTGAATCAATGGAAATGAAACCTGACCTATGGGGGCCGGATTTAAGCTCCAAACATTTATACCATTGGCAGAGGTTCCACCAATTGAGCCAAGTAGTATCCACTACAGTTATCCCTCAGGCGCCTGAACCAAAAGAACCAAGAAGAGCCCTACTGGCCCTCATGCACCTGAACCAAAAGAACCATTACTTCAACAATATAAGCCGACTGGGTCTAACTATTTTACGTTTTCAGGAACACTTTATCACTGATGTCTAAGAAAAATGCATAAGAAATTTATTCGTTTCATGGAAACATTGCTTATTAGAATCATCTGATTCACACATGCTTCACTTTGAGATGAAACCCTAACATATATATATATATATATATATATATATCATGCAAAATTACAAAGCCCTATTGATATAGCTAATTATATAGTTAGGATACCTAATAAAAAGGACGGAAGGATATGCTATGCATTCGAGGGGTTTTTATAATAAGAACAAAGAAAAAACAACAGCTACATAGTGAGAGGGTCATAGAGCCTTACTCTTAAAATCTTCTGCAATAGCAACAAAAGCACGTCATAAAAGAGAAAAGAACAAAAAGTTACAACTAACTTATCAAATGAAAGCTAGCAACATGGCAAAATCCAAGAGTCAAAAAGTAACTGCATTAATAATAATCTATTATCTCATAAATTAGTAGAAGATATGGTGCCAGATATATCAAATAATCTAATTATATCTAATATCAATCTGCATCTGTCACAAACCAAGTAAAGATCCACAACCTATACCGAAAAGAATTGTGCGTAGGATATATAGGGTTTGTATAGTATCATAGAAGTTAATTTGGAGCTTGTAGAGCACAATCATGGAAGATGAAAAAGGAATTTTTTACATTTTGTGCCTTCTCTTTTGCTGATTTAGCTATCCATGTCCAAAATATTCAAGTAAAGAATACAACTAGGACTACTGAAAATATGATAATTAAATCATTACAGCTATCCAAAAAAGTGAAAGGGAGTATGGCAGCTTAATGGAAAACTTTTTATAAGAAATCAAAATGAACTAAATACAAAATCAAACTTAGCTCTGCAAACAATCAGCTGCCGAGAGCTAATAGAAGCATGATATATATGCTTAACAAGATCATTAATAGTACCCTTAATGGGAAAAAGTTGAAGAGGTTAGATAAGGGGGGGAAAAAAACCTCTCTAATTATTGGATCTTAACCAGCATGAAATTCAGTGACTAGAAGATCGATAAAGATCCTTGGTGATCCTGCTGGCTGATGCCTCCCGAGGCTCCGGCCCTAAACGAAGCTCTAGGTCTAAGTACTGGTCAATATGTGATGATGAAGATGAACTCTCACCCAACTGCTTCATCATCTTCTCTTCTTTGCTTTTTGGAGTGCAAATTCTCTCTTGAACACTAGATTCTAATATGACGGCACCTTTGTCTTCAGAAAAAATATTAGGAGCTTCAATATTTGGATTTGCTGCCTTTGCAATGTCCAAAGAAAGCAGATTTTCCTCAGAAAATTGTCTAAGTTTGGCCCTATCTTTCCTGTGAATGTTCATATGACCTCCTAGTGCTTGTGCGTTTGAGAAACCTCTCTTGCAGAAGGCACAAGTATAAGACTTGACATGGCCTGAATCTGAACCATCCAACTCATCAGAGCTCCAAAATATTTGGCTAGACTTTTCGACGCTTGATGCTTGGGAGTTTGTTTCCATTTTCGAGTTTCCTTTTTGTTTTTGAAGAGGAGAAAGAGATTGAGAAATGGGAAAGTAGAGATAGTCAACTTGTCGGTTGTAATGTATCAGGCCTGCTTTGGTTTCTAGTACCACATTTATATATATGCATGAATAAATAATTTGTATGTCACCTGTTTGTAAAATGACTGAAATAGCCGTATAAAGGTCAAGCAGTTATAATTTTGAAGTAGTACATGTACACATATTCATGCTAGTAGCGCACGTTTTGATTATTAAACTCAGTAATAATACTTCTCAAAAAAAAAAAAAAAGGAAAAATCATTGATAATACATTTGTTTTAACCAGTCAGTATTGACAGGCAAAGCAATGGCATATTCGAGCATGCACTGATGCTAACCGGTTATACCGTGGGGAAAAAGTTAATTATGCTCAAAGCTAGCAACTCTAGAATTGTAACAGCTATATGTGTGGCAAAAGGCGAGGGCACGTTTAGATCTTGTTTGGTATTGAGAAGGTATAGATGTTATGGGAAAAAAAATTATAACTATAAAATAAAAATTAAGTATGTAACAAATATAAATTTTTAAGTAATAATTTTATTATTAAAAATATAATAGATTTTTCATCATTAAGTATAAAATCAAATCAACTTATCTTTTAAAATACAGTAACTAGTGTTTATCAAAGACTTCAGTGCTAAACCTTTTAAGCTACAACTGTCCAACTTTAAATGCAAATTAGGTCTTAATTAGTGGGTACAACATGTCTCATATTTGGAATCAGTTTATATAGATTTGAAGAAAATTGAGTTACCATTATGACTTGAGAGGGGAAAAAAAAGAGCAGGAATCTTTATAAAACTTTTATCACAAGTTTAACGCTATGTGAAAAGTTATAGTTCTTAATGATCGTAGACATCTCTTCGCCTCATTTGTCACGTCAAGTGTTTGAATCCTCCAATTTACATTGCAAGTTTAAATTTATTCTAAATATATAAAAATATTCATCTAAATTTAAGCGCAAATATCTAGACTACACCATCATATAATTATTTAAGCGATTCAAGTAGACTTCAGTGACAGACCAAGGTTGCATAATTATTATTTTGCAAGTAGCATATTTGAAGAATTATTGTTGTTGGATCAAAGAGAGAAGGCTAAAAGGTCAAATTGTGTTTCGCGTTTGTTTTAATGAACTGTTTTTTAATCTTTTCTGATACTGAATTGTTCTTCAGGCAAATTGAAGCGTTACCGAAACAGGAACTAGGATGGCTCAATAGCAACTCACTCAATAGACTTCCGAATTCCTAGCCTTATGTGCAATTCAAAGGGTGTAATTGTCATTTCATTGAGGCCAAATGCTATATATACATCTTAACATGCTTCAAGGACATTTTGACTATACAAAATAATTATAATTTCTTTTATTCTTTAATAGATTTTATTTAAATTTGTGCAAGTCAAAAGCTTGATTATAAACAATAGAAACATGCATCGAATTAAGCTCATTCAAGAAAGGATGGGTGGCCAAGTAAATAATTTTTTTAGCCTAAAATCAAATTTTAATTATAATTAATAATCCTTAAGATGAGCAATGAATGAATTGACATTTACTTATTTTGATTTTTAAGACGTGCGTCCGACATCAGTTTCTGTTAGCAGCTTACGTGGGGCCTAACAGCTCCATGACGTGGCAACATTTAATCCGACTAAGCATTGGGCATGATGCCATGACGTCACACTCGATAATGACACTTCAAAAAGGGCAGCAACGTAGATGTCTGTTGTTATCCATGCAGTGCCTCCATCACCGTCCAAACTGATGACTTAACAATATATTAGAAGGATCATGCGGCCGCCGGTGACTGTAGGTCGTCCATTACGTTGATATTGTAACCGACAGTTTCATCATCTTTGTAAGAGTCTTGACACGTGGATAAAGTTGTGCCGGACCGACCGGCAGTCACATTAATTTATTTGTAGAAGTGTATTAAGATATTTTAATTTCTATAATTTATATCTAAACTTAATTTCCAGATAATTAAGCTAATTGCTGTTGTAAGTTGACATCAAGATGTACGTACAGTCATGTTTTAGTTTGTCACGTACTGCGAAAGTCTCCCAAGGACTTAAAGGAAAAGAAATATGTAGAGACTGTAGTGATCTAGTGCTTGTACTTATCTTGATTCTTTAAGATGACATATACAAATACAAATTTGATGTTTTTTTCAACTAGCCAACCACACTCTAGCATCTGTCCTTCATTAAAGATTTTTTTTTAAGTACAATCATATTTGTTAACGAAATTACCATATCGAAAAGCTTTCGATGTTTGGTACGTAACATTAGTATTAAAAATTAAACTTTAATTTTAATAAGTCCCCTTAGACGTAATTTAAGGCCATATGATTTAGCCTCACTGATTGCATTTTAAACCTCTAAATTGATGATCTTTAATATAATTTCTTAGGTATTTAAGTTAAATTTGAGATAAATATTTTAGTCACAAAGACATTATTTTAGGCGACAAAAATAATTTTGGCTCCTACAACTGCGAGTGACACAATTTTTACGACTAATGTGTAACTATTTATTTTGCATTGTAGACTAGTATTATTAAACTAATATTGGTACTAAATGATATGGCATAGAGTGAAGGACGCAAGATTTCGATTCAGTAGGGGCCATAAAGAAGAAAACTAAAACTAAAGTAGGTTGCAACATTATATCATTAATATTAAGGAGCCACTAGAGGGGGCATATTGAGAAATTCTAAAACATAGTAGGTTATAATCAAATTATGTAAGAAAAGGGTATCTAAACTTAAAATTCATGTAGACATGGAAAACTTTAAACTAATTAAGATAGTTTTTTTTAGCAACCCTATGATTGCACCCAATTTGCTCTGATGGCGTGCGAAATGTTACTCATCAAATGGATAATATATTATCACAAATTTTAAATATGTCTTTTTTTTTTAATTATATGGGACTATTGTTTAGATTACAACTCATATTTCATGAGACTACTATATTGATATTTACAATCAGATAATTATTGAGACTAAATTTAAAATTCTTATATAACACTGCCTAAATTTTACTCTCTTTAATATTCGAAGGTTGTCTACGCCACTTACATTTTGAAAGAGAGAAAACTACTTTTACTCAAATTGAGAAAGGAAATTAAACCCCCACAATGTGTTGTAGGGGCTCGAACCCATGCCCTCACAATTGTGAAGGCAAACTTGGCATATTTTAAATGTGTTTTATTATGCTGTTTGATCACTCACTTAGCAAATGACATATAACTTGGGATGGATATTTTAAAATACAATTTGGAACATAATCAATACTCATATTAATTTTTCTTATAAGTCTAAATAGTTAAGTACAAATTTCCTATTTACAGATATCAAACATGAGTTACATATTTCCTCCTTTTTTTCTCATTAGCTAGACATTGATCTACTTAATCATCAAAGAGTCTTTTGCAGATATTATCTATATATTGGATAATTTGTATCGTGGTAGAGCTCATATCTGTAAAAAGCCATACTTCTCTGAGGTAGTATTTTGTTTTTTATTTGAAATCTTAATGGGTCTAAATTTGATTGAGATATGAATAAGCCTCAATACAATGAATATAGGTGTTAAGTTATTTTTTTTTAAATAAAACATCTGAAATATAATATTTTGACATATATTATCTCATAACTATTAATAATACTTATATTTTATTCATTAAACACATGACAAGTTATAAATAAGTTATTTAATTAGTAAAAAAAATTTGATCATATTTACCTTAACAAAGCATGAAAAATAAAATATATATCTAACATAAGTGTTTTTTTACATTAATATATGAATTTTATAATGTTATTTTTAGTATCTTATGTTGATATTTTTCATATTAATTACACAAGCCAATCAAGAATTGTTTTATCATTTGAATAAAATTAATGTATTAAATAAAATTTAAAATCTATTATAAAAATTGTAAATATAAATATAAATAGATGGACCTATTATAATACACACTCATCTAAATTTCCATTATGTTTAAGATTCTCATTTACCAAAAAAAAGAAAGAAAAAAAATGTTGAATACACACATATAACAAAAAAAAGGAATAACTAAAAAATAATAAAAAAGGATAATTTATATAATCGGAAATAAATTTTTTTAATGGGGATATTAATGAGAGAAAATATCAAAGTTCCATTCAAATATTTTGCTATTTAGATAAAAGTTAGAATATTTAATTTTTTCCATTCAAATCTAAATATCTTATAATCAGATATAAGCGATAGGAAACAAACAAATTCAAAAACTGAAAATGTCGGAAAATAAGTAAAATTCAGACTTTAGACAAAAAATAAACAACCCCTTAATGTACAAAATTTGGCTACATGTATCTAGGCATTCACACTATATAAATGGATTAACATGGTGTTAAATAGCAGCAGTATCACACAAATCTTGTGGCTATTAAAGCCGAATCTCAAGGACGATTTGTCAACTATATCACTAAAATGAAAATTCAACTGAAAAATTCATTAATCAACTATGATGGTACATAAGTAAAACACAATCCCTCTTCTATCATAAAGTACAATAAAATCTCAAAATATTCAGTACTTAACATTTTCATGCTTTTTAGACAAAACTTGTGTTTTCTTCGGTATGTTAATGTTGTTTAAATACAAATCAATTTACTTTTTTTTGAGTTACCTAGCAAACAATCAGATTGCTTAATCCACTATACATAAGCCAAGCTTTTTCTTGTCTTTTTTTTTTTTGGCTAGCAGTTACAAACAAAAATTACTCACCAGCTAATTCACGCTGACAAAGATGAATAAAAATACATAAAGTGAGAGAGAAACAGAAAATGTATTAAATTTTAAGGGTGAAACGGAAGAGACATTGTTTAGAAGAGAGCTATTTAAGGTACATGAAAGATATAGGAGACAAAATAGGAGGAAAGAAAAGAAAAATTAATTAATAATATGTTGCGAGGAGCAATTAATATAAATAGAAATCAGCATTTAATTTGATCTATTGATTTTATTGGTGTTGAAAGGCTAAAATTTTGTGTACATTATTGTGTCATAAAAAGAGGATCCTATCCCTATATATATAGATAAATTCATAAATTATTGTGTATGACAGGAATCAAATAATGATTATAAAATTCAATATTAATCAGAGATATCATGATTAGCATACAAAAATAGTTAAATCTCGACCATACTATAGTATTAATATATAAATACAAAATCTTTAAAAGCAGGAGAGCTTTGATTGAGAATGGATCCTGATTAATGTGATAAAGTACATGCATTTGGTTAAGTTTGCACAATTCGAAATCACTTTCTTATAGATCGTATACATGGTTTAACATTTTAAAGTAAAACTACAAAAAACTAATTATAATGTAAAATTTTTACGTAAAATATATTTATCTTTCCTGTTTTTGGGGGAGTAAACGATTTATATTGTCAAATGTATTAGATAGTCTATTTTTCGTAGTTATCATAAATCTATATATTCTTCTCATAACATTCAACTTTTATATTCATTATAGTATCATGCTCACGAGATTCTTTGCTTGGGTTCTCACATAAAAAAGTGGGGTAAATATTATCTTTTTCGTTTATGAAACGTGTCTCTATTAATATGGCACAATGATTAATGATCCATATGGATTTTGCTACACTGCACCAGAGCATAATTAATTTTCTTGAGAAAACACCTTCTAGTATATTAATTGCATGCTTCTAGGGTAAGAGTTAATTGATTGTACTCCAAATATTTTAATGGAAGAGAGAGTTCAGAGTGTGCTCGTGAATTACAGAGGAACCAGCTCCCATGCAAATAAACTCTTAGTTGTCACAACAATTGTAAACAAAGCTACGTCCAAACAACCAACCCAATTACTCTGGAATTGATTCCTGAAAATTCTCATTCTTTAAACAATAATTTGGAATTACTAAATGCCCCAAACTTAGAAATGCACGAGAGCCGAGAATAACATGCCATCATCCCTCACTCAATTCCATTAAAAATGAAAGAGCAGAAAAACGACATATCATCCCATGTGCATTTCTGCCCACTGCCTCCGAAAAACTTCACTGAAAAACGCTCTGAGTATATATCAGAGTCACACCTCGCTAGCTGTTATTACGCAAACCTATCCAACTCACAAACCCTAATGAAGACAAATCCTAACCAACCAAAATAAATATCTTACACATATATAGTACATTCGTAAATGCCAATGCAAATAATCTTACTTTCCCCTCTAGGCTTTTACTTCCATTTCCCTGTCACATACGATTATTTGTTGTGTTTAGTAATGGGTATGAATAAAAGTCTCGGTCTTAACTACATATGTGCGCGCGCGTGTGTAGTCTTGGGTTGTGATTAGGGTTTGTTTAGAGAGATTTATGATTCATACTTTATTCATACTTTTTGAGGATTTAGAATTTTTTAATGAGAGGGTGTGTATAACTAATTATACGTACAGAAAGAAACAAAAGATGCGTAGATCGCGCTTGTTATGGTGATGTGTGATAATATTCTCATTGGGAATAAAAAATTGGGCATTATTATATCAAGTGGAATACTTAAATGGACTTATTCTCCGGAGTTGGTGCTATTTTGGATGGATTTTGAAGCAAAAGTGAGAGAAGAGAACACGAGCAAATGGAGTTATGTGGGAGATGATAGTGTAACTGCAACAGATCTAAATATGTTAATAATATACACAAGAAAAAAAGGGAATCAATGTTTTGATGTATCTGGCTTATATGCCTTGAAAAATCCATATCTGTGTGTTGTGGGTTTAGTTTAGTTGTGTCTGATATAGAATTAATGTCAGTGAAGTACTGAATGGGGAAAAGGGCTAGCTCACGCCATTCCATGCAGGTTTTAGTCAGTTTCTTTACCTTTACATCCCACAACTCAAATACCCTAATTACATAATCAAACAGCTTAAATCGCTCTTAAATCGTTCTCTGCTACACATGCACAAACAGCTAATTCTACACAAATATCATAATTACATAATCACCCAAAAACTCTTAAATCTCTCTGACTACGCATGCACAAAAAATCAATTCTATATAAAAGCTTATGCAGCTAACTCATACTCAAAAATCTGCTCATGAGTTTAGGTTGTCCAAATCTATTGTCAGCCGGTGTGGGATCATGCTCTTGACAATAAGAGCATGCTTGACAAAGAGATAAAATTGGACGTGGTGACTTTCTGTAGCGTGAGCATAAATACTATCTTGCTTCTATGAAATTAACACACAACCGATGAGCAATATAACTGAAGCATAATATAAAAAATTAACATAACGAGAAGAAGGAATGCATAGGATTTATCAATCTCGATTTCTTATGATTCAAATATTTTAGTGTATATCGATGAAACCGGAAACTACTATGTTATCCACATATAGAGAATTGAAAGAACAATGCTCAGATGTGTTAATTGTGATGTGTTTCTTTGAAGAAAGGCTGAAAAAGGAACTTTTTGTTATTTTTACACGCTTAAAATTCATGACCGGAGAGAGCAAATTGATAGATATGAAAGCATGAGGCTCTGTAACCTCAGGATCAAAGAAGAAATACGAAAAGGAAAGCACAAATGAACGGAAACTATTGTGAGGCACTATTTTTTCTATATATTACTTTACCTTAGGCGGCGGGTCACCAAGCCTGAGCTCAAGATCCAAGTCCTCAATTGAGCTAGGGTTAAGTACTTTGTGTTCTTCTGATTGAAGATGATCTTTATCATGATCTATTGAACATGGCTTCAGGAAGAAAGGTAGTGATGATGCTTCAGTTCTCCTTCTCTTGCATCCAACAGCTGCTTCCTTGCCAGCAGATAAAGTTGGGCGTGTTCGTCGAACAACCAAATTCAAGCTCACAGACAAATCTGTTTTAACATAATCTGCCTTAACCCTACATGCTGATTCTACAATTGTGGAATTATTCTTGTCAGCCACCAAATTTGAACAAGATTTAGGAGAAGAAATAGGAGACCTCTTGTGTTGTTGCTCTTGCGCAATTGGAGAAGATAAAGAAGGAATAATCAAGGTCTTTTCTGGACAAGTCTTTTGAGTAGATGGATGAGCTGAAACCCTAGAAGGTGAAGATGATGATGTAATAACAACAGGATCGGAATTAGGGCTAGGGTTATAAACAAAGTTACAAAGCTGCTGAGATGGGTATTGATGAAACCCCAAAGATGCAAAAGGATTATTATTATTTTGAAGGTGATGATCGTTGTTGTTATTTTGAAACTGATGATCATGATGATGAATTTCATTTTGGGGATTTGAAGAAGAAGACTGCTTTAGTCTTGCTCTATCCCTCCTATGGACATTCATATGACCACCAAGAGCTTGAGCTGACCTGAATTCCCTCCTACAAAAGCTGCAGGAATAAGATCTTGGAGGCCATATGCACCCACCTAGAGGCCCTGCTGCATCTTCAGCAAAAGCTTGTTCTTCCCATGAATCATCGTATGAATTTGTCGATGGAAAATGAGAACCCAAATCATGTTTTCGCTTAGTCCACATCCAGTACCCTGCTTGCTCCATTACACTAAGCTGATGAGTATATCTTCTATATGAAAAAGGGTATTTAACAAAGGCTCAAAGTGAGAAGACAACATGAATCGAGATGGAAATTAATCATAGCAAGAGTCTATAGTTTGGAGACTTGATGTGGAAATTGTAAAGAATAATAAAAGGGGCTAGGAAATATTGATTGCTTGGTTAAGGAAGCTGTGTTGGTGGGTACTCTACCTTGTCTATACCAAAGTACTGTTGTATATATCTGGTTTTCAGCTTAAAATTAGTAACTGTGATTATGCTTTTAATCAATATTTCTTTAATTTTTCTCACTTTTTTTGAGATTGAGAGGAGGAAGCTAGCTAGCGAGCAGATGGCATAGAAAATTACAAGTGTGGGTCCATAGGAGAGTGCATCTCTGTGGTATAGCGGCTTACAGAGAAACTGTGATAGTCTGACTGAAATCTCCTAAGAAAGATTTTTCAGTTCATGTGACATAATGATCTAAATTTACGCATTTCATCCTTAATATGTTACATTAGGATTTATACCTTCTTGATTACTAATGACAATCTGTAGACTTGTAATTCGGTTTTTTTTTTTTGTCTTATATTTGAGAAATTTCATTCATTTGACCCCGTTTGCCTTCACAATTTCAAAATGGTATGCTGATTCTTAAACCCCGATTCTATGGCAATTATAGACTCTCTCCATAGCCTCTACGCTTGGAAGAATTTACTTCAAATAATTAATTACTAGATTTTCTAAGTAATATCCTAATATTTCTAAGTTAAGTATATACCATCATCTATTGAATAACCTATTTTCATTACTTGTAAATTTATTTATTACTCCATCCTATCATTCAACAGGAATGCCACATGATCACTTGAAATTGTAAAGTCGAGTTGGGATACTACTTATTCATAAAAAGTGTACACATCTAAGAGAGATTCGAAAGAGAAAAAAGTAAAATGGTCAGTGATCACAACCTCGTGGACTCTCCAGCAACTTTCTTCAACAAAATGGAACTTCGGATTATTTTGTTTGTATCATGTTTTGTTATGCAATCTTAAACAAAATTGCTACTTTACTGTCGTTGCGTATGTAATTAATAACAAGCTATTATCACACAAATTAATAATATCTTATTACGTATTTAATCTTTTGACTAGCTAGCTCAACTGGCGTGAATGTAAGAAAAGATTAGTGTTCAGTGGGTGATGTTTGTCATTTTCATCCAAATATTAAAAAAAAAAAAACTGTGCCATATTTAAGACCCTGACAGTCAAAATCAGTTAGATAAATGAATAAGAAGAGTGGTATGCAGAACTTTGCTTTGAAAATTACCACTTTGATCTGCCAGCTTACCACATTAACTTAGAGTAACATAGTAAGGATAATTATATTCATTTCATATCACAAACCACGGAGAATATAAATATGGACTGATGTGTATTAATAATACGTTACCAAATCTGGAGTTACTCGTCCTGGCCAATAAGCCGAATCAGTTAGATAACGCGAACTGATTTTTTTTTTCCCTTAAGTTTTCAATTTTGATTTCGAATCTTTTGAAGAGAGATTTTTCTGTAAATGTGCTAATAGTGTTAAGTAGCTTGTGAACTGACAGCAAAGACACTTGCTCACTTGTATACAAAAGCACGCCATTTAGCATAGCACATGGCCCTGAAGTCACATATTAGTACATTTTTGTTAAATAATTAGCCTAATATATATGAGACACGTGCAAATGGGCGTGCATTAATACGTACATTCTCCGATTTTCCCGTAATTGTAATGAAAGGTTTGTATTTTTCCTCTTTGGCGCAGAGATGATCAAAGAAATTAACATTCGGATGATCGGATCTGAGAATTCAAAAGCCATAGTTTAGAAGTGCTATCTGCCGCAGAATGGTCTCAAAGTTGTCAATTAATCTTACGATATCTGCCAAAGCAAACAAAAGAAGAAAAATTAAATTGCCCATCCCTAGAGATTAATTGTGCCCAATTAATGTACTTTGTATGTCACTGTGACCAATTCCAATGAAGGCTAGAGTTTAGTTCAAATAAAGGAATGTGAAGCAAATGGCGTACATTTTCTCACAAGACGACAATAAAATGAGCCTCCAAATTATGGAGGAAAAATGGGAATATGCATGACCTATATTTTAATTAAATGCGTAGGTCCATTCTTGAGGAATATTTGCTTTGTTAGGAAAATTCAAATTAATGTTTTTTTAATCTTTTTCTTTGACGAATTAATGAGAAGACCTTTAACCTTGAAATATACACCGTGTTCATTGTCCATTGTATTAGTTAATTAATTATGTTGCTTAATTTGTATCTTAACGTACGACTAGAAGTTGATGATGAAGTCGACTAATGATACATAGAAATAAAGACTCCAAAGAATCTAGTTGGACTGCAGCTCTTGTATCTTCCAAGAGACGTATTAAGACGATTAAGTGGAAAGAGAAATAGTGGGGAGGGAGCGTTCATCATATTCATGATCATTAAGGACACGACAAAGACGACAACTCTTGAAAATTTTTTAAATGTACAATTACCACTTTTTAAATTCATTATATATATATATATATATCATCAATAATTAATGTTGTTAAATACATTTACGTAGAGAAAGAAAACATGTTGTGTCGCTTAAATCTGTCCTTAAAAAGTTAGGTTCACCCATTTCTTATGTGCTCCCTGGCTGTTTTCTGAGTGACTCTTAAGGTGTCGACTTGATGTAATACATTAATTTAATTATTTGTATCATGTCAAATGTATAGTACATCATATTGTATTTTTTTAGATTTTTTTAATCTATTTTTCTTTTTATTTTACAACTCATTAATTAAAGTCTATCGTAAATTACAACTAAGTTTTTTTTTTTTTTTTTTTTGCAAAATTATACTTTGATTCCTCTTAGAAATTATTTTGTCACTTGGGCCACTGATCATTGATCAATTTTAATATCTCATTCAATCCTTGGTAGTAACACAATAATAGAAAAAAGAAAAGTACACGGTTAAAGGGTAAATGTGATACTTGAGGATGACACTTTTCCCTTGTAGTTTTATAGTTTTGCCACTTATCCTCTATAATTTTCGTAACACCATATTAACCCATTATTAATGTCAAAATTTTAATAAACGGAAAAAAAAAACTTTATTTTGGCATTGAATGAGTTTTATATGAAACTTTGACATCATGGGGTAGCACAATATTATAAAAAAGACAGGGTTATTTGCAATTTAAAATTTACTCAAAATACTCTTTTACTTTGTACACTTATGTAACAAATATAAACAATTATCTTTTACTCTACACTCTCTTTCAAATACCAAAATTACCCTCCATTAATCTTATGCAATAAATATTTATTTCTCTCTTTACAACCGTAAAATATTTATCAAACCAAAAAAAAAAAAATCAGTTGAACTCATTTAGAAACTTACATTCTTTTCTCATTTTCCCTAAGTTTTTCTCCTGCGTTTTTCTTCTCATCGTTTTTTCATTCTTTTTGTATTTAATTAAAAAATGTGAATATTATAAAGCTTTACAGAATGTGCGCATGTGCCTATTTTCCCAATAATTATCCATGGATTTTGGATGAGTGGGGATCGTAGGATTCAAAGAAATTTAAAAGGACCAGATCAATGTTTTTTTTCTTAATTTACTGGTGTATTTCACTGTTTTCCTTTCAATATTTATTCTACTTAGAAATATTAAGTCTAAGGGATTGTGTTTTGATGTCTTTTTCCAGATGAGTTGACAGAAACAAATTAAAATATGAGGAGGGTGTACTGTGCAAATGTTCGTGAGTCTCTAAAATAATAATATTTTATTTAGTTTTATCAACTTTTTCATAATTGGAACTATTACTTTACATTATATGTAAGGTAAAATTTTTTTTAAAGGAAGTGGGTCTCACGTAAATTCTACACTTAATTTTATGAGTGATAGTACTTTACATTAAATATAAGATAGTAAAATCTTTTCATAATTGATAAATTATATTATGTTATTTTAGTAATATAAAATTTTATTAAAATAGAATGTTTTTAAATAGTAGAGAATGTAAATAGCCTCATTTTTATAAAAGTTATAGAGAATAAGTTGTATATAAACTCAAAAACTATGTGGGAAAGTAGTGGCCGAATGAAGACGTTGGTGATTACAATATGAAATTTTAGGAGGTAAAAATAATTATTATTAAATTGAAATTTTGCTTATTTTATGTTTGGCCCCTTTGTTGATTACATAATTTTATTATAGCCTACTAAATCTTATGATTTATCCATTATTCCCCATTAATGGCCTATAATTTTATAAATTTTATGACATTGCTTGCTCAGGTTTATAACTTTTTCATTTGTGTGTAAAAATATTACATAAGTTCATCTTTCTATAGTGTAATTTTACGTTATTATTTTAATAAAAAAATGAAATGAAGTCTTAAAAATTTATCAGAAATTTTAGTGGTAAAAACAAATTTTAAAATAGGTAAAAGTTTCATTCTATTTTCCTCTTTCTTTTTAACAAATTTAACCAACTACTAATGCTATCGAGCCGTTTCTATGAGCTATTGTGCTTAAAATAGCATCGTTACTATATTTTCAACTCACATTAAGAAAACACATAACCATTCCATCTAAGCCAAGAGTAAGACACTAAGGTTAAAGGTCTCACTCTTCCTAGATGCCATCCCTTCGAAATTTTTTATCACGTATTGCATACATCTTAGTATCTCTTGTGAAATACGTTAATTAACGTATTCAAAATGTACAATTTTTAATTGACACTCGGCCCTTGACCTTATTGGTCCCAAGCTCCCAAAATTCAATTTGGGAATTTGGGTTTGAGTCACACCCTTGAATTTGGTATTTCCTTCTCTTTTCAATTTTGTATAATTGGATGGGAGTCGATTTATGTCCCTTTATCAGAAGGGCTGTTAATCTCTCCAAATTTATGGGAATGGAATCCCAAGTTGCTATTCTATAATAATATTGATGTAAATAATTATCGATTAAATACTAATTGTAAATATATCAATTAAATTGTATTATATTAAAAAATACAATACTTTTAATTGTGTGCTCTAGAACCATTAATTAATTTGGCATGACAAAATATAGTATATTGAAAATTTTGGCTCCATTGATTATCACATGAAACCTGCTTGAAGCCAGAATTAATTTCATTTTAGTCTTAAGGAAACAATTTCAAAATGTGCCCCACGAATTTGACCCGGATTGCATGTTTTCATGTGAAGCTTTCAGTCACTCTCCTAATGCCCACGAAGGATTTGGGGAGTGCAATAAATAAATTTAAAAAGGTTGCTTATCCACTGAACCTTTGAATTAATATAAAATTTTCTCTCTACTTAACGTTTTTGGAGTTTGTGAAATGGTCTTCAATTTGGGATCCATGCATGTCGATATGAACTAGTAGTCAATGGTAACGAATTTCACTTCTGGGAGAAATCAGAGAATGTGTTTTTTTTAATTTAAACTTTTCTTGAATTAATTATTTTTAAATTATTTCTTATTTTTAAATATTATAATATTTTTTTATTCTTGTTAAGGAAAAAAAATATTAATCTATTCACTTTTTTCTTTTCCTTTTAAATAAAAATAAAATAAATTAAAACTTTTAAAAATAAACAAATTAACTTCAAGAGCATCAACTCATGACCAGTTATCGATAATTTACTATTTTCTATGTAAATTATTGCCTACAATAGCCCAAGATTGGGTCAAGTCTTTTCAAAACTTTTTGCTTAAACCATTACGTACGTTTTGTCCATCTGACTGTCGTGTTCTCTGTAGAGGGCCCTGCCATTGCTTGCCCTCTTACTCTATCTGCTTGATTTAGGGCGTTAATTATTCGATTTTGAGAATTGCTTTTTTTTCCAAGGAAAACTTTTTGCTTAATTCTAGTTTATGATTGTCATGTGGCCCAATTACAAAGGCTGGAATTAATTTAGTATGAAGAATTAAACAATATCTTCTTTGGAACTTTATTTTTTTTTATTACAATTAAATATGTGGAAAAAATAAATAAAAAAAAGGGTTTATTAACAATACAAATGGCTTCAATATTTGAGTTATAATTTAAGTTTCAATATTACGTATAGCTCATATATTAAATAATGAAATTAGTTATTTAAATTACATTTGATGACGTAAAAAAATGTTCTCAATCACACTCTTAAATTTAATTAATTAGTATCGAATATGGATTAAAGAAACTACCCTCCTAATTAAGAATATAATTATCAATTAATTCTAAAAGATTAGACAAGAGAGAAAGGATCTACAATGTTCCTAATATTAGAAAATATAATGAGCAGTTGAGCACTCTGGGTATTAATAAATACCCAGTAAGATTGTTTTATCCTCGAAGATTCCAAATAAAATATCATTATTCTCAGCTTATATAATCTTATTGACATAGACGACAAGGAGTTCATAATTCAAAATTGGGACAGCGGGTTGTGAGTTGACACTAGGTGACCTGGAAATAGTAACAAATGAATGACTCCTACTTTTCATTGCAAGGAAAGAAGTCCCATTGTGTGTTGCACACTTCCTTTCATTTTGGAGAGACACTTGTGTAGGGCCATGGTAAGGTGGTGGCATGGTCCAATATTGTTTTCTCGTGTGACATAATAGAACCAACAGTAAATTGTACTCGCTTCGTCACATAATAGAACTTTATTAAATTATTCTACCATCGTAGTGTGTTGAGATGGTGGGACTGTCCTATATAAATTTTTTTCCCTTTTATTTTGTTTCCTTGAACAAATCTCAATTGCCACTATCTGGCTGTTCTATTTAGATGACTGTTCCCCAGTCTTACTTTCTCGCGCCTGCTTTCGCTTGCTCCTTTCTACTTCTGTTACGGTGCATGTGCTTTGCGATTACGATTACGATTAGCTGAGTTCGAGTAACAATAATAATAATAATAGATGTTGGTATTTAATTTTAGTGGGTGAAGTTTTTCATTTCCATTTACACCTTTTAGAAGTTATTTTAAATTCAATATTATAAGAATTTAAATATATCCTACATTCCTACTGTCATTTTTGAAATGAGAGTTCATTGGGATAACTATCACTCCTCCATAATTGAATTCGGTTTTTATTTATTTGTTTATTTATTCTCCTCTGGCATCAAGGTGTTGATAATTGTCAAGTACTTTTCGGATTTATATAATAATATAATTATTATATGTTGGGGAAGAAGTGTCGGTGAGGTCATTGTCTTAGTAACTTAAATGAGTTTTTAAGCAATATAAGGACAAATATTAGTTGCTAGTGGTACTTATAATTTATTACAACTTTCATGTCCATGTACCTTTCATTGTTATAATAATCGCAAGATATTACATATTGCTTGTTAATACCATCCAAAGATTTGTTGACTCAAATGAGTCTAAAACAGAGGTCTTAAGATGGGTACACTACTTGATATATTTATTAAATTTTTAGTTTCTATTCTAGGATCCTAGTTAATAAGAGTAATATATCAAAATCAAACTTCATATTATTGTAAAACAGTGAACTAGAAGAGTATAAATGATAAAAGCAAGATCAATTCTTCACTACTGATTAATACATAGATACATAGATTAATTTTTAAGTTGAATATTCGAAATTTCATGTACAATTTTTCTTATTTAGTTATTCTTTTTTTTTTCCTGTTACGCCAAGTGGGAGATTATGGTAACTTAGTTCTTAATATAAACTTAGAACGCGGGCCGCCCCCCCCCCAACCAAAAAAAAAATTCCGTCAGCTTTTCTTTTTCAAGCCAACTAAAGATGCGAAGTTTATTTTGCCTTCTCTTGTTTTGTGGTGGTCCAGATTTGGTTTTGGTATATTGATTAAGAGATATATAATTGTACAATTTTTGTTAAAAGGTATATAAATTAAGGACGCGTGCGCTGTATTAACAATAATTTTTTGAAGTTACATTCGTAGTTGGTTGTTGATTGTTAAATGATAAATCTTTCCCATCAAACACTTTGCTCAGCAAGCTAGCATCCATGCAATTATAAACGAACGAATGACACTTTCTTTTCTTTTTTATTTTCTTTTATTATTGTTTTTGGACAACTTAAGTTGATTACTCTTGTATTTTTAGCAAGACTTTGGTTCATACTTTGACTGGCAAAGAAGTTTCAACTCAAATTTGAACCCCAAAAAAGCAGACCATTACCATTAACCCAAAGGAAAGAAACAAAATATGTTTCAGGAATTTGGTTAAATATCACAATCAGTTATTATAAATATAATTTACTAGACGGGCAACTTTATCAGAATCTTGAGTCATGGAGAAAAGCCGTGTCTGATATTGATAATTTGAAAAGCAGGTATCAAATTCTTTCCGTCCGAGGGTAACTAACACGGCATAGAAATTTTCTTTTTCCGTTTTTTTTTTTAAATATTATTATTTAACATTCAAACTCTCCATCTCTGATGACTTAATTTTGGGCTTGTGGGTTTCTAGATATATACTATATACGGTATGTGTTAATAAGCGAATAGTCTTCATGCAAATGGAAGACGTTCACACAGGAGCGGAGCTCGGATTAAAATTTTAGGGACACAATTTTATATAACAAAATTTTAAAGAGTTAAAAAATTGTATTTACTACCAATTAGAGCGTAAATCAGTTGTCATAAAACTATTCTATCTTAACCAAGATTTTTTGTTCGAGACTTAAAAATACAACTGCGTTAAATACTTGTTAGAAGAGCTTTACTATCTTAATGGTCTTACCTGGCTTGAATGCAAATTAGTCTGGCCCAATGTAATCTTTAAATATCGGATTGATAATATACAAAAAAAAATGTATTTAATTATTGGGTTAGACTGTTAAAATATTAAACCTACATAGGTTAAATTATAAAAAAACTCTCTTTTAAAAGCTAAATATCTAAATTTATCATATATATAAACGGAAGCTTTTTTGTTTTTCTAAGACCAGCGGCAGGTGCCATGGCACCTAGTAGTTTTGCGGCAGCTCAACTCCTGCTCACACACATCGATTACTTCTAAGTTACTGCAACATTTTTGTTGCAGACCATTTGTATTTGTATTTTTATTTTTTAACATATTGCATTACAATGTAACAATATTCTAGTTTATATTTTGATAGTCTGATCATATGTTTCTTTTGAAGTGTAAGACTTACTATGTCCTCGTGACAAGTTTTACAATTTTCCCTCTTCCTATTGAGATTTTGGAGAAAAAAAAATCCACCAACATTTTTAATAATTTTTTTTGGGGCAAAAATAAATGTATTATGGATTATATGGCTAACGTTAGTCTTAATTGCGCTTCTTTACCTTAGGGGAGTAACACCCATGGCTTTCCCAGCCTTCCCAGCAAGGGTGCTGATACTTACCCTCGTTCAAACACCGAACGTTACCAAATGACACATTTTTTTATAAAATTACAATACAATTTTAGTTTAGATCTTATAGAATTTTTTTTAAAAAAAACTCATTTTCCTTAACACAATTCAAAAGCAACAAACCTCACTATACTGCTGCGAGTAACCATAGCCAAGCCATGAATCCCACTGTACGACTTCGAGCAGTCATAGTCAAGCCACAAAGATTAAAAAGTCTGTGCCTAGCTGATCTAGCCACTGCTGCTCGTGTAAGTTGAACTTTGGATTTCAAATATTTTCTAGAATTTTATGATTGAATTTATTATGGAGAATTCATAGTGTTATCAGCATAAGAAATCTCATGGGAGTTCAGGAGAAGTTTCTTGTGCTCATAAAATAATTGGGATAATTACTTAATAAACCCAAGAAAATTGCATACTTTTATGTTATTTTGCAGTAGTTATTTTAAATATGAATGGTTTTTTTTTTTAATTTTGATGTAGTAACGGAGAATTTGGAACAGGTGGATGAAGTTAAGGATTTGGAGGCATTAGAGGAGTCTGATTTAGAAGAAAATATTGAGTGATTCGAGGACACTGAATTTGGTAACAATGAAGATGTGAAAGAAAAAGTTGCTAAGCCTCGTGTTGGGATGTCAAAGAAAAAGTAGCAGTGGCAATGGTTGATTTTGGGGTACCTCTTTGTAAGTGGCTATGGTTGTCGCGTGATAACTATACGCAGTGGCAGTGGTGATGGCTGTGGAGTGGTGGATTGGGTGATTTTGGGGAGTACTTGTACCGTGTGACTCTGGGGAGTATGCTTTCTATTTTGTGGTTGTCATTCACAACCTTAAAGAATAAGAAATCGTATTTTATTTTATTTTGATATTGCTTAAGTTAGACGGTGCGTTTTAAATTATTGAAAATTGACTCAGTTCAAATAGCAATTTTCCTCCCAACAATAACTTTTGTAAAGTTCTTGGTTTTGCATTATTTTATCTTCAGCATGGATCTTAGTTTCTTTTTTTTTTTTTTTCCTTCTATTGTTTGCAATTTTATGTACTAATTTTGCTTTTCTCTCTCTTTATATGGTAATTAGGGTCATTATATACTCCTCTTATTTAAATGTTTTTTTTCCACTTTAATTTAATAAACTTCCCTTGTACAGTTAAGATTTAACAAAAAAATTGCTAATATTTATAGTCTGAAAGACTGAAACTTGTTGTGATTTTGTCTTGATAATTTTTTTGTGACGCAATAAGATATATAAACAAAATTTGGTTGGATTTGTCTCCAATACTTAGCAGGAAGTTTTAATTACAAATACGCACAAGAGAATGTACTACCTTACTAATGGGTGGTTGCCAACTCAATAAAACCATTATTTGTAAGTGCTATTACACACTTATTATAAAAACATTAACTTACTAACGAAAAAAATTTGAGTGGATTTCTTTGTATTTCAACTCGTTACAACGGTAGCAATGTTAGGCACTGGGAACTTGCCAAACTTTATTAAAGAGAAATTTCGCATTGAATTATTTGAATAATCAAGGTAGTTCGAATAATTGGGCTCCCTAATGGGCCCAATTGAGCTCCCCAATGAGCCTCAAATGGTCGAAGACATTTATTAGGTCCAACTCTGTAGAAGTTCGGGCAAATGATATGCCATCCAAAATATTCCAAATCCTTCAAAAAAAATAAAAGAAAGGGTTAGACCACTGACACCCTTCGAATTTGGGGTATTCAAGATACAATTGAATTCAACTCAATCAAACCAATTAATCCAATCTAAATTAATCTAATTTTATTGGACTGAATTTTTAATTAAATTAGATTAGATTGCAAAATAAACAAAATCTAATATTATTATATTGGTATATGGATCTATATGTTAAAATTCAATATAAACTCTTCCAACCAACTAATTCTCATTTTCTTTATCTATTTTTTAAAAAAGCTACATGGAACTTCTATGTTTAACTTGCTAAAAAAAAACTTAATTTTCCTAAAATAAATAAACTTAATTTTTCTAGTAATAAATATACAATAATAATATAGAGTACAAACTACAAGCTGCAACCAACGTTAGCTTTCAATATTCCAATTTCAATTTTTTTTTCAATCATATAATAACAAAGCAAATGAATCATGAAATATTAGACGAGAGAATATTTTATTTTTTTAATTTTTATTAATTAGAATTCTGGACAGTGTTTGATGATTTTTATCCATAAATTTTTATTTTAATTAGTCAAGCTTGATAAGACCGGATGGATTAGATTGGACTTTTTATTGGTTTGGATTATATTGAATTTCAATCAGTGATTCGGTCAAATTGAATTCAAAATATAAAATCAAATATATAATGAATTGGACTTGGATTTGATAAAATTCAATGGATTTAAACCACTAAATATATAGGTGTCAATTCGTGTAATCGTGTCATGTCTTATATATGTTGTGTTAAATTTAAACAAATACGAATATGACCCATTTATTAACCACGTTGAAGCATCAAATATGGATATGACCCGTTTATTAATCATCTTCATCATGTTGACCAATTTTACATATTTAATGCTAAAAAAAAATTAAAAAATGACAAGTATGTCAATACTAGTCTTAAAAATAAGTCACATGATATAAATATGACCGTAATAATTAAGGCTAATTTTTAGATACCTCCCCTGAGGTTTGGTCTTGCTACACTTAGAGAAAATATATTCATATATTGACACATCACCCATGTTGAGTACTAAAAAGTGTGTATTTATAATGGAGAAAATCATCATTTTACACTCCAAGTCTCACTAACATCCCTATTTTTATGTCTTTAAGTCCCTTGTAATTTAATTATGTATGTTTTATTTTAATTAAGTATTTTGTGTATTTTAGGGGATATCATGGTCATTTCACAATAAACGAGAGATCAGATGGAAAAACGGACAGCACTTTTGAACTCAGGACAGTCGAAAACCTTAGGAGGAGCATAAAAAGAAAAACGATCTTCAAGCACATATACGATCTTTTCACACATACTCTGATGACGGTTGATATATACGATCTTGATCTGCATACACCTAACTCGCTCACGACTGCTTCACCTTCATCGTATCTGACGTGGCATCAGCGATGACGTGGCACTATACGATGACGTGGCGGCATTTGATTGGGCGAATGATGTGGCATTGACCGCTTATGTGGCGTTGATCGATGACGTGTCATGATCCTATTGAACCAAAAATGTTGACCGGTGACGTGGCGAATATTAGTGGATCGAAAAAACGTGTATGCGGTACATGCATATATACGAATAACAGCCCGATGATGTGTTCCATCCAATAGGAACTTGTCACGTGGCGCAATCCTCGAAATATTCAAATTGTTTTTAATCAGGTAAGTGGCCATGATTTACTCGGTGTATCTATAAAAGGGGCTCCCCCTAATTTGACACCCCTGAATCCATTTTTGGACTCCATTTTCTCTAATTCCATCTCCATCTTGTATTTTCTACGTATTTTAATAAAATTCCCATTTTACCCTAGTTCAAATATGAGTGGCTAATTTCCTTTCAAGCTTGGGTTGAAGGTGAAGTCTCAACATGCTCCATGGGCTTAATTGGGTAAATTTACTTTTCCTTCCCCTTTAATTTATGTGGTTGTTTTGACTTTTCGTGAGACAGGATAGTAATAATCTTGTCCGGATATCTACTGGAATAACCGCTTCCCTGCGCAAGGTTATTACTTATTTGGCACGGGAAGCCCTTAAGACTATATCTATTAGAGTGTGGTTCATGATGAGTGGAAGTTCCCCTTCATGATTTAATTGGTACTAATAATGAATATTAAGCCGATGGTGCATGTTGAGTCACGAGATCCTGGATCCAAGCATTTCATTTTAATAGTTTATTCCTACCACTTTAATTTAAATTAATTGATAGCCTACATCATTTTCATTATAAATCCAACCACCAACTCAGAAAATTAATTCTACACATAATTAAAATCCACCTCCTCGTGGGATCGACACTCGTCACCATTAATCTATTCTACAATAGATTCGTGCACTTGCGAGTTCAATAAAATTTGCACAACAACCCCCTGAACGTGTATAAGCGTTAGGCAATTGTTTAGTGTCCGTTCGTAAAAGTACAACAATACCCTTCACTACACGTTTCAGGAACTGACAGTGCTTCTATAACATGGAGCTGCATACCATCTCTTAATTTTTTGCGCCAAATGCATAGAGCAGTAAAAGACCATTATACCCTTATAATAAATTATTCTAACGTTAGACAATCATATAATAAGATGAAATTTACATGAGTGGTGAAAGTAGTAAAATACCTCTTAAAAGAAATGTATTTACAGTGGCTAAATCACATAATAATACAAACATTTTTGAATAAGAAATTAAAAAAATAACACCAATATTATGAGTCAACGTCAGAACCTCAATAATGCTTGTGCAAGTCCTACTACCTTATTAAAAAACAAGCACAACAAGGACATCTTTATTAATTGAGAAATCTTTATACACCCAAGTGCCCATACTAATCTTTGAATAGCGGAAGTTACAAGTGCCGAATTTTTCCTGGGCCTAACCCAGTATCTTTTGCAGATTTAGAACCTTTAGATATTATCATCCAACTAACTATTGTCTCCATCAACATTAACCATGCATTGGCTAAGAGATTGGACACTAAGAGGAGCTTTTCGTTGGGGGTCAGCCATAGGTGAAGTCCACAGAAAGAATGATTGTTGCATATCATCTTGGTTGCCCTGTTGAGACGATTCCTACTCGTATTACCATTGGTAATCTCTAAAGTTGGCCACGCAAATGATCAGTCAAAGAGGGTACTAGAAGTTGAGGGACTTGGATGACGAAATTCGGATCCATCAATAGCATCCTTCTGCCAACAATTCGTTCATGTAATCCAAGTCCATTGTAGAATCTAATGAATCTCCAAGCATGGTACTGAGTGAAAAAAAAAAGTATCTTCCATGTTGATTTTTCTCAAAACTCCATTTTGACAATCTTTCCAGCACAATTGTTGAAATCTAAGGCTCTCAAGTATTAGTAACCTTTATAAAAGATGAAACTCCAAAACCAAATCTAATATTCAAAATATAATCTCTTTAAGTTGTTAAGACCTTGTTGCTAAGAATCATTCAGAAGAAAAAGTTTAGATAAGAACAAGAAAATCCAAAATATTGAACAAGCAAATACTAAAAAATGAATTGTTTAAGTATATTGTATGAAGTTAAGTTTTCTCTCTCTCTTTTTTTTTTTTTTACAATTACATCCAATATCAGTCAAAGAATCATCATTCATTAGCAAATTAATTAGAGAATAAAACCCAACATATGAACTATCATATCAATTAAAGTAGCCAAAAATTTCAGACATAAAAAAAAAACAAAACAAAACAATAAGTTAACAAAAATCCCCTTTCCACAGATTCTTACAATAAGATCAGAGCATACATTGATACAATTACCTACAAACAACAAAACCATGAAATTTACATAACATCTTCATTCATAATAAGCAAACTAAGAAAAATAAAAATCAGAGGCAGCAAAATAACTCATTATTTTAAGATTCTTGAAGATGCTCTGATGGGTGCATTCTTTTCAAAACATAAGTTGCCAGAAATACCCAATCAAACTCAAGTGTTTGAGAAGTAGGAACATGAACAAGTTTGCACTCTCAGCTACAATTTGGATTTTTTTTTAAATATGAAGAGCATATCAAGAAAATTTCAGCCTACATTCAGATACTCACCTTTGTATCTCCTCAAAAACTAAGTATTTTTTCTATTTTATACAATGTTTTCCAATGATTATCAACTCAAAAATTAATTTATTTTCGATCACTACTTCAATTTTTTAGAACCCTAAACATTCTTCTCAGTTAATTAAAACAAAAACTCAAGCAACTAAACTAACAGCCTTTTGAACAAAATGCAAGAAAAAAATTACACCAAAATTAAGTTTTAGGATTCGACGAAAATACACATCTGGTACCTTCTTCAATCACTGACTTCTCGAATGCTGGCCATCACCGAATTTTGGTTCGTAATATATTTAATCTTAAAGAGTATTGGTTTGTAATATATTTAATCTTAAAGTCATATAAGTTGAAATGAGTGGGGATTATGTGTTTTGAAATGAAGTTGATCGAGAAAATGAAGATGCATCACTACCCCCTCAGTTTTCACTCGATTCCAAACTTCAGTCATTGTCAATAAGCTTTTTCAAGGGTTGAAAATTGTAAATTTCTGCAATTACGTTACTGGCCTTGACTATTAAACGGTTGCCTAACGCTTATACATGTTTAGGGGGTGATATGTCAATATATGAATACATTCTTTCCAAGTGTAGCAAGACCAAACTTCAGGGGAGGTATCCAAAAATTATCCTAATAATTAATTTAGTGTTCTCTCTATATATATAGAGTTATTTTTTCAATAATATTAACACATACTAATTAATATTCATGTCATAAACGTATGATTTGAAGTGCTCCCGACATGGATACAACATGATTATTTATTATGTCTTGTTGTGTTAATCCATTTATTGCTCATGTCAATATTCATTAAAAAGTATATATAAAATTGTACCTTGTCTTCCTGTCACAACCCATTTTATTACCTTTAATTTAACACCCCTACTTCCAATAAACTTTTAAAACTTCTTTTCTTAGTTTATCATAATAGAATTTTTAAAATATTATAAATATCAAATAACACAAATGACAAAAGTAACCTTTATCAAAATTATTCTAAATAAAACGGCGTTCTTTAATTTGTTTTCTTATTTTTCAATTATCGAACATTGTTGAATATATTGACATCACACAACCATGCACCCATAAAAAATAAGGTGCAATGATTGGAATCTCAAAGTTATTAAAGTGAGGAACAAGAATGAGCTATTAATCTCTAATAAAATTATTGAAGAACTGGCGAACTATCTCACTAAAATCAGTAAAAATTCTAACTTAGTTGCAAGCATCTTTCGTTGTAGGCTATACCCAATTACATAAATTACCAGGTGTTGGTTTTTGACTCGACTTTATCTCAAACAAGAGAAATGGGGAATAGTTTGTGCTTTTACGTGGGTTTAATTTGATTTTTTTGTCCTTCAATATAATTTCGATAAAGTCTAAAATTGTAAAATACTCAAAGAGATTATAAGAGATTTGCAAAGGGTGGCAATAATCCAACTAAAAAAAAAAATGCCATTCAAATTAATGGTCCCAAGTATATGTAGTCAAATTTTGCGTGTAATTTTTTTTCTTTTAAACGAAATTCATTATTAATAAAGATAATCAGTTATTGAAATTAAGGACTCGAGTCTATTTGTGTTGTGAGAAAATATTCTTTCTCTAGATTTAAGCATGAGGTGATGAGTGAAAAAAAATATGTTAACATTTGTTTTACATCTAAAATGTAAATAGAAATGAATTTGATTAAAATTTAAAGAGGATTAGATGTCAAAATTAAAGTCATATGTTTGTTTCTATTTTTATGGGATTTGAATGGAATATCTAAAACAAATATGTACTTGAAATAGTATTGGTAAGGAAAGGTAATGGAAGCAATATGAAACGCATTTTGATCTTAGTGATAAATAAATAAAATTAATTTTATCTAGACGTGTTTAACGACTTTTTAATCTTAAATTTGAAAGAACATTTAATCCAAATTTTGACTGAAATTGAATCATACTTCTTCTTCAGTCACAAAACAAAAAGGTCCAAGGAAATACATTTAATTTAAGGTGAGTTGGGTTAAGGTGTATGGTTTAAATATAAAATAAAACAAGCAAACAGGAACTAAGTCTCTCATTTTCTGATTGAGCTACATCTTGGTAAATAACTTCACTTAAAAATATGGTAGAACTAGCATGATTTGTTTTTAAATTTTAAATTCTTATCAATCAATCGCATCTTGCCATATTATTTTGTACACAATTGTTTGCACAAATTTTTTGAACTCTAATTATTCATAGAGAAAAAGATATCTAGATGTCCAAAATTTGCTCAATTGTATATGGAGACCCCTCAAGTTTCATAAATTGATTAAATTGATTATTATACCCTTTGATTACACTAACTAAAAGATTAATTTTAAAGTTTTACATAATATAAAAAAATAATTTGCAAAACTAAATTCTTTTATTTATTGTATTTATTTTAAATTTATATTTGTATTATTAAAAATTTTTAAAATCAATCTTTGAATAAACACATCTAATACTAATAAGATATGTCTGGCATATTAAAAATTTTAAATTATTTCCTTTAATATTCGACATATTTTAGAGAATGTATATTATTTTATTATATTATTATATTTGTATAAAATTATTTATGCTTTAAAGTCACATTTATGGGATTCCTATAATGGAAGGGTATAATAATAATAATAATAATAATAATAATAATAATAATAATAATAATAAATTTAAGTGTATATTTAAGCAAATATAAGGAGTCATTGTCCCTCAATTATAAGTGCTAAGCATACCTTCAATGTAATTACAAGATAAATTAATAAAATAAAACTTACCTTTTCATCGATAAACGACACCAAGATTTGTATAAATCCAAAATCCATATCCACCTGCCAAGCTGCACACCACCATTAGAAATTGACTCCTCAAAATATCATTTTCTGTTACCATCAATTGATGATGATGGTGGTAATGACATGAAGGCCTGCCTTTTGGCCGGCTTCAATTCTCTATCATGTTAATGACACAAATTTTTTAAATTAAAATAACATGATTGTCCCACTTAAGATTTTTTTGCGGTATTGGTACGTGAAGCAGACATGTAGATAAAATAAAATGAAAAAATAATAATTACACAGAAACATTAAAATTTATGTTGTTTAACTTTTAATTTATGTTTATTGACAAAGAAAGAAGAAAATACTTTATTAGTGAAAAAGAATTATAAGTATTGCGAGATTTTATCTCATAACCTAAAATCTTAATACACCCAAAATCTAAAAAACACTAAAACAAGAGCTCAAAACTCTCAACAGTCTCAACTCAATCTCTTGGCACTCTCACTTGAATTAGAAAAAATGAGATGAATGAAAAGGACAAATGAGATCATGTCATAAAATTTAATAATGGTGGACATTAAAATAATATAAAATTTCACTTAATTTTTCTACTTTAGTGCTAAAGTCAAAAATTGATTCCTCCCAATTATTTGTGTCTTTCATTTATTCAATAAATTATACCAAGAGTTAAAAATTAGATGCTAGCCACATGCCTGCACACGTCCAATAATTTTATGGTTAAAATTTTATTAAATGCGAGAATGTGTTTGTCCCGCTTCTAGAGTTTAAAACGTGATCATGAAAACTAGTTAATAATTTTTCAATTGAGCTGGTTGGAAGAAAAAAGTTCAGGTCTCGCTACAGTCGGGGAGTACAATAAAAAAAAACAAATTGAAGGAAACCGGACAAGACAAATTCTTACGCTAGGATTTCTCCGGAACGCCGGTCTTTTGATGCTTTTCGAGGTTTCTGATTTGTTTTATTTGCATTCTCTTATACGACCTTGACAATTATATCAAAATATTTTTCTTAAGTAAATTGAACGTACTTAAAAATTTTTAGCAATACTTTAAACTGAAGTAATTAGAGTATTAGTAATTTAACAAAATCGAAACAATCATGGCAGTGTTGGAATATTTTATAATAACTCACGTGCCACATTATTAAATTAGTAATAATTTAAAATTTAAAATAATAAATTACGGGTTAAAATTCTATTAAACAATTTGAAAAAATTAACGATCTACTTTAATAAAAAGTGGAAATTAGAGTTTTATTAAAATTAATCTTCTCTCCACTCAATATAAAAAGGATATCACGTTAGTTTTTTATCCATCCAGAAAGTGAGTCACTCTTAAAGTGTCTAGAGAAAGAAATTAATTTTGTTAATTTTTAATTCTTAATAGTAAGATTTAATCAATAAAAAATTACTATTGACAGTAAGATTTAATCAATAAAAAATTACTATAAATCAAGGTAGGTACTTAAAAACTTTTAGCCATACTTTAAGCTGAAGTAATTATAGTACTAGTAATTTAACAACATCGAAACAATCATGGCAGAAGCTGCAGAGCCCGTTGCCGGAGATAAAAAATGGTCACTGAAGGACATGACCGCACTGGTCACCGGCGGTACCAGAGGCATTGGGTTAGTAATAGTAACTGTCTCCAAATCCACAAACTCTGTTTCAATCTTTAATCGTTTTTCTGCGTTATTTGGGTTGATTAATTTTGTCAACTTTGTAACAGATATGCCATTGTTGAAGAACTAGCACGATTTGGAGCATCGGTGCATACATGTGGCCGCGATCAGAACATGATCAATGAGAGGATACAGGAATGGGAAAGCAAAGGGTTTAAAGTAACTGGCTCTGTATGTGACCTTTCATTTGGAGACCAGAGGGAGAAGCTTATTGAGACTGTCTCTTCTGGTTTTGGTGGCAAGCTTAACATCCTTGTAAGTGTCATAGCTTCAGGACCTTACTAGTATTTCTGTTTTTGCCTGATATGTACGGTTCCTACATAATTAAATAAATTGCAAGATTGGTGTAAAAATTAGTCTGACTTGGATTACAAGCTATGAATTGTATTGGACTTTCATTTCGAAAACTTTGATGGGATTTCTGCCGCTTCAGGTGAACAATGCTGCACTAGTTGTGATGAAAAGGACAACAGAGTATACTCTGGAAGAGTACTCAAGTGTGATGAGCATGAATGTGGAGTCTTCTTATCATCTTTGTCAACTTGCACATCCTATCTTGAAAGCATCAGGAAATGCAAGTATTGTTTTCATGTCTTCAGTTGCTGGCGCGATAAGTGTACCAAGATTATCCGCCTACGCTGCATCCAAAGGTACATCATGTGTCATGAATTTCGAGCTTTGAATGCCAATGCTCACTCGCAAATCAATAATTTTATTAATGTGTGATTCTGTTTCAGGAGCAATCAACCAACTTACAAAGAACTTGGCATGTGAATGGGCAACTGACAGCATTCGTGTAAATGCTGTTTCACCTTGGGCTGTCAATGCTCAGATTTTATCACCTGTACTATTCTCCCACAATTTCTATATTTTAAATAATTCTGTGCATATACTGACAATATTTGGAAGTTGCACGGTTACATTTTGAGCTACTCTTTGTTTCAGGATTTGAATGATCCTCTTGTTCAGGAATATATTAAGCTCATAGCAAAAACTCCTATCGCACGCATTGCAGAACCTAACGAGATTTCGCCTCTGGTGGCATTTCTCTGCTTGCCTGCCGCTTCATACGTCACCGGGCAGGTTATTTCGATTGATGGGGGATATACGGCAGGCAATTGAGCTAAGAATTAACTTCTTGTCATATGTTAAAGGGAGGGAACACATATTCTATGCAATATGTTCTTTCAAGTGCTGTAACATTTTACGCTAAATTGTGACAATATGATTGTTTAATGAGGAGATCTTGAACTTTCTGAGTTTATTTTTGTTTTGTCAGCTGATAATTAAAATCACAATGGAAAATTCATAAGGGACACTTCTGTAAATGCCAAGACAAAAACAAAGACATTTTTTAAATGACTCCCATTCGTGTGGCCATGAAATATCGAATCGCTGTGTTTCTATGCTTTTTGGGTAAGATAAGCTATTAAGCTTCATGATTCTCATTATAATGAAGTGGATATCTAAATTTCTATCATTGGATGTTAATGAAGAGTGCATTGAAGACAGAATTAGTTGGGTTAAGGACTTGAATAAATAATGGCCACAACACATGGGAGAAGAAGAGTTGAGCAGCGGTGACAAAAAATGGCATCGACTGTTGATCCTCAAGCATTTCCAGAAGTGTTACTCAACTATAGTCAGTACCAACTGCCAAAGAGAATGTATAGGTAAAAGATAATCTCTTAAAAACTAATGCCATGTTCCATCATTCGTACGGTGTATCAGCTATGTGTGGAGGTCGAATGAACAAAGTTATTTCAGTAAGTTTGTGTTGAATCTGACTTGAACTATTCTCACAACAAATTAGATTCCGCCAAGATCCTTTAACAAGATCAACCAAGTTGCATGTGACAGATTAAGTAGATTAAAAGAATCAATAAACCTCGCACTGAATATCAAGCAAAGAATTATGGACAACAAAAGAAATCCAATCAATTGAGAGCAGGGAACAATCAACAAAGCACTCACCAGCTTAACATATTTAAGCCATTAATGGCTTAATCCACGGGTGAAAACCATCAGGCAGCCTTTCATTGAAAGATTCAAGGTGTTTTTACAGAGAGATGAAAACAACTGAACAAAGAACAAGATTCTAACTTTCTCTCACTACAATTCCTCTCAGTTTCTCTCACTCGAAAAGTCCAGCAGCTTCCATGTTTCTCAGCTTATAAACCCAATCTCCTAACAAACTTAACAACCCAGAATGCACAGTTTCGAGACACGTGCACAAGAAATTTGTTATAATGAACCTGGCTTCAGTTATCAATCACATGTTTGCTCGCGTGATATACTTAACTTAAGTGACGCCAAAAAGCTTGCACTCAATGCCATTTCGAAGTTATAAAGAGCAGCCATGCTTCTCGCATAGGAATGGCAATTAGCCAAGCTCTAGCCTGACCCGACCAAAAAAATTTGAAACCCGACTCGATTAAAGTCCGAACATTTGTGGTTCGATCTGACCCGAATTGGGCCAATTTCTGGTCGAGCCCGACCCGGTCGAAATTATAAACTTACCCAAGGTGGCAGCAACTGAAGTCAACTCGGCACTCGTGGCGTTGCTCGGTTGAGACAGTGGCAGTGGTCCAGTGGGAGACAACCGGTGGTTGATTGGAGGTGAGCGGTGGTAGGTTCGATTGGAGAAGGCGGCGCTGGCTGTCGCCTGTCGGTGGCTTAGGGTTTGTGAGTTGGTACACCACTCGCTTGAAGCTCGGTTGGCTGATTCAATTCGGCACTCGCAGTGTTGCTCGGTCGAGATAACGGCAGTGGCCTAGTGGGAGACGACTCAGTGTTTGTGTTGTTGCTCGGTTGGTTTGGTTTTTGAGTTTGTGATTGTGAGTGTGTGATTGCGATGTGAATCTCTGATGACTAACAAGTGTAATCGTGTGTGTGTGTGTTTTGTGCAGTGTGTGTGTGTTTTATTGTGTAGTGTGCCTTTTTTTAATTGGGTCGGGTCGGGTTGGGTGACTAAATATTCGGGCCAAAGCCCAAAAATTCAGGTCGGGTTAGTCGGGCCAAAATTCGAGCATGGTCAAATTGCCATCCTTATTCTCGCGTGAGTTTATTAAGTCATTAAAAAGTTGAAAATGTTTTCGTTTGGGAGAAGGTGTTTGAATTCACCTTACAACCAACAACTCTTCACCTTGAATCAAACACCCAATAATTGATTCATTCACCAAACAAATCATATCAGGTATTGCATATACCAATTAAGTCCAAGCATTTCTTAAACTTAGATGTAGGGACAACTTTTGTAAGCATGTCAGAAGGATGATCATCAATGCATACTTTAATCATTCTGATAACTCCCTTTGAAATCTCATTTTTGATAAAGTGAAGTTTAATGTTGATATGTTTGATCTTCTTATGGTGAGTTGGGATTTTACACAAATGTAGTGGACTAGAACTATCATAGAAGATTAGCATAACATTTTGTTTAAAACCAAGCTCTGTGATTAAGCCTTTAAGCCTTATGGCTTCCTTTGCAGCTTTAGTGGCAACTGTGAATTCTGCTTATGTTATGGAAAGTGCTACAACATGCTATAAACTAGCTTTCTAATTAATGAAACAGTTATCAAGCATAAACAAGTAGCCTGTGAGTGATCTCTTTTTGTCAAAGTCCTTTGTATAGTCAGAATCCATATAACCCCACAAGCCTTTTCCATCTCCAAGGTTATTGCCATACACTAAACCATGCTTTATAGTGCCCTTGAGATACCTAAATATCCACTTAACTCCCTTCTAGTATTCCTTGCCTAGTGATGCCATGTATCTATTGACAACACTCACAACATATAAGATGTCAAACCTAGTCAGCACCATGGCATATATAAGATAGTCAACTGCCTTGGCATATGGGACATTTATCATCTCAAGTTTTTCATCTTCAGACTTTGGACAATAGAGATTGCAAAGTTTGAAGTGAGCAGCTAAATGAGCTTATAATGACTTTGAATTCTCTATATCAAATGTCTCTAATATCTTTTGTATATATTTTTCTTGAGACAAAAATATCAACCCTTCACTTTTGTTCCTGAGTATATCCACTCATAATATTCTTTTTGCACTTTCCAAATCTTTCATGTCAAAAGTAGTACTAAGAAATGTTTTCAAAGCATCAATCTCTGACCTTTCTTCACAAGCAATCAACATATCATCTACATACAACAGTAGATATATATGTTTATTCAAGTTCAAATGTTTGAAATAGACACAACAGTCATAGCTACACTCTTAAAATCCATGAGTAATCATAAACTCATCAAATCTTAGGGACTATTTGAGCAAACATACATGATTATTCCTATTAGGAGCTTCATATCCTTTTGGTTGACTCATAAAAATTTCTTCTTGAAGGTTTCCGTGCAGAAAGGCAGTCTTGACATCAAGCTGCTCTAGTTCAAGGTTCTGTATTGTAGTTATAGGTGTCAAGACTCTTATTGAAGTATGTCTTACAACAAAAGAGAAGACTTCCATGAAATCAACCCTTTCTATTTTAGTGTATCTTTTAACAACTAACCTTGCTTTAAATCTCCTTAATTCAGCTGCAGACATACCCTCTTTTATTTTGTATATCCATTTGCAACCAATGATTCTCCTATTCTCAGGCCTTTTAACCAGTTCTCAAGTGTAGTTCTTATAGAGAGAATTCATTTCTTTATCCATGGCTTTCTTCTACTCATTAGCATACTGACAGTTGATAACCTCTTCAAAGCTTTTAGGTTTTTCAACAATTATCTCATGTGCAAGGTACAAAGCAAATGCAATCAGATTAGTATAACCATATCTTTTTGGTATTTTTCTTTGCCTTATTTGTCTATCTCTACTCAACTGATAATCCAGGGCTTGAGCTTGAGTTAGATTAGCATCTTGAAGTGTCTGTTGTTCACCTGTATCACCATCAATTTCTCCTGATTCTACAGCATCATTTGAGTTGATTTTTACAGGTGACTCTACCTTAAAATGTGCATAAAAGATTTGAACCTTGAGAAAATATTCTTCTGAAGGAATTTCACCACTGCCTTGGCATCATTTGTAGGTAAGGCTAAAGCCTCTATCCATTTTGACACATAATCCACAGCCACTAAAATATATAAGTTGCAAAAGAAAGGTGGAAATGGTCCTATGAAATCTATCCCCCACACATAAAAAAGCACCGTTTCCAGAATGTTGGTGAGTGGCATCCTATGTTTTTGAGAGATGTTTTCTGTTCTTTAACACCTGTCACAACATTGAACAAACTGATAAGCATCTTTAAAGATAGAAGAACAATAATAATATGCTTGTAACACTTTTACTGTTGTTCTGTGAACTCCAAAATGTCCTCTATATGCTGCAGCATGACATGTCTATAGTATGCTTGGAATTTCTTCATCAGGCACATATTTTTGAATGATCTGATCTTAGCACACCTTATACAAGTAAGGATCATCCTATTGATGGCTTTTGACATCATGGAGAAATTTCATTTTTTGTTGGTATGTTAAGTCAGGTGGCAGCAATCCACTCACTATGTAATTGGCAAAGTCTGCATACCGTGGAAATCCTGACTGCTGCAGCATTTGTGTATGCTGAAGCATTAACAGCTGCTCATCAGGAAAGGTTTCTGTGATAGCTTGTTTTGAATGAGTGCTTGCATCTGCCTCTAATCTTGATAGATGATCTGCTACTTAGTTTTCAGTTCATTTTCTGTCTTTAATCTCTAAATCAAACTCTTGTAGCAAAAGAATCCATTTGATCAGTCTTGGCTTGGCATCTTTCTTGGAGATCAAGTACTTTATGGTTAAGTGGTCGGCAAAGATAGTCACGTTAGTGCCAACTAAATATACCTTGAATTTGTTAAATGCAAACACAACAAGCAGTAGCTCTTTCTCAGTTGTGCTATAGTTGAGCCAAGCATCTGTTAGTGTTTTGCTGGCATAGTAAATAGAATGAAAGATCTTGTTATTTCTTTATTCTAGTACTGCTCTAACAGAATAGTCATTGGAATAACACATTAACTCAAATGGAATGCTTCAGTCTGGTGCTACAACAACAGGTGTTGTGACAAGATCTTTTTTTAATTCCTCAAAAGCCTTCAAACAATTGTCATCAAATTTAAAAAGTCTTTCATGCTTAAGTACCATGCATAAAGGCTTGGTTATCTTTGAGAAATCATTAATGAATCTTCTATAAAAGTCAACATGACTAAAAAAACTTCTTATGCCCATAACTGAGGTGGATGGTGTAAGTTTGTCAATAACCTCTATTTTTGCCTTATTCACTTCAATACCCTTCCTCGAGACTTTATGGCCTAATACTATCCCTTCTTGCACCATGAAGTGACACTTTTCCCAATTAAGAACTAGATTTGTCTCCTCATATATTTTTAGTACATTTTCTATGTTGTACAAACAATCCTCATATGATTCACCAAAGATTGAAAAGTCATCCATGAATATCTTTAATGTTTGCTCCACCATGTTTGAAAAAATTACCATCAAGCACCTCTGAAATGTTGCTGGAGCATTACATAAGCCAAATGACATCCTTCTAAATGCAAAGGTACTATAAGGACATGTAAATGTTGTCTTCTCCTGATCATCTGATGTTATAGCAATTTGGTTATACCCTGAATACCTATCCAAGAAGTAATAATACTCCTTTCTTATAAGTCTTTCCAGCATCTGATCAATAAAGGGTAAAGGAAAGTGATAATTTCTTGTTGCATTGTTTAATTTCCTCTAATCCATGTAAACTCTCCAACCTATGACTGTTCTGGTAGGTATGAGTTCATTCTTCTCATTTGCTATAACAGTCACTCCTCCCTTCTTAGGTACACATTGCACTGACTTACCTATGTGCTATTTGATATAATGTATATGATTCCAGCATCCAGCCATTTGTTGATCTCTTTTTTCACTACTTCCTTCATGATTGGTTTAACCTTTTCTGTTGCCCTACTAAATTGCTGTAACTCTCTTCTAATAGAATTTTGTGCATGCAAATAGATGGACTGATCCCTTTGATGTCTGTCATAGTCCACCCAATTGCTAGTTTATGTTTCTTCAGTACATTCACTAGGCTTTTCTCCTGTCCTACATCCAAAGAAGGTGAAATAATTATTAGTAACGTGTCATTGTCACCAAGATATGAATATTTTAAATGTGCAGGTAAAAGTTTTAATTCCAAAGTTGGTGGGAATTCCACAGAAGGTACATGAGGTTTTACTTTCCTGTGTAATAAGTCTAAGGATTTAAAATGTTTGTTTGTTTTGAATGGTTGCTTTTCTCCTAGCCATGCTACATCAACTGTCTCAACATCTTCATTATTAAACACTACAGCATCAGGTTGCATGTTACTACAATAACTGTTTACCTGTTCTGCTACAGCAAGATCTACAACACTGATGAAATTGCAGTCCTTAATCTCATCAAGATTCTTCATTGCATCTAGCACATTGAATATAACTTGTTGATAATTAACTTTAATTGTTAACTCTCATCTCTGCACATCAATAAGAGTCTTTCTGCGTGGCCAAGAAAGGTTTTCCTAAGATGATTGGTGCCTTTTTATCTTCTTCAAAGTCTAACATAATGAAATGCACTGGAAAAATAAATTTGTTCACCTTCACCAATACATCTTCAATTTTCCCCTCTTGATAGGCATGAGATTTGTTTGCTAATTGCAAAGTCATTATTGTTGATCTGTATTCACCAACTCCTATTTGCAGTATGCTGATTCTGATTGCTCCATGAGAAATTTGGGTGCTGCCTCCATCATAGGTTGTAGGTGTTTGAATATGGGCTGCTATGATTTTGTTTATTGAAGTTGCCCACATAATTCACTGAAGCTGAATTCCTTAGACAATTGTCAAATAAATGACCTTTTCCACAATAAGCATACGACACTTCTGCCACTTGATTTACTGTTGTTGTAACTGTGGTTAAGACTTTCACCATGTTTGTCAAGGAAGTTACTTCTGCTGATATAGCTGTTAGGGCATCCACATTGTGCACTCCTACTGCTCCTCTTACTGCAACTTGCCTAGTTGATGGCCACTGATAGTTTTTGTTCGCTATTCTCTCCAAAATCTCGTAAGCTTTATTGTAAGATTTGGATAACAAAGCTCCATTTGCTGAAGCATCCACCATTAGTCTTGTACTTGGATTAAGATCATTGTAAAATGTTTCTAATTGTATACAAGAAGGAATACCGTGATTTGGATACAACAAGGAATACCGTGATCTTCTCAACAACTCTTTAAATCTTTCTCATGTATCATATAAGTTTTCATCTTCCAATTGATGGAAAAATATGATCTCATTTCTCAACTTGGCATTCTTAGTGGGAGGGAAATACTTCATCAAAAACTTGTTAGCCAAGTCATTTCATGTTGTGATGGAGTCTAGTGGTAGAGAATTCAACCATGCTCTTACTTGGTCTTTCAAAGAGAATGGGAAAAGTCTAAGCCTTAATGCTTCCTGTGATGCTCTAGCAATCTTAAAAGTATCACTCATCTCCAGAAACAACTTGAGATGAAGATGAGGATCTTCTAATGGCAGTCCATTAAACAGACCCACAGTTTGTAACATTTGCTTGAACTTCAAGTCTAACTATGCCCGGATGTATGTCTTGAGGAGTCAACACAGCATAATCTCGAATGACTCTTTTTATGTCATTTGCCATATGAATAATATTGTTTCCTGGTTGCCCATAAACATGGTGGCCATTTTGACCTCTTTGTCCATTTAATGGTTGCAATTCTCCTCAGTTGTTCAAATCTCCTATGTCTTGTAAATCATCTATTGTTACAGCAGCTTTTGTATTTCTTTGTTCCTTTTTTAATCTCCTAACAGTTCTCTCTATTTCAGGATCAAGGTGAAACTCAACTTGTTTATCTTTGCGCATGCAACAGTTGCTGAAACAATCTGTCAACACAGAGAAATAAAGATTAAACAAATAATTAAATAAAACACCATAAAAATTGATTTCACAAATCAAAATAAACAATCAGTCCCCGGTAATGGTGCCAAAACTTGTTGGATGATTTCTTAATATATAGGTGTCAGTGCGCAAGTGTACACAATAAGTAATAAAGTGATAAATATTCGAGTATCGTCTCCGTAGGGACTGATGTTATGAGAATTTCTATAGCAATCAATTGTGGTGCAGTTTTAAATAACTCAATTTCTTTTTAACAACTAAATTAAATTAAGAAATCTAAATAATAGAAAATAAAGTGTACTAAAATAAATCAACACATCTCATATAAGGATGAAATCACTAAAAATAATGTAGTTAAGTGAATTAACTCACTTAAGGATGTAATCACTAAAAATAACGAACTTGGCTTTAATTATCAATCACATGTCTGCTCGCGTGATATACTTAACTTAAGTGACACCAAAACGCTTGCACTTAATGTCATTTCGAAGTTATAAAGAACAGTCATGCTTTTCACATAAGTTTCTTAAGTCATTAAAAAGCTGACAATGCTACCGTTTGGGAAAAGGTGTTTGAATTCACTGTACAACCAACAATTTGATTCCGTGGGATCTATGGTTCTCAAAGAATTCTAACTCTTACCTTTATTGTAGAAAATTAAAAATCTTTTATCATTTTCTAGATAGCAACTGAAGAATCCAAATTGTTGGTGCAAAAATCTGGTCCAGATAGTAATGCGACAAGGTTGCCTTGTGAATACTTGTATTTGTTTTGGTGGGAACAAATTGCTACTGGTTAGATGAAGTAATTGTTTATTTTTTTACTCAACTTGTCCTCTTTTCTTCTATAATCATAAAAAATAATTAGGGAGCACCAGATGTTTTTCCAGCAATAACCTCCGACGGTCAACTCAGTAATAAGGAATTATAGAAAAACTTCGTTTGTTCTTTTTTTCACCTTGGTTTTTATCTTTGTAGGTTGTGTGTTTTTTTATAGGTAGATCCCTTCTTTTTGGGCCAAAATAGTCTTTTTATTTGGGTTCTTCTAGGTTTTTGTAGACACTCGAGATTATCACGTTTTTAGCGTCCTTTTCAATGTAAGACCATTTATGGATTGAATGTACCACTTAAACCACAGATTAATGGGATGCTTGTTATAAGACGGTTATTAAGCTGTAGTTATAACGCATGTTCGTGAATATACATTATGACTGATTTTCCAGGTGGCCCTCAATGGTTCAAGGCTGATCGAGGCTCATAAAATGCTTGAGCTGATTCTAGTCTCCTTACAGTATTCTGGTTGGTAGTCTATGCAACCAGATAACTTCCTTTTTGGTATCTCAAGTTGTCGTGCTACGACTCAAAGATTTGATTGGCAGGTTTTGCTTCGCTATTATCTGGTAATGATATTTCCATTCCCCAAACACCAGTCCCCCAGTTTTTAGTGTTTAGAATGAAATGAGATAAGACTAGAAACTATAAATGTACTTAAGGAGGGGTGGTTTCTCAACTTTCGTGAACGTTCATCGATTTGACTTCCAATCACGTTGCTTTAAATGCATATGACATGGTAAAACCTCGGCCAAGTAATTGAACTTTAAATTAGTGGTTTTGGACTTCTCCAGCATGTCCTTTCAAATTGCCACTACATTACCCCTAAAACCACTCTCTTTACTTTATAAATCCCTAACTTCTCTTTCTTTTTCTTTCAGTTCTTATTTTTCTAACTTCAATCGAGACACATCTCTCACTTCTAAACGAGAATCCTTTCTTTCGTTGTTTCTATTATGACACCCGTCTTTTCGGTTTCCAACCCTTTCAGGTACTTTCTCCTGAACTTGTTGCTTTGATTCCAATTAGTTGTTTTCTGTACCACTATTTTGCTTGAATTTTTAGTATTTTTTGTCACAATGTCCAAGGGAAAGCAAGTGATGGACATTAACAGTGGGGACGAGTTGAGTCTGTTAATCAACCCACTTAGTGAGCATAACCCTAGCTTCTAAATGCCTATAGAAGAACTAAAACCCCCTAGGATTAGGGATAGCCCTAAGAGGATGTCTCTTGAGGCTTCTTCTTCAATTGAGGAAATGAGTTCCCAAGAGAAAAATGATGAGGAATATGCTAGTTCTAGTGAGACTCCCAATGTTAAAGTAGTAGTATGTGGTAGCGAGGATGAGAGTTATGATGAGAGTTCTCTTGAGTAGACTTGACTGGCTAGAAAAGCTAAAATTAGCTATAGGGCTGAAGCTAAGTCTTATCCAATTGATTACATGGATTGTAAGACTACCCATGAGGATATAGATAGGCTAAAGGCATTATACAGTATCCCTTAGGGGTGGCAAAACGAATAAATGAATCGAATTCGAATCGAATCATAAATGAATTAGGTCAAAATTCTACGGACTTGGATTTGATTTGTTTATTAAACTAATTGAAATTTTAGGATTCGGATTTGATTTATTTATTAAACGAATATTCAGTTTGATTCATTTAATACAATTGATAAACAAATTGAATCAAATCTGGATTTGTTTATTATTCGTTGATCCTTAACGAATTCAACTGAATCGAATCGAATAAGGATTCGTTTACAATTCATTTAGAAAAATATAATTAATAAACAAAATTTAGCAAAATAAAATATAAAAAAATCACAATTTAATATCCCACAGCAAAATACAAATAACACAAACCATATTATACAGTCATCGAAATACCAAATTACAAATCCATAATAATAAAAATAACAATAATTAAAATTCAAATTATAAAGTAAGGTAATTTCTTTAATTCTCTTCATTTGTCTTTGTCACCTTGAAAACAAAAATCCTACACCAAAAAGTGAATAAAATGTTAGTAACAATTTAACATACTGCAATATTGATAATAGTCATTGTAAAATTTCAAAATATCAAATATACAGCAAATTTGTAGTATTTTTGAGGAAATAATAATTAAACAAAATAAAACTTTACCTATCACACTCACACACTGTCATTTGAATCATTGACACTCTTTGTAGATGGAGCACAATTAATACTTATGTTCATAATATTTTGAGTAAGTTGGTCCACAGTGACAAAAAAATTTTATACAATAATTTTATAAAAATAAATCTTAATTAGAAACAATTGCACATAATATTATAAAAGAAAAGTAAATAAATTTTATGAGCAAGTTTTACCAATCTCTCCAAACATCCAATCTCTACTAGTAATAATTGCTTGGACTATCTCTGGCTTCAATACACTTCAAAATTGATCAAGAACTCGACCGCCAACACTAAAAGCTAATTCAGATGCAACATGGATATAGGAATGCTCAATATATCACGAGCCACGGAAGAAAGGTTAAGATAACAAAATCCATTTCCTTTCCAAAAATTTAGAATGTCCAAATCAATCTTTCTATCAATTCTTGGCTCATTTAAATAAAGCTCCAATTTAAATTTTCTAACATATGCACTACAATCCATGCTATCAAAATCATCAAACTCCTACCAAATAATTAAGAAATAAGAATAATCAAAATCCAAAACAAGCAAGGAAATAATAAATTTTTGCCATGAACAAATAAGAAAACTGTAAATATACCTTGAACATATCCATGGTCCTTTGGTTAAGTGTACTCTGACTATTGTCATTACATCCCGTACTTGAACCAACATCACTCATTTAAGTGAGTTCAGATGTAGTGAAGGAAGATGGTGTGATCAAATTATACTCACTAAAAACTGAAAACAACTTACCTCAAACATGTTTCAACTCCTTCGAATTTTATCCATAAGCCTTGTTATAAGCAAACTCAATGAATGCCATCTTGTATAGAAGATCCAAGATGACCGCTATGGCCAAAATGGTACAAAAATCAGACCAGTACTTCTCAAATTTTTTGATCGTTTTCTATGCCATAGTTTTCATGTACACATCCTCACTACACAATAATTGATCTAAAGCAACCTTAGCCGCAAACGCCTTTTGAAAATACAAATTTAGAGTGAGGTATTTTGACCTAGAAAAAATGCATGTGATCTCATAAAACATAGACAAGAATTTACCAATCTTTTCTATTTTCCCCCATTTTTCTTTAGAAGGACAATTCTTGTAACTAGAATCATTCAATTGTAGATGACATAAAGCATTTTTGTAATACACAACACTATCAAGCATGAGAAAAGTTGAATTCCATCTTGTAGGAACATCTTGTCTTAATCATTTCTTATCATCTAGAGATACTTGCTTAACACACTCTAAGATTTTTCTTTTTCTCACTTGTGACCCTTTGACATATTTCACACTCTCACAAGCTTTTTCTATTTCTTTCTCAATTTCTTTCAATCATTGTTGAAAAATTATATTAATAATATGAGCACAACATCAAATATGAAAGAAATCCCCATCACACACCAAAGCATTCCTTTATCTCAATTAACTTTTTAACATTACAACACAGACATCATTACTTGAAGCTTTGTCTATAGTCAATGAAAAAAATTCTTTTCTTACTATCCCATTCACACAACAATGGCAATATTTTTTCAGCTAAAGCAACCCTAGTATGTAGAGTTGGCATTTCACAAAAATTCAACACTTTTTTTCTATAAATTTCAGCCCTTATCAATGAAATGTGCAGTGAGACACAAATAATTATCTGTAATTACAGAAGTCCATAAATTAGTCTACGACATATTCTACCAGGAGCTTATTCTAACATGCTTCTAATTTTTGCCTTTCCCCTATTTGCATTTTTAATACATTTTTTTTCGTAGTGTTCCTACATATGTTGGGCACTTCATCACACAAATAATTCCAAATTCTTCTAATTCTCTTATATTCAACAAATTGAAATGGAAAATCATGCATAGTAATGGCAAAAGACAATAATTTACAAAACACATGAGCTTTAAACTTAGGAACACGAGTTGATAGTCCATCACTACAATCTAGCATCATTTGTGTAGGATCACACTTTTTAAATTTTGCATAAGTATCATAATATCTTTTCAAATTACCTGTACCAAAATTGTGCATAGCCACGTACTCAGTGCCGCAAGTTTTACACACCACTCTCGACTTGTTGTCCATATACTTATCTTCTAAAACCTTACGAAATAATGACCAAACTTGTGAAGTTAGTTTCCTTTGCCGTGGTGCCTTTTGTTCTGCTGGCCTCAAACTTTTTTCAATTTCTTCTTCCATTTCGATTATGTCATTTACATCATCATCTCCAACACTAGAATCATTAATTGTGTAGACTAAACTACTTTGGCTTGTGTCAATTCTCTTAAAAACAAAGTAATTCAAATTTTTTTAGCAAGATCAATTAACAATTTAACTTAAATAGTAATATATACATACATATTAATTGAAAAATAAAAGATTAAAATTAATTAATTTTTTAAATTTTTTATAGTGATATAATTAAAGAATATGAGTAAGAAATGAAAAAGCTAGCAAATATATTAATTAAAGAATAAAAGATAATGTATATAAATAAATATGTACATATATTCAAATTAATTAATTAATTAATTTTTATATTTTTAACAGTGATATAATTGAAGAATATGATTATGATATAAGTAAGAAATGAAAAAGCTAGCACTAATGGTTAAAATTAAATTACTACTTGGCCTGTGTTTGTATTTTTTAAAGGTTATGCATCTCTATATAAGTTATTAATCATGTATGGCTTACAACATATATTTTATTTATTATTTTTATTTTTCTCATCCACTAATCAGTGGATCCTCAAAAGCAACATATATTTTATTTATTATTTTTATTTTTTTCATCCACCAATTAGTGGATCCTCAAAAGTCAAACCCAAATCAAGATGGATAAAAGACAAACCCAAGCCAAACGTAGCACTTGCTGGATGCAAAAATTTGAAAATAGAAAAGAAAAGAATTTGGAGCTTATGGTGTGATTTATGCGAGATGATGACTGCTACCAGTTGAGAAATTGTGAAGAAATTATGGCTGATTGCTGTAAGTTGTGACTCAGTAACGAATTACAGGTCTAGAACCAGCAATTATCAGGTGAGTTGAGATGGTTGTCGGTGATTTACTCGCAGTTGAGTTGCTGAGAGATGGAAATGAAGGGAAAGAGATGGCAAAACGTAGTAGTGGCAGCTAAGTTGCCAAGAGAAGAGGGGAAAGTGCGTGTGAAGTGTAAAATTACGAATGACTGCCTTAATTGTTATTTGGCTTTATATATTATGCTTAAAATTTCAATATTAACCTTCATATTTTAAAAAGTTTTAAAATAAATTTAAGGACAAAAAAGTAATTTAATTAAATGAATTTTAAATGAATCAACTTGTATTCATTTCGTTTATGACCCTTTTATTAAACGAATTCTAAACGAATAAATGAATCAAAATTTTCAAACCTGCATTCGATTCGTTTAATTAGCGAATTGAATCAAATTCACCAATTTATTAAATTAATCAATTTTTTCAAACCCAAATCTATTTAATTCGTATCGAATCGAATAAACGAATTCTAACCCATATTGCCACCCCTAGTATCCATGATGATGTCGAATTGAGAATACCTAGTAAGGTCAATACCTCGAGCCGACTCCTTAAGGGTTATATGACCTTATACTTAGAATGTTTTAAACTTGGGGTTAAATTACCTTTCCAGCCTTATTTTGCTAGAATATTAAGGAAATTGAACCCATCCCCTAGTCAGCTTAATCTAAATGGGTGAAGGGTTCTATCTGGCCTGTTTGTACTATATCAAAGGTGTGGAATGTGTGAGCCTACTGTGGAGGAGTTAAAAAATCTTTATCAGCTGAGAAATAGCCCTAAAGATGCTTGGTGGTACTAAGTCATGAACAGCTCGAAGAAAAGAAAGCCCATTGTTGACCTCCCTACCTCTGGGGGTAATAGGAAGGGCAATTTTTTTTTTTTTTTTTTTGCTGGGGCTAATTAGGGTGAGGTAGTTTCTACACCCAGAGGAGACATCCATGTCTCCACCAGCTTTTGTACCTTAGGTTATTCGTTGCCTATTGTATGTTTCCTTCATATCATTTTCTTATTCGTCTTACTAACCTCATTTCTTATGTTTTAGTTTCTTAAAGCGTGGTCTTCAATATAAGGGAGAGAGCGAAGCTGTCAATCGAGAAAGCCTTGGCTAACGCAAGTTCATATAGAGACCTGCTATCTAATACTGGTCAAGTCTCGCTTGGTGTCCGAAGTAGCAAAGATGAGTAGCATTCTCGATAGACTGAAGAAGCACAGTCCCATTGATAGCACCCTGAGTAACTCATCTGCTCTTCTCAAGAAACCTGCTATCACCAAGGATGCTTCCTCTTACAAATGCTCCTCTCACCTCCTGCAGAAAGCGAGGGCCTCCTCAAAAAGTCTTCGGCCCAAGCCCTACGGCTCCCCCTCCACAAGGACTCGATCAAAATCCGCTTGGCGAAGTGAAAAGGTTGATCACTTGGAACCTTTCTAGAATGATCTCTGGAAATATTTAAGTACTAGGTAGTGATTAGACATTACCACCTTGCTGACTCTCAAAAAAGGCTTGCCCAGAATTATTTTATATGGGCTGTCTTCATCCACCACTACAAAACCCAACATCATTGTCTTCTCAAATGGCAATGTGCTTATTGTGCTAGGTAACTCAACCATACTGAGGGAAGTCAATTTTCCCCCACTAAATCCCTTCAAGGACATGCTAGTGGTCTCTAATCTCAGGTTTGTGATTCCTATCTCGTTTAATGACAACTTCAATAAAACGTATGCTGAGCTTTCAGAATCCACAAGTATCTGGTTAATTTTTTTATTGGCCACAGTTACATTGATCACTAGGGCATCCTTATGCGAGTAAAATAGTCCTTTTTCATCGTTGTCTATCTATATGATGGGCACTTGCCTGGTCTTTGCCCTCTTTAATGCCAGCATGTTGAAAAAAACCTCTTTGTTGGTCATCACATATCTCAAATAGTTTTTCTGAGATCTGTTCGAATCTTCAGCAAATGTCAGGCCTTCAGCGATGACCCTGACCACTCGTTGTTTGCGTCCAGCATCATTTATTTATACCTTTGCATTGTACTGTGGATCTGCAATTGGGTGTGCTTCATTAATAAAGTTATCTAGGTAGCGATTCCTCACCAAATCCTCGATTTGATTCTTAAAGTCTTGACATTGGGCTATCATATGAGCGTAAGTGTTATAGAATTCACAGAATCTGGTTCTGTCTCACTTATTGGCAACTTTTGCAATTGGCGTTGAGGGATATAATAAACCATGATCTTTTATGATGTGATACAATTCCTCTAGTGGTACTTTTAGAGGAGTATACTATTTGTAAGTTGGGTTTTGTTCGATCGTCTGCATTGCTCTCTCCCTGTGAAGTCTATTGTGTATGTGGTTAGCGGGCGAAGAATTTAGTTAGGGTGGGCTAGCTTTTGATGGATGGCGAGTCACCGGGGCATCATAATAAAGGCAATCATATGACTTGTTGGGATCATTCCAATGATCGCCACTAAGAGGGCAAGGATAGTGAGCCCTTGCTTGTTGAAACTGTGAGGGGTACGGGCGTGGCTAGTATGGGAGTAATCGACTACTTGTTCCTCCGCTCGGTGGTGGCTTATTGCTTTGGCTGATGGGCTCCTCTACTCTTTAGGCCTTCTTTTCTTTCTTTCTCTACTCCTTTAGCTATTCGATTCTTATTCTTGCTAATTTTTCTTCATCAATCGCAGCATTCCCCTTTGCCTATTCGTAGGACATAGAATATATCTGTACAGCTGGGCTCCTTAAGTTATACCAAAGTCATTCTATCTTTACACATTCTTTGAGCCCTTTTAAGGCATGTGGATGGTTAAAAGCTCCAAGATCTAGAATGGCGTGGTAGTACATTTCAAAAACTCCTTGAAAGTCTCATTTTTCCTTTCTTAATTCCCAATAGCTCTGTCATATCATTTTCTAAAGCTTACGCCTTGCAAAATTGCTCTGTAAATTCCTAGCACATCTGCTCAAAGCATTTAATACTTCATAGAGGTAATTTTCTGTACTATTCCCGCGCTTGTCCTTCCAAAGTCAATGGAAACTGTCTGCATCTCTACACCTGTGTCAAGCTTTGCACCCATCATTATATCATTAAAGTGCTCGACATAGACCAATGGATCATTCTTTTGGGAATACTTTAGATTTGAAAACCAGAAGTCTAAGGGAATTACCGTGCTCATGATCTCTTTTGAAAGAGAAGATTCATTATCCAACATGATTCTCCAACTGGGTGCTTTTTGATGGCCCTAAAGCTCGTCGACCATCTAAGCTAATCGGCACACCTTTCCCTCCAGTTCCATATCACGACTGAGGATTTTACATTACGACTTGATCACGCTCACATTCGAAGTCATTCAAATGCTGTCTAAGTTCTTTTTCTACAGAGCTTGTTCCTTGCCCATTACTCACCCGACCTTGATTTCCTCACAATTGGTCCTCCTGCCGTAAGTTCTGCTCGTTGCTAAATCCCTCACGACCTCGTTCGATCTGAGCGACTTCATTACTGGGCTCTAGAGTGCTTGGATTTTCTACTGTAGATTTCCGACCGACTTCATTACTGGGCTCTGGAGTGCTTGGATTTTCTACTGTAGATTTCTCCCTATCTCTTCTATATCTCTCTTTTAATTTGTGAAGAACAATAGTGAGGGCTTCCATCTGTTTCTCCATCTACTCCATTTGCTTATACATTAACCTCTCACTCTCCTTATTCGCCACTCCCAGCTAAACAGCAGGTTCATTCACCATGGTGCTAGTTCCACGAACTCCATTTCCTCTTGCTTCCATTTTGTTTATCCCCTCGTTAGCTCACTTGGTTGGCAACAACTTCTTGCTCAGCCCCATAGATGGTGCCAAAATGTTGGTGTGGAAATCTGGTTGAGATAGTGATGCAACCAGGTTGTCTCATAAACACTTTTGTTTGTTTTGGTGGGAGTAAATTGCTGTCGATTGGATGAAGTAATTGTTTGTTTCTTTACTCGACTTGTCCTCCTTTCTCCAGCAATGACAGAAAATAATTAAGGGGTGTTGGATGTTTTTTCGGCGATAACTTTCTGACGCTCAAGAGTCAAGTCAATAATTGGGAATTATGGAAAAACTTTGTTTGGTCTTCTTTCAACCTTGGTTTTTATCTTTATAGGCTATGTGTTTGTTTTTTTAGATAGATCCTTTCTTTTTCTAGCTAAAAAAGTCTCTTTCTTTGGGTTTTTTTGGACACCTGAGATTATCGTGTCTTCAACATCCCCTTCAATGTGCAATCGTTTTTGGAATGAATGCACCACTTAAACCACAGATTAATGAGATGCCCTGTTATAAGACAATTATTGAGCTGTAGTTATAACGCCTGTTCTTGAATATGCATTACGACTGATTTTTTGCATGGTGCTCAAAGGTTCAAGGCTAACTGAGGCTCATGAAATGCCCGAGCTGGTTCTAGTCTCCTTGCAATATTCTGGTTGGTAGTATATGCGACCAGATAACTTCCTCTTTGGTAGCCCGAGTAGTCGTGCTACAGCTCAGAGATTTGACCAGCAGGTTTCACTTCACTAATATTTGGTATTGGTATTTCCACTCCCCAAACAAAATCAATCAAGAGTTAAAGAAGCCTAGCTAGATGTTGTTAGAAGCTTTTTGTATTTAAACTTCTTTAGTTGAAGCTTTCAGTAAACCATGAAGAAAATCATGGGGGAACAAAAGTTCATTAGCAGAATTAAAAGATGGTCTCTCGATGGAATGGCTGCTTTAGTCACCGGAGGGACGCGAGGCATAGGGTAAGTTTTACTATGATGTTTTCTCCCCTATTTCTTTCTATTTGGTTATTATTAGCATATTTGGTTTGTGATTGTTTGCTGGAAATTGATTGATTGCGATTAGGCATGCCATTGTCGAAGACTTAGCGGGATTTGGAGCAATTATCCACACATGTTCACGTAACCAAACTGAGTTCAACGAATGTTTACAGGAATGGCAACTAAAAGGTCTCAAAATGACAGGTTCAGTATGTGACCTGTCATCTCGCGTGCAACGTGAGAAGTTAATGGAGACTGTCTCCTCCATCTTCCAGGGGAAGCTTCATATACTTGTACGTGTAGCCTCTTTAAAAGCTTCATAATGTAACTCTTAATATGCTATCTGAATCAGTTTCAATAAAGAGGTTGCATGTTTTTGCATGCGAAAGCGGGCCTTAGATGCCAGCGTTTTGAAATTTTAACAGATCAGATTTTGGTATATAACGTGAAAATTTTGTTCAAGTTAACAATGCCGCGGTAGCTGTGCCAAAAGAAGCACTAGACACTACAGATGAGGACATGTCAACTCTAAGAAGCATAAATTTTGAGTCCGTTTTTCATCGGTCTCAACTTGTACATCCTCTGTTAAAAGCATCAGGAAATGGGAGTACTGTCTTCATCTCCGCAGTTGCAGGAGTTACAGCTGCTCCTCCTACTTCTCTGAATGGTCCATACAAAGGTACGAATCATTCTATTTGGAAGTTTAGCATCATTGGAACAAATATGAAATTGTACATATGCATATAAACACTTTCTACGCACATTTGTCTTTACAGGAGCCATACATCAACTTACGAAGAACTTGGAATGTGAGTGGGCAAAGGACTGTATTCGTGCTAATTCAATAGCCCCAAGGGTTATCAGAACTTCTTTATGCGACGCTATACAGGTATAAATCCCTATGTTCTGTGAAACTTTGATGATGTTATCTCTTTCATATTTCCACATCATTATCGGCTGACCATACTGATTAACTCTCTATTTTCTCAGCAAGATCCTGGTAAAACAAAATTGTGGAAGGCTTGGTATCTCGCACACCTATCCCCCGTCCTGAAGAGCCTGACGAGGTTTCCTTATTGGTAGCATTCTTTTGTTTCCCAGCTGCTTTATATATCACAGGGCAAGTTATTTGTGTGGATGGAGGAATGACTGTGAATGGATTTAACCCAACTCAGAACTAGGAACAATCTCTTTGTATTCTGGTAGGCATTTCTATCTTTCCCTAAATGTTATAAGTAACAAAGAAACCAAGGTTGTTTGGTGTCATTTTTTCAAACTGTTAGTAATGCTGCCATTGTTCTATGTTTTATAAGATTTCTAAGAAAATGAGCTACAAAATAATTTTTTTTTAAAGTTCTACTGCAAGGCCTAACGCCCTGTTTAAAATTGAGGTTGGATACCTATAGTTTTTAAAATCAACATTAAAATATTTGGTAAACATTAATTGTTGTAACTTGAAAGTTATGTTGATATGATTCTTCACTTGTATGATGAAAATTTTATTATATTTTTAATAATTTTATTAAAATTATTATTTAAAAATTACATTTACTATACTATTAACTTTTGTTTTATAATCATAATTTTTTTTTCACATCAACATAATTTAAAAGATATAATACTTTAATCCAAATAGGACCTAAACTAATTGAATTGACTAAACTTCCATTGAGGACAATACAACTTATTTTCATACAATCTAAATTTTCAGTGCGTGGTTGATCAGCACCAAATGATCAAATTGTCGTTTCTAAGATAAACCCCCCCCCCCCCCCCCCTTCTCTTAATAACATGTCATTTGGCTTGAATAAAAAAGATCTTGGAACAAAAAAAAAAAAAAAGAACAATAAAGATCTTAATTTAGATCATTAGCGTACTGTGTATTCATGATTCTTATCTCTCAACCAAACCAAAACCTCAATAAGTCAATGTTGAATAATATGATTACTAAATAAAATGACTTCAATTGGCTCAAGAGTAGTCAATGAAGGGAGAATTAAAAAAAAAAATTGTTGCTGGGTGTTTGATTTGAGAGAGAAGATGAAGAAGAAAATAACTGCAACGCTCTCATTATTATTACTGAGCAGACTACAATCAATATATATATACATATGTCTAACTCATTGTAACTAACTCAAACAAAAAAGAACATTCTGGAATTTTCTTTTTCACTTACTTACAAGCTAAGCATATTCATTATACAACTGTAATGGAATCTCTGCATAACAGTTTTACCAATTGGAATGTGCTTGCTTTTCACGCGTGGTTTTGAACTTGTAGCATATGTGAGCTGCTGACTTGTTTATCAACCAACTTTTATCTGCTACTCTTTCATGACTATACTCAAGTACAGCTTCATTTGACATTTCAACACTGGGAATACATAAGAACATTACGCCGGCATATAAAAATGGCATACAAGAATTAGTAGTGAAATAATAAAGTTCATCAGAAAGACTGTAACTAGTTAGGTTGAAAAATGCCCGTAAAGATGGCAACTATTTTTGGTTACTAAAGTAGGATAACAGTACTGGAACCACTAAGGTAACCACTAACTTTACTAAAGAGCGGTCCCCACCCACTCACGCATTGGCAACCGTTCGTTGGTCCAAACCCCTGTGTGGTTGTGAAACGAACAGATATGTTTCACTGTTTTCGATAAGGTGGCTTTTCGGTGCTCAAAAAAGAGGAACAAATAGTTGTAAAAGCTTTCAGCAAAACTAGAAGACAAGCATGGGCGAACAAGAGTTCATTAGCAGAAACAAAAGATGGTCTCTCAATGGAATGACTGCTTTAGTCACTGGAGGAACCCGAGGCATAGGGTGAGTTTTACTCTCTTTTTCTTTCTTTCTGTTTGATTTTTTTTTTCCAGCATATTTGGAATTAAATTTATTTGCTGGAAATTCATTGATTGTGATTAGTCATGCCACCGTCGAAGAATTAGCAAGATTTGGAGCAATTGTTCACACATGTTCACGTAACCAAATTGAGCTTGATGCACGTTTACATGAATGGGAAAACAAAGGGTTCCAAGTAACCGGATCAGTATGTGACCTGTCATCCCGCGAACAGCGTGAGAAGCTAGTACAGACTGTCACCTCCATCTTTCAGGGGAAGCTCAACATTCTTGTGCGTCTAGCTTCCAAAACTCCTGCAAAACAATTAGTTTTACATATCAGATATGATTTTATGTCATTTAACATTTTCTTCAGGTAAACAATGCTGCAATAGCTTTATTAAAACCAACACTAGATATTACAGCTGAGGACATGTCAACTATAAGCAGCACAAATTTCGAGTCTGTTTTTCATCTGTCTCAACTAGCACATCCTCTGTTAAAAGCATCAGGGAATGGAAGTATCGTATTTGTCTCCTCTGCTGGGGGCGTTATAGGAATACCTTCTGTTTCCCTGTATGCCGCATACAAAGGTGCGAATCAGTTTTATTTCTTCTTTTCGAAAATTCTGTAAGATTCCAACTTCCAAGAAATATGAATACATATATCTTAATAAAATCTGTCATACACTTTACTTGCAGGAGCCATCAATCAACTAACGAAGAATTTGGCATGCGAGTGGGCAAAGGATAAAATCCGTACTAATACAGTTGCACCCTGGGTTATTAAAACTTCAATGATGAAATATATTGAGGTATTATCTGTTTCCATGAAGGGAAGACGGTAAAATGAAGAAAAACACATTTTGCAAATTTGCCATTCCTTCTAATTCAATTGTGCTGTACTTCTTCTAGAGCATGTAAATAACAATTTAAATACTCTACCATAAGAGCATGTTGAAACAAAAATACAACATCTTAAATATTTTTTTTCCCCTCTTTTCAGCAGCAATGTAGTATATAAACTGAAAAAGTGTGTCCCAGAGTGTCAAAAAATAGTTGCTGCAGCACACAATTCCTTTTCTGGGCACAATTTTTCTCAACCTTATATACCTAGCGTTGGATTTCATCGTATCTACAATTAAGTATTTTTCTTACGGGTGAAACTGATTGATTTCCTCTTTTCTCAGGAAGTTCCTGCAGGAACAGAATTTGTGGATGAATTAACACGTCGAACACCTATCGGTCGAGCTGGAAAGCCTGATGAGGTTTCTTCATTAGTGGCATTCCTTTGCCTTCCCGCTGCTTCATATATCACAGGGCAGGTTATTTGTGTCGATGGAGGGGTGACAGTGTCTATGACTGCGAATGGATTAAACTCAACCGAAAATTAGAAAAACCCTCTTCGCTGTAGCCGGTACTTCCATTCTGTCAAGGTTTTTTTTTTTTTTTTGTTTCAAGTAGTGTCAGAAGCTGTACTGAAATATTTCTTATATAATAAAGTTGTGTCTTCTAATCATGGGGTCTCCTTATGTTACATTTGTTGTAACAAACATTAACTACACATGGGCCATTAGATTTTAATATTTCTTAATCTAATGGATGATAATAGTTTTAACACAAAACTAAGTATTGGTGTAATAATTATTTACAAAAAATTTTATTTTAATCACATATTTATATATTTTTTCAAGTAAGTCCTAATTAATTTTGTATAATTAAATGATTTCGATGTCTATCTCTTCTACATCTATTTTTAAATTTTTTTAAAGTTTTTATTATATTTTTATAAAAATCTAAATGATTATCATATTTATAAGGATTTATAAATTTTTAATATATATTTACATCTACATTTATAATTTCTTATTTCTCTTAAGACATAAACTATATATATATATATATATATATATATATATATATATATATATATATATCTATATATATATATATCTATCTATATATATATATATATATTAAAATTTAAATTAAATTTAGCATCTTGAATTATAAGAGATGTTATATGTTATAAATATCTTATGAATCTAATGAATTATTAGAAAGATGATACAATGAATAAATTAAGAAAACCTCTAATAATTTCACAAAATATAAAAACTAATAAGTTACCACATTCTATCTATATATAAAGAGGATTTTCTTACAAAAGATTTCAATCATTTGATTTGATCAATAATTTAGACATGCGAAAAAATAATTAATTAAATTAAATTTCACTATATTTATTAAATAAATTAGGAAACCCAAATTTATCATTAAATAATATAGAAAATGCAAATGAAATATTTAAAATTAATAATTTCAATAAAAAAAAATTAAAAAGTTAGGAGATCAAATGAGTAAAGAATTTAATGAAGTTAAACAATTAATAAAAGACTTCAACCTTGAAGATTATGATATATTAAAATTAGAAATCATCAATATAATGAATAAAAACTTAATAAATATAAGACTAAACAAGTTAGAAATTTAATTAAATAAAATAAAAATTTAGTATTAAATTTACTATAAATATAAACGAAAAACTTCAAAAAAAATTAAAAAATAATTGCAATATAGGCTTGTTTTAGTTTGGGGTTTAAAATAAAATTTTAAAACGTTTTAACATTTTTTATAATTATTAACTTTTTTAAGGATTTCAAAAGTTATGGCTGTAATATACAGCAAACGTAATATATGGAGACCCCTAATCATGACAGTTTTAATTATGAAGTCAATGCAACTTACAATTTCATCTTGCAAAAACCCAATTTGTCGAGTCACCAAAGAAACATTATTTTGCATTAAACGGCTATTCAAAGTTTGACAAGGATAAAAGTTTAAATTTATAGTGACTTGACTTGCAATCCAAGTTTCCTTATAGTTCAAGGCCGTTGGGAAAGGAATTTTACGTACAGCTGTAAATTAAGTGAAAATAAATTATTTTTATTATTATGTAGTTAGAGTAGAATCTGTACCATAAATAAATAAGTAGAAAAATAAATCAATAAAATTTAAAGCAATAAACCCATAGATTTTTACACGAAAAACTTAAAGTGTGAAAAATTACGAGACTATAGTTCAATATAATCTTCCACTATATTAATAGAATTATAACATAAATTCTTCTCTATATAATATTAGAAACTAACATCAAGAATCTCAACGTTCTTGGCTTACAATAACAACTTAATATCTGTTTCTATAATAAGTGGTTATCTCAAATAACAATCATCGAGAGACTAAATTAAAAATTAAGATTAGTAGGATTGTAAAGGGTGATGCTAGGAACTAATTACCCTCAAAATTTAAGAGAAATCAAAGTTAAATTAGCTTTCCGATCATCGAATCAAAGATTGAAAACCTTGTCCCCATATTGTAATAGCAAGCCATTATCTTTTCTCTCTCTCTGACCTTTTTGTTTCTTTTCTCGACTTTTTTTTTTTTTGTAATAGTGAAATTAGGGTTACTGTTAGCCAAATTTCATGGCAAATTGCATTTGCCCCCTTCAATTTTTTTAATTGATTAATTATCCAAACTTATAAAAATTTGGGCTTAGGCCACTCAAATGAGATAGACCCAACAAATCTCCCCCTTCAGATCATATAAGAGGCACTACCAAGCACGCTCTTTGCATACAGCTTTTCAGCTTCTCCTTGAGCAATAACTTTGTCATCATATCTGATCTATTCTCCGTTGTGTGAATTTTTTCAAGCTGTAATTGTTTCTTTTAAAGCACGTTTCATATGCAATGATACCTCACATCAATATACTTAGATTTCGAATGGTATGTCAAATTCTTTGTCAAATGAATGGCACTTTGACTATGGCAATGCACAACATAACTATCTTGCTTCACACCCAACTTTTGTAAGAAATTTTTTATCCATAACGTTTCTTTGCAACCTTCAATGATTGCAATATATTCTGCTTCAGTTATGGACAAGGCAACACATTGCTGAAGTCCGAACAGTTATGAGACTGCTTCCTCTACAAAAATGAGCAAATATCATGATAGGAATTTTTTGGAGTTAACATCTCTTGCCATATCTGCATTTATGTATACTTGTAACATAGGTTTGTCACCACCAAAACATAAACATGCCTTGGAAATGCCTCTAAGATATATGAAAATCCACTTTACTGCTGTCCAATTCTCTTTGCTCAGATTGGAGAGAAAATGGCTTACTAAACCAACTGTATGAGTAATATCTGGTCTTGTACAGACCATGGCGTACATTAAACTACCAACCATGGCATACATTAAACTACCAATTGCTGAAGAATAAGGAGCTCCTTTCATTTATTGCTTCTCTTTCTCACTTGTAGGACAATGTTCAGAACTAAGCTTAAAATGACCTGCAAGTAGAGAATAAACAGATTTTGCCTTGCTCATGTTAAATATTTCTAGAACGATATCTAGTGCTCCCTACCCAATCAATTCTGCTTCCACTATGCCTCGCTCCATCAGCATCGATATAAAATTAAATATAATAAAAAGAAAGTCACATTTACATTTTAAGATGTTCTTTTTTGGTTAAAATTTTAACACGGTGAATATAAAAAAAAAAAGAATAAGAATCATGAGGGTTGGACAAGCAGTGCTTCATTTGAATGAAAAAGTTTAATTAAAGCGAGAATATTTATTAAGATAAATAATTACAACACACATTATAAATCTATCAAATTTTCTATAGTGGAAATTAAGCACAAAACCAGAAATTAATTTTAGACATATTACATGCATCGATCATTTATCAATCATCCACATACATTTTCTAGATAATAAGCTCTTGGTATATGAACTAGTTGTGTATATATTAACAAAATATCAATGAAAACTGTAAGTTATTCCTACTATCTCTCTTCTCTATATTCTTTACTTTACATGGTATCAGAGCATCCCATACTCTAACGAGTGCTCCAATGGCCGATTATATCTCTTCTTCCTCATTCTCTTCTTCTCCTAATGTTGTTAATCCTGTTGGATATATCAACAACCTTATCTCAATTAATGTTACAGCCCAAGCACCATTAAAACTCAACCCTTCTAACTATACCTCTTGGAAAGCATAATTCAACTCCCTTCTCATTGGATATGATCTAATGGGTTACCTTGATGGAACTCTACTCTGCCCTTCACCCATTCTCAAAGACAATGGAAAAGAAATTGTCAATCCCAATTACTCTCTTTGGATCAGCCAAGACCAACTTCTTCTTAGTGCCATTTTGGTTTCTCTTTCTGCTATATCATCCCTTTTGTTGCAAAAACTTCCAAAGATGCTTGGGACACACTTGCTACCATATATGACAAACCTTCTCATGGTCGTACCATGGGAATTAAAGAAAAAATTATCTCAAGTCACTAAGGATTCTAAAAGTGTGACTGATTATATGCAAACTATCAAGAGCCTTGCCGATGAACTTGCTCTTATTGATGCTCCTCTTTAGAATCAAGATCTTACATTCTATGTACTTGAGGGCCTTGAATCTGACTTCAAAGAAATTGTTGCTGCTGTACGTGCTCATGAAAACCCAATATCTTTTGATGAACTCCATAAAAAACTTTCTGATCATGAAAGTTTTCTCAAGAGAAAGGCATAAAAATTTGAAAATCCAACTATTACAGCCAACTACGCAAACAAATTTGGTCAAAATAGTGGAAAAGAAAACAATCAAAATAAACAAGGCAACCAGCCTAATCCATTCAAAGGCTATCAAAACAAGCCAGGACATCCATCGGTCAATAACTATAAACACAGTGACAATCCTAAACCTTACAAGGGTTTTTGTCAATTGTATGATCAACAGGGCCACACTGCTAAAAGATGCCCTAACTTCCGCCATGCTCCTAATTTCCGCCATGCTTCTTCTCTCTGGATGGCTTCCGCACCACCTCAGTCATATTATCCCAAATTTGGTTAGCCTCCACGTGCTCATTTTACAGCACAGCCGGCTTCCCCCACCAATTTGCTTGTGGACTCTGGGGCCTCTCACCATGTTACTGCAGATTTAAAAAATCTTTCTCTGCATTTCGAGTATGATGGTTCAGAAGATATAATGATTGGTGATGGTACTGAGCTTCTAATAACTCACACAGGGGTTCAACTACTTTACCCTCACCCTCTAAATCTTTTGTTCTTAGTGATGTTCTTTGTGTTCCTAGCATGAAAAAAAATCTTTTATCAGTTTCTAAACTTTGTAACTCTAATAATATTTCCATTGAATTCTTACCATCTTCTTTTGTGGTGAAAAATCTTTGCACGGGGGCACAACTCCTCGAAGGGATAAATAAAGATGGAGTATGTGAATGGCCAACCCATGCATTGTCCATGTCAAAACCTATCTTTGCATTTGCCAGTGTCAAAGCACCATTCCAATAATGGCATAATAGACTTGGCCATCCCACTAACAAAATTCTTAATACTATAATTTCTGCTCATAATTTACCATTATCATCTTCTGTCACTTCAAATTTTCATTGTAATGCTTGTCACTGCAATAAATCTCATAAAATTCCTTTTAAGGTGTTATCTCTTTGAAGTAATTCTCCCTTAGAACTTATATATTCAGATGGATTTAACTATTATGTGATTTTTATCGACCACTATACAAAATACATATGGTTATTTCCTATCAAAAGAAAATCTGATGTTGCTTCAATTTTTACTCGTTTTAAATTCGTTGTAAAAAAATTCTTCCAGCATCCCATCATTTCCATTTACACGGATGGTGGTGGTGAATTTCAAGCTCTAAAATCCTTCATTAAAACTCACGGCATCTCTCACTTCCTTACTCCACCACACTCTCCCGAACACAATGGTTCAGCTGAGCGTCATCATCGTCATCTTGTTGAAACAGGACTCGCTCTATTGAATCAAGCTTCCCTACCTCTACGTTTTTTGTCTTATGCCTTTCTCACAGCTGCCTATCTTATTAATCGGATGCCCACTCCCATCCTCCAATTAATTTCACCATTCAAAAAATTATTTGGTCATTCGCCTAATTACAGAAAATTACATGTGTTTGGATGCCTCTGTTATCCATGGCTCAAACCTTATACTACTCATAAATTAGAACCTAAATCTAAACCTTGTGTTTTCTTAGGTTCCTCTTCCACATAAAGTGCCTTTAAATGCCTTAACCTTACTACCAAAAGAATTTATATTTCTCGACATGTACAATTTGTTGAGAATATATTTCTTTACATTTCTATTGACCAAATCTTGCCTAGAATCAATCATGACAATTTTTCCAAATGGGTCCCCTCAATTAATTCACCGTCACATTTTTTTATTCCTCCACCTAAAACTCTCCATACCGAAAATCATTCCTCTTTAATTCAGCCAAATATTTCTCCTTCCATTTCTATTCCTATAACCCACCAACCCCACTTACCTTCCTCTAACTTTATCGAAAATCACTCCTCCCCAACTCCACCAAATATATCTCTACAACACATGGCCCAAAATCACGTGTCTCCTACTATAAATGTTTCTAAAGAATCCTCTCCTTCCATTACGATGTATGAGCATGCCATCACCCCATCTTCGACCCTCCAGGATGCCTTTAACCGTGAGATTTCCTCATCTCAAAAGAAAACCTCCACATCCCTATCTCCCTTTAATATCTAACGCCCACCTTCAACAACACCAATGGAAACCCGTCGTGTCACCACACGTGGCCAAAATAACATCTTCAAGCCTAATCCCTTATTCTTTGTCTCCACCCACCATATACCTCCAGCCACTATTGAACCTACATCTGTCTCACAAGCATTAACACAACCACAATAGAGAACAGCCATGTCCGAGGAGTTTGATAATACCTTTATTCGTAACGGCATTTGGGAGCTCACTCCACCTCATCCGTCTCAAAATCTTGTGGGCTGTAAATGGGTGTTTCGAACTGATGGTTTTATTAATTGGTACAAGGCTCGGCTTGTGGCCAAAGGATTCCATTAGCGGTCCGGGCTTGATTACATTGAAACATTTAGTCCTGTAGTCAAGCCTACTACCGTTCGCATTATATTATCTTTGGCAATATCACAAGGTTGGTCCTTACAACAACTTGATGTGAACAATGCCCTTTTGCATGGGCACTTATCTGAGGAGGTATTTATGTCTCAACCACCTGGTTTTATTGATCATACATACCCTACTCATGTTTGCAAACTTAAAAAGGCACTCTATAGCCTCAAATAAGCCCCACGTGCTTGGTACACTGAACTTCGAAACTTTCTTCTGTCAATGGGATTTTTTAATTCACTAGCAGATACTTCTTTATTTATCTACTCTCATGCTGGTGTTGTTGCTTATTTATTGGTTTATGTTGATGATCTAGTCCTGACTGGCAGTCACAATTCCATGCTGGATAAATTTGTAAGTAAGCTTGCTGACAAGTTTTCCATTAAGCACCTTGGGCCCCTTAGTTATTTTCTTGGTGTGGAAGTCATCTCAATGCCCATGGGTTTATTTTTATCTCAGCACAAATATATCAGAGATATACTTCTTCGCTATAATATGCTTGGTGCTAAAGATGTGCAGACTCTTTTATCTACAAGCCGTTCTTTAGCATTGGATGCTGGAACAAATCTATTTGATGTCACTGAATATCGATAGCTTGTTGGCAACCTCCAGTATCTCTCTCTCACTCGGCCTGACATCGCTTTTGTAGTCAACAAGCTTGCTCAATTCATACACAAGCCAACAACTTCTCATTGGACTATTGCCAAGTGTATTTTACGATATATTAAAGGTACTATTGATCATGGCTTATTTCTTCACAAGCATTCTCCACTCCTCTTGCATTTGTTCTCCGATGCTGACTGGGTGGGCAACAAAGATGATTGCACCTCTACCAGTGCCTATATTGTGTTTCTTGGTCAAAATCCTATTTCTTGGAGCTCTAAGAAACAAAAAACTATTGCTCGATCATCCACCGAAGCCGAATATCATGCAGTTGCATCCGCTACTGCTGAACTTTCTTGGATTCAATCATTGTTAGGAGAACTTTGACTTTCCCTTCCACAGCTTGCTATCTATTGTGACAATGTCAGCATAACTTATCTTTGTGTCAATCCCGAATATCACTCTCACACGAAACATATAGCTTTTGACTTTCACTTTGTTCCTCACAAAGTTCAAAATGAGGATCTTCGAGTGTCTCACGTATCATCTTAAGACTAATTAGCGGACGCCCTCACCAAACCTCTATCTCGTCAACGGCTAAGCCTTCTTCGTTCCAAGATTGGTGTCGCCAATGGGAGCACCATCTTATGGAGGCATATTAAAGATAATCCTAAAGTCACGACGTAATTGTGCAATCTCTTTATTAATGTGTATATTTGATTTTCATAACTCTAGGCTACAATTATGAACTCATTGTAATTAACTAGCTCTAATTGTGTATATATTAAAAACATATCAATGAAAACTGTAAGTTGTTCCTACTATCTCTCTTCTCTATATTCTTTACTTTACACATGTACCATCTCAGCATACTAGGTGATATGCCTAGATAATCAAGCTTTGTGAGAAGAGCTTGTGGGGGACTATCCCACTACTTTAGTGAGACGGTGAGACAGTTCACTACTGTTCTGCTATGTGATAGCCTATGGGACCAGTAGTGGGTTCTAAAATAAGACCAACCAAATCTATTATTAAAATATTAGTGTAGAACCTATAATAAAACTTAATGTAGAACCTATTATTAAAATATTAGTGTAGAATCTATAATAAAACTACATGACATAACATCATTGGACTGTCCGTTATACCATTGGACTGTCCATTGTTGAGCTGATGGGATTGCGCCACTCAATTTTTCTTTTCCATGCTTTGTTAGTTGGTAGGGTAATGGATGAGGCTTGTCGCAATTTTTTTTATTTTAATTTAAAATTTGATGGGTACCACATTAATAAATGTAACCACAACTAGTCTCACTATCCTATTAGTCTCACTAATCTACCAAAATGACAGAGCATGAGTGGCTAGGCATGCACAAGTTGACGAACGAATTTCATATATATTTTCTTTAATTGGATTACCATGTATTTTGATGTTATTTCTTCTGGTTTTAGAATCTCACGTACCAAAATCATATGCTTGTAAATTATGATGTTATGTTATGTTAATAAAATAGAGAGGCATTTAGTATGTAGAATAGGATATGATAGGATGTGACATAATAGGATGAGATGAGATAAAATATTATTATATTTAATACTAATTTATGTTGGGTGTAGCTCAAAATTAGTTTGGATTGGGTTATATTAACACTATCTCATGTACCATATGATCAGACAAGAATTATATGTCATTTGACATTAAATGTGATTGAAAAATAAACAAAATTAACTAAATGCTTGGATTTTTATTTTAATTTAATTATAAAGTTTATAAATATTATTTTCCTAATGATAAATTTAGAAGTCTAAATTTAAATTATGTATTACATAGAATAATACTAATCCTCTCACTTCACTAGGGATAAGATTTCATGTGATATATGGAATGTGAAACAAATGTGTGTCTATATATATATATATATATATATATATGAACAAATTAATTATAAAAAAAAATTTATTAATTCTTAAATTTAAAATTGTAAATAATAAATAATGGGAGAGAAAATATGAAAGACTTTTAAGCAAGAGATCTACTTTGTTGAGAAAGAAAGGAATTATTTTCTATTTTTTTAGGGCAATAAAATTTGCTTCTCTTTCATCCAATAAAAACAATATGGGATAAGATTCTACTCTATAAAATTTATCCGAGAATTTCCCCAAGGATATAAAATGTCATTATTACAGGATTAATTGATGGGCTCCAATGGTATTATCCTTTCATTACTTTTTGCAACAAACACTATAGAGTTATATTCTGGGAAAATAAGCCAACCCCACCCTTTTTAACAGCTTCCAAACAACCAATAAGCACTCAAGTTCATGGAGCGAGCTTGCAACAATTTGCTATTTACAATTATATATGTGTTAGAACATTGTATTGTATGTTTAATTACTAATAGTGTTTGAATCGTACACATATTGATGGGTGTCGAAGCCAGCAAATATAAATATCTACTTTAACAAAATTGTGTATAGTGATTGAGCAGGGTCGTGTCCATAGAGATTGGTAATTATTAAATCTTTTTTAAAATAAAAATGTAAAATTGGGGGATTGTCGACAATAATGAAAATCAATTTAAATTAATAACAATGCAAATTAAAGGTATAATTCAAAATGGGAAAACTCTAGTTGAAGGAATTAATTCAGCTTTGATTCGACTACTGATCATCGATACAACTATAAATCATTACTGCTTGTGAATAGACCGGTTATAGCTATTGAGACACTCTAATAGCCAATTTCTCCTTAATTAGTCGATAACCATGGTACGACCGTTGGTTATTTCCCTAATCAATAGACAATCCTAGATACGATCATAAGATTTAATCAATTGACAGCCTGAAAAACTAGAGAGACCCAAATCCTAATTAACAAACGCATACGATGATTCATTTAAATTAGATTATTTATTCCCATAGCACAACGCACTGCTATGTTATTTGCCACAAACATCAAAATCTTCATACGATGAATATTTCAATTGGCAGTAGATTAAATTGATAATTAAATAGTGGCCAATTATCTAATTAATAAAGATAATCATGACAATAATTCAGAGAATAAACAAATACCCAAAAAAGTAATAAAACAATTAAAAGCACAAGAAAGATCTCACAGTATTGGTGAATCAAAGCTTCATTAACCTTCAACTAGAAAAATAAGTTTAGTTCCTCATGGAGAAAAAGAGAAAACCCTAAAAAAGATAAAAATAATTAACAATCCAATTCTAATTCTCAATCTCCCTAATCCTTCTTTATCTCCTCTTTTCATAGTTCTCTTAAAAAGGATAAAGATAAAAATCTCTAAAATCTTATCTAAACTTACAAGAGTAATAAAAAGATAAAACACATTAAAATAAAAACGTCAAGTCCGCAGTTGATAGCACGCTCCCACGCCTTATCAACAAACTTCTTATGAAATCGACTGTCACGCGCCCACGTCTTATTAACAAACTTCTTCTGAAATCGAGAATTTATCCAAGAAGTCAATTCATCCTCAAACATCATCTTGTAGCTCAGTTTAGCACCAATCAATAGAATTGCACCTATAAAAATAAAACACAAGTAAATCACAACTATTAAGTGCAAAACATTGATATTAAAGGGAGTAAACAATGCTAAACTAATACATAAAATGCACTATAACACATTCTCAATGTAATAAATGTATTTCTTCTAGTTTGGAGAATTTCAACTAATGTCGTAGGTGTATGCCACTCAACCAAAAAGTGATTTGCCTAGCTCTCTACTCATTAGTAGTATTCTTACTTTGTTTCTTGATTGTCTTTTACTTGATGTGGCTGGTTTTAGCTTTCTTAATTTACTATATGTATTTGTTTTTTATGCTTTTCTTGTTTCCTTAGTACACACATAGACACCAACCATTATTTATGAACCTTCAAGTACAGTATACGTAAATAGTACAGTGTATGTGATAGTATAGTATATGTGAACTATATCGTGTACGTAAACAATGCCATATACCCCAAGCACGAACCATCTGCTCTAATACTAATTGTTGCGAAAGCACAAGTCTAGCAATTATCAATATTATGGTGACCGTGACTTCTGGAGAAATATAAATGCGGTGATAAATAAATGCAAAGAAAATAAGACACAACAATCTATGTAGTTTTGCGTAAGCGGGCAAAGATTGCCTTTAACTTGTCAAATATTTGTACCACCAAACTCCAATTTGCCAAGCCAAATTGTACGGAAAAATTAACTTTGGTGGGCACCGAAAAGGCTGACTTTTCAACAAACAATGCATCTTATTTTCCTATAACCTAAATTTTCCACGCCTGGTTGATCAACACCAAATGATCAAATTGTCCTTTCTAAGATAGGGTGCATTAGGCATGATCCATTTTTTCCCCCTTTTTTAATAACATGTCATTTGGCTTGAATAATAAAGATCTTGGAACCAAATAATAATAATAATAATAATAATCATCTTAATTTCGATCAATAGTGTACCATGTATTCATGATCCTTATTTCTCGACAAAACCAAAACCTCAATAAGTCAATATTGCACACTATGATTACTAAACAGAATGACTTTAATTGGGCTCAAGAGTAGTCAATGAAGGGAGAAAAAAAAACAGCTGCTGGGAGCCTGGGAATACATATGAACATTATGCCGGCACATAAAAATGGCATACAAGAATTAGTATTGAAATAATAAAGTTCATCATAAAGACTGTAACTAGCTAAGTTGAAAAATGCCCGTAAAGATGGCAACTATTTTTGGTCACTTAAGTAGGATAACAGTACTGGAACCACTAACTAAGGTAACCAGAAACTTTACTAAAGAGCGGTCCCCAACCACTGACGCATTGGCAATCGTACGTTGGTCCAAACCCCTGTGTGGTTATGAAACGAACAAATAGGTTCGGAGTTTTTGATAAGGTGGCATTTTGGTCCTCAAAAAGAAGTAACAAATAGTTGTAAAGGCTTTCAGCAAAACAGGAAGACAAGCATACGAGAACAAGAGTTCATTAGCAGAAACAAAATATGGTCTCTCAATGGAATGACTGCTTTAGTCACTGGAGGAACCCGAAGCATAGGGTGAGTTTTACTCTCTTTTTCTTTCTTTCTGTTTGATTTTTTTTTTCTCCAGCATGTTTGGAATTAAATTTATTTGCTGGAAATTCATTGATTGTGACTAGTCATACCACCGTCGAAGAATTACCAAGATTTGAAGCAATTGTTCACGCATGTTCACGTAACCAAATTGAGCTTGATACACGTTTACATGAATGGGAAAACGAAGGGTTCAAAGTAAAAGGATCATTACGTGACTTGTCATCCCACGAACAGCGTGAGAAGCTAATAGAGACTGTCACCTCCATCTTTCAGGGGAAGCTCAACATTCTTGTAAGTCTAGCTTCCAAAGCTCCTGCAAAACAATCATATCAGATACAAGTTTATGTGATTAACATTTGTTAGCCTAAAGGCCTACACAAATTGTAATTTTGATGATAACAAACATGTGTTATTATATTTCATAATTTCACTAATTTTTTAAGGCCAAAATTTATTCAAGTGAAATCGAGCTCAAGACACTCAACGGATAATGGCATAATCAAGAACTTCATTGGGAAAAATTTTATAAAGCCGGTATTATTTAATGTATGCATAATTTAGCATTTGAAAAGCTTAAGATTTTGTTTAATAAATCATTATTTTTCATAAACTAAAAAGTTTTATAATTATAAACTAAGTATTTTATGGAATTGGTTATTTTTCAAGATATGGATTAAAATAAAAAAAATTTTACAATTTTGATTTCAATAAGTATTGTTTTAAATTTTGGATTTAGACTTGTTTGCAAAATATATAACTTTTAGGGCCAAAATATAATTTTTAAAAGTGTTGGACCATGTTTGAATTTTCAAAGTTTTTAGGCTAAATTATAAATATTAAAAATATGCTTAGAAGATAGAAAGTAAGCAGCTAGCCACCTGAAAATCAGCGGCTAACCGTTTGGAGCAAATTTTTCAAATTTTGGAGCCAAATTTGTAATGATAACTTATCACAAAAGTCTAAGCGGCTAATCGCCAAATTAAGAGGCTCATCAGCTATTCTCTGAATGTCAATAACGGCTAGTTTGCTTATTAAATCTATATAAACTCAAATCAAAATCAAATCTAACAAGTTTTTCAAGCAAACATCATTCTATACAATATCTCTTGAACTTTTATATTTTGTAAATCTTCGTACACTGAGTTATTATTGAGTTATCATTTGTACATTCACTCTAAAAGAGAGTTATTGTTGTAATCTCTAAATTTATTATCAAATTTGTATGAATATAAGTGTGGGAAATACTTGGAAAAATGTGTGTGTGAGTGAAATACTATTTGTAAACGTTAATTGACATATTGGAAGTCAATTGTAAGAACTTGAAATTTTTGAGGCTTGGATAGTGAAATCCTCAAGCTTGGTTTGCTTGGAGGCGTGGACGTAGGGCGGTTTTGCTGAATTACATAAAAACTCACGTGTTTAATCTCTCTTCCCTTATCCTTTTAATTTTGAGTATTGTTAAATTTATTATTTTTTATTTTATTAAAGCATTAGTTTAAGTTGTTGTGTGTTTTATTTACTTAAATTTTAAAAACCCAATTCACCCCCTTCCCTCTTGAGGTAAACAATGCTGCAATAGCTTTAGTAAAACCAACACTAGATATTACAGCTGAGGACGTGTCAACTATAAGCAGCACAAATTTCGAGTCTGTTTTTCATCTGTCTCAACTAGCACATCCGCTGTTAAAAGCATCAAGGAATGGAAGTATCATATTTGTCTCCGCTGTTGGGGGCGTTATAGGAATACCAACTTTTTCTCTGTATGGTGCATACAAAGGTGCGAATCAGTTCTATCTCTTCTTTTAAAAAACTCTCTAAGGTGATGTTTGGTTGGGAGGAGAGAATAGAGGAGATGAAAGTAATTTAAATTATATTTGTATTTCCATTGTTTGGTTAGACAAAATGTATAAGAATCTAATTTCTATTAGAATTTAATATTCATCATAATGTGGAATTTGAATTCCACCCCAAGGAGTGAAGAATTCAAATTCCTCCTATGTTGGAAACCAAAACTTTCAAATTACCATTCAACTTTTTAATTTATTGAATGCCATTAATAATTATTATTCATAATTTTATTTTATCAATTTAATATTATAAATAATTTTATATTAATTAAATTTAATGAATGTTTTAAGAAACTTAACAAAATAAATAGACTTATTTATTTATTTATTTAATATGAAAATATAGAAATATAAATTACCAATACAAGAGAGATGTAATTACAAAAATAGAAACTTCAGATTTTCACTTAATTAATTAATCTTTTTTTTTCTAAAAAACAAAGATAAAAGCAATTGAGGAAAGAAAACTAGAATTTCATTATTTTAATGTTGAAAACTAACAATTGAGGAAAGAAAACTAGAATTCCATTATTTTAATATTGAAAACTAAATGAAGATTATCTTTTATATGATGTATATTTATTTATACTTTTATTTACAAATTATAAACGCAGAAAAATTAACAAAGATCAAATCAGTTCATAATAAATTTTCTTTCAATTTCACTTGTTTTAATTTTCTATTTTTAGATTAAGTTAATTTATAATTTAATATTTTCCCAAAAAAATTTCAAATCCCTAGATAATATAATTGAATAATAATTTAGACTTTTTTTCTTATTATAATTTTGTAGATTTATTTTGATTTTTTAACTTTACTTAATATCAAATATTAAAATCTTAACACAAAGGGTTAAACTGTCCAAGTAAAAAATAATCAATCTCTTTCCATTTAGAATTTTTTACCAAACCAAACAATGAAAATTGAATTCACTCTCCTCTCTTCTCCACTTCTCTCCTCTCCTCTCCTCTCCACTCCTCTCCTCTCTAATCATTTCTTCAAACCAAACACCACCTAAGATTCCAACTTCCAGGAAATATAAATACATATATCTTCTAATAAAATCTGTCATACACTTTACTTACAGGAGCCATCAATCAACTAACGAAGAATTTGGCATGCGAGTGGGCAAAGGATAACATCCGCACTAATACAGTGCACCCTGGGCTATTAAAACGTCAATGATCAAACCTTTTGAGGTATTATCTGTTTCGATCAAGGGAAGACAGTAAAATGAAGAAAAAATATATTTTGCTAATTTTCCATTCCTTCCAATTCAATTGTGCTGTACTTCGTCCAGAGCATGTAAATAACAATTTAGATACTTCACCGTGAGATCATGTTGGAACAAAAATACAACATCTTGCATATATTTTTTTTTCACTCTTTTTAGCAGCAATTGAATCATAAAAACTGAAAAGTGTCACTGTCATGAAAAAGAATAAATAAATAAATAAAGCTTGTATCTGTGTGAAGTTATGCTATCCACAATGCCTGAAGTGTGTCCCAGTGTGCCAAAAAATAGTTGCTACGGCACACAATTCCTTTTCTAGGCACAAGTTTTTCTCAACCTTTTTTACCTAGTGTTGGATTTCATCGTATCTACAATTAAGTATTTTTCTTACAGGTGAAACTGATTGATTCCCTCTTTTCTCAGGAAGGCCCTGCAGGAAGTGAATTTCTGGATGGAATAGCACGTCAATTCCTGTCAGTCAAGGTTTCTTTGTTTTTTTTTAAGTGCCAGATGCTGTACTGAAATATTTCTTATACAATAAAGTTGCGTCTTTTAATCATGATAGTTCTAATTACGAAATCAATGCAGCGTACAATTTCATCTTCCAAAAACCCAATTAGTCAAGTCACCAGAGAAACATTATTTTGCATTAAAGGGCTATTCAAAGTTTGAAAAGGGTAACAGGTTGAATTTACAGTGACTTTACTTTCAGTCCAAGTTTCCTTATTGTTCAAGCCTGTGTGACAAAGTAAAATGTTTCGGAATAAATACCACCAACTGTTACTTATATGATAAGACGAAAATAGCAGCGGCCAGCAGTTAAATAAAATTGAAAAAACAAGTGAGGATGCAGAGAGCAAAGGTGGTCTCTACGGGGTATGACTGCCCTTGTTACCGATGGAGCCAGAGGCATCGGGTAATAAGATGATTTATGTCTGAAAAGAAGAGGATTCAATCTGAATTGTATTATAATAGGCTTGATCAAGGTTACTTGCGTGCAGCAGTATATTTTTTATTATAACATACATATTAGTGCTAAAATAATGTCCAAAATACTCCTAATTAAGCTTACCGAAAAGTGGGTAATTATCAATTTTCGCACTTACTACACTACATGTGTTTTCAAGGGAGAATGACACTTGATATTTGGTCTCGCATAATTTTTTTACCATTTGGGTTATTTATAAATTTTAATATCTTATTTTGTCAATTTTGTTCAAAGGTTAATGAAAAAAAGAGGCCAAGTAAGGTCTAGTAAAAAGCAATCGTACAAAGCAAAATTAAAAAGGATCATGCAGAAACAAGTCAAAACCAATAAATCTTTATTATAGGGGCGGCCAAACAAATAAACAAATTAAATTTGAATCGAACCGTAAATAAATTAGGTTAAAATTGTATTGATTCGGATTCGATTCATATATTAAACAAACATTTAGTTCACTTCGTTTAGTAAAATTAATAAACAAATTGCATTTAGATTCGTTTATTATTTGTTTATCTTATAACAAATCAAGTTGAATATAAATTCATTTACAAAGATATAATTAATAAACAAAAATTAAGCAGAATAAAATGTAAAAAGACCACAAATTCAACATCTTACAAAATGCAAATTTATTGTCATTTATACTTACTATATTAGCCTTCAAACTTTAAAATTTTTTCATACATATTTGAGTATAAATTAGTTTAGTTAAATGAATAATAAATGAATGGATCGTATTTGATTTGTTTACGACTCATTTATTAAATGAGAATACATGAATCAATGTCCTCAAACTTAGATTTAATTCGTTTAATTAGCAAATCAAATCAAATTCACCCGTTTATTAAAAGAACCAATTTTTTCAAGCCCAAACCCATTTTATTCAAATTGAATCGAATCAAATAAACGAATCCTAACTAAAATTGTCACCCCTTCAATACAAATGAATTAAAATTGCTCTCGAGAATAAACCATCAAAATAATGAAGAAAGCATAATTTTTATGAGTAAATATGACATTTTGAAATTTGCATTGATATAAAATTAAATATAATGAAAAAAAATTCACATTTACATTTTAAAATGTTCTTTTTTGGTTAAAATTTTAACGCGGAGCATTATGAAAAAAAAAAGTAAGTAAAAGAATAAGAATCATGAGGGTTGGACAGGCAGTGATTCATTTGAATGATAAAGTTTAATTGAAAGCGAGAATACTTATTAAGATAGATAATTACAACACACGTTATAAAGCTATCAAAATTTCTATAGTGGAAATTAAGCACAAAACCAGAAATTAATTTTCGGCATAGTACATGTATCAATCATTTATCAATCATCCACGTACATTTTCTAGCGAATGAGCACCTGGAATATGAATCAGAATATACATATAAGTAGAAAGGAAGCCATGCACAGTTCGATGGATGGTGGGATTCAATCACCTCCGCAACCACCACAGCCACCGCCGCCGCCGCCACCTCCTCCACAGCCACAACAACCTACTGCATGTCCGGCCGCCTCTCCGGTCGCTCCCTTGTCAATCTCAACTTAGCGTTTTTTCTTTTTCCTCATTCTTATTTTCTTCTTCTCCTTGATGAGTAGGATCCACACATGTAAAAGCTATCATTGACAGGATTGAAGTTGCAATCAAAACTTGGCAAGGTCGCACTATGCCACTAAAGAAACTGTTCAAACTCTTATTCTGTAAATTTACAACTAATTGTTCCGTTTTTCATTTTTCTTTTTTTACTTCGATTAAAAATATTGAACAGCTTCAGTTTATAGGCCTGATAAGTACCCCCACGTACTTATTAATCAGATGCCGTCCTAGGAAAATATATTATCTTTATATAAATTAACTCGAAGCTTCTTTCTTTCTTCGCGACTTATTTAACATCAAATATTTTAGCAAAATCGCAGAGTTTATTATAGTCAATGTTTTGGTTGTGTTTACTTAACGTATATCGATCGATATCATATCGTATAGATATATAATCACGTACTTTAGATTGTGCAAGGGATTAATTTCCAAGAAGATTCATCAGATCTTGAAATATTATATAATTCAACATTATATAATTCTTGAGAGTTAGCTTTAAATTAGATTTAGTATTGAGGTATCATGGTTTTTATTAATTCATGGATGCCGTGGAGTGGAGTGGAATTGACAGTTATGTACCTTATAAATTAGGAGTAGCATAATCATTAGTTGTCAAATTAACAATTCTATGTAGCTTAATTTGTAGTTGAATTATATTAAAAATTGTAAAGCGAATTTTCCAAGAAGATACAAGAGAATTAACATTTCATCTGAAAGACCGTGTAGTTGATTACTCCTAAAGACTTTGGAAGTCATAGTGACTAGAAAAAGAATATGTTCATTTGTCTGCATATGAACATTTGTGCTTAATAACTAAAATATTGTCCTTTTGTCTGCATATGTTCGTAATTATTATCATGCGGGTTATCTTGATTAGGGGATTTTTTTTTTAATGTTTTCCAATAATTTGAAAAACGAAAGCGGGTATAATTCAATTTATAAGAATGAAGAACGATTTATGTCAGAGAACTTGTGAGGAATAACGCTGGGTTGAAAAATTTTATTGAAAAAAGTGGGAAAAAAAAAAAAGCAAAGAAAATGATGGTATTTGTTGTCTTGTTGCAGACCAGCTCCTCTTATTGAGAAGAATTTGTGTGGGACTAACCCGCCATTTGGGTGAAGCTGTGAGACAGCTCAATCTTGTTCTACCATGTGACAGCCTATGGAACTAGTAGTGGGTTTTAGAATGAAACCAACTAAATTTATTATTAAAATATTAGTGTGGAACCTATAATGAGACCTGCTGTTAGAGGTGGGCATTCGGATTGAGTTAATCCAAATTTAACCCAACATGAAATTTATTTCGGGTTTGGCACGGTTTAGGTTGAAGTTTTGTTGAAAATTTAAACTTGATCGAATTGTATTTCGGTTTAGGTTCAATATTCAATCCGATTGGATTAACCAAAAAACTAAAAATAATAATTTAAAAACATATTCCTATAACCCTAACACACCACATTTCTAAACATACAATTCTCAGCCGCCGCATGACTCCTCCACTTCTTTTGCTTCTTCTTCTTCTTCTCCTCCTCCTTTTCTCCGCCACTAGCAACTGCCAAATATCATCTTTTTTTCTTTTTCTTCTTCCTTCCTTCTGCCGCTACTGAACATCATCTTCTTTTCTTCTTCTTCTTCTTTCCTTCCTCTGCTGTGAAACATCTTCTTCTTCTTTTCTTCCTCTACTACCAAATATTTCTTCTTCTGTTTCCGATCTCCCATTAATTAATCGTTTGGTAATCAATTTTTTTAATTGTTAGTTAATTTCTTAATTTTTTGTTGTTCATTGTTGTTAATTTTTTCTGTTAATTGTTAAACATAGAATTATTTATGTTAATTAGTTAATTTGTGAATAAGATTGTGAGAAATTTGTTTGATATTTAGTTAATTACTCCTGTTTTGGATGGAAATAAAATTAGGGTTTTTAATATAAATGAACCTGAATTTAATCAGGTTTATAGCTTGGACCTGATTGGGTTGAATTTTCCAAACCAAATGGTTGAAACCCAAACCACCTGAACCAAAATCTGATTTGCCCACCCTACCTATTGCTCTACCACATGACATGACATCATTGGACTGTCCATTATACCATTGGACTATCCATTGTTGAGTTGATGGGATTACTCTACACAAGTTTTTTTTTTTTTTTTCATGATTTGCTTGTTGACAAAGCAATGGATGACGTTATGTGAATTATGATGTTATGTTATGTTAATACAATATAAATGCATTTAGTATGTAGAATAGGATACGATAGGATGTGATTTAATAAGATGAAATGAGATAATATATGATTATATTTAATACTGAATAATGTTTGGTGTAATTCAAAATTAGTTTGGATTGGGTTGTATTAATACTATCTAAGGTATAATATGATTAGACAAGAATTTATATGTGATTTGACATTAAATATGATTCAAAAATAAAGAAAATTAACTAAATGCTTGGATTTTGATTTTACTTTAATTATAAAGTTTATAAATATTATTTTCCTAAGATAAATTTAGAAATCTAAATTTAAATTATGTTATTACCTAGAACAGTGGTAGTGCCACATTAGGACTGGGGGAGGGGGGACTGAAGCCCCTCCTTGACTTTTTAAAATTTATAAGTTTAGTTAGATATTTATCTCATTTTTAATTCAATTTGCCATGAAAGTCCCTGCTAAAATTAAAAATAAGCAATATATTAAGTGTTTATTTTTACACTTTCAACCCACAAAAAAATCTTGTTATTTTGAAATTTCTCACGCCCTAACTCTTTTCACACAAAAAAATAAAAACTACTTCACCTTACTAAGTTTATTCAAATGATTTTTCTTTAATGAATCTTATGGCATTTAAAATTCAATTTGATGTTTACATTATGAAAGTGGGTTTGGATAACAAATTTTCAAAATTGAAAGGGACTAATAAGCTAACAAGAAAAGGGTGGGGATATTTCCACCCCATTATTTGTGTAAACCCACCCCACTTCTAAAAAATATTTATAATAAATGCACATTATTTTTTATAAATACAAATCAACATCAATATGTGTATAATTAATCAATTAAATCATTCTTATATTATTTTTACTTAGTTTTTTTATTATGAAAATTGCTTTAATATGAGTTTTATTTAGTTATGTAATCGTTATGGCATAAAATTACTTAACTTGAAGCATAATGTGCTCTTGTATCTAATACTTTAAGTATTTAATTTTGTGACTTATTATCTAACTTTTTAAATGAAGTCTAATAATTTTCATTATTTTACATGTAAATGACATAAATTTAATAGCCTAATAATTTACATGAGTATTGACTCATGAAGACATAATGTTTAGTTAAAGGTCAATAACCGTGCTAATAAAGTAGAATTGACCATTTAGAAGAAATGAGTTTTGTATAAAATAAAAAATGTTGAAGTTGAAGTAAATTTTTTGTATTTTTACATTTTAAGGATAAAATAGTCAATTTAAATTTAGGCTGAAGCAATCTTAGTGGTCAAATATAACAAAAAAAAAGTCACAAAAAATAAATTAAGAATTTAAAAAAGATTTAATTGATTAATTCTTTAGAATTCTTCTTTATTTAAAATTTTTAAAAGTAGTGTGAAAATTTTATAATTATTTTCTAGAAGTGGGGTGGATTTACAGAATTTTTGGGGTGGAAATATCACCACCCACAAGAAAAATAATTGATACTAAAAAGGATAAATTGTATTTATTAATTTATTTATAGTTTTTACTAGTTGTCATAATTACAATAAAAAAAACATTTTCAACTATGAATTTTATGAAAAATCATCTGTGAAATTAAATGAGAGATCAATGATTGAGCGATATTATTGTTGTATGTAAAGAAAAAAGATTTATTTTGTATTCTTGATGATAAGGTTATTCTTCAATTTTTTTAACATATGAAAACAAATCGAGATTTACAAATGTATTGAATTGAATATATTAATGATTTTTATTTTTATATTTGTTACTTATTAGCCATTTTTAAAATTATATTATTATTTAAATTTAGTCCCTACTAGATTAAATTCTTTGCAGAGCCATTGACCTAGAATAATACTAATCCTCTCACCTCACAGAGGATAATATTTCATGTGTTAGGATATTGATTGTATATTTAATTACCAATAGTGTTTGAACCATCCACATATTCTCAATGTAATACATGTATTTCTTCTAGTTTGGAGAATTTCAACTAATGTAGTCTGTGTATGCCACTTAACCAACAAGTGATTTACCTATACTATTCAATAGTATTCTTTGTTTCTTGATTGTCTTTTGCTTGATGTGGCTGGTTTTAGCTTTCTTAATTTACCATCAGCATTTGTTTTTATGCTTTTCTTGTTTTCTTAGTACACACATAGACACCAACTATTATTTATGAACCATCAAGTTCATCTAATCCATGTGACTGCAGAGGACTGAGTCAAATTTACTAATTCCTCATTGTTTATATGATGTGTAGAAGATCTCAAAATATCATTGCAGTTTCCTCGTCCTTTATTTATATTGATTCTTAATCTCTACATTTCATGCGAGAGTTGGAGCCTTCATTAAGCCATTTTCACTCTGCCCGTATAAAAGTGGCTAGGTGCAGCCTTGGTAAAATTTACAACAACGAATAAGATCCTTAAATTTGTAATTGGTAAAATGGGGGATATTTTACTTTGAAATCTTTACAGCAACAAATATACCTGAAGCTTCTGTGGATCAACTTTATTGAACCATCTGTCTAAGGAAAACTGAGTTTACAAGAGCAAAAACCTCTTTCTGGAGTCTAAAATAGACTTACGCTTTATGCCTTTAGACATATTCCACAACATGCATTCAACCTCTAGTCATAATGTTTGTGGCTCTTATCCCCTGTAAAACCACATTGCTATGTGTTATCAAGTACTGTGAATTCACAAATTGCTTGGGAAGCCAACAGGAGCAGATAACTTATGTAATGAAGCAGGGTCTTCATGTACAAAGAAACTTGCAGCAACTATAACGTAGCAAAGACTGAGCATTAATCCTTTGAAGTTATTAGAATTTCTCTCCTGCAAATTTAACGAAACAAATATGTGAGTACTATCTGAGTAATTTCAAGTTGGTGTTTCAAATAGAAGAAAAAGTTTCAAGGTCAATCCACAGGTAATTCATAAATAAAAGCAACATTCAGGAGTTCCATGATTGAAATATTTATGTTGCTATTCAATTTTTCTTGTTTCGTATAAGCAAAAATTTCAATTTGCGAACTTGTAGCATGAAGGCTACCACTAGGACAGTTATCATAAGTGTGGCGATCTCGAAAAGTTGAAAATTTAAGTCTGTAGGGCATCCCATGATCCACCCAACAACAACAGAAAAGGGGACCTGGTATGATAACAACAATAATTTCATAGTCAAAAGATCAAGAATAAAAAAGATGAGAAGTAACAGAAAGAAGTAGTTATCTAATGCTTGGTCCCTACCCCAAACGTAGCTATCTATGTTGATGAACCTATTAGTACCCCTAAGGATAGGTCTTGTACAAGATAAAGCAAATTTTAAAGGCTAGTTAATGAATATTAGTTGTAATACGTCACCAACAGAACAAGTACTCGGTTCTGACAAGCTTGGCTTTCATTGCAAACATAATAACACTTATTAACACCAGCATGCTCCGCAGCATTACCAACGATTAGGAGTAGGATAACGTTGATAAAAGGTATAGCATTTTCAATTCCATAAATGCTCCCTAAAAAACGTAACCATATATGATGTATGAATATATGCGAAAGACATTCTGAATTTATTACACAACCGAATCTGGTATATATTGACTTGAAGATAGTACCTTGATAGCATCAACCAAATATTATGAGAAAATGGAGATCCTGCAGTCAAAATGAATAGCCAAATTATTGATTTATGTTTTGATATTTCAGGAACTTCATCATTATCTGAGTCCCTTTCAATCTGACTTTCTTCCTGAGTTGACATAAACAAAACAATTTAACAACCATTAAACACAATAGACATTCATCAAAGGTTAGCAATATACAGTGAAGAACCTGACTAACTTGATCACACAGTAGCCGCTGGCTCTTTAGCTGAAAATATAGATAGGCAGCATAAGCCAAAAGCATGATACAGCTATTAAATCGTGACTTCCCAAAATGCAGCTCGGTGTATGTAGCGTGGAGAACAATAGGGAACAATAAACCTATTATTGCCATCAGCAGCAATCTAAAGTTCACTGAATCAACTGCCTATCAATAAAATTAGAACAGTTTTAACCTCTTTGCTGGCAAACTTATAAATGGATATACAATAAGCAAAGTTATAAATGGACATAAGATAAACAAACTTAGTAATGGACATAAAGAGTTAAAAAACAACAAAGAATTTTCCCTTTGGTTTAAGTTATCAAATGTGATCAAAATGCTAACAGACTTTAGTAAACAGTTGCTTTCTCTTTGCATTCACAAGTCCCCTACAGAAGAAAGCAGAGCCTAGCACCAGCAACATGTTTGATAAAATAAAACTGAGTAATGATTGTTGAACTACACGCATCATGCCCCTTTTTAATGCATAAATTGATATTATTAATTCTGTTAAATTTCTGAAAGTAGCATTTAGTACACCTCCAACTGCAAACGGCATTAAGAAGATATTTTATCATTAAGTAGTCCCAATAAACGAATTGATGCCCAAAAATATTTTTCACCTAAATGTTTTTTAGAGAAATAAACATAAACGCTTGTCGTGAATTTATAAGATTGAAGAACAAAGGAGCTTGGTGGGTGGAAAAAATAAAAAGCTCATGGAAATGATGTCAAACCGAAACTTCATTATTGAAAAAAATTTAAGGATTTACAGTAAACTAAAGGGAAAAAAAAAGGATCAACATTCAAATTATCAACAATAAAAGTACATGTAGGTCCTGTAAAGAAAGCCAACTGCCTACATCAAATTAAGCACAAGCTGCAAATTAGGTAGTAATGAAATCATTTATCATTTCAATATTGATACAATTAAATGGAAGCTGTTATAGTTCATTTTATGCACTAGTTTTGCATTGTTTACTCCCTTTAATATCAATGTTTTGTACTTAATAGTTGTGATTTACTTGTGTTTTATTTTTATAGGTGCAATTCTATTGATTGGTGCTAAATTGAGCTACACGATGATGTTTGAGGATGAATTGACTTCTTGGATAAATTCTCGATTTCAAAAGAAGTTTGTTGATAAGACGTGGGCGCGTGACAGTCGATTTCAGAAGAAGTTTATTGATAAGGCGTGGGCGCGTGCTATCAACCACCAAGACAATTTTTTCAAAATCCAAATGCAACAAAATTTAATAGCCCTCTTATTGATTTCACTCCATGCACTAAAAGTGTTTAGGGTATCATTTATGCACTCAAATCAAATCAAAGAATGCTATTACCATAAGCTTACTCATATATCACATCTCAATCACAAAACATGAATTAAATGCAAAAAATCTAAGGGTCCTAGTAAGGTTGTAATGAGGCTAAATGGATTGAATGAAAAAGAAAGGTCTATGGAATAAAAAGAGATCAAAATGAGAAGAATGAACCCATTGAATGAACCTTGACATCAAAATGTTTATTGCTACTTAAGTCGTCAAGAGTTTTTTTTTTTTTTTCCGATGAATCTTGCACAATTTTATTCAAGCATAATGCAACTTGATGTAATTGAGAAACTTTTATTCAAGGTAGCAAAAGCAACAAAATATATTCAAACAATGAGTTCAAAAATCTCCTCAAATTAAGGCTCAAAAAGCAGGTAAATGGGTAAGTAGATGTAGAGAAGTAGATGGTTAAGGATCAAACAAAGGCAACAAATTAAAACAAATAAAGATCTTTGAGTGGAGAAAAAGAAAAGAAATGTGAAAATAGAAAAATGGAAAGAGGTTTGCCCTTATAATTTTAATGCATAAAATCCCGTAATGCGGCTTCAACATGCATAACAAAGCAAGTTCTAGAATAGTCAAACTAAGATTGATATTCACTTAACAAAAACAATTAGAGCAAAGTGGTTGCTCATAGGCTCAAATCCTCTCAAAGTTGGCGAATTGGCCATCAAATCATGCACACTCATCAATTGAATCAACTATTAGAAGCATAACCAAATTTTCATATAGTTTGATTTCATAATCTAGAGTTTGAAAATTCATGGAAATGAAATTTCATATGGAGAATTATATAAATAAAATGTGACCCCAACAAGCTCAGAACAAAAATCCAACCCTAAAAATTCACCCAAGGAAATCAAAATCAACATTAAAAAGAAATGCAATCTTCATAAGCTCTTGAACAAACAAACACATTGGCAACAAAAACAAACAGAAACTCACATGGGCACAAGAAGTTTTGTCAACAACAATTGCCACGGGGCTAAAAATCATCAGTATGTTTAGTTTTGTAGAGAATAGAACAACCATGATGCTCTCAATGACCCCATGGTCACATATGCATTTCAACTGCGCTAACATCTAAACTACCATTGGACAACTTAAATAAAGGTTTCTTAACCACTATTAAACTTGGATTCACTAGGCTCTCGTCTTCTATCTCAAGCACTGCTCTGTCTTCCAATGATCCCATCTACATAACAAAAAATACCCTTTTATGAAAAATCAAGAAACCTTCAAGATTCGTTGAAATTGAAAGCAAAAAAAAAAAAAAAACTCAACTGTTGATTGAATTCTAGCTAACGATGACTTCTCATCAATGTTGCTTTTACTATTATCCATTTCATTATAGACCAAAAACTTCATATTACTCCTCGATCATGTACTCCACAAACATCCCACGTACAAATATTAAACTAATGTTAAATTCCCACATGAAATATGTGCCAGGTATTTAAACTCATCAAAATGATGCAGCTAGGGAACGAAAATGGTGTTTACCCCGGGTCAACAGCCTGAAATGACGCTGTTTACTATATTTATTTTTTGTTTTCATTGGCTGTAAAACGACGTCGTTTGGCTTGGATAAAGTGCAAAAGCATCCATAGAACCCAGCTGCTTCTTCCTCTTAGTTCTTTTCATTTCACCACACAATCAAACCCCGACTCCAAAACTCACCGTTTGCAAAGTTACTTTCCTTTCATTTATCAATCGAGGACAGAAAACCACAATCCACCAACAACTCAGCCATTGCTCCTACCCCCAGCTACCGTCACTGTCACCACGAACACCCATTGCATGACAGCCACAGCCACTTACAAAACGGCAACCACAACTCCAACCATATCCACGACTTCACACAGAGGATGAACTATAGCCATGACTCCACACAGAGCATGACTCCCCACAGCCAGCACGCGACAGCCACAACCAACATGTTTGAGCAAAGATCGAGCTCTTTAACATTTGGAGAGCAAATCTGTGCGGTGTGTGTACCGTTAATTGCTATAATAGAAGCCGTTATAATCACCGTCACAAGTTGCTTTGAGTATCGGCCTCTAGTCCAAAAATGGCGCTTTGATGTCGGAGATCTTACTCGACTTGTTGTAGAATCTCAATGTAATTTTTTTTTTTCTTTCACTTTGGTTTCTGGTTGCGAAAGTTGATTTTTAATTTGCTTGCTAGCTGAGAAATTTTGAATTCTCTACTTTCTTGTAAGTTACTAAGCCAAAAAAGCTTTGCATAAGCTTTTGCTACGGTTTTACAATTATGAGAAGCAAATTAAGATATTTTTTCATCTTTATTTATATTTTGGGGAGGAGCTCAAGTGATTGTTCTTTTTGAATTGTTTTCTTTTGACACTTGTATTGAACAATGAGGTGTATTGTCGTGAAGAAGAGAGTATCAAAATTTGAAAATTATGAATGTGCAAGTGTTTTTTTTCCTTTTCATAAATGTGTAATTGAGAGTTTGAACTTTAATTTCTTAATTTTTTTTTCATAAACTGCCCATGGTGCAGTTTCTGTTAATGAATTGGAGGCATTTACGAGCTGTATAAGAATTTCAATTGTTCAATTATCAAAGACGGCGTTACGAAGCAAAAGGGAGGTTAAATCCTCAGTGCTATTAAAAAAAATAAATTCTCAAAACGACGTTGTTTTCAAAGCTTCGGGTTTGACCCCGGTAAATATCAGCGCTGGTTAGGGAAACTTCCAAGATAGTGGAAGAAAACTTCTTTACATTAAAGTATTTGGGTTTGAAAGTCAATGGTTGCATTCTTTTCTCATAGGTGCCTAAATGAAGAAATTTGCCTAAATGAAAAAATTTGTTATTATGAATTGATGGTTTGAACTAAATGAAAAAATTTGTTATTAGGAACTGATGCTTTGAGGTAGGGCAACTGAATTGCATTGAAAGCAACGAGAAAACATAAATGAGAAAATTAAGGAATTTAACAATAGCCATTTGACTTGCGGCATTCTCGTCGTCGTTTGATTTGTGTATTCATTTTCTCTTATTGAAAGGAAAAAGAGAACGTTAAATACGCTTTTCACTCCTGAAGTTGCAATTTCTCGTTAATTGCTACTAATAAAGATAATCCCAACAAATGAGCAGAACTATTTTAGCTACCCGCAACCTAATCCAAATTGTTTAGTAACACCTTACAATTACGTTTCTGCAGCTCAACAGTTTATTTTGTTTTAGTTTTATTTTATAATTGTATCTTTTACTCTATATTAACTATAATTTAAAAAATACAACACCTCAAACACAATCGCATACTTAACTGGAATTCAACTAAAATTCTGAATAAATTTGAAATATCATACGCCCATTCAACAATTAACACAAGATTGCTTCAGTGTAATCCTTCCTTTCTTTGAAGGGAAGGAAGATTCCCTAAATGTCTTTCCGATATTCCAAAGTGACCCAACAATTCACAGAATGTAAAAGGCAATTCCCAGCCTCATTCATAACAAAATAAGCCAACGAAATTGTTATATTAATCAACAAAAGCATATATATACATTACAAAATTCACACTAAACAAGCCCAGTAATGTGTAGTTACCCTAATCCTAAATATTAAAATTCCCAAATTCATTTACCGTTGCGTCACAGGAACTCGATTCAGTCTTAATTTCAATTTCCCAAAATCACTCACCATTGCTTCACAAGAACCCACCTCATACTTGACATCAATGTCAAACGTCACCATCGACGGTGGACTGACCGTGTGCTCCAGGAACATAAACTGCAATATACCCAGAACACTCGAAGCGTCATTTAACGTGGGACTGACGCCGTCAACCTCCGCCTTCATGATCTCCCAAACCGAAAATGCCGTGACGTTATCGAAGCCATCCGCCTCTTTGGCCGCTTCAACAAACTTCCGGTGGCAGTTTGGAGTCCATACGAACGGCGGCTTCGACATCCGTACGTAAGGCGAGTAAGGTCTTGTCCTTCGATCACGTGGAAATAATCTGATATTTTTTAGATGAAATGGATTTACTCTTCTGTCCCGTCTCATTGCCCAGCTCAAACCCCAACCCAAACTCTTAAAAATTAAATTGACGCTTGATCTGCTGTTTTGTTCTCAGTTTGATCTTATGCTGAAAATTGAATCGATTCTATGTCTATGCGGTGTCGTTTCGGATGATGACTGAACTTGCCGTGTATTTAGTAGGTGAAAGGGGTACATGCGTATGAAGCCCAGGTAAGATGTATTCAAGCCATATTTGTCCCAGCGGCTGCTATCTATTAAACGCAGCGTTTTGATTCTAATATAAGTATAAAACCCGCAGTGCCACTCGGAGAATCGTAGTAGCAAGGAAATAAGAACAAAAACGCCCGGTGGCAGGGCTCGAGTCCCTAAATTCGCTTCGCCAAGTAGAATTTCAACAACTTAATCCCTTCGTTTCTTCGATCACGTACATGAATTGGTATTTTCTCTTTGTCTCTTCATCTTTTTCTGTTTGTTTCTTGAGAGCTTTTCCTTCTGCTTAGTTAACCATTTCTTTTTTCGAGCAAAATGGTTAACTAAAGATGCTGGTTTGCAACTGCTCATGCAAATGTGGATTTTTTTAAATGATTTAATACGATCATTTTCTTTCCGTGATCATTCTCTTTTGTTACCGTTTGAAAAATGTGTGAATGTGTGTGTGTGTGTGTGTGATTTTCAAAGATCAGGGGAAGTCTCTAAAGTGATACATTGCTTTTTGAAAACAAAATATTACTTGATGATATTGCATGTTAATTTTAACTTGTAATTAAGAAACTTTTGAAGTGACAACTTCTGAAAATTTTAGTTGGACCTTTACAAAGGATGAAGCAAATGGAGAAACATTGAGCAAAATGAATGGTGATGTAGATATGGTCTCTGCATGTAATGATGATGAGATTAGTATTCAAAAACAAAATCATAGTGCTTCAGGCCGGAATGGAGATTTTATGGATGTTGATTTGTTGGAGGAAGAGCCTTGTATTAAGTGTAATAGACATGATGAGAGCCTGTTGGTTTGTAGTCAATCTGGATGCCCAATATCTGTACATGAAAACTGCCTGAGCTGTGGAGTTAAATTTGATGATGAGGGAAACTTTTACTGTCCCTATTGCCGGTATAAACGTGAATTGATGAGGACAAAGGAGTTGAGGAAGAAGGCTATGGAAACAAAGAAACATTTGGCATGTTTTATTGATTCTAAAAGTTCTAGTGGTGACAAAAAGGAGAATTGTCGAATAGATAAAGGAAATGAGCTGAATATGTCATCTCTTCATCAAGAGAGAAATTACGGTTATGGTGGTTGTGAGGATCGAATGGATGATGTTGGAGTTGAGAATCTAATTGTGGAAGTGGAGGGAGACCTAGAGAATGATGGGGACAATGCAAAGACAGCTGATTCATGTGACAAATTTAAGAGGGCACTTGAAAATCAGAGTAACCCTCTGGCGGTTCCTTCTCATCCTGGGGACAAGATAAATCATAGTCAAGAGAAAACACCTGGGATTGAATCACTTGTGAATTATACTAGCAAAAAAAGGCCCAATAAGGAAAATGTCTGTGAAACTCATGAGCTTGAACTTTTAGAAGATGGAGAAGCGATACCAGTGGAAGATTTAGGACGCGTTGATGACAGTGGACATGAAAAGATTGTTGAAGACCAACTGCAAGAAGAGCCTGACACTGCTTGTTGTGTTGAAGAAGAAAATGTCTTGGATATTTTACTTAATTTATGGAAAGGGGATATATCTGACACTGAAAAATTGAAGGAAAAATGGCGAGAAGAAGAAGAGAATGTAGACCCCAGAACATTGAGAACCGAAATGTCTGATTCTGATATAGAGCCAATGTCAATGCGCCTGAGGTGTGCTGCAGGAAGTAGTAAGAAGGCACAATCTTGGGGTGTTGATTCACCAAAAAATTTGCCCTCATCGAAGGGTGCCAACCCAGACAAAACAAAATCTCAGAGTGTTGATGTTGACTCATCAAAAAGGTTATCCCCAGCAAAAGGTGCTGATCCAGAGAAAATAGCTCAGGCCCAAAATGAGAAATCAACTGCCTCCAAAAAGTCTACACAAGTTTCCGGCGGAAAATTGTGAGTCAGCATGTACAGTATATTAGAAAGTTTGTACTCTCTCATAAGATTTCATGTTGGAAATATTCCAATTTGGTTGCACAATAGAAGTTAGTTGTGGTATTTGTATATGCTTCTTACACTGATGTGGAATTTATTGTTCCATTTCACATTGCAGCACAAACTTCACATTTGCTTCCGAAAAACGTAGAAGATTATATTGGACAGCTGAAGAAGAAGAAATGCTAAAGGTATGGATTCATGATCATTGCTACTTTTTGCTTTCAACCCAAATCACTGTGCTTGTGTTTCCAAATAATGTCCTTTGGTTTTGATAGCAATTATAAATCATTATACTGATTTCACTTAATGAAGTACTTGAATCTGTCTGAAATTGACAATTTATTCAATTTCATTTAACGCATTGTTGAAATTATTCTGTCTGTGACAGGGTTTTCCACCTTAATATTGTTTGATTCCTTAAAATCTTCCTTACATTTCAATTTGGTAGCTCATTTCTAGAATTTAGAAACTTTGCCTTCACTACTGCTTTAAAATTGAATTATGAGAAAAAAAATATATGTATAATGCACTCATATTGTACACTGTTTTCATGTTTTTATATACTAATAAGAGTGAGAGCTCGATTCTAAAAAGCTGAATTGTTGTCGTGATTCAGTCTTAAATATTCAAGATTGATTAGTGAGTTAGAATATATTTAAGATTTAATTTGCTGGCCTGTTGATATCTACTCTTATATTGCAGGAAGGAGTGGAAAAATTTTCAACTAAAGTAAATAAAAATCTTCCGTGGAAGAAAGTTTTGGAATTTGGTTGTCATGTTTTTGATCCTACTCGTACTCCATCTGATCTCAAGGATAAATGGAGGAACATTATGGCCAAAGAGTCCTCGGCTATCAGCAGAAGGTAATTTGGTCATGTATGACTCAAGATGCAAAAGGTAATATTTTAAAATCCTTAGAAGTTCAAATATGTGCTGTGCTTACAAGTACATTCATAAACACATCTCGCTCTTTCTCTCAGCTATGCGGAAACTATTGCTTCTGAAATAATTGGGTTGTCTAGGATGATCAAAAGAAACTCTAGAATGTAAAATTCTATAATACATTCAGCAAGTTATATGTTATTTAAACTTTTTTTGTTTTTTGTGTTATTTAGACTGCTTCTGCCGTCGCTATTTCTGTATACAGCAGCCCGTTTACTAAAGTGTTTCGTTTACCCTTGTTTGTGGGATCAAGACCTCAGTTTCCTGTATATCAGACTATTTGTGTGATTATTCAGTGCCATTAGTGTGCATACCCAAGATTTCTTTCCATCACCGAGTTGGATGGCTTAATTAAAGGACCGATGATACTTGTTTTAAAATATTTTGAACTAAGTGGGTCAGTTAGCATGACAAATCAAATTCTTCAAATTGTACCCATCTAGCAGCATTTTTGGGTTTAAATACTCACATAATCAGCCTTTTTCATGACATTCAAAGATTTTTTTTTTTCCTATTCTCTCTGATTGTCATCAGCTCATTCTTTCTAAAAGTATGTGCAAATTTCTACTACTGTCGTGTGTAAATGATTAGGCAGAGCCTGACCAGCAGTATTTCATTTCATTTTATAGACATTCCAGTGCTTCTAAAACCATCAAGGAAAGGGAAATAATATGCAGCTGCAGTTAGATCTTCTTTCAGTATTCTTTGAATGTTTTGCCAGCGGGTCTAAGGATTGTAAATTGCTGTCTTGCAGATGGCACATGCTGGGTACTAACAAAGAAAACAGAGCAATTTCGGTGGGTTGAATAGTCTACCAAAGCAAAGATTTGAGTTCACATTGTAGCTCAGGAAAATGAATTTAACAAAAATATTTATGAAATAAGGTGCATTTTCTATTCTTTGACTTGGATGTTCAAAGTCCGAATGTTGATTTTTCTTCCCTCTCAGTATTATTGACTCTCTAGCATGTAAGTAAGTCATCAACCAAAATGATGAGAAAGGTAATTATATGTTTGTTGTATATTGTGAGGCATTTCTGCAATCCGATTTCTGCATGCTGCATTATGTCTTTAACTGTAATCTCTATATTAGAGGTCTGATTTTAGCTGTAATCAAATAAAATTGTAAATTTAGAGACTCATTCCACTTATTTGGCATATATCTGAACATATTTGTAGTGTAGCAGAATGTTGAGGTGCCACAGAAATGTCTGTGTCTGTGCTTTGATTGTAGCCTTTATAATCTTATCAATGAGTTCATGGCCTCTATTGATAAACGCAAGAATTCCCGAATTTGGGGCAATTCAATGTGCAAATCTTTACAGCTTCATTTTTCAAATTCATGTGATGGAGTTTGCTTCCATGGCTCCTTTTTTTTTTTTTTTTTGGTTTTTCAATATTAATTTTGTTTCTGTCTTCGGACTCTAAATGACAGGAAGTTTACTCCGTCAGAGTATGACAGAACGTTTAATCTGGCGGAGCCTCAGGCAGATTCCTTATATGCTGAGATCCCCTGATACCAGATTCTGGGCATTATCACCATGGTTAAAAACCAGCAAATGAACATTATTTAAGTCACGAAGTTTATGTTTTTATTTCGACAATGTCTTCTTGCTTCTTCACAATCTCATTTTGATTCAATTAAACAAATACAAATAAATGCTTGTTACTAGCTATTATGCCCCATCTCTGCCCTCCCCTCACCTTGCAATTTCAACCATTTTAATTTATTGTATCAATTTTAACATATATGTAATTAGTAACCTGATTGCTGGCAACCGAGATTCAGATTTCATAATCAATAATTACGCTTGGTAGGAAGGAACAAATATGAAAGCCAATTCATATTGCCTAGTTCTTTACTGTACCACGTTAATGACCAATTATTGGTTATTGAGATTCCTAGCCAAGGCAAATTAATATTTATGGATAGATGTTATTTCTCTTTTTAACCTTTTAAAAAATAAAAATAATAAAAATAAAAGTGTTTGTTTTGGATGTAAAATTTCTGTGGTTCAAATCTTGTCATTCCTACCAATTACCACTTAGAGTAGTACGAACTTGAGATCTTTTTTTTTTTTGTAAGATCGATTTCATTTTAACAATTTTTTTTTGGAGAATCGACAAACTAAATGATATTTTTATTCTAATCTGTGCCTTTTGTTTTCCCTCTTAATCAAACTTTATCTTGCTATAGCGGTTCAATAATTATTACATAGCCATTCAGTACGAGTATTGTTATTTTCATTTAGTTACAAGCCCACCCCAACGTAAATTAAATTAATCCCTCCCAAGGTTGATGCGAAGGGATTTGAATCCTTCATGACAAAAGGAAAGAACACAGCTTCTGGTTTTGACTTAGGCGTGCCAGTCATCAGGAACGGTCAAATTATGACCCTGTAATTAAAGGCTGTATGACTAAGCAACTAAATAACAATTAATAGCTCAAAAAACGGCCGGCAATCGGATACTTTGGCCATATCCCACTGTCTTTTCTAGCAAGCCACGATTTAAGTGTGCAATGATGCCTGACCATATCAAAGTTTGGTTGCAAGTATGAAGTATCCAGAGTTTCCAGGTAAATACTACAAGTTGTTATTCACTGGAAAAGCATAACCATAAGGCCTGTATTTAGGATGGCTAGTTTAAGAAGTAAAAACTTTATGAGTAATCTTCAATATTCAGGGGGGACTCTGTATGTCAGTTTCCTCAGATAAGAAACAGAGTAGCTGGCAAATCAAGGCTTCATAACTTCCATCATTCAAGATTCTAGGGGATTCGCTGCAGTCAGCCCAATAAACAAAGTCACCAATGAAAACTTACAGGAATGGGAATAAAAGGATATGGACCATGGAATCAAAGGCTATGATTCAGCTAGGAGTAAAGCTTATTTGATGATAATCAATAGTTATAAACAGGGGCCTGCAACCGCTTCCCACTGTTTTGCCTTGCAATCCAGGCCTCCATAGTGTACAATGCCGGGTGACAATAACAAAGTTTCTTCGAGAATTCTAGTTGCAAATATTTAAGGGTTCCAACTCAGACAGCAAATTGTTATTTACCTGTTAAGAGAAGAATAGCTGCATTTACCTATACTTAGAATACACGTCAGAACTCAGAGAGCAAAGGTGGTCTCTAAAGGGTATGACCGCCCTTGTCACTGATGGAACAAGAGGGATAGGGTTTGTGATTTATCTTCATTTGTTTTCTATATATACATATGTTAATTACATTATTCCGAACAACATTTTTTTGTTTATTTTGTTCCTTTGTAGGTGAATTATATTATCAGACACGCTATAGTAGAAGAACTAACAGCATTTGGAGCAAAAGTTCATACATGTTCCCGTAACGAAACAGAGCTCAATCAAAGAATTAAAGAATGGATTAGAAAGGGGCTTAAAGTAAGCGGCTCAGTATGTGAGCTGAAAATTAGAGATCAGAGGGAGAAGTTGATGGAGACTGTCTCTTCGGTATATGATGGCAAGCTCAACATCATTGTAAGTTCTACTGCCATCAGCCAATAATCATAATGTGAGCTACTCCTGTCTGAGATGCTAAAAATCCCAACTAGAAAATAGAATTGTGGATCATTTTCTCAGGGTAACAATGCCGGAACCCCTATACCTAAGCCAACCATGGAATATACCATGGAGTATTTCTCAACTATAATGACTACCAATTTCGAGTCAGCTTACCATCTGTCTCGATTTGCATACACCCTCTTAAAAGCATCAGGAAATGGATACATCATATTTGTCTCCTCTGTCGCAGGTGTTACAGCTGTACCTCAATGTTCCATCTAAGAATCAACCAAAGGTAAAGTTCAATATTTCCTTCTAAATTTCGTTTTCTCATTTCTGTTGGAAAGCAACAAACTAAAACCTGATTCCAAGAAAGTCCTTTAACCGCTCAGTTATTTTGTGGACTTCAGGAGTAATGAATCAACTCACAAAGAACTTGGCATGCGAATGGGGAAAGGACAAAATTTGCGTGAATGCAGTTACACCATGGATCATCAGAACCTCACACATTGATTCCGTAGAAGTATAATTTATCCCCTAATACTTTTCTGTGAATCGCTATGATCCATCTTTAATGTATTTACAGCAGAGCATCAGCATAAAATTGCTGTGGAAGACATGTTGCATAAAATCCTTTTCTTTATTTCGGACTACAATTAAATAAAAAGAAAACTTCAATATGATGGAGGATAAATCTATTTCATTAGCAAGAAATCGTGCTCATATTAACTTTTAACTTTCTCTTCTTGCCGAAAGATGCCAGGGTCAAGGAACATGCAAATCGCTTGATAGCCTGGGAGAACCTAATGAAGTTTCATTGGTGGTAGCATTCCTATGCTTGTCAGCTGCTTCGTACATCACCGGACAGGTTATTTGTATTGATGGAGGATACTCTGTGACAGGATTTTGGCCCTGCAGATATGCCGGGTTATCCACATCAGTTGTGGAAGGGATTAGTGGTGGGTTTTTAAGAGTGAGGCAAAACCTCACTACTTGAGCTAACTTTTGGATTGAGAGAGGTTCAAGACCACCTGACACCCAGGACCGCCTCACATTAGTATCAAAGCCTATCAATAATCTCAGTCCAACAGTCTAGGTGAAAACCTCATTTCCTTAAGCTAGTTTTGGGGTTGAGAGAGACCCAAAACCACTTGAAAGGACATAAATAGAGTTCTAAATTGCTTGCGACATAAATTGATATTCTAATTCTTCAAATTTAAGTTCGGGCATCACTGTTATGGATGCTTTTCTAATAAGCTGTGTTAAATAGAAAAGGTTGATGTGTTAATTTAGTTTGATGTGTTAAAACCTCAGTTATTTTAGTTGTATATGTTGCCACCATTGTCCTGAATTTTCAAATTATGTATATTTGTAAGTGTTGATTGTGGAAAGTTTTGGTGGGGAACTTGTAAGTGCGAGGGAAAGTGTAACACCCGTATTTTGTGTTACCATTATTATTTTTTTCTATATGTATTTTATAGAACACAATATTTTGGGTTAATGATGAGTGTTTTAATTTTTAAAATAACTAAATTAATTTTTTCTTATTTATTAAATCCCTTATTTAAAAAGGAAATAAATTCCTTAATGGGTAACGGTATTAAAAATGCTTAGCCTATAAAAAGCTCCTCTACTTTATTTCGTTTCTCAAAAACGCTAGAGGCTAGTAAAGAGAAGAGTACAACAGTAAACACAATAATAAACTCACATTTTTTAATATGAAGATGAGAAGATTTTAATTGTATTTCTATTTTCTATTAAAGAAATTTTTGAGTTTTTATTTTGTCTTGAAGATAGGAAAGAATCTATAAACCTTCGAATTTTTTATTTTATTTGTGATTCTATGTGATTGATTGAATGATTTTATGTGTGTCATATATAATAAAATTGTGAAAGCATGATCATGTATTTTATTACTGTACAAATATATATCTAGTTTCTGTGTTTTTAATTTCATAATTTTTGGTTTTATATAAAATCATTAAAAATCATAGAGTTGGGCTACCATAATCTTAGAAGCTATTTTCCATAATTGCGAGGGCTTATATTAAAGTAAGTTTGGGTAACTTTTTCATTACTAAATGCCTTATAAATTTTTAATTTTGATTCTTTATTGTCTCCTCTAATCCTCAAATTTGGAATCACTATTTTTGAAATTCATAACAAAAGTTATGATTTTTAAATCAGCAGTCTTATGTTTATATCATCACCAGACAATTTTGATGTTTTGTAAAAAATCAGTTTTCAAAGATGATTATGAACTTCGATTAATCTTGTTAAATTTTGTATTAAATGCCAGCATGTTCACAGTAGCTTTTTGTAATATTTATGATTTTCTAACATATTTATAGCTTGTTAGAAATCAGCTCCTGTAAGACGGTCTAGCATAGTTTAGTGAATTGATGTGCTTAAGTAAGAGTACATGGTTTAAGGATTTTTGGATTTTCCTATCTAGGTCATAATTGAATAAAATATTAATAAAAATCTTGTCTTAATAATTATAGGCCGAGATTGAGCTCATGTAATTGGGGTTATTGTTGATTGCTTTAGATCAAGGTAAATAAGTTCATGCATAATGTTTATTATAAATATATGTGTTAATATTTATGAATAAAATAATGTTGTTTAAATGGATCGACAATTTATGGTTTTAAAGTTATTTAAAATGTTTTTCTTAAATTTGTTTTAAAAATAACTTTAAAATACTTGTTTTTCAATAATTGGTTTTCCATAAAAAAAAAATATTTGCAAAGCTTTATTAATTCAATGTCTTATAAAAGTGTTTTATCGAAATGTTACCGAAATATTGAAACTGAAAGATTGAAAACTATATTTGAGATTTTAACTCATTGTCCGTAGTTACTATATTGATATAATTGAACAACTAGTTACATTATACGCATCTATTGATGATTATTGTAGGGTATAGTGCTCTAATTGAACTATTGGCTAGGTCACTAAGATTACAGGTAACATATTAAACTATTGGTCAAGTCACCAAGATTGTAGATGACATATTGAACTATTGACCAGGTTATTGAGAATACAAGTAATACTATGTGACATAAGCAAATTGCACCAAAGAAAGGTTTGTTGATAAAAGACCTCTTAAAAGATTATTTATTGAAAATAATTATTATGTTGTAACTTACTTGATTATGAGTTTTACTACACACATATGATTATAAAATGATTACTATTTTCTTACTTATGATTCATCATAAAAATGATTATATGCTTTTTTGTTATTAGTAATCTTATGCATGAATTTGCTTATTAAGTTGACCACTCTACCCCTCCTCTCCAATATTTTGCAAATTGATTTTAAAAATGTAGGCTTTTGGTCTAGAGGAGAGGATTTTTTTAGCTAAAAAACTTTGGCCCTTTTTTCTTCTAGATGAATCTATTATTGCTACTTTAGTTATTGTTTAGAGCTGAATATTTAGTTTGGATGATTATTGTTATATTTATCATTTTAGAGACTATATTTTGACTATGGCTATTATTAATTTTCTTTGGGGAATTGCAATAAGATTAATGTTTTGAAATTTCAATCCAAATTCGTTTTGAGATTTTTGGGTGAATTTGGGGTGTTATAGAAAGTCTCACCCTCTTGAACTAGGTTTTGGGGTAAAGAGAGACCCAAGACCACCAAACGGAACATAAAATTATATTCTAAATTGCTTGCTTGGTATCCTCTAAATTTCAGTTCGGGTATCACTGTTATCCTGAATTTTACATTCTTCCATCAACGATGAATAAAAAAAATTCCAAACTAAAAGACTCCTCTGAGTCTTTAGTTCAAAAAATAAACTTCATAAATCAACGAGATAGAACTATCAGTTACTGAAATGTCAAAGAAACACAATAACTAAACAAGAAATATAATATCTGATGCTCAGATATAAATGATTCTTCCTTTTTCTTCTCCCAAAAAAAACAAAAAATAAGAAGTAAAATTTATTTGCTTTATTTTGGTAAGATTCATCTCCGAGAATTCATAAGTAATCATGCAGCAACACTGCGACAGTTCAGTGCAAATAAAGTCTTTGTTTTTTTTCTCCCGAAAAGAACAGGGGAGGTATCCATATCTGTGATTGTATTTCAAAATTTTAGTTAAACATCAGCAAATATATTGTACTTTCCTTTAATATTTGAGTCGAAGGAGGAATGATTGTCAATGGAATTAGATGTTCTCACTCTTTATTTTCCAACTAGGGCCCTCAGAACACGTGATCCAGCCAAAAATTCAATTCTTTTAATATATATAATTTCTCTATAATAATTAACAGTTGGAGAAAGGGCCCGCCATCAGAAAATTCAACGCTCTCCATTGTCTTTGCTTGACAATATCAAAGTACCATTGTCCAACTATGGTTGCAAAATATTAAAATTCTCCTAGAAAATACAACAAATAGCTATTGTCCTCATAAGAGAAGAATAATTGCAGTTACTGATACCCAGAAAAACATGTCAGAATCCAGAGAGCAAAGGTGGTCTCTAAAGGGCATGACCGCCCTTGTTACAGGTGGAACCAGAGGCATCGGGTTTGTGCTTTCACTTCTTTGCTTTTCCTGCATATTGATATTTTTAATGATAATATCTGAGACTCTGCCTTAATAATTGATTAATCAGATATGCAATTGTAGAAGAACTGACGGCATTTGGAGCAATAGTGCATACATGTTCACGTAATGAAACAGAGCTCAACGAAAGAATTCAAGAATGGAAGAGCAAGGGGCTTAAAGTAAGCGGCTCTGTATGTGACCTGAAAATTAGGGCCGAGCGTGAGAAGTTGATGGAGACTGTATCTTCTGAATTTGATGGCAAGCTCAACATCCTTGTAAGTTCTTCTGCCAAAGATGCTCAAAATCCAACCAGAAAATAGTGTCCCTAGATAATAACTGAAGGCTAAATGACAAATTAGGTTGGTGGGGATATATCTAGTAGCAATATGAGTTATATATTCAGGTAACATGAGGTTCGATTCATTGCTGAAACATATTCATAGACAAAATTATCTGTCAGCGACTCAGCGATCATGAATTGTCCGGAGTAATAAGGAGTACAGTAATTTAAATTGAGTACTAAAGCAAAAATGATCGCATAATAGGAATATATGGACATTATATATCGCAAAATAAAATGGCAGGAAGAAGACAATAATTAGGATCAAAACCAGTTAATTATATAGTTTTGATAGACAAACAAATAAAGTTGACTTTTGTAGTTGGGCAGGGGACTATGAGATAGTTTTGGAGGTAAAAATATTCTTAAAAAAGGGCAATGCAACTTTTTGGTCTCTTTTGCTACTCCAAACTCCAGAACATTTCAATGGATCATTTTATCAGGTTAACAATGCTGGAACCACCATTCCTAAGGAAGCCATAGAATTTACCATGGAGGATTTCTCAACTATATTGACCACCAATTTCGAGTCTGCTTACCATTTGTCCCAACTTGCATACCCCCTACTCAAAGCATCAGGAAATGGAAACATCATTTTTATCTCCTCTGTCACAGGTGTTATAGCTGTACCTCTATGTTCCATCTATGCATCAACTAAAGGTCCAGTTCAATATTTTCTTTCAAATTTCCTTTTTTTATGTTTTATTTTTCATTTCTGTTGGAAAGCAACAGAACTAAAATCTGGTTACAAGAAAGTCTTTTAAAAGTTCAGTAAGTTTTTGACTTCAGGAGCAATGAATCAACTGACAAAGAACTTGGCATGCGAATGGGGAAAGGACAACATTCGCGTCAATGCAGTTGCTCCATGGATCATTAGAACCTCACTCATTGATTCCATAGAAGTACAACTTATCCCTTCACACTTTTCTGTGAATTCTTATATTTAGTCTTCTTCATCCCATCTCAATGACCTGCCTTGAATGTGCTAACTACAGATAGTCATAAGTCGTTAGCATGCAATGAGTATAAGAAAGCCGGTCACAATCCTTATCTTTAATCCAGACAATAATTATATTGAAAGATAATTTTGCAGGATTGAAAATCCAAAACAACCCATTATGTCAAAATGGGTTGTGCAACATTTTTCTCGTCTCCGTCAGTGTATTGCATTTGCTTACATCTTCTGAGAATGTATGTAAATCTATTTGCAATTGGAAGAAATGGCGCTAATATTAAATGGTAACTTTCTCTTCTTTCAGAAAGATCCAAGGGTCATGGAACATGCTAGTCGTTTGATACCCCGTACTCCTATACCCCGTCCAGGAGAACCTAACGAGGTTTCATCTGTGGTAGCATTCCTATGCTTGCCAGCCGCTTCATACATCACCGGACAGGTTATTTGTATTGATGGCGGATACTCCGTGACTGGATTTTAAATTTTCTGGCTGTTCTGCCAAAGTCGATTCAGGGCTTCATGATATGGATGCCATTCTAATAAGCTCTGTGTTAACGGCAAAAGTTTCTGGAATACATTTTAGTTGTCTATGCTGTCAAATAAATTTCCAACTCAAAGGACGCCTGTGAATCCTTTAGTTCAAAAAATGAACTCTAGAAATCAACTACATATGTGGACTATTAGCTGCTAAATATGGAATAAACACAATAACCAATAGAAAATATGATGTCTGATGTTCAGATAAAAATTTATTCCTTTTCCTTTTGCAAAAGAGATAATAATTTATCTGATTATTTTGGTAAGATATCCATCCATCCCAGAGAACCTGATAAATAGTCATGTAGCACTATTTAGAGCAAACAAATACTCTACAGGGATGTCTTTGATTATAATTCACTAGACAATTTCAAAATGTAATTTGAACATCAGTAAATATATAGTTACTTTCCTTTTCTATTCCTTTCATATTAAGTAGTTGAAATTAGTGCCCTTAAAAATTTCTTCCCATCTTCGCTTATTATTTTCTTTAAGTACAGAAAGTAAATATTCTTTTTAAATTTCCATACTCCTCTTGTTTCCTACAACTGCTTCGTTACAAAATGGAAATCACCATATAAGATGAGCCATGCAATTAAAGCATAACTAATTTTGGCTTTGCTTCTTATATATCGTCAACCATTTTATGGCAATAAAATACTGAGTCCTTCCTCGACTGGCTCATCAGACAACCAAACAATACTTAACGTGTTCTTTGGTTGACATGTGGATGCCGTGCCGACCCAGGTTAACTTGATTTTGTGTTTCTGTGTTAAGCAAGCAATAGTAGAAGAACTGGCGGGGCTTGGTTTTATACCCAAATTCACTCATGAAAACATAAGAGAAATTTGGAACGAGACTTCACATCATCATACTTATCACTATACATCAAAAAATAATAAGCATAACGAATAGTCCTCTCGGAAAAAAAAAATCTCTTAATACAAAATGAACTAAAGTAATCCCCAAGGTTCTCAATAAGACTTCTGTCTTCTAAGACTAAAAGCCATATCCCTAATTAATTTGTAAAATGCTACAGACGAGGATGAGTCGTTAACTTGTTAAGCAATCCATTCATAACATTAAAAACTATTAATCATAAACAATTAAACATTATAATAATCATTTTATCATTGGCATAAGTGATGGATTCATTATAAGCATTTAAATAATCAAAACTTTCTAAAAACATGTAAATAAAAAACATAATTAGCTCATACCTTGAAGTTCTTGTCATCATTTAGGGTACCGCACCCGCATTGTTCATAACATAACATCATATGTGCACAACTTCATCATCATCCAGCTAACTGGCCATAAAATAACCTAGCGTCATATACGTTACTATGAACAATAAGTCAAAATATTTGAATTCGTCTTAAATATTTATTTTATAAATAGCAGTTGAAAGTCCTTAAATAATATTTAATCTTTCTTTAATAATTTAAACCTTTTGATAGAATTCTTTTAAAAAAATATTTATTTTAAAAGAAATTTCTCAAAAATATTCATTAAAAACACATTTAAAAGATAGTTTTGATTTAAGTAAATAATTTATATTGAATATTTTTGAAAGGTGATTTTACATTCTGATTACATAATCCTTATATCCTAAACATCTTTTATTACATAGTATTTCGTGTATGAATCCACTTACCTTGAACCGTAACAAAAAAGATGAGAAACTCATTCCCTGTGTCCTATAATCATCATGAAAATTTCTTGTCAATAACATATCCATTCTAACCTTAGGATAACCTCAAATGTCCTCAATCCATAAATACTTATATTAACATAGCACTTCACCATATTAAGTATAACCCTAACCATTTTACGCTTGCTGATATTAAACAACATTATAAGAAAATAGGCAATAAATGACAAACAATTTGTGGCGGATTCTAAGCAAAATAACTTATATCATAATAATACGATAGGTTGTGATAGAATTTTTAATCTATCATAAATTAATGATGGATTTATGATAAAAACATATCATGAACTTATAATAGAACCGTGATAAAAATTTGATCTATGAGAAAATTGTGATAAAAAAGTGATTTTGACCATGTTTGACCCAAATTTGATGTATTCTCTTTTTAAAAAATTAAAAGGTGCATTTTAATAATTGAAAAAAAAAGGAAAGAAAATGCTAGCAAAACGCTACCGTTTTGGTTACTTTTAACATTCCTTTTCTTTTTCTAAGTGCTAAACACACATACACACTTAGAACTCAAAATCCGTAAATGCCGCTTCTATCGTTCTTGCCGTTGGCATACACTCTGTCTGAAACCCTCAGTCTTGCCATTCTTCTACCATTCACACACTGCCGTTGCAGTCATGCTTGATTTATTGTTCTTGTTCAGCTATCACTCTCCTTCCTATTAAGCCTTCAACATCCTCAATTTTATTTTGTCCCCCATTACTATCTGTCTCTTTCACTTCCTTTCAAAATTTCCCAATTAAACCCTAATTAACCGTTGTCAAGCACATGTTCGAGAGCGATTGCACCGATGACGATATCCCTTTGCCCAACGTCGCAAGTTAGATCCTCTCTAAGGCTATCGAGTACTATACTAAGCATGACAAAGCATCTAAGTCCGACGATCTCGCCATTACTAGCATCGATGATTACCTCAAGGCATGGGATGCCGATTTTGTCAAAGTCGATTAGGCCGATCTCTTTAATCTCATGCTTGTTAGTTGGCCTCTTTCTTTTTTCTTAATTATCAATTGTTTCATTTTAATTTGTGTTTAGGGATCTCGATTTTTTATCTAGGGTTTTCTTGATTAATTTTTGGGTTTTCTCTTGTAAATTGACTGTTGATTAATTGATAAAATCAAATGGATGATCTTTTTTAGAGATTGTTAATGGGAAATTTGTATTCCATGTTGGAACCGAAAGTTGATCTTTCGACAATATGGACTGTTGATCAGAATTTTGAGTTTTTTTTTATCAGAAATCTGTGAAGTATGGGTTAGGAATGATATTTTTTTTGTAATGATTTTGCACTTTGGTAATTGCTTTTTTGAAAGCAAATTCTAATGTTAATTTTTTTTTTCAATAAATTTGTTCTGTGTGAGCAGTAGCTCCATAGCCAGAAAAGAGTGGCCAAAGTTCATGATTTTCAAGGGATGGGAAGGCACAATAATAGAGATGATTTTTGGCTTGTAATTTAAATGAAGGTTAGGTCATCTAACTCAGCGGCTGTTTGTTTTACTTTTTTTTTTTCTTGATCTCTTGAATTTGTCTATTTTGTTTTCTCTTTACTGCATAGCCTAAAGAACTTCTCTTTTTTTTTTTTTATTGAATATTTGTTAGTTTTATCTAAGAATCATTTTGGTTCAAAATAGAGACTTTTAAAGATAAAGATCTAGAGGTAAATTTTTTAGGACCCAAATAAGTTGAAAACAAGGGATAAACGTGCTATTAAAAAGACAGAAAGTTTATATGATTCATTTAATATTTTTTCCATTCCTTGGATATTATTAGTTGAGTTTTATTGTAGTATGTATAGTTTGGTGAGAGAATTAGAAAATAGTAACACATCGTTGAAAATCTATAGAATTCTTAATATTTGTGAATTTTCATTGCTAAATTAAAACTTACTCAATGACAGGATTTTCTTCTAGCAAGAATTCTTAATCCCCAAGTTCACTTGTTAATGATTTTCTTTATTGCGTTAACTTTTGTTTTAGAAAACTTGTTTGCTACGAATGGCCTTGGTCTAGTTGGCATAAAGAATTAAGTCTATACAGCTTGTAAGCCTTATATCTTTCATAGAATTTTTTTTTTAATTTGCTTGAACCGGAAAGAACTATATTGTTTTGTGTATGTTTGAGTTTTGTTGATGCTAATTTTCCAGTAGGCAGCTCATCAGTTCTCAAACTGAAATGTTGAAGGGGTTATTAGTAAATATTGATGAGAATTTAGAATCTGGTGTTGTGTGGTTTTTTATGATGTTTGATCAAAGTGGGGTAAATGCACTTGCTACACATTTGGTCCACCAATTATGAGGTTCTTCGTTTTCCATAAGGTAGTGCCAATAATGATTTTGTTCAAGGCGGCTGACTTTGGTTACTATAGAAATTCATAATTAGGTATCTGAATAAACATTTAGATATCTGTCTTTTGCTTGAACTCTATGAATTTTTGTTTGATGTTGTATTATATTTTCCTGATGTTTTTATGGGATTCATCAAGTTATATTCTTTCTAATACTTTATTTTCTTCTATTTTAGAACTAGATTTGAGATGGATACCCCTATTGCAACTGACAGAATTTGATTGTTGTTATAGATACTTTATTTGTGAAAATGGTTTTCCAATTTTTATAAGTTGGCTTGTGGTAAAATTGCCAATGTTAAAATATAGCGGAGACAGATTTCTCAAGAAAACATGAATTGTTGATTACATTTATTGGCATATAGTAACATGAGATGAACTTTTTTCTCTTAAATTGGGCAGTCGGATTGTCAATTTTGCTTTCTTTAGCTTCTGTGTTCTCTTTTTCTTTGGAGGTTCAGCTTATAAAAAAAAAAGCTATAAGCAATTATTAGACTGAACTATCTTTAAGGTGTCCATGTTTGTTCATGGTTACACTGGTTATTGCTCCACTTCTTTTCTTGATACGGAGTTATGAGACTAGTTTCTTCAGGCCAACAATTGAGGGCATGGTGAAAGAATGCAGAGGCTATTTAATTAGGATTGTTTGTTAAATTTTGCATTGTTGGAGTTTGAATACTTCAATGCTCTGGATTGTATGGTTAAATTGATATCTGGGTTTTATTACTTGGATTTTTTAATTTTTTTGTCATATTTTATATTTATTTTAGATATATAAATTTATTCTATAAACAAATTTACAGAATTTGAGAATATTATTATTACTCTTATTACTATTATTATTCAACACAAATAGTACTAACAACATAATTCAAATAATGATACTTTAAAATAATATTACTATTGAAATAATACCAATTTCCTGCCAAAAAAATATAAAAAATGCCAAAAATTTAAATAATTTTAATTTCCTAATAAAATGTTGTGTGACATACATATGAATATTAAATTTGATCATAAATTCATAACAGAAAAATTATGTCATAAATTAATAACAATGACATAGGTGATAAATAGATTGTGTGTCATGCACTTTTTTATTATGACGGTGTTTTCCGTCATCTATTGTTTATTTTCTTATACTGCAACCTATATATATGTCGGAAATTCATGAAAATTTACGAAGCTACTGTTCACAGGTTTGAAATTACATGGTAAAATTCACAAGAATCAACACAAGTGATAAGCATCTCCGAAACCTGACATTTAACTAAAACCGCAAAACTGTCCAGCAATAACCAAAACAAACGTCTACAAATTTGAAAATTCACAAAATATTCATTAGGACTCGAAAATTCATTTCTCTTGCTTTGATGAGAGTAGACATACCCAATAAAGATATACGTAAAATTTAGATTTTATAGACTTATGAAACTAATTTAAAAGAATTATTATTTAGGGTATAACAAACCTGTCCAAAATTTCCAGATCTGCTATTGCCCAATCCAAAAATTCATATCTTTGGTCACACGTATCCAAAAATAGAAATTCCAGTTTTGACAAATAGAGGAGACCATAAGGAATTTGTATTAAAATTCTTAAGGCAGTTAATAAGTAACCCCAGACTCACTTCGAATTCAGCCTCTACAATTCTGAAAAAACAGTCTTTCGAACTGCAGTGCGAAACATTACTATTTTTATCGATTTTTTCTAAAAGGCTAAAAATAACGAAATAAAATATGCAGAAAATAGACATGCAGACATATTGCAATAAAATTTCTTATAATTTATAGAACCTATTTGGGTTACCCAATAAATTTTCGAACTGAGAACTACGGTTGAAAGTTAAAATTTCCCTGCACCAGTATTGCAAATTCGAAAAATCATAACTCATGCTTTAAGAGTTTTTAAACGCGAAACATATCAACGAAAAGTTCAGGACATCTAGATTAAAAAATGCACATTAGTTTCACACGATTCCAGCTAAATAAAAAGATATTCAATATAATATCCACACTATTCATAGCATCTCAGGATTAATAAAAACATAAAGAGTTAATATGTGGCAATATTTTATCAATCAATCAATCAACCACCATAAAGAAAACATGTTCATGGATTAAAAAAATAATATCTTAAGAGCTTAGCCTCCTTCTAGCAAAAGTAAAGCGAACCAAAGTAAAGTAAAAGACCCCAAGCAAACTTCTTCCCAGAATCAAAAGAAAACAGCACCACTTTTCTCTTCTTCCTTTCAATGCAAGGATTTTCTCCCTTTTTTTTGAAACCGTAAAAATGCAAAGAGAGACAAGAGGTTTTTGACTTTTTAACATAATAGAAAGAAATTTGCGGCTAAGATAAGATTACTATTCCCCTTTTTGTTTTAACTCTACTTTGATAATATTTATCTCAAAGATAAGTTCGTTTTAAGTAAAAATAAAAATAGTAAAAAGGTAAATAAAATAAAATAATGGGTATTACACTTGGTGCAGCCGTCCATACATGTTCTCGTGACCAAAAAGACCATGGTTCATGTTTACAGGTCTGGAACAGCATGGGTCTAACAGTGACTAAGCTAAAATGGGCATTGGAGCTATTCTCAGCCAGCAGGGTAAATCTACAGTTTACTTCAACTAGAAATGAGATAGGGAGAGAGGCATGTTATAGCACTTATAATGTGAAGTTTTATGTAGTATTTATGAAAATATGGTATATATCCCGAATTCAATGATGTGGGAGGTAATAGTTAAAATTATAAACTAATAATATTACTATTTACATTATTAAAATAAAACAATATCATATATGGACCATATACACATTCTAATAATAAACATCTACTAATGATAGTATATATCATACTTAAATTTAAATTTAGTTAAATCTAATTAAAATTGGTTGACAATTCTCGTTATTACCAATATAAAAAAATAAATTTTAATGTTATTAGATTATTAGTCACGATACCACTAATAGTAATAGATAAAAAATTAACAGTACGTATTTATGTGTCTATTTTAAGTATTTATAGAAAGTTGTATGACTTAAAACAATGAATAAATGTAACCATACAAATAATATAATAGAAAATAATAAATAAAATAACTAATTTCACATAAAATTGTAGTATGAATTAATTTGAACAAGGGATTGTTTAGTGAATATTATTTAAAAATATGAAACATTAGATACATTATATTTGTCTAATATACAAATGTTTTTTTTTAAAGGTATCCATAGAACATATTGATATTGGCCACTAATCATATTAAGAAAAAGAATAATATTTTATGTAATTAGAATATTTAATACCATCAACAAGATAATTGTTTGACAATTATCCAATACTTGGATAAAAGTTATCCTCATATTAGTAGGTAGAGGTTTGAGTCACTTTATGTGCATTGAGGGATTGGTTATTATTATTTTTTTTTTCTATATATTTAGAAACAAATATAATTTAATATGATTCTATAGACAGGCTACATTGCACTATGAAAATGTTAATAAAAATATTATGATTATTTTTTATGTAAAATATCTTTAAATTTATAATATAATATTAAAAATAATTCAATTAATTTAAAATCAATTTCATTAAATTATTATTCTTACTAGTATAGAAGTGTCATATTGTAAGTATCTTTTAATGTTCTTAAAAAAAGGGTATATTTCAATTTTATGAAAATATAAAAAAAAAAGTATATTTCGTGCTTGTTTGGTATAACTTATTTTATGGTCATAAGTATATTTAATCCCATAAGCTCTTATTATAATTTTTGTTGTTGTTTAGTTATTTTTTTAGTAGAGCTTTTGAAATTTAAATAAGCTATTTTACCTCTACTAGCAAAAGCTCAAATTTTGAGCTTTTGAGAGTAGAGGTTGAAAAGCTTTTTTTAAATATTAAAATATCTAAAATATCCTCTACATATTTGATAATCTTATTTTTTTTTTCATAACATAACTTTAAAAGATTTACCCATTAAAGTAATTTCAAAAATTTTTAATAAAAGCTCTTATTGAAAACCAGACAACTAAAATTTTTAGGGTAAAAGCTCTATTTAAATAAACTCTACTTGAAAAGCTGTACCAAACGGAGCCTTCATGTAATTTGAGGGGGGGTCTTTGGTAGTTTTCTAATTTGAGTAGATTAGTTTGATATTTCCTTAAAAAAGGGTAGCTACACAATAATTACCTTTAATATTTGCCTTCATTTTCACTTGTATAACCACTACTTTCGGTGGCCAGTTATATGTCTAAATAAAAATAAAAATAAAAAGCGGTTGTACCAGATACAACAATTGTATTACAGTTGGACCCCATGTTAGGGGTCGCGTACACCTTATTTTCTTGTAGTAAGTGTCCATGCAATCTTGATTGTGTGGCTACTAATAACCGATGAACTAATCACGAAAATTGATCCATTTTGGTACACCTAAAGAAGCCGCTGTAAGTTTTCACTCTACTCATCACTTATTCTTTTCAAAGAGCGCACACCCACTTTATTTGCAAAAATATTAAGATTCTCCTAGTAAATACAACAAATTGCTATTGACCTGATAAGAGAAGAATAATTGTTGTTATTTATATGCCCGAAGAAACATGTTAGAATCTAGAGAGCAAATGTGGTCTTTAAAGGGCATGATTGTTGGATTTTTAATCCAGTATTGTTGGATCTTTAATCCAACGTTGAGGTTACATGTAAATAATTATGTGTTGCAGATTATCATATAACGTTAAGCTCATTTAAAAGTGATCTGTTAAGGTTTACAATATTATGAGCTTTAATGTATTTAATAGAATGTGGGCTTTTAATGTGTAGAGACCCAATAGTATTCTAATTCTATGATGGACAGAATTAGGAATACCCAGTGACAGCAGGAAAATGTTGTCTATATAAGTGGTCATGGTCCCTAGGTCACACGTTAAGAGAAATCTTTCCATTCTTTCTGATATCCCATCATCAGAGAGAAAGTACAGAGAGAATTAAAGGACTCTCTAGGAGAACGTGTAAACCTGGAAGACCAACCACACAACTCTAGAGAGGAATTAAGCTTTATGGATTTAGGTACGCTTCCGCATAATTTATTATTGATCCTTGATGATATGATATGAATATTCCTGGGTTATAGGTGATAGTTTTCACCAAAGGTTTTATTATCACAACAAGTGGTATCATAGCCAATTCATGTTGAATCATTGAGAATCAAAATTATTTTTTATTTATGATTGGATCTTTGGTGTTCTTGAATTTAATAATACTAGAATTATTAAAATTATTGAGTTTGAGAACAAATTAAGGATTAAGTATTTTTTGGTGTTCTAAAATTTAATAATTCTTGAATCAAATTTATGTTGACTCTTGTTAAAGTGAAATAAATTTAGAATTTTAGAAATTTTTTTTTTGGGGAAAATCGGATTAAAAAAAAAAGTGGCGGCATGGTATTGCCGCAAGAAAAGAATAAAAGGTGCTATGGTTTTATGGCTTATAACATCAAGGTCCCTATAGTTTTTTAAACTTTTCCTCTTTGGATAATTATTAAAGGGCTTTTCATTTAAGTCTTAAATTTGATTGGGCTTAATGAAAGTTAAATTTTGGGCATAGTATATTGGGCTTGATGAATTAATATTAAGTTTAGTTTACATTAGCCTATTAAAAAGGTTTAGCCCATTAAAAAAAAAAAAAGAGGCTTGTTTAATTTTGTGGGCTGGTTCAGGATCCGATTCGGGTGACCCGAACCGTTCAGCCCTGAACCGGTCAATGGTTGACCGTTGACTTTAACCGTTGACCAGAGTTTGACCAAAACTTTTTTTTGGTTATTTTTGAGCAATTTTTAAATTGAAATATTAGTTGGTTTATATTTATTTTGAGATGAATTAATTGAAGCAACATGTCATCAAAGTGACATCTCTTGTGAAAATTAATTTATTTTATAATACAAACGGTTTTGTACATGTAATTTCTGTAAATATTGATCGTCCAAAAGGAAGATCCATAGTTAATAGAATTATATGTGCACTTGTGGTAATAAACACGTGATGATTATTCGGCTTTACATGTGAACAATAAATCTGCCCAAATGAAGATTCATTGTTTGACATGTTCTTATTATCAGTGTTTGATTACTGCACTAAGATATTACTTACAAGTTAATATTTTTTCCAAAGATAGAATATTAATGGAGTGCCCGGTATCTTGAGATGGAGTTTACCTTTATTTGAATTAATTTTTGTTTTAAAACTAATATGAGCTTGTTCTGCTTGTTTGTTGTTCTCTATTCAGTTATGTTTGCTGTTAATATTACTGCCAACATCAATTCAATTCTTATGCTAAATGGCTCTAACTTCAAATCATAGCGCGAGAATCTCTTAATAGTTCTCGCAGTCATGGATCTTGATCTTGCGTTAAGGGTTGATTCTCCCCCACCTCTTATAAATGATAGTACCCCTAATGATAAAAGGGAAATGGAAAGGTGGGAGAGATCAAATCGCATGTGTATCATGATCATGAAAAAGACCATTCCAGAATCATTCAAGGGCTCAATGTCTGAAAAGGCAACTACATATAAGAAGTTCCTTATAGAAATTGAACAGAGTTTTGTCAAGAATGAAAAGGCTAAAATTAGTACGCTTTTGACAAGCTTAATTTCGATAAGGTATGAGGGTAAAGATAATGGCAACAAAAGGAATAAGGATAAGAGAGCTGCAAAATCACTACCTCAAAAGAAACAACAAAAGAAATCAGATGATATAGTCGACACTAGTTGTTTCTTTTGCGGAGTTGAAAGTCATTGCATGGTTTGTTCTAAAGTTAATTTAACTTCGGTACCTAGACATATATGGTGGATAGATTTTGGTGCAATCACTCACATTAGTGTGTCTATGCAAGGTTGCCTCAATTGCTGAAAACCCAATGATGGTGAAAGATACATCTATGTGGGTGATAGAAAAATAGTTGAAGTTGAAGCAATTGGAAAATATAGATTATTATTAAAGACCAGATTTTATTTGGATCTTGATGAAACATTTATTGTTCCGTCTTTTAAGCAGAATTTGATTTCTATTTTCGCTTTGGACAAATTTGGTTATTCTTGTTCATTCGGAAATGGAAAATTTAGTTTGTTTCATGATTCAAAACTAGTTGGTTTTAGTTCTTTGACAGGCAATGATAATCTTTATATGCTTGATACAATTGTTTCATTTAATGAATCCCTGCAATTAAGTACACAAGGTTTAAATAGAAAGTTAACTAATGAGAATTCAGCTGCGTTATGGCATAGGAGATTGGGTCATATCTCCAAACGGAGAATAGAGAGACTTGTGTTAGACGCAATTCTCGACCCCTTATATTTTACAGATTTTAACATCTATATTAACTGTATTAAAGGGAAACAAACCAATAAAAGGAGATTTGAAGCCAATAAGAGTTTGGATGTCTTAGAACTCATACATACAGATATTTGTGGGCCATTCCCTGCATCTGCTTGGAATGGTCAACAATATTTTATGACGTTCATAGACGATTTTTCTAAATATGGCTATATATATCTCTTCCATGAAAAGGCATAATCCTTGGATATGTTAAAAAACTTTAAGGCTGAAGTTGAGAACCAACTTGGCAAAAGAATCAAAAGTGTCAGATCTGACCGTGGTGGTGAATACTATGGTAGATATGATGGTTCGGGTGAACAACGTCCAGGACCATTTCCGAAATTCCTAGAAGAATGCGGTATCGTCCCACAGTACACTATGCCGGGTTCACCCACTATGAATGGTGTTGCTAAAAGACGAAATAGGACGCTTAAGAACATGGTGAGGAGTATGATTTCTCATTCTACCTTACCAGAATTACTCTGGGGATAAGCATTTAAGACTGCAGCGTATATCATTAATAGAGTTCCAACTAAAGCGATTGCTTCAACTCCTTATGAGCTTTGGACATGTAAAAAGCCTAGTCTCAAGCACTTACATGTTTGGAGATGTCCAACTGAGGTAAGGCCTTATAGGCCTAATAAGAAGGAACTGGACCCAAGAACGGTGAGTTACTATTTTATTGGATACTCAGAACGATCCAAGAAATACAAGTTTTATGATCCCACGACTAAGTCAATTTTTGAGTCAGGAAATACTCAGTTCTTTGAGGATGTCGAGTTTGTGAGGGGAAATACAATTAGGGACTTTGTCTTCGAAGAGGAATATGTTGATATTCCTATAGGCGTTATTGGCATTGATCAGGGTCTCATTCCTGACTTTGGTCAAGACAAAACAAATCAAGACAATATTGGAGAACCCCTCATAGAAGAATTTATTCCAGAAGAACAAACTCTACCATCTCAAGAACCTATGCCATTAAGGAAATCCATTAGAGAAATGAGAAGTGCGTTGGCAGATGATTACATTGTATTTCTCTAAAAACATGAGGTAGACATCGGCGTAATGGAAGATGATCCAATCAATTTTCGTCAAGCTATGAAAAGTTCTAACTCTTAAAAGTGGATTGATGCCATGAATGAGAAGATGGAGTCTATGAAAGACAATGATGTATGGGATCTTGTTCCATTGCCAAAAGGTGCGAAACTTATTGGTTGCAAATGGATATTTAAGACCAAAAGAGATTCGAAAGACAATGTGGAAATGTACAAGACGCGTCTTGTCGGAAAAGGCTTTACGCAGGAAGAAGGCATCGACTATAAAGAGACTTTCTCTCCAATTTCTTGGAAAGACTCTTTTAGGATTATAATGGCATTAGTGGCGCTTTTCGATCTTGAGTCACATCAGATGGATGTAAAGATGACGTTTCTCAATGGCAACATTGATGAGACGATTTATATAGTGCAGCCAAAAAACTTTGTGTCTGGAGACCCAAAGAATATGGTTTGCAAACTTAAGAAATTCATCTATGGGCTCAAGCAAGCATCTTGACAATGGTATTTCAAGTTTCATCAAGTGATCATCTTATTTGGTTTCGAGATGAATTTGGTCGATAATTGTATATACCATAAGTTCTGTGGGAGTAAGTGTATTTTTTTAGTTTTATATGTCGATGACATTTTGCTTGCTAGTAGCGATATAGGCTTATTGCACGACACCAAGAGATTTCTAACTAAGGATTTTGAGATGAAAGATCTTGGTGACGCCTCTTTTGTATTAGGCATACAGATACATCGAGATCGCTCTCAAGGTATTCTAGGATTATCACAAAAGAGCTATATCGAAACAGTTCTCAAGAGATATGGCATGCAAGATTGTAAACTAGGTGATACCCCTTATGGTTAAAGGAGACAAGTTTAGTCTCAATCAATGCCCTATGAATGACTTTGAAAAGAAGGAAATGCAGAAGATTCCTTATGCGTTAGCAGTAAGAAGTCTGATGTATGCTCAGGTTTGTACGCGACCAGATATAACGTACGTTACTAGGATGTTGGGCAGATATTTAAGTAATCTAGGATTAGACTATTGGAAAGCAGCCAAACGGGTCTTACGATACTTACAAAGAACAAAAGACTATATGCTCATATATATCAGAGGTCGGATAAGCTTGAGATTGTTGGGTATACTGACTCTGATTTTGCTGAATGCCAAGATAGTATGAAATTCACTTCGGGTTACATCTATCTGCTAGCTGGAGGTGCTGTCTCTTAGAAGAGTGCTAAACAGTCTCTTATAGCCTCTTCCAAGATAGCAGTAGAGTTCATAGCATGTTATGAGGCATCCAATCATGAGATATGACTACGAAATTTTGTCACAGGGCTGTATATAGTAGATAGTTTTGATAGACTACTCAGGTTATTTTGTGACAACAAGTCAGCAGTGCTATATTCCAATAACAATAGGAGCTCGACAAAGTCGAAATATATAGACATCAAGTTCCTAGTTGTTAAAGAAAGAGTTCAGAGTAGACAATTGTCTATAGAGCACATTGGCACAAACTTCATTATTGCGGATCCGCTTACTAAGGGACTGCCACCCAATATGTTTTATGAGCACACTGCTCGTATGTGTGTCATATTATTTAAGGATATTCAGTTTTAGTATGAGTTTGTGATTTTTGATGCTCTTATAATATAGACATTCTCAGTTATTTCAGTTTTTTGGATATTTAAGATTATTTTCTGTAAAAATAAAGTTTTGGTTTGTTCATACTCTGATTTTAGTATAGTTTGATCTCAATAAGGTTTAAGGTGGGCTAGTTAAAAATAAGCATGTTAAGATCACATTGCATGAAATTTCCATGCTACACATCCACATCATGATCCATGTCATTCAGTTGTATTGGCATAGTGACCATTGAGGGTTAAGTTACAATAGATGTAACGAAGGCCGCTTTGATCCTATGTTGGTATGATTAATGGACCGGATTGGTTATAGATACATTTCGGTAATGACAGTAAGGTTGAGCTCATACGGTTATTTTTATAAAACATAATTATGAGGTTATACAAATAGCCCAAGTGGGAGATTGTTGTATTTTTAATCCAACATTGTTGGATCTTTAATCCAACGTTGGGCTTATATGTGAATAATTATGTGTTGCAGACTATTATATAAGGTTAAGCCCATTTAAAAGTGATATGTTAAGGTTTACAGTATTATGAGCTTTAATGTATTTAATAGGATATGTGCTTTTAATGTGTAGAGACCTAATAATATTATAATTCTATGATGCGCAGAATTAGGAATACCCAATGACAGCAGGAAACTGTTGTCTATATAAGTGGTCATGGTCCCTAGGTCACACATTAAGAGAAATCTTTCCATTCTTTCTGATATCCCATCATTAGAGAGAAAGCGTAGAGAGAACTAAAAGACTCTTTAGGAGAACGTGTAGACCTGGAAGGCCAACCACACAACTCTAAAGAGGAATTAAGCGTTATGGATTTAGGTACGCTTCCGCATAATTTATTATTGATCCTTGATGATATGACATAAATATTCCTGGGTTATAAGTGTTAGTTTTCACCAAAAGTTTTATTATCACAATAATGACTGCCCTTGTTACAAGTGGAACCAGAGGCATTAGGTTTGTGTTTTTACTTTGTTGGTTTTCCTGCGTATTGATATTTTTAATGATAATATCTTAGACTTTGCGTTTATAATTGATTTATCAGACATGCAATTGCAGAAGAACTGATGGCATTTGGAGCAATAGTGCATGCATGTTCACGTAATGAAACAGAGCTCAATGAAAGAATTCAAGAATAAAAGAGTAAGGGGCTTAAAGTAAGCGGCTCGGTATGTGACTTGAAAATTAGACCTTAGCGTCAGAAGTTGATGGAGATCGTATCTTCTGAATTTGATGGCAAGCTCAACATCCTTGTAAGCTCTTCTACCACAGAAACCATTTGAGCTACTCGTGTTTGAGAAGCTAAAAAATCCAACAAGAAAATAGTATCCCTAGATAATAACTGAAGTTAAATGACAAACTAGGTTGGTGGGGATGTATACCTAAGAAAACCACAGAATGTACTGTGGAGGATTTCTCAACTCTAATGATTACCAATTTTGAGACTGCTGATCATCTGTCTTAACTTGCACAATGTTGGATTTTTTTAATCCAGCGTTGTTGGATCCTTAATCCAACGTTGGACTTATATATAATAATTATACATTGCAGACTGTCATATAAGGTTAATCCTAATTAAAAGTGATCTATTAAGGTTTACGGTATTATGAGCTTTAATCTATTTAATAAGATGTGGGCCTTTAATGTTTAGAGATCCAATAGTATTCTAATTCTATGATGGGCAGAATTATGAATACTTAGTGACAACAGGAAACAGTTGTCTATATAAGTGGTTATTTTTCATCCACAAGGTTTCTTTGTAGCCTTCAATAATTGCAATATACTTTGTTTCTGTGGTAGACAATGCAATATATTGTTGAACTCTAGACTGCCACGAGATTGCTCCCCTTAGAAAAGTGAGCAAATGTCCTGATAGGGATTTTCTAGAATCGACATCTCCTACCATATCTACATCAATGTACACTTATAACACAGGTTTGTCACCACCAAAACATAAACATGTCATAAAGTACCTTTAAAATATCTGAGAATTCACTTCACTACTGTCCAATTTTCGTTGCTCGGATTAGAGAAACCAGCTTGCTACACTAATTGCATGAGTAATATCTGGTCTTGTCCATACCATTGCGTACATCAAACTACCAATTGCTAAAGCATAAGGAACTTCTTTCATCTTTTGCTTCTTTTTCTCACTTATAAGACCATGCTTAGAACTAAGCTTGAAATTATCTGCAAGTGGAGAACAAACAAATTTTACATTACTCATGTTAAATTTTTCAAGAACCCTTTCAACATATACTTCTTAAGATAACCATAACTTCCTAGATTTTCTATCGCGGGAAATCTTGGTGCCAAGAATCTGTTTTGTCAATCCCAAGTCATTCATTTCAAAAGATTTGCTAAGCTTTCTCTTCAAATTGTCAATCTTACTAGCATCCTTGCCAACAATCAACATGCCATTCATATAAAGTAAATGAATGATGAAATCATCATCACCAAACTTCTTCACAAAAACACAGTGGTCACACCTAGTCTTGCGAAAGCCATGATTCTTTATAAAAGAATCAAACTTCTTATACCACTGCCTTGGTGCCTGTTTCAGCTCATACAAATTTTTCTTCAACTTGCACACAAGTTCTTTTTTGCCTTTGACATTGAACCCTTCAAGTTGCTCCATGTATATTTTCTTCTCTAAGTCACCGTGTAAGAAAACTGTCTTTATATCAAGTTATTGAATCTCCAAGTTCAAGCTAGCTGCTAATCCTAAAACAACTCAAATAGAAGACATCTTCACTGTAGGAGAAAATATTTCTTCAAAATCAACACATTTCTTCTGATTAAAGCCTTTCACAACTAATCTAGCCTTGTACTATTGTTGTAAGTTGTTTCAATCTTTAACCTATAAATCCATTTGTTCTTCAGTGCCTTTTTTCTTTTAAGAAGCTTCACTAACTCATAATTGTAGTTCTTATTCAAGGATTTCATTTCTTGCTGCATGGTTTGAACCCACTCATTTTTATGCTGGTGGGACATAGCCTCTTTAAAACATTCTGGTTCCTGTCCATCTGTAAGCATCACATACTTATGTGTAGGATATATAGTGGAAGGTCGTCATTCTCTAGTAGATCTTTTCAATTTTGGCTCAACTGGTGGTGCTAATGGTTCTGGAGGTGCTTGTTTAACTAGTTTTGCTGGACCATCATTATTATCCTCTTTCAGCTCTCCCATTATCAGCATAAACTATAGATGGAGAAACTGAAGTTGGAATAATAGAAATCTCTGAAGATGACTAATCATTTTTCTTTGCATCACCAACTATATGATCTTTAAGAAACACAACATCTCTACTTCTAATCAGTTTTCTTACCACTAGATCCTATAATATATATACCCAAATTCTTCATGCCCATAGCCTAAGAAAATGCATTTCTTGCCTTCATCATCAAGCTTCAATCTTTCATCTTTAGGAATGTGAACATATGCTCTACAACCAAAATCTCTTAAGTGTTAATAAGAAACATCTTTCCCAATCCAAACTCTCTTAAGTACATCATCATCTAATGGAGTTAAAAGAGAAAGGTTAATCAAGTCAACTACAATGCGCATAGCCTCTGCCCAAAATGATTTAAGAAGTTTAGTATTAAAAAGCATACACCTGACCTTCTCTTCAATTATTTTGTTCATCATTTCTGCAACACCATTTTGTTATTGGGTCGTTAGTACAGTATTTTCAAGTCTGATTCTATGGGATTTACAATACTGCTCAAATGAGACTTTGTACTCACCGCTATTATCTGCCTTGACACATTTAATTTTCTTCTTGTCCATCTCTCAACATAAGCATAAAAGAACTTAACTGTCTCAAGCACCTAATCTTTAGATTTCAAACAAAAGCCCACACTTTTCTAGAACAATCATCAATAAAAGTCAAAAAATAAAATGCACCTCCTATTGATCTATTTTGCTTCATGCAAACATCAGTGTAAATCAAATCAAGTATTTGCAATTTTTTGGATGGAAAAAAGCTTTTAAAAGTTACTCTGTGTGTCTTTCCAACTAAGCAATGAACATAAGTCTTGAAGGACATATCTGTCAAGCTAGGTCGAATTTCTTTTCTCGCAAGAGTTTCCAATCCTTTCTCACCAATGAAACCAAGAGTTTTATGTCATGTCTCAATGTTAGAATTTTTTAATAGGCACATTTACATCTTCTTTCTTGATCTTGGCTTTTAACATATAGAGGGTGTTTACTTTTCTTCCCTTAGCTAATACTAGAAAGCCTTTGGTAAGCTTCTATTTCCCTTTACCAAATTGGTTAGTATAACCATTATCATCAAGCTTGCCTGTGGAGATCAAATTAAAACGAATTTCTGGTACATGTCTGACATCTTTAAGTAATAACTAATTTCCAAGCAAATATCTCATATGCCCACAATCTTAGATGCCCCTTCATTTCCCATCCAAACATGGCCATAGTCACCATTAACATAAGATGTGAAGTAATCACGATGTGCAATAACATGAAATGAAGCACCCAAATCAATCACCCAATCCCTAGTGTGGCAAGTGAGATTTACAAAGCTTTCTTTACAAACAATACCTATATCACCATCAACTATGGCTACTGTGTTCTCTTTGTCATTTTTCTGAACATCACCCTTTTCTTTCACTTGTTTTCTTTTCCACAATCTACACTCACTTTTAACGTGACCCATTTTCTGACAATGAAAGCACTTCATGTTTCTTCTCTAGGACTTAGATTTTCCTCTAGGTTTATCATTATTCTGCTAGCAGGAATTTCTGCTTTGGCTTCTCTCCTTCCTTTATTACTTTTTCTGAAACAAGTACATCTAATTTAGAGGGAACTGCTTCAACACTCTTTCTTTTGGATTCTTCATTCCGTAACCTATCTGTAACTATATCCAAGGTTAATTTCCTGTTCGATGCTGAATTATTCGCTAACACCACTAATGTCTCCTAACCGTCAGACAAAGAACTAAGCAACAACAATGCTTGTAACTCATCATCTAAAATAATTTTCATAGTAGCCAACTGATCAACCAAGCCTTGAAACTGTTAGTGTGTTCAGTTATACTACGCCCTTTCTTGTATTTCAAGTTAACAAGCCTTTTCATCAAATTGACTTTATTCTGTGCTGTCGGCTACTCATAAATTGTCTCTAATTTTCTCTAAATAACATTAGCCCTGGATTCATTTACTACATAGTGGTACACACTCTAATCAATCTATGACTTGATAGTACCTATGGCCTTCTGGTTTAATTAAGCTCATTTCTTATCATCTAAATCGGCGAGTCTAGCTTTTTCACCTTCAATAGGCTCATATAAGTCTTTCATATACAGTAGATCCCCCATTATAGACTTCTAAATACCATAATTTCATGATTTTAATTTAATCATGCATGCCGATGACTCCTCCTTCTTAACCACATAAATAACAAAAGCACACAACCTGGCTCTGATACCATTATGTTCAGAAAGGAACTCACACAGGCAACTGTAAATTAAGTGAAAATAAACTCTTTCCCTTTTTATGTGATAAAAATAAGATATATACCATAAATAAATAAACAGAGAAATAAATCAATGAAATCCAAAGCAATGAACCAACCACAAGAGACATAAATTGTTACGTGAAAAACCCAAAACGAGAAAAACCACAAGACCATAATTTGATAAAATCTTCCACTATACTAATAGAATTACAACACAAATTCTTCTTTAGATAATACTAGATGCTAACTACATCAAGAATCTCAATATTCTTGACTTACAGTAACAGCCTAATATCTACATCTCTAACAAGTGAGTATCTCGGATAATAGCCAACGAGAAGATAAAATAAAAATCAAGACCAGTAAGATTGTAGAGGGTGATGTCAAGAACTTACTTTAAAAATTTGGGAGAAAACGAAGTGAATTTCCCTTTCCGATTACCTAATTAAAGATTGAAAATCTTCTCTTCAAATTGTAAGAACCATCAACTGTCTTCTCTCTCTCTCTCTCTCTCTCTCTCTCTCTCTCTCTCTCTCTTCTTTTTCTTCACTTGTCTTTTTGCAATTTTTTCATTAGGGCTGTGCTTGCTTATGTTCTTTATATTGGCAAATTTTATGGTAAATTTCATATGCACCCTTCAAGTTTTCTTTAATTACCTAATTTTTCAAACTTAATGGAGCTTGGGCTTGAGCCACCCAATAAGATGGACCCAACAAGTTATTTGTTTTATGATTATTGTCTTATACTTTATAACCTTCCATCTAAATGCAAGACAACTTGAAAACGAGAACAATGGTGATGGCTAAAGGGTTTTGCATTTGGGATCTTAACTTGCTGACTTTGGATCATGGATTATGGTTTTGGAATATCTGGGTCTTAATTTTATAATAATTATCAACTTGATTTCCATAGATTTAGCTATTTTGGAATCTTAATTTGAGAATTGATTTTAAGTTCAATTAAAAAACATTGTGTTTTGTAATTCTATTTCTTAGAGGCAATGGTGAATTAGTGGTGAAGAATGACGGAAGGGTTGATGTTGATATTTGAGGGAGAAAAAATAAAATATAGTAAAACTAATAATAATTTTTTAAGGATAACTTGGAAAATAAATTAGGTAAACTTAAAATTGAAGGTTGGTGAGATAATTTAAGGGTGCAAAATATCACCACTCTTTAAAAAATACTAAAAAGGGCGCCAGTAGTTGATATGAGAAAAAAATTAACAAGCCTCTATTTGTATCAGCCTAGCAACTTAACAGTTATTGCAAACAAGGCCTTATTTATATTTTTTTAAGAGTGATGATATTTGAATCTCTTTTATTTTCTTACCAACTCCCATTTCTTTATTGAGATATCATTAACTTTAGATTATGTTTTCTTTTCCAATATAATCATCATAATTCCAAATTTGCCTTCTTATGAGTTTTATTATTTTTCATTCACCCCACCTTTTAAACTCTAGGCTCAAAATTAGATGAGCATCAATCAAGCATGTTGAGTTCGACCAATTGTTTGAAAAAGTTGGAGTTGCTGGAAAGGAATTAATCCAAGCATGAAAATGCATAATCAAGTATTCTAAAATGGCATTAACAAGTTTTTGCGGTTTTTGTTTGTGGTTCTTGAACCTAGACATGTGATTAGAGATTTAGCTATTGTGACAATAATCTTGATATGAGCTTTTGTAGAAAAAGCAAACAGTTAAAGTTATTGAAAGAGTGTGAAAGAGACAATATTCAGTTATTCAATTATTGCTTAATTATGAAATTCTTTCAAGTAATTCAATTCCAATGTTCTTTTTCATTGATGCAACAATCTTAACTTCAGAAGAAATCGTGGTTAGGTTAGACATGGTTGTCAAAAATTACAAAAGGAGGATCATAGTTGTTCTTGCTACAGAAATAGAGCTGAAAAAAGCTGAGGCAGTGTGTGTAAAAGGATTAAATTGATGATAAGAAATTATTAGTATTATAGAGTTATGTTGAGAGATAAAAATTATTTTAAAATTTATAATAAGGTTAATTAACTAAGAGAGACTGTTGTGAGAAATACACGAAGTCAAATACCACCATTCTTTTTTAATTTGATAGCGGTCCCAAATAGAATTATGTTAAGAGATAAAAAATTATTTTAAAATTTACAATACGATTAATTGAATAACAAGAGTTGGGAAAGAAGTAAAGGGATCAAATATCAACTTTTTCTTTTTCTCCCCCTAACTTGGCACCTATCTAAAATAGGGCTTTAAAATCAATGGATTTGAAGACTTTAGTCAAACAGATCTAGTACCCAAGAAGATAAGTGGTGGGCAAAGTGCTAATAAACAGTATCAAACTTAAAACGCGTGCCTATTTTGATCTTACTAATAAATGTGCTGCGATTAATTGTTTATTAAATATAATTTTGGCTTACATTTTATTTACAACTCATTAGAAGTAATTATGTACAAACTAGAGTTAGCAATTAGGTTCCACTGTTGATCTTTATTTATAATCAGACGTGGCGCACTTATATAAATCTGTTGTCATTTCAGTGCTGTTAGCTGCAGAAAAACGGTCCAAGTATTTTAGATGAGACAGGAATAGTTGCTCTTTGGCCTATTAATCAATAGGAAAAAAATATGTCAGATTTTAGAGAGCAGAGATGGTCTCTGAAGGGTATGACCGCCCTTGTCACAGGTGGAACCAGAGGCATCGGGTTTGTGCTTTCTCTTCTTTGCCTTAAGTTTCTTGTATTAATCCAATTCTATTATATGTTTTTTATTACCATACAAGTTGTTAATGAATTGATTGGTCAGATATGCTGTAGTAGAAGAACTAGCAGCATTTGGAGCAATAGTTCATACATGTTCCCGTAACGAAACAGAGCTTAATCAAAGAATTCAAGAATGGAAGAGTAAGGGGCTTCAAGTAAGTGGCTCTGTATGTGACCTGAAAATTAGAGCTCAGCGAGAGAAGCTGATGGAGATTGTCTCTTCTCAGTTTGATGGCAAGCTCAACATCCTTGTAAGTTCTGCACGGCTGCCATACTCACAAAGAAAATTATTTGTTAAAAGCCGGGGACCATATGAGAATATGCATTAGATAGTTTATGAAGTAATATTATTTTTATAATGACTGCTTCAATTTCAAAAGTTTTTCTCTGCTTATCTCAGCAATAAGATTGCTACTCTATTGTCTCTTTGGCTTCTTCAAACTCAAGAGCTGCATTATTACTAAAGATCATTTTCTCAGGTTAACAATGCTGGAACCTTTATATCTAAGGAAACCACAGAATTTACCGCGGAGGATTTCTCAACTCTAATGACTACTAATTTTGAGGCTGCTTATCATCTGTCTCAACTTGCACACCCCCACTTAAAAGCGTCAGGAAATGGAAACATCATATTTATATCCTCTGTTGCAGGCATTATTGGTCTACCTATGTGTTCCATCTATGCATCCAGCAAAGGTACAGTTCAGTATACTCTTAAAATCTAGTTTCGAGAAAGTCTTGTAAACGCTGAATAACTTTTGTACTTCAGGAGCGATGAATCAACTCACAAAGAACTTGGCATGCGAGTGGGGAAAGGACAAAATTCGTGTGAATTCAGTTGCGCCATGGGTCATTAGAACCCCTGATACCGTAAAAGTATATACTCATTTCCCTCCACCCGTTTCCATGAATGGATGTATATTTATGTTCCATTTTCCTCGCAACATCTATCTGGTTAAAAACACCCATTAAAGTATTATGCTTCTATGTTTTAGCATAGAATCACTACGGAATCATGTCACATATAATCCTTATTTCCAACTAAGCATATGTATAAAGAAAAAATTCACATAGAAGTACAAATTACCGCGTTAAGTCACTTGCTTACATCTTCTACGTAAGTAAATCTACTGCTTTTAGAAGAAATGGTGCTTAACTGCTTATATTAACCATTAATTTTTTGTTCTGTCAGAAAGATTCGAATTTTCTTGAACATATAAATCGCATGATACTCCGTACTCCTATCCTCCGTCCTGGAGAACCTAATGAGGTTTCGTCCGTGGTAGCATTCCTATGCTTCCCAACCGCTTCATATATCACTGGGCAGGTTATTTGTGTTGATGGAGGATACTCCGTCAGTGGATTTTAACGGGCAATGAAAATTATATTCGAAGGTACTTAAGGTCTTCACTGTTATGTATGACGCTTAATAAGCTCTCTTTCAAAGAGAGAAGATTCTGTGTTATCTTTTAGTTGTTTTTGTTGTGATCATTGTTCTTTGTTTTACAACCTTCCATCTTTGATGATTAATAAATTTTCAAACAAAAAGACTCCTATAATTCCTTTTAGTTCAACCAATGTACTCCATAAGTCACCAAGTATAAACGTATCGAAGAAACACAATAGCTAGTTAGCTAAACAAGAAACGTGATATATATCTAATGCCTAGATTAAGAAGGAGATGTGTTTATTTGGGTTATTTTGGTAGATTCACACCAGAGAGGCGCAAAGTTAACTGGTATCATTTTCTTTCCTCATCTTCCCCATCGATCGCTTGCTGTGAGGAGTTGGAACACGACATGGCAGTCCATAAAGAACGTATCTTTTTTGCTACGCTGTTGGCCATAGAAAATGTGGAACAAAATTGTTCCCTTATTATCAAGCAGTTCAAACTGATCACCATCCATGTGGACTCGTTAAAAATGAAAATTTCATTTAGTCAAAAGTTTAAAGAAAATCATGCTCCTGTTGATATCAAAAGTCCACCGAGAATAAATGGACAATATTTTAAAATATATGGTCACAAGTTGAGATGGTCTGATCGGCATCCTGATAGGAGATGAAATAAATGGTAGGGCTCTAGGCCCCTAGCTAATAATGTAAAATATATCATGCTCCTATAGATATCAAAGGTCCACAAAGAATAAATAGGCAATATTTTGAAATATATGGTCACCGGTTGAAAGGGTCTAATCGGCATCCAAGTGAAAGATGAAATAAATGGTTGGGCCAAAGTCTCTAGTTGATAATATAAAATATATATCATGCTCTTGTTGTTATCAAAGGTCCACTGAAAATAAACCGGCAATATTTTAAAATATATAGTCACCAGTTGAGAGAGTTTGACTAGCATCCCAGTAAGAGATGAAATAAATGGTAGGGCCCTATGCCCCTAGCTAATAATGTAAAATATATCATGCTTCTATTGACATCAAAGGTCCACCGATAATAAATGGGCAACATTTTAAAATATATGATCACTGATCGACAGAGTCTAGCTAGCATCCTAGTAGCAGATGAAATAAATGGTAGGGCCTTAGGTCCACAGAGAATAAATGGACAATATTTTAAAATATATTGTCATCAGTTGAGAGGATCTGACCGGCATCCTAATAGAAGATGAAACAAATGGCAAAGCCCTACGCCCCTAGCTATAATAACCCCAACTATATTAAAATGTTTAAAATGTTTGACATTTTGGGCCTCAATGTTATTGAAATGTTTAAATTGTATTCTAGAAATGGGAATCAAAACATTTTTATATTTAAAGAGAAAAATAGAAATAAAATCCTTATAGCTTCTCAGCTGGTCAAAAATATTTTTTAATATAAAAAAAAAATAGATCTTCTTTAATATTGAGGTGCAATACTATAACTATAGGTCTACAATTGCTATATAAAAAAAAAGATTATGATATTTATAAAAATAATGATTAAAATTCAATAAATTTGCATTAAAACCAAAATAGAGAGAATATCGGAGTTGGGCTTTTAAGAAACAAAGAGATAAAGAGAAAAGAATGAAAAGATTGATGCTATTAGCACACCCATAATATCCTAATGAAGCCCCTTCTTTGGAATTACAATTTTATACATGATACTCCCGCAATTTCATCATGTCTTGTGTAAACATTTTACCCTCACGAGTTGCCAACTTCATATTACAAACTTTTGGCACCCACCTGCACAGTACCGCCTTTTCTTTTTTAATACAATTCAAAATAGTGGAAGAAGTAGTAGGAACTTGTTATTGCATGTGTTCAAGAATTTCATTTTTATTTATATTTTATTCGTGTTTTGTTGTTAAATTTGTGAAGAAAAAATTACCCATTGTTGTTTTGCTACTTCAACTATGACTCTCATAGTTTTCAAATTTCATTAGATTATTGTTGGTGCATAATTTTTGTTGCCATTGTTGATTATTGCACTCACTCAGTCTTTTTTTTTTTTTTTTATTTTCCTTTCAAGAGTTCATCTTATTATGAAATTCATCAACTTTCTTCATTATTTTTCTTTTATCTACAATTGAAATTGTCTTGGTTTGGCAACAATGTAGATTTTCCATTCCCTTTCGTATTGTTAGCCTTCTTACTCGTGAATCACATCCTTTTGTTTTAGTGAATTCAAGAAAACAATTTATAAAACTCAGCTTCTTTTCTTTAACTAATCATCGCCATCTTGTACTTCTAAAGCTGCTAGGGTATTTATGGAATAAAATAGGTATGATTAAGAAATGATGAAATTTTACTGGGTTTAGAAATTTAAAAAAAAAAAAGTACTTAATGTTTTGGGCATTTAAAGGAGTGTGCATAGTAAAATTTATTTTTTAAAAATAAATAAATGAATTCATTTTAATATTTTTATGGGTATAAAAACAAAAAAGGGATGTTGAGAGGGCTTCTGAGTGGTGCCACGGTGCCACCAATTCTACTTAAAAAAGAGTTTAATTATTGGCTCCCTTTCAAATACCTCTTAAAAGTCCTTTTTTTATATTACCCCATTAAATTGCATAAGTCCTGCATTTAGTTTGCGTACATTTTCTGCAAATATGAAGTCGTGAGAGTACAAATAATGTTTTCCATCAAATTTCTGCAAAAACAATGGAGCTCATTATAGTTGTTCAGCATTATGACAATAAAGCAAACGAGATGTGGTTAGAGGAGTTGGAAGATGAATATAGTTGCAAGCATGGCGTTCGTCGTCTCATAGCTAAAAGTGGAATTTTAAGCCGCACAGTACAAACTTACACGAATAAGATGTTTGAATATATCTGAAAAAGAGTAAATGGGCTGTGTGGCTGTGATGATGGAAGAAACTTGTAAGAATGATGAGGTTTATATGTATAAAACAAATGAAGAAGGGCAACAAAGAGTGCTTATTATTGATTATAATTTAGCCATTATGGATGTTTCATGCTCATGTAAGTTATATCAGTCGATGGGGATATTGTGTCCTCCGCTCTAAAAGTTTTTGATTTACATAATTTCACGAACTTACCAGAGCATTACTTATTAAAGAGCATTACTTATTAAAGAAGCAAAGAAGCGATTTGTGATGGGAAATTGAACTGCCGACTTATCAGGTAACAATAGCAAGTATGGGCAATTATTGCGCCTCAGTGAATTAATGCACGCAGGAACCGAAATTTATAGTATAGATAGCATCATTGAGTGTTTCCGGAACAAGGATTGTTAAAGAATAACGTACATAGAATGAAGCTTTTGAAAGATGATATGGAAATAATGAATATATTTGAGAATTCAAGGAAAATAGATGACCCATTCCAATCATGAATTCATGATGTTCTTGTTAATGAGAAATTGGTTTTGAATCCAGCAAGGACTAAAAGCTAGAATAAAAAGTAATATGAAGAAGCCAAAAAGAAAGACTACAAAAGGTAAAAATTTAGTTTTTTGTTTTTTTGACTAACCTTGTATATATATATATATATATAAACTTCATTTATTTTAATAAGTATTATCTCTTATGCAGGGCAAAAGAGCAATACAACTACTAGTAGTCCATCACATCCAACAGCCATGTAACAATTTTTAACATTCAATCCATTGATTTATAACTTAGGTTTTACTAGCCTCCTTCTCTAAGTTGCTTTGACTAATGGAGCATATTTATCCACATAGCGTGATCCATCTTCATATTTGCTAACAGTTGCATGCGGACAGCGGCCTTACTTAAAGTCAGATTTTTTTTCTTTTAGACTTTTGCATTGATTATTTAAATAACTATCTATATGTTCTCTAATATATAAACATACAATGTAGGATTCAAACAACTATGGTGTGGATCAATTTGAACGTCAAGAAAATTGAATGTTATGTAACATCTTTTTTTTTTAAACACAAGGGTAAGTGGTCTGTGTCTCCAATTATTTCAGTTCGGTACGGTTCGAGTTCAAAATCGGTTTGGATCGGTTCGAGTTCATATTACGGTTCCGGTTCGGGTTGTAATTTTGGGTACAATTACGGTTTGGGTTGCAAATCAGTTTGAGTTACAATTTCAGGTCCGTTTACCGAAAAATTCATATTACAAATGCAAAATAAAAAAAGCTTAAATGAATAACAATGTATTTAGTAGTCTTACCTTTAAGCAATCTCAGGTATGATTAACATGTAATATTCATGGTTTTGCATGACAATCCAAGACTAATTTTCTCACATTTTCGATGATGATTTTTGTTTTGCAACTACTGAAAACAAAACCCATCGCCTACATTTTTGTTTAACACCTAAAAAATCAAACAAACTCGTACTAAATAACTAAGATTTTCAGGAATTGAAGAATAATACAAAGCCTTTACTCATCAAATCTATAAAAATCTTCCTCGAAGGGTAATTGCGCCGGCCACTCAATATCATTCAAAACTTGTGAAATCGAAGTGAAAGAAACAATCAAAACAAATTCATATCACAAATCAGAATCACCACTTCACCATAACAACTATCATCAATAGATTCAAAAAATTAGAAATTCAGAATTAAGACAAATTGAAACTACAAAGAGCTGAGGTTACCATCAAGAGAAAAGCCGATAGCTAACGAGTCAAAAGAGAGCTGCGATAACCAGCAGGCGTTACGGGCGCAGCTACAACACCGACGAAGATTGTTGCTGTTGCCGTGCTGCGAGAGTGTCAGTTGGCATGACAAGGTGAAGGCGCACGGCGATAGGCGAATGAGAGATGACGACTGAGAGTGACAACCAATAGCGTTGTGGCGACATGCGGCGGCTGACGGCTAAGGCTGAGTTCCTGGCTGGTGGCGGCGGCAGTTGAGAGAGATGAGCTAGGTTTAGGTTTTTTAGTTTTAGGGATTTTGATTTTTAAGGGATCGGGTTTTGTTTTAAATTTTAAATTTTAGTTTTTTTTAAAATTTTTTAGTACAACCCGATCGGGTTTCTTATTCAATTCGGTTTAAAACTGAACCGAATGGAAACTCAATCGTTTGTTATTTTCAACCCATCCGGTTTTAGAGGTCAAAACAAGCCGAATCGAAAATCGGAAAAAATTTTCAATTCGGTTTGACCCGAACCGAACATCCAACCCTATTTGAAACCAGAGCAAAGATAGAGAAAGGAAGGAAATTGTTTAATTTTTAATAAATTAATTTTTAAATTTAAAAGTTATTGATAAATGTTAAAAAATTATTAATTAATGATTCTACATCATCTTGACATGAAATATTAAATATATTTTAAAATAAATTTCTTAGTAGCTCGACCCGCGCCATCCCCTAATCTCAAAATTAAGGACAAGGTTACTGCATTAAAAAAATATTTATTTCACAAAATATATTTTTATTACTCGTTTATTAAAAAAAAAAAGCGTAAAACGTGTGTTGGAAATCATGAGTTGTCATTTCATCGCTGATCCTTCTTTACCACACGTGGCGCGCCTATATAAATAAATTAAGTTGTCATTTCATTGCAGTTGGTTGTTGAAAACGCTGACACAGCAAGACCCTCCACTATTACCACCTGCAATCAAAAACCATCCAGGCACTTTAGATAAGAAGGAATGGTTGCTCATCGGCCTATTAATCAATAGGAAAAAAACATGTCAGATTTTAGAAAGCAAAGATGGTCTCTCAAGGGCATGACCGCCCTTGTTACAGGTGGAACCAAAGGCATCGGGTTTGTGCTTTCTCTTCTTTGCTTTAATTTTCCTGTATTAATCCAATTATATTCCATGGTTTTTGTTACTATATAAGTTGTTAATGAATTGATTGATCAGACATGCTGTAGTAGAAGAACTAGCAGCATTTGGAGCAATTGTTCATACATGTTCTCGTAACGAAACGGAGCTCAATCAAAGAATTCAAGAATGGAAGAGTAATGGCCTTCAAGTAAGTGGCTCTGTATGTGACCTGAAAATTAGAGCTCAGAGAGAGAAGCTGATGGAGACTGTCTCGTCTCAGTTTGATGGCAAGCTCAACATCCTTGTAAGTTCTGCACAGCTGCCACATTAAAAATGGGTTCAAGAAATTGTGCCCAAAAATGTAATCTTTCATCGTAATGAAACAGCTTCTGTTTCAGGGTATTGCAATAGACATACAGAGAATGTGAAAAGTGTAGTGAACTGAAATCAATGGAGTCCGAGTCTGAGAGTCGGAAGCTTCTGTTCTTGGATCTTGAGAGTGAGACTCGTGGATTTAGAGGCGGTGTCGTTTGAAAGATTTTGAGACAACAATGTTTAGTAACTGGTACCAACAAGGCAACAACTTGTTTTGGTTTGTTTTTGTGTCGTTGTCAAGTTTGTGCAAAATATAATATTAGTGAGAATGACGGAGCTTTGCCAGTTATTTAGGCTTGGATCTAACTCCTAGAAAGAGTTACTGTCATGTCATTAAGATGTAAAAGAGTGTGTTACTTTCTATAAGCTTGCTACTTAGAACCAAAGTTGCGGCTACTTTTGGTATGGGCCTTATGGCACGAAGGCATGTGCTCAAAGTCACTTTAATGAGAATGCACATGGATTCGATAGTTTAGGAAGTAATATTTTTTTTCCAAAAACTGCAAAGTTCCTCTCTGCTTGTGTTGAGTAATAAGATTGCAACTCTAATGTTTCTTTTGCTTCTTCAAACTCAAGAACTGCTTTATTACTGAAGATCATTTTCTCAGGTTAACAATGCTGGAACCTTTATACCTAAGGAAACCACAGAATTTACCGAGGAGGATTTCTCAACTGTAATGACTACCAATTTCGAGTCTGCTTATCATCTGTCTCAACTTGCACACCCCCTCTTAAAAGCATCGGGAAATGGAAACATCATATTTATATCCTCTGTTGCAGGTGTTATTGCTATACCTCTATGTTCCATCGCAGCATCGAGTAAAGGTACAGTCCAATATTTTCTTTTAAAATCTAGTTACTAGAAAGTCTTTTAAATGCTAAATAGTCTTCTTTACGCCAGGGGCGATGAATCAACTCACAAAGAATTTGGCATGCGAGTGGGCAAAAGACAAAATACGTGTGAATTCAGTTGCACCATGGATCATTAGAACCCCACTCGTTGATAAAATATTAGTATATACTCATTCCCTTCGCCCTTTTCTATGATTTGCTATATATCTATGTTATATTTTCCTCATTCCATCTATCTAATTAAAAACACCCATTAAAGTATTGTGCTCCTAAGTTTTAGAATACAATTACTATGGAAATCATGTCAAATACAATCCTTTATTTCCAACTAATAAAGCATAAATATATAGAGAAAAAATTCACAGGATTGAAAGTACAAAGCGCCCCATTATATCAAACTAGGTAGTGCCACTTACTTATATCTTCTGAATATGCAAATCTCTTTCATTTGGAAGAAATGATGCTTAACAGCTTGTATCAACTATTAATTTTCTATTCTTTCAGAAAGATTCTAAGTTCGGGGAACAAGCAAATCGCATGATACTCCGTACTCCTATCCCCCGACCTGGAGAACCTAATGAGGTTTCATCGGTGGTGGCATTCCTATGTTTCCCAGCTGCTTCATATGTCACCGGGCAGGTTATTTGTGTTGACGGAGGATACTCTATCACTGGGTTTTAGTGCCACAAGCAACGAAAATTATCTTTGAAACGTCTTCACCGTTTATTATGCCATTCTAATAAGCTCTTTTTAAATAGAGAAGATTCTGTGTTACTTTTGAGTTGTTTACATTGTCAATTGTCCTGAATTTTGCAACCTTCCATCTTTGATAAATAATAAATTTCCAATTTAAAAGACTCCTCTAATCCTTTTAGATCAAGAAATGTACTCCATGAATCGACAAGAAATACGAACCTATCAGCTACTAAAATCCCACTAGTATGATATCTGATGCTCAGATTAAAATGAGATGAATTTATTTGGGTTGTTTTGGCCAGATTCACCCCAGAGAATTATTTTAATTTAAACCTTATGAGTTGATATCTACTTACTTCGCTTTGATCATCAAGAGTCATAACTTTTACGCATTTTATCACAAGTTAGCTATTCCTATACATCATTTTGTTTCTCCTTCCCCATTAATCACTTAGTGTGAAGCGTTGAAAACACGGCATGGCACTCTATAAAAAATGTATCTTATTGGTTAAGCTGTCGGTTATAGAACAAGTAGAACAAAATTGTTCCCTAATAAATTATAATCAAGTAATTGAAACTGATAACCATGTGGAATTGACTTGCCAAAAATAGAAATTTCATACAGTCACGAGTTTGAAGAAAATCAAGCTCCTGTTAATATCTGAGGTCCACGAAGAAGAAATGGCCAAAATTTGAAGTCTATGATCACCAGTTAAGAGGCTCTGACCTCCACTCTGCAGTATAAGAGATAAATGTTAAAAATACAAACGGTGGGACACTGTTAAGTTAACATATAATCTTGAACCTCAAATTTTTGACAAACCAGTTAGACTTTATACCATTTACTGAGATATAAAAACTTGTCATTCAAAATGGGTAATGACAGTGTCTAGGTCCTTTTCTTGCTGTGCACGCTGTCTCTGTATTCTGCTTTAGCTTAACTGCTGGTGGTTCCAGAAGTCCTCGGTGTAAGCGCTTCTACAGCAGCCGGCAATGAGACATACCGCCCAGCCCGCCCCTGCTTCAATTCAAGTCAATGATTATTGATGACTTGGGGTTTTAGGCTCATGGAATAAATCCTTCCACTTTGCCATTGACAAGGTCTTACATGTAGTCGTAGGCACCACCAGAAAGTCACAATCTTGGACTTTCTGTCTGTTAAACTCATAGGCTCTGTATGACCTTACATTGGAAATTTGATTTTTCTAAAAGAAATGCATCTCAAACAATAGCTTCATCCAAGAAATGCCTTCAGAAATTGGTTGCTTAAGAAGATCGGACGAACTAACGCTTAACAACTCAATCTTGTTGGGAAAAATCCTGCTAATATATGCGGTTGCTCAAACCTTATGGATGGAGATGGTGTTGGAAAAATCACTGTTCCCTTCCCTCCCAGGATCTCCACAAGCATTCGGTCAAGCAAATAATAATAGAAAAAATAAATGGAGTATAAAATCAATCAAAAAACACAAGATTGATATGAAAAACTCTAAATTTCGAAGAAAAAACCATGATTGTTAGTGATTTGGATTATTTAATTTGAACCAAATTATCATACACATGGATGACTAATTCAAATTAAATAAAATGAATGATTAATGAGAAATAGAAAAATGATTATAAGGTTTCTCTATATAAATGAGACATAGACAGACTTTAAATAGCCACTATTACCTCTCCTTCTATCTCATATTTTATTCATCAATCTATCTCATATTTTGTTCATCAATTTTTCAGTTGCTCTTTAAATTGTTATGCTTAACTGCAACCACGCAACAATGTCATTGAATCTTTAAGATCAATTCATTTTATTTCTATCCTTTTTGCATTGACAAATCTTCTTAGAGAAGCGAAAATTAGTTTTTAGGGTAGTACTTCATGCACGCCTTAACAAATTTATGGGAACACCTAAGTTATGGTTATTGTATTTTACAGTCTTTTGTCCTTTTCTTACTTTGTTTTTTGTAAAATTTCATTGAGGCCCCTTACACTCTACTTTATTTATAATTTATTCATAAATATTATGAAATTTTTTAAATTTATTCATAAATTTTTAGAATATCAAATTTATCCTTATAATTTTTAAATTCTTAAAATACCCTCCATTTCATTAAAAAATATAATTATTATTAAATGGATTATAATTATAATTATAATTATAATTTTAAATGGATTATTATTATTATTAACAACAATAAAATGTATTATAATTAATTAATATATTAACAATAATTAATAATAATTTTTTAGTTAAATTGTTAACAATAATTATTATTATTAATTAATTTTTTATTAATAATCACAATAATTAAAATATAAAATAATAATTATGATAAAAATTAATTAAGAATTTTATAATAATTTCTTTTGCTAATTAGTTTTTTTATGTCATTTCACCGTTCTGCATGCATATTTTTCATGTCTAGAATAGATTTAGGAGTAAAATTAAAAAAAAAATTCTCCTTATCCTTTCTGAAGAAGCATTTTTCAGGCTATTCTTAGGACTGATTCGTTTAGGATTATATTCAAAGGCTTAAAAATAATTTTGAAAAGTTAAAAATTAATTTTAATAGGGTTGGCAATTTAAGGGCTTAGGTTGAGTTTTTTCAAACCTAGACCCAAGCTTGTCATTAAGCCCAAACCCTTGGGCTTCCATGAATTCTTAAATTATCTTATTAATAATGTCAAAAAAAACTTAAATTAAATATGATTATTCAATAAATAATAAATTAACAACCAATACATAAAATATTAACAATACAACATAATAAATTATAAATACTAATATTGATAACAAACTAATCTAATATTTATAGACCGGCTTCTTCCTCATCCTTTAATTCCTCTTTAGTAAAAATTTTTTCGTCAGGAACTCCACCTAAAAAAAAAAGTTAACATAAATAATAAATAAAAAAAATAGTAATTGATTTTAACAATAATATATTTTTATACAGATTAATAGAAAGGAAATAAAAAAATACATAAAGTGAAATTATGTAAAGATTCATCCACATTTTATTTTCTTTAAGATGCGATATAAAATTTTCTTTTGTATTCACTCTGTGTCTATGCTGTGATGCCATTAAATTGGAGCAACAAAATGCTACTAAGCCAAGAACTATTCAAATTAGATATTGCCACAAGAATTCAAACCAATTAAGCTTCAAGATTGACAAAAAAGAGTGAAATCACCAGATGCAACAACCAATTAACAGTGCATGAATAAAACTTAGAACCAATTAAGCTTAAAATAATGATCAGAAAAATTAAGAGAGAAAAAGAATGGCCTGACTTAGCATGCTGACAGCATAGCAATCAAACCTAGAATCAATATAGAAAGGCAACCAGTGTTCAGTCCAACATCAAACTCCACGATAGCTCCCATGAACAAAAGCCAAAGGTAGCCTTTTTTTTCATTTTTCTCATATGGGTCTTTGTTTGTCACACTTTTTTGCTCAATCATCTCCATGTTGGTGTGAGGCAAAGGCAATTGAAGGTGCGGTTGTTCGCTGTTGGCTATTGCTACACTTTGGGTGGGTGGGTGTGACTGTGTGGGCATTACTCATTAGGGTTAATGGGCTTTGAGTTTATAATTTTTTTTTTTAATTTGAATTGTTTTTTATATACAAATATATATTATAAAGCCCAGGCCAAAGCCCGAGCTTTTTTAAAGGTCCTTCATCCAAGTCTAATATGTGTGGGTCTTGTATTTTTCAAACCCTATCCATAATTTTATCCCACAAGTTGGGCTTAAAGCCCTCGGGCTTGGGCTAGGCCACCCTGATTTTTTTGTTAACCTTAATTTTTTATGCTTGATAAACTTTTTTAGAATCATTTTTTACAAAATCGCCCCATCTTTCAATAGATTTTGAAAAGTAGAAAATAAATAGTTTTTCAAAATCTGATTTTAAGAATTATTTTTATACATACATACATGCATATATACATATATACATACATACATACATACTATAAAAATTTAAAATTATCCTTATTCATCACAAAATAAAATCATTAACTTTAAAGAGATTATTATTTCTAATTACATTTAGATAACAAAGTAAAAAAAATATTAATTATATATCATATTTATTTTACTTATCAATTATTATCTGTACACAACAAAAGAAAATTCTAGATATATGTTTATAGATGTGTAAATAAATTTTATTAAACATTATATTTAATTCAGTCATTTATATTCTTACAGTAATTTGACAATAAGATTTACTAAATATACATGACTATTTTTTTAACTAAAAGTACTTTTAAAAATAAATCTTATCAAACGTTTAACTAATTCTCTTCATAACTAATTGTTTCTACAGCAAAGTTAAAAGTAATTATTTTCAAAGCTTCAGCATTACGTATTCGATTTTCTGCCCCTAGGTTCTGCTCATTTTAAAACATTCTATTGCTAATATTTATGACCACTTCAAGCCATAAAAAAGAGTATTTTCGATTTTCTCTAGATGCTGTATTTGCAATATTAATTTCAACTAACTAATTACTGTTAAAAAGTCAGCATCGAATTTGGTGCTTGACTTTGGTGCTAGCAATTTGAAGACTTTTGGTAGCAAATTGAAGAAAATGAAAACAATAGCCCACAACTTTTGACACTTGAGATTGACAAAAGTTGATTGACAAATTAAAGCCACAATTTAAGGGCTGAAATTGTTGATTTTCTTGACCATTATTTTGCTATAAATAGAAGTGCAAATCAAGAGCTGGAGCATCCCAAAATATTTGTGAAAAGCATTTCAAAGCTTAGAGCAATTCAAGTGAATTGTTTAGAGAGAGCAATCGGAGAGTGTGAAGCAATCGGTAGGCATTTCCTTTCAAGAGTGTATGTGAAAGATCTTAGGTGTATTTGGGTTCTGAGAGTGAGATTTGTTACTCAAATATTGTACTCAAATAATTGTTAGTAATACAATTATTTTTCTCTTGCTCCCGTGGACGTAGGCATAATTACCGAACCACGTTAAATTCCTGTGTCTTTTATTTTTCTATAATTATTTGGTGCACTTGTTTCTGCATTCCGCGCACAACAATTACTGTTAAAGAAAATACTATTTTTTAGGGGCAAACACAATTGAAAAAAAAATAAATTATTGTCAAAAAAATATTAGTTCTAATTGATTATGCAATCGAAAATATATTATATTATTAGGAATAAATTATATTTTTAATTAAATTTTGGTATTTTCAAGAAGATGATTGTTCAACTTTATTTTATTCTACTTCATAGTTAAAATGATCATTTTCTTAATTGCCTCTAGAAAAAAATAACTGAATTAACAGACAAATATATGGTTGAAATTGATTTTGTTAATTGCCTCTAGGAAAATAATCAATGAATCTGTAGACAAATATTCTTTTATAAATAATTTCAACAAATACATGTGCAGCTTAAGCAAAATACAAATAATACTCCAAAGGCGACTCAACGCTACTACGATGACTTGGTAGTCAATGAATCAATGACAAATGTTCTTTAATAATTTCAACAAAAACATGTGCAGCTTAAACAAAACACAAATAATACACTAAAAGCTACATGATACTACTACAATGACTTAGTAATTAATGAATCAATGACAAATATTTTTTTATAAATAATTTCAATAAATACATGTGCAGCTTAAACAAAATACAAATAATACACCAAAAGCCACACGATGCTACTAAAATGACTTAGTGTGGCTAAAGATAACGTCAATACGGATTAGTCACTGAGTCCTTGACAAATACTTAAATATAACATAATACATCAAAAGCTACACGGCACTACCACAGTGATATTTTGGTGTTGATAAAAGATAGAATCAATGTGGATTAAGCAACTGAATCCTTGTGAAAGTTGAATATCATAAACTTTTTCTTCATAGGATCTTAATTCCCTGCATAACAATACCAAAAAAATTAAGATGCAATTAAATTGAAGTAGAAAGCCTATCTACTAAACAAGAAAATGAATCTATCCTAATTAATGTCTCTTTCACTTGTTATAAAATAAATTGTGAATAAAATCCAATAAATTAAAGACATGAAAAAAAATAATAATAATAATCATTCCCACATGTAAGTCACAATTAATCAAATAATTCTCACAGAACAACCTGAGAGTAAAAGCTTCAAACCACCCTTGTGAGAGTGAGGCCAACAATAATCGACGTCAAACTTAAGAAATTAAAGGTGGTGGAAAAAATTAATAAATATCTAAAAACATGTCCACAAATTCTATAAAGCTCAATCCAAAAGAATTAAGAAAATGGCCTAAAATAGAGTTGAAAGCTTTGGAGAAATCGATAATACAAAAAAAGAGGAGATGAATTTATCCATTGCGCTTAATATCGATAGCTTTTATTTATTTATTCTATTAATGGACTGGATTTGGTGGCTGACTGGGAGATTAGAGAATGGAGAGTGGGTTAGGGTAAACATATCATTTGCACTAAAAACTTTACTTAGGTGGCATTATAGTAATTAAGTGAACTAAACGGTTACTAAATAATAATATAAGATATTCAAATTAAAAAAAAAAAAGTCAATCAATTAATTTACTTATCCTAAATTAGTTATTTCGTAATAAATATTAAAAACTATTAGTATATTATTCAGTTAATTGCAAAAAAAAAATTCCCAACATACTATTGCAAATTTAAAGTTTGTTATAATTGAACAATTATATATGATACCTATTATGTGATTATTAGATTTTTTAATTACTCTCTATCCTAAATTGATTGATTGAACATCTTGAACATAGATTTTAAATTTAAATGACAAATTAAGAAGATAAACAAAAGATGAAAATAGATATTGACATACAAAGGATGAAGCTATATTACTTTTGATAATTCATACTTAAGCTATGTTTCAAAGTATAAATGAATTATTGTAATAGTTCTTATTTTATGTTGTAATTAATTGTACGTCAATTCTTAGACGATTAGACTAATTTAATAAACAAAATCTCAACTATGATTAAATATTAATTATTAATTATCTAATGTTTTTCAATATATGCAATGAATGTTAAGTAGAAGGCATGTGTTCCATGTTCCACAATTAAGAGTATAATACAATTATGAAACTAAAATTGTCACTAGAAAATTACATTAATATTATGAAACTAAAATTCTCACTAGATAATTACATTAATTTGAAAATTAGCTAGTCATTCAACAATAATTATGATCAATCATAGACATTACTTCTTTACATGCTTAACTATAAAATAGCAATTAGTTTGATAACTCTAAATTGATTCAATGATAATGATTAATAATTGAGACTTAAACACTAACATAAGTTTCAAGTTTGTTTATAAGATTGAATGGGATCATAGATATTATAGAATTTCCTTGAACTACAATGCTATTTCAAAGTTGATCGATATTTAATTGTAAGACATTGCACATTATATTTATATTGTAATCAATCAATGGTATCTTATAAGTTACAAAAAGTAATTTGATTCTATGTTGTACCTAGAAAAACCTTCAGAAAAAAAAAAAGAAAAAAAAAGTGGTAGGCACTTTCATATTTTATTCTTTTGGTTGAAGGTTCAACATCTGTGTGCATTGTAGAGCTAATTTTATTTTAAATTAATTACATTAACGAATTATTTATTTGATTGTGTAGTTCATATTTGATAAAAAAAATAGTAAACTAAGAAAAAAAAACTTAATTCCTTTTCTTTTAGATGATATCTAATTTTATATTATATTTTCTTATCCTGTAGCTTTGCTTTGACCAACCTCACAAGATATACTAGTGAAAAATATTATTGGCGTTCATGTTGTCTATTAAAATTTTATAACCTTTGAATAGTTTTTTCAACCAACTCTTAATTACAATTAAAAATATGTTTATATTTTTGACAAAAAATTAGAATAAAAATATTATTTTATTTTCAACTATGTTTTTGAAATAACAGAAAATAATTATACATTTTCAATGGTCAGTTACCGCAGTCATAAATACTTATTTCCAACCGTGTTCTTTTTATTGGAGAAACTATATAGCTATTTTAGTTTTTTTTTATGTCTGGATTTTTACGATTAAAAATTGTCCTGTTACCAGATTTAACAACACTCAGCAAATGTCCTGTTACCAGATTAAAAACTATATTGCAAAATGTGATATTCTAAAAAAAGTTTAGTCGAAAATCATTACTTTTCTTATCTTGTGGTGATAAAACAACACTTTCGACTTCAACAATCAGCGAGTGCGGCACCAAAACAAAACGCACAAAGAAGCAAATTTCGAAGCAGTAAATGCTTTGTCTCACACTCTCACTCTCTTAGTTTTTGCCAAAAGAAAGAATCACGGCACCCACTCTCTTCAAATTTGCTTTGAGTGTGTCTCCTACTCTTGTTGACTTATTGGAATAACTTTTGCAATTTTTTTTTTCCTTTTTAATCAAATCTTCAACGGTTAGCCTATAACCACGCTGTTTGGATGATGATTCTGTCTCTGTGGACAAAATACTTCGTAGATTATGACTTTGCAAAAGATATGCTTAGGAAGTTTGAAAATAAAATTTATATTTTAAATGACCTGTAACTAATCAATAATCTTTATGTGTTAATATTTAATTTTTTTTTTATTTTCATGGGAAAAAGATACTTACATCCTTAAAGTCAGGAGAAATGGTTATAAGGACCTTTAAATTTCTAAAAAAAATACTAAAATTTCCTTCTAACCATAATAACTTTTAAATAGGGTAATTACAAAATTTACTATAAAGTTTTTTAATTAATATAAATAATATAATCTACCTAGTAGACTAATAAAAATAAATTATTTTTAATATTTAAAATAATAAATAAATTTAAAATTTAAAATTTTTATTTTTATTTTAATAATAAATTTGTATTTATTACAAAAATTTTAAGTAAATCTTTTGGTAAATAGATTTTACAATCATAAAATATCTCTCTATTAATAATATTAAAATTATTATTTTTTACATAATATTAAAAATAATTTTAATTTTAATTTATTTATTTATATTGAAAATTATGTTTACATTTGCTATTAAAAATGACTTTAATATAACAAAATAGTTCTAATAGATTGTAAAATATAAAAAATTTTAAATATTAAAATGATTTTAAAATGTATATATTATTAAATTTATTTTAATGTCATATTTCTATTTATTATAAAATTTTGAGGTCAATTTTTTTGAGTTTATAAATTCAAAGATATTATACTCAAAAACAGATCTTAGTGTCCCTTATTGAAAACTTAGAGAGTCATTTGTGACCATTTTCTCAAAACTTAGGGATTGAAATTTCTTTATTCCTATTATCATTAATGAGATAATTTTATAATATAAATTAATGAATGAGACGGTACATGTAACATCATTTAGAGAGCAAATTTTAGTATTCTAACTTTGTAAACATATAAGTAGTATGTGATGTTTTTACCCATAACTATCATTACAATTAAATAAACAAAGGTACATAATATTAAAAACATTGCCATTCACTTCGTGTTTATTTAGTATAACTTTTCAATTGGCAAAAAATATTTTTTAATGTCAACAAATTTTAATTAATTTTTTACTTTTTTTATATTTTTTTAAGTTTGATTTTATAATTTTTTTTAAGTTTGAGAAAGCATGTTTTTTTTTTTAAAAAAAAAAAACCTCTACTAGGAAAGCTCAAATTTTAAACTTCGGAGTAGAGGTTATTGATCATTTTTAAAAAACTTCAAATGTCAACCACGACATTATTCCAATGGTTCATGTAATTTGAAGGGTTACTGCTGCTTGGATGCATAAGCAACTTCTTGTTTGGTTGTTAATTGACAACAGATAAAATATTTGCAAGCCTCCTAGCTAGGATTGGGAAGTTTGTTAACTTGCTAGTACTATTAATATGGAACAACCAATTTTCAATACCATCCTTCCCACCATAATGTAGCTCCAAAATTTATTATTCTTAGATGTAAATATATTATTAGGGCAAGTAAAAGACTCATAAACATTATTTTTGAGGGGGGATTTTATTCTTGACAACCTTGTAAGAATGGTTGCCTAATTATGTAATGGACATTGTGTATACAAGAATATTTTCTAATTTTGGGATTCTACACTTTAATAAAATGTCAGATCGACTTTTATAACATGATTTACAATATTGTGGTAGTTGTCTCTTTTATAATGTTTTAAAATTTTTTTACAATATTATGATAGTTAATCCCGTACTTTAACCTTATCTAAAAAGTTTTAGTGTATAATACTTCTAAATAATAATGGCTAGATAGCTACTAACTAGAGGCATAGGCAAGTAGGAGCCAATAAGAAAATAGTACGCCACATTTTTATGGTCAAAATTAGAGTTACATACTTAGTAGAGATTTTAAAGATTGAATGAACATAACCAATGTATTTCATCAATTCTATTCAATCAAGAACATTTTCCTTGTTACTTAGTAGAGATTCTAAAGATTGAATGAACATAACCAATGTATTTCATCAATTCTATTCAATCAAGAACATTTTCCTTGAACCTGGACGGTGAAGCTACGTTCAACAAGCAAAAATGTGACCCTCATAGCGATTTAAATTTACTTTTACATTTTTTTTAAAAAAAAGGTTTATTATTTTATTTATATGTTTCTTTCTTAGTTCTTTCATTATACAAATACATAGGGATAAATAACGTAAGATATGCAACAATTAAAGCTAAACATGCAATGGTAGACATTAAACTCGAGTCCAATGTAAACTTGCAACATAAACATCAAACATGAAATGGATTGGAAAAGAAAATTTTAAGATTATTTAGAATAATAAAGTTAAGACAAGTAATAATATAAATGAAAAATTTTAATGTTAATTATGAGACATCACATATAAAATAAGAAACAAATTTTTGTCCTTCATTATATACACTTTTTATATGATTTATCTTGATTTTCATAAGATTATATTTTTCTTTCATTTTCTATTTATTTATTTTTTTCTTACGAATAAATTTTTTCTATAATTTTTTAATTAATATTTAATTTAATTGTAATTTTTTATTATTGCATGTTTACATCAAACTCATGTTTAACGTCTACCTTTACATGTTTAACTATTGTTGCATATCTCATGTTACTTTTTTTTTTTTTACATGTAAATTTCATACTTTAAGTTTTACATCATATGTTGCATCTTTGAATTCTGGCATTTCATGTTAGAAAATGTGTCAAAAATGATTATTTTCTTGCCCATTTCATGTTTGGTGTTCATTCCGCATGTTTGATGTCGTCAATCCCATGTTTTATATAGTTTGTTGCATGTTTATGTTGGACTCATATTTAATGTATAACATTGCATATTTAGTTTTACCTGTTATCTATCTCATTTTATCTTTTCACAATGTAAATTTCATGTTTCATGTTTTATATCATATTTTTCATTTTTGAAGTATAGCGAATAATGTTAGAAAAAGTGCCAAAAATGGTTATTTTCCCATCTATTTTATGTTTGACACTCATGTTGCATGTTTTGCTTTGTCTATCATATGTATTATGTATTCTACTATATGTTTACGTTGGACTCAAGTTTAATGTCTAATGTAGTATATTTCATTTTTCTTGTTGCATATCTCATATTATTTTTTTCCATGTAAATTTCATATTTTATGTTTACATCACATGTTGCATCTCTGAATTTTGGTGTTTCATGTCATAAAAAATGGGCAAAAAAATTTTGTATTCCTTTTTGTTTCATGTCTGACATTCATGATGCATGTACGACATCGTTTGTGATATGTATCATGTATCTTGTTGCATGTTATATTCATGTTTAATTGTTGTTTGGTGTTCTATGTCATGAAAAATGGCACCCATCATTTCAAAATTCTTGAAAATGAACATATATAATATATGCTTATGCATAACTCATGTTTAATAGTTGTTTGGTGTTTAATTATTGGTTGCTTTGTGCCCTTGTCCATTGAGTGCCTGAACTTGATCTTACATGAATGATTTTTGTCCTTCAAGAGCTAAAGAGAATGCAAATACATATTTATCAATTTACACTTGACACCTGGTTTATTATCATCTAAATCAAAGATCATATGACCGTTAGGTCAACAATCTCCTTTTTTTCTTTTTACAATGACAAACACTTTATATATTTTGACATTCAAATAAGGATAACAAAATATTTAAAAATTATAAACTCCTCTAAGTATGTGATAAAATATCAAATACAATGCATATTTCAGCAATTTCAAACCTAAAAATTATTATATATGTAAATCAAAAAATGCTCAAAATAACATATTCTACTTCATTTCTTTCATCATCAAAATGACTTTCCTTTTTAATAGAAAAAAATATACAACATGCATATTTTTCCAAATGCAAGTAATAACAAAGTAGAGTTTTAAGACAGTTCCCTTATCAACATTCAATAATTCAACACATTCATGAAGCAATGGCAAGCAAAAATTATTAAGAACATTTAAATCATTGACAACTAGTTTAAAACATCAAAATGCATAACCAAGCATTAATCCATAAACAGGGTAAAATATTTAGATAATGTAATGATAATATATGCGAAAATGTTGATGCAAACAAGAAAAACACATGAGGAAAACACAAAGCAATCAATATTGTGGTTGTAATGAAAAAATATAAAGAAATTGAAAAATCTGCCACTTCCCATCTAAGAGTTATTACTGCTGGGTCTGAAACACTTCAAATTCTGATTGAATTGATTGTTTCCAATCTAAAAGTTGTAGTTACTGGGTCTGAAATGCTTTAAACTGTGATTGAATTCATTGATACTCATTTAGGAGTTATTGTTGCTACTCAAAGATTGTATGAACTTGTCTCAACACCTGCCGGACCATATCGACATTAATTTTCAAAGCGAGATGGCAAGCCTGAGGCCTCTATGATGGAAGCCTCTATCTTGCAGTTAGATCAAGAAGTTAATTGGCAAAAAGTACCTTATTAATCATCTTATAGTCAAAAGGAGCAATCATCCTAGACTTGATTTTGGCGGAGGTATCCTTAATCCATCAACTATCCTTCGAATCAAACTCTAAACTTAGCACAGCTTTTTCTCCCAGTTCTCGTGAAGGCCCATAAGTAAGCTTATTAATGGAAACTTGAAAGTGCTTGAGGATTTGGGTAATTTTACCACCAAACAGAAAAGATCTATTATTAAATGCAGGTGTGGCTAGCATGTGGTAGAGAAATGACATAGCCAATATTTACCTGTCGACCCTGTAAAACATAATGCAGCAAAGCTGTAGCTAAGTGGGTTACTTCATCAGCATGTGGATTTCACTGCTAATCACATGCTAAATTATGTTATGCATAATTTAAATTTGTAGGCTTAAAACTTGTGCGTGTTAAATGGTACTACAAAAATTATCACTAAGATTAGAGTGCCTACATGTATTCCTAACAACATCCATGTTTGTATACCTAGTAAATTCATTTCCTTTCCTAGAAATATAAAGATCCAGCCTATCATTTCTAGTTCCTAGGATTGAATTCGGCTCCTACACATCAAAGTCAATGGGTATCCCATATGCATTGGTAATCACTTGATTTTCACTACTAGTAAACAAATCTATGTTCGAGTAAAACACTTTCACTAAGTCTGGATACACAAATTCCTCTACAATCAATGCATTTCTCAAACCCATATCTTCTAGCATATACCTAAGAGTTTGACCGTTTACAGTAAGGTATTCCATACTTTTTATATTAATAAAGTAATAAGGCAGTACAGTACATGGTGTAAACTTCTTGAAAAACCATTCTTCCATAGGGGGTCAAAAAATGAGTAGCATTGAAGTCAATTAACTCCTTATGAGGTTCGTGCCATTTCAAGGTTCCATGTTTCCATTTCTTGGTTGCACCTCTTGAACTTTCACCATCCATTATACCCAAATTCAGATTTTTAAATAATTAAGGAAAGTTGTGAATTTAAATCTATTAAATTAAAAATATGGATGTTTTAAAGCAATAAATGGATGGAATTTGATTATAAACAAGCCAAATATACGTCAATCTTGAAGCATTAGTCTAAGGCAAAACTATGGTTTGATTTGTAATTTTTCGATTTTGGAGTAAAAATTCAATTTAAATGATAGTCAAATGATGTTTTAATGACATATAATAATTTAGAAAGTTTTGTTTGATTAGGAAAAATGTTAGATAATGATCGATTTTAGTGAGAAAGAGAGAAAAGTTTTCAATTTGAGAGAAAGAGTGAAGATCTGGTGAAGAAGGTGAACAAAAATGGTGAAATAGTGACTTATGACACGTAAACAATTAGTTGCTTCACTTAAACAACATAACTGCTTCAATTCTAGTAACCTAACTCACTTAAATGGTTAGCTAGTTTATTTAAATGGCTAACCACTTCAATTCTAGAGACATAAGACGCGCAAATGGCTAGCCAGTTTAACAAAGTGGTTAACTGCTTCAATTCCAATGACCTAAGACACGAAAAAGATTAGTCGGTTTATTTAAGCGGTTAACTACAATTTAAGAGACATAAGACATGAAAATGGCTAGCTAATTTAATAAAGTATATAACCACTTCAATTCCAAAGAGTTTTCCAAAGAAATCAGTTAGCCGTTATAAATAAATGTCAAGCTGCTTTTAATCCAGTAAGGTTGTCTTCTAAAATGGTTAATTGTTATCTTGCAATAGCTAACTACTACTTTGGAGAAAGTTTCTCCCTTTCAAATGGTCAGCAGCTTCGAAGGGGGCAGTTAGCTGTTTTTCTTGAAATTTGCACATTATTTTGCTTTTTGGCCAAAAATTGATTGACTCCAAGGCCATTTTGTGATCTCGAAATGTCATTTAATCAATTTTACATCAAAAAACATGATGATAAGCAATTAAAGATGACACAATCATCAAAAGCAAACAAATGTTGTATTTTTTCCATTTATTTTTTTACAAATTTTCATGCTTCATGTTGATGTTGCATATCTCACATTTGTGTCACATGTTATGCCTTAATGTTTCATGTTTTCAATACTCGCTCATGTTTGACGCTAAATGTTGCATGTTTGACATATTCTGTTACATGTTTGAAGTGCAAATATGTTAGGTTTGAATTAAATACTATAACAAATAAACTCATTCCATCAATTAATAAGGGGTATAAATTAGACCACCTATTGGAACTTTAATTAGGGGTGTTCAAAATCCAATCCGATATATTCAATCTGTTTGATCCGTAGAAATCTGATCCGTAAAAATCCGATCTATGGATTGGTGGATTGGATTAGCTTGAAAATTAAAAAATTTGCAATCGATGGATTGGTTATGAATTTACTTCTGTAAATCCACAAAAATCAACGAATGTGCAAAAAAAATAAAAAATATTTATTTAATTAAAAAATTAAACTCGTAAGTATGGCATTAGTACTTACTAATAAACAAATAAATTAAAATATAGTTACATTAACATCATATTATATCTTATCGGACAATAATATAAAATAAAAAAAATTAAATAAACAAATATAGCTTCTTAAACAGTTAATTTTCATGTACTGATCTAAACAAATGAGGTTTTTTTCTTTTTTGTGTGTTATATTTTAAAACTTTAAATGTTGTTATATTTTCAAACTTTAAATAAATTTTCTAGTTTTATTCAAAAAATTAATTTATTTAAATATTATTTAATTTTGAATATAATCGGTAGTAAAAAAATTTTTATTTAGTTAGTTCATAGATTGACAATAATTAAAAATTTTTAATTTACAAAAAAATCCACAAAATGGTGAATTGGATATGGATTGGGTTAAATCCATATCCAATCCATAAATGTGTGGATTGGATTTGGATTGAGTTTCACCGATTCATGGATTGGATCGGATTAAAAATTTATAATCTGCAAAATTCAATCCACAAACACCCTTAACTTTAATTGCACTACTTATAATTGTAGAGATTTTTTTTTTTAAATATCTCCTCGAAGAAAAACTATGAGAGGTGTTTTCATCCTAGAGCCTTCATTTTCATAAAAGTCTGGTTTTTCTCCAATTAAGGTATGTGTTCTAAATAAAGTTGTTGATTTATTATTATTATTATTATGGATGTGAATTTTTTATAATTCATATATTATGTTATTAACTTATTACTAATATCGATGTCAAGTATGTTAATCCATAATATTAATTATTGTTTTGTTTCAACAATATACTATATTATTGTTGTACAGGGCTTTCATATGAGTATTCCATATAATAATAGCACGCTACAAACATCCATTGGCCCAAGTAACCGAGAATTGACGTCATTACATTATCAATCAACAAGGAATGAGGTTTTATTGGCATCAGACATATTTAGGACAGATTTTAACTTAATAGATAATGAAAAAGAAAGATGACAAGCAAAGTGAAAAAAAAAAGTCTATATGAACCATAATCTGTTGTTGGGTTTGTCATCTGAATGTGCTTAGAGATGAAAAATATGCCAAAAACTATAGTAAGGTGCGAGAACCATAACTAATCACAAAACTTATTCTCGAGTATCATTTCGAAAGAATTATGATGAATTTGTTGGTAAATACATTGTGAAAGAATTTAGACATAAGCACAACGATCCTTTAACTTTTGCCAATGAAGTTAATCTTATTCGTTCACATCGAAAAGTTAGTGATGTGGACCTTGTACAAGCTAAAACATTAAGGTAAATTGGTGTCAAGACATATCAATTCATGGATTACATGACTGATCAGGTTAAAAAGTCATACAATCTAAGATTTACTCTTAAAGATTTGCAAAATACACTAGATGCTTGCACTCGTGCTGAAGTGAAAGATATTGATTCAAACACAACTATAGCATACTTTGCTGCAAAAGCTGAACGTGATCTTGGGCTATGCTTTTAGTACAGACTTGATAATGAAAATAGGCAACAGAATTGATTATGAACTGATTCTATGGCACGTTATGACTATTAGTATTTTGGTAATTTCTTGGCAATTGATGCAACATACAAGACTAATGCATATTAGAAACCCCCAAGCATTTGTTGTCATAAACCACCATTATAGAACTACATCTTTAGATTTGCATTACTTGTAGATAAGACAATTGATTCTTACACATGGCTACTGTCATGACCCAACCTAGACCTGGCAAGATATTGTCCGCTTTGGACATTAACAAGGCTCGCACGGGTTCATTTCCGAGGTGTCCATACACCCTAAAATGCGTCTTGCCAATTAAGGTGTGGATCACCCCTTATAAACTCAGTATCTCTTCCGTGCTTTATCGATGTAGGATTCGCCTAAAGTGTTACATACCCATACACCCCAAAACGCATCTTGTCAATTAAGGTTTGGATCACCCTTTATAAACTTAACATCTCTCCCGTACCTTGCCAATGTGGGATTCGCCTAGGGTGTTACATACACCCCCTAGGGACTCAGCGTCCTCGCTGAGCTTTGCCCTACCATCGCTCAAGAGGACACGCGAAGCCACTCTGATACCATCTGTCATGACCCAACCCAGACCTGACAAGATATTGTACGCATTAAGCCTTAATAAGGCTCGCACGGGTTTGTTCTTGGGGTGTAAAACGCGTCTTGCCAATTAGAATTTGGATCATCCTTTATAAACTCAGCATCTCTCCCGTACTTTATTGATGTGGGATTCGCCTAAGATATTACAACTTGAGTGTTTTAAAGCGTTTCAACGATTCATAGACCAAAATTAGAATCAACAACTAAGATTTGGCTTTTGCCAACAAAAAGCCAATCTTTTACAAAATTACCTAAAAGTAATGGTATAAGGAAAAAGCATTTAATGAGGTCATTAATAGAAAATATTAGAAAATTGGTTACTTGACAAAGTGAACAATGCAAGATTGACACAACTAAGAGCACTCGAATATTGGGTACTTGACAAGCCAATTTAGCAAAACTATCGCTATCAACACTAAAAATCGATACATTTAAAGTTGTTTCTAATTATGCCAACATACAACAAAAGTTACTTACAAAGTTGAATAGTGTAAATATGATACAAAGAACAATGAACTTAGAACAAGTACATTGTGTGCTCTCATTCTATTTGATAAGATAAGTTCTTAGTATATGCCCAACCTAATGATATTTCCCACACTTTATAGAGCTTCTACTGTAGATTTGGTACTGGAGATAACACTTTTGATCTCGACAACTATTGACTACATATATTTAAACCTTTTTACTTAGGAGCCTGTCTTTTTAAAGTAGTTGTTCAAAATTTAATGTTAACTGATTAACTCAACCAATGCCTCTTCACAGACTTTAATGTTTTTGTTCCGCATTATAGCACATTTTATTGCAAGTTGCAGAAATGAGCTAAATCTGACAAGCTTTGAAACTTCGGTGTTAACTTTTAGTAGTGTAATAGTATCAATGTTGTGATCCTTGGCCTTTTTAGTCCATCAATGAAGAACTATATTTGCAATAATCTTTTCAAATTTTTCCACTTTCAAGACATAAAACATGTGTTTACATGGAAGCCCAACAGAATTCATCATTTGAAAAGATTATTTTTTTTATTTTTTTTTATACTTCGTGAACCACATTCTACCTCTATCCTAGTGTCCTAAATTTATTGAGTGTGTATAAACAAGTATTAAGATTTTTGCATTCACGATCTCAATTACCATGCCTTCTTAGAGGAGCTCATCTCTAACCTTCCCAAAAACCCTCAATGGGAAGACTTTTGCAACACGCTTCTTTAGGCTACATAAGTGTGTACTCAAGATAGAAGCATTGTATTTGGTTTTAAACTCATTAGCTATATTTTTTGCACGAATATTGGGGAGAGCATGATTGATTTGTCAATCAAACTCAAAAAATTTTAACTTATGTTGGACAAACCAAGTAAGATATGCATTCATACTTTTACACTATTGAGTCATCTATATCCCAGTAAAAAATGTTTCTTTTAGGTAATCTTTGGCCTAAGAGCACTGTTTGATATATATTTTCTAAACCCAAGCATTTTGTTAAAGCTTGAATTAACCAACTACAACTGACTATTGTTGTTCAAATTATTTTCCTTTTTAGGTATCAACATCAAATCACGAAATTTACTTATAAAATCTTCAATGTTTTCATTAGTATATGCATTCCTCTTGAGATGCCAACAATAAGACAATAGATACACCTGTAAACATTGTTTTTATAGCCTTTGACGTTACCTTGTCACCATAAGTAATTATAGATATGGGCTTTTGGTTGCCTATACCAAACAAGAAAGTTTAAAGTAGTTATAACACTCTAGGCGAATCCTACATTGGCAAAGCATGGGAGAGATGTTGGGTTTATAAGGAGTAATCCAAACCTTAATTGGCAAGATGCGTTTTGGGGTATATGAGCACCCCAAAAACAAACCCGTGCGGGTCTTGTTAACGTCCAAAGTGGACAATATCTTGTCAGGTCTCGGTTGGATCATGACAAATGGTATCAGAGCGGCTCTGTGTGTCCTCTTGAGTAATGATGGGGCAAACCTCAATGAGAAAGCTGAGTCCCTAAGAGGGATGTATGTAACACCCTAGGCAAATCCTACATCGGTAAAGCACAAGAGAGATGTTGAGTTTATAAGGAGTGATTCAAACCTTAATAGGCAAAAACGTATTTTGAAGTTTATGGGTGCCCTAAAACCAAACACGTGCGGGCATTATTAAGGTCCAAAGCGGACAATATCTTGCTAAGTCTGGGTTAGGTCATGACAGATGATATCAGATATATAAACATTTTTAATCAAATACATAACCACTTAAAAAAATGATCATGTATCAATATATATAAGCATTTCCATGAGTAAGAATTCATGCATCAATATAGATAACCATTTTTAATCTCTATGATCAAATATATATTAATACATATTTATAAAATCATGATATTTAAAATTTTATTTATTAAAATCATGATATTAATTATTTATTTAATAAATTATAAACATAAATCAATTATAATTTTTTTGAAACTAAGTATTAAATAAATTTAAAAAACTTGAGCTAATAAAATATATTAAAATATTCAATTTCAAGTTATTTATAAAATCATAAAATTTTAAATTTACTTTCATTAAAAGTGAAACGTGCTTATTACGTGTTTTGTCCCATCTTTAATCATACCATGCTTTTAAGGCCAGCGTACCTAAAATTCTAAGCCCAGCTCGGCCCACAAGTGTGCTGTGCCGTGCCACGCTGTGCCACTTGCTCTACTAAACGTGCTCGTGTTGTGCCGTGCTGTATGGAAACGTGTTGTGCCTCATGCCATCCAGCCCATTGGCCATCTCTAGATTGTACCAAAGCCAACAACTTCTTCGGTACAAATTTTGGACTCTCCATAAAGTTTATGATATAAAGTATAAGCACAATCATATCCATGTCACTGCTTCAAAACTTAGACACCATGAATGATTGGAAAGTGAAGGAACTTCACCCGTTCTATATTTGTTAGCATTTGTGGCTAGAGAATGCAATCAAAGGAATGCAACTGATGGACACAAAAAAATAGTGCTGATTAATAAGAAATTTATCATAATATACACGAGTACTAAAAGGAAATAGATTATTTAAAATGACATGACTTACAAATAATGCACAAACTTGATAATGGCATATTCTACTACTAAGGGGATCTGGAAGATGATCTCGTATCTCAGTACATTTATCTTTCATATTTACGATCAATTGGAACCAATGAAATGATTCATCATTCATTGGAATGTAAATCTATCATAACAATTGTGAATGTTTTAGAACAATTACACTATTATAAATTGTAATAATTAAAGGGTTCAGGAAGTACTATTTTGACACCTATGCAAGTCTTACATACAATTTTTTGTAATTTTAGCTGCCCTTGTAAAACAATCAACTTTAGCTCTAATTGTAAAAATTGATTGCTATATAGAGTAATTGCATAAACATGAGCAAATTATTACTATAAAAACAAAACAAAAAATCCATAAATTACCATAAATACTCACAGAATATTTGGTTGGTACTTACCAATTGATTGGTACATTTTTCTCTATCACCTATTCAATGAGGGTGAGATGACATACTTTCATGGAAATAACCTAACTGTGATCAAATTGATTAAGAAATATAATGTAAGACAAACATATAATATGACATAAATGAATTTTGAAACCTCATACCTCTCTACTTAGATAAGTCCCAAGCAAAAGGCTCAATAAAGCATATTGATTTACAATTTCGCCTAAGTAGAAACAATGATTTGAATAAAGACAATATTCAATAATTTTGAGTAATAATTTCTAAAAATCATTTAAACTAAATTTAATATGAAAGTACAAAATCTAATAGATAATTCTATAAATACATCTCTATCAAAAGTATATTGAATAAGCTTCAATTGATTAAGAGTTATAGGATTGTGAACTTGAAATGACCAGCTTTGTAGTTGAGATTCGTTTGCCACAACACTTAATTGTAAGGTGAAAGTTGATATTGTTCTCACCTATGATTCTTAATTGGTTGCGTTGGTAGTATACTAACACTAGTAGATGTCTAAGGTTCTTGCCTAAGGTCAATTGGTTCATCATAAAAGAAATTTCTATATAAAAGAAATTTAAATTTAAATCATTCATCATTGAATTATCTTGGAAATGAAATTTACAAAATGAGATTTAAAAACTCTACCTTATCTCGAAGAATAGATGATGGAATAGGGACATAACCTTCTACAAATTGGGAAAAGTCTTCAAGAATTTCATCTAATGCTTCGCTAGTCCCAGTCTACGCCATCGGTTTACCAATGTTTAATCTACAATCCACAAAGTCTTCATCACTTATCATAATTATTTTGTTTTCCCATCAATGGTTGACTTGAAATTTTCGAGTTGACATGTAAGTTTTAGACTCTTGAAGGTCGGCAATGGTTGTTTTGATTGTGCACCAACATAATAGTTTGATCTTAGCTCCTTTAAAAACTTCTAACCATTTCAATTCTCATATTAAATGAATCCATTTTGTACTCGATTCTCTAGACTAACTTGGTAAGCACCTTAAAAGCCACATACATATCAACATCTTAGCCCAATATGTTTGGCATATTGAGAATGAGGATATGACTTTAGAGATGAAAAAACTAGCTTCATACATTAGAACTTAAAATAAATAAAAACGATAATCATACATACTGATACTGGAAACACATGCAATTTGGTTCTTAAAGTTGTATGCATACATGAACAAGACAAAGAATAAAACAAACCTTACTATTTATGATGTCCCCAAGCTTCTTCTTTAGTCCAACATTGACATGATATATTGTTGTGTTGATAGAACGATGATCATATAGAACAACGGTGAAGTAGAACAATTGTTCAAAAGAAAATCAATATTTATGTCACATCGTTTTCATAGAAAGATGTCAAAATTTTGCAAAATAGTTATTACAATTAATATTTGTTAAATATGCCTCTAATAACACAAGATAGCTACTACCTAACTTTAATTGGTGTTGTTTATAAATCTTATACTATCTAACAAAAAGTTGAAGCATCATGTAGCCAATTTTTTTCCTCGATTCATTGTACATCTTTCAAGGCATGGAAATAAATTGGATTAATATAAGTGGCATTTGTAGGACATAATACAATTCTTAGAAGAAACAAACAAAAAAGAATCTTGAGATCATCATCATCGCTCTCAGTGGCTATCAATGTATCACTAATTGCCTATATTTCCATCCTTGTCCGGTTTTATACTTAACATGTAGTTCAGTGATATCACCAACTTTTTCCCATATGTCTACGGGTTCACCTTCATCTTTAATCCCCATTATAATGTTAAAAGTAATAGAGATTAAACAATACTCTTTGCCATGCAAAAGTATAGAAAGACCCTTTGTGTCACACTGTTGGACAAGTGTTTCACAAAACTCCTATCTCATCCAACCATATTTTAAGTTTAAGATACTTCCAAAGCCAAGTTTTTTAGTTACAGCTTGTTACTCTAGTCAAAATGTGGAAATAACCTCAATGAATGCACTTACACACAGTGAGATAAAAGAAATTGGTCATGTTTATCCTCATTTTTTTGTCTTCATCAATTTTTACACCATTGGTTTCGCTAACATCTAAAAAAATAGGGTCCTTTGGTATCATTTGAAATTTGGCTTCTCGTCATTCGTTAATTTTTTTCATTTTTCAAAAATTGTGGCTCTACAAACCTTTTGGACTCTTAGTTGCCTGAGCCTGTTTGCTTTATATCTATTGTAGCAAACATTCAATACTACGTTAATAACACAAACAAAATTGATTATTAATATAACAATCTAAATGCAATCAATTAATTTATACTTACAAAAGGTGCATCTATGCTCTTTAACCAGGCCATGCACTTGTATCATTTGTAATATCCATGTTATAATTGGATTATATTGTTCAAATTCTATAATAAACAATACATAAATTTAATGTCAATTTAATCAATAACAATAGAAAAAGTAAAAAAACAACGGCAAATAGCAACATAAATAGTAATGGTGTGTGAAATTCAAGGGAAATGGCTAACCGATTTGGCTCATTCATCATCTTCTTCCTTTGCTTCTTCATCTTCTCTTTGTAACCCGAAACCCACACCTCTTTCACTACAACCCAGCATTTTCTTATGCTTTCCTTGCTAATTTCATGCTTCCAAACCATTAATCATCTTGAACAACAATTATTCATCATCTAATTAAACACCTTGTTTTCACTCAAAATTCATAAATCCTCAATTGTTTCACATAACACAAAAAATTTAATATAACAGATAAGCCCCTAATTGTTTCACATAGCATTTTCAGTAATCACCAAAAAAGGCCCAAAAATCAAGATTACATCCTTACCTTGTCCTTACCTCAAAAATTAAAAAGAGCAGAAGATGTGGTTCAACTCCAACAACTCAAGATGCCAGCATTCAGTTGATAGATTCAACTAATTATTTATTGTAAACGAGATGGGGACTTCAATTTTATGTGATTGGTAAACAAATCCAAGAGAGAATTTATGCTGCATTCACTTGTTAATAATCGAAATGGATTGGAATGAAAATAAGCTAGAATGTGAATGAGGAATGAGAATCAGAATAAGTTATTTATTTGAGCTACAAAAATCAGAATCAGAATGGGATGGAATCCCATTGATGTGTTTATTTTATCTTGAAATTAGAATCAAAATAAGCTAAATTATTTCGAGTTACTAAAATGCCTTTAGTTAATTATAATAATATCTATCATCATCATCATCATTATTTGTAATTTCATTATTATAAAAATGATTGTTATTAATAATATTAAAAATAATATCATTAATAATTTATTAAAATACCCTTTATTAATTATTGTCATTTGATGATGATGATGATAATTAAAATAATAAATAGATAAATAGATAATAGTAACAATTAATAAATTAATAACAATAAATTTTATAACATAAATAATAATTAAAATAATAAATAAATAAATAGATAATAGTAATAATTAATAAATTAATAACAATAACAACAAAGATAATAATAATAATAAATTTTCAAATTTTTTTTAATTTAGATTTTTTTAATTTTCAAAGAGAGTATTTTGGGTATATTGAAAGTGTAGTAGAGATAATTTTGTCATTCTAAGAAATGTGGTTCCCATTTCCAACCTCGAGGAATCACAACTCTAGCAATCAATCTAAAGTTTATGTTAGGCCCACAAAATTCATTCTCATTCCCTTCCCAAGTTCAATTTAATAAGTAAACAAATTATTTATTCTAATTCTTCCATTCCGAGTTAATAAACACAATTTTAATGATTTAAGAGAGAAATGTGATTTTAGCAGGTAAGAGAAAATTAAGGATTTGAGGAAGGTAAAACAATCGATTTAATAAGTTACTTATTTTCTTTATTTTTAATTTATATTTAATCTCAACCGTTGGATTCATTTACTACGGTTACATTTAAAATGCACCATGGTGCCTGGCATCGAGGCCCGGCATTGCAGAACGTCCATGGGTTAATTGTTTAATCCAAACATTTTTATTGGCAACTTGGTCGTCATCAAATGAGAAACACATCAAAGTAAAAGAGACGAGGAAATAAATCCAACGGCCTTTATTCAGCCACACACCGAGCACGAGAACATTGAGAAACAATAAGGTGAAATATAATATAAAGAGTTGTTGCTGTTGCCCGACCACGTGTCAGCAACTATCAACTAGACAAAGCTTGGAAAACGAGGAACGTCTAACCTTGATCTTCCAGAAAGTTCTAGCGGACTCGTGGCGTAGAAGGAATAATCTAGAAACGCGGTTGTGATTCCGCCACGTGTCCTGATAAATATGTGGCATCCGACGTGGCATACGCCATATCCTTGTAATTGATACGCGCCCTTCAATTGTTTAATCTTTAATTATTTTTTTTTAAGACAGCAAGATTCTCATTTACCGTTCATTGCAGTTGTCTTGTAAACGCAAATCTGAGCCAAAAAAGCCAGTAAGACTCGATATTGAAGCCTTGAGATTTTGTTTTATTTTTTCGTGATTTTCTCGAAATTCTGTCGTTTTAATGGAAATGAATGGAAGTAAAAGAGAAGAGAATGACAAAATGGAGGAATGTAAAAAGCCTATCGTGTATATGTGGGGATACCTCCCCGGAACCTCGCCGGAGAAATCGCCGATCCTATCTCCGATTCCGGCCCGCCTACGTGGCGGTGACTCATGGAAGGACGTTTGTGGGGGCGGCTGTGGATTCGCTCTCGCCACTTCAGGTCAAAAATTTCGATTTCAACTTATGTTTTCCTTTTCTTTATTTTTTGGAATTTGTGTTTCCAAATCTTGATCGGTTGTTGATTTTGAATTTTAGAATCTGGGAAGCTGATAACGTGGGCCGCGGCGGATGATGAAGGTCAAAGCTATTTGACTTCAGGGAAGCATGGGGTAAAGGCTGTGATCTTCTGAATATATCAAAGATTGAATTTTGTAATTTCATTTAAATTGATTAAGCGTCCTCTTCTTTCGGCACGTTATTAAGGAAACTCCAGAACCTTTTCCTCTTCCTACTGAGGCTTCGGTAGTGAAGGCAGCTGCTGGTTGGGCTCATTGTGTCTCAGTTACAGGTACTTTCTTTAACAAGATTCTTTGAACTAGAAGAAAGAATGCAGATTAGAGAAAACATACACTTTATTTGTCTTTAATAAGTTGATTTATTTTTGTACTATTCAACATCATCTACAAACATATTTGAGAATTGCCAGTTTTGTTTTTTTCACCAATATTTATAGCAATTTAGTCAATATTTATAGCAATTTAGTAATAATTTGATGACAAAACGCATTTTTAAGCTAGTTAAGTAATTCTAATCGAGATGGGATTTTTAGTAGATTTATTACACAGATTCTGTTTCTTTCTAGTTTGAACAGGGTTCAAGTAATGCTATGTCATTTTTCAATATGCAGAAGCAGGGGAAGTATACACATGGGGCTGGAAAGAGTGTGTTCCCTCAGCAAAAGTCACCCATGATTTTGGTGGCGCAGGAAGCTTCCAGAAGGACTCCACTGGGAAGCAAAGTGCATTGCCAACTGAGCAAGGTAAATTTTCTTGTTTTGTTTTAACACATGGGGTCTCAAGGAAAACATAGAAGTTGGCCTTTCCGGTTATTTCAAACTAATGTTATGAACTTACAATAGTTAAAATATTCACAGTTGGCCCAAAGTCTCATGCCTCGAATGTAACTGTTGGGACAGCACCTCATTCTGACAAGAGGGTCGGAGAGGAAGTTGTAAAGCGAAGAAAAACATCATCTGCAAGAGAAGAGTCTGAGAACCCAGCATCTGGGGATGAATTTTTCACACTGTCCCCTTGCCTTGTAACTCTAAACCCTGGAGTAAAGATCACCAAGGTTGCTGCTGGTGGACGCCATACTTTAATACTATCAGGTAAAAGTCTTGAGTCCACACAGCCCAAACACTTAATATTTTTGGGTACTTCTTTGTGATCACACTAAATAGTTTTGTAGGTTATAGGAAGTACGAAGCTATTGGAAGATTTTTGATGTAAAGCAAGATTCCTGATGCATCATGTTTTTACCAAAGTTTCAGATATGGGACAGGTGTGGGGTTGGGGCTATGGAGGCGAAGGGCAGCTGGGTTTGGGTTCCCGAATAAAAATGGTGCCAACTCCTCATCTCATACCTTGCCTCGAGCATGCTGCTTCTGGAAAGGATAGGACTTTGCTGGCTCGTCAAGGAAGTGTGAACTCATCAGGAAAAGTTGGCGGAAGTTATGTGAAAGAAATTGCATGTGGTGGTCGGCACAGTGCTGCAGTAACAGGTCAGCATTTGATGGCTGATTTTTTAGTCGTCATAATGCTGGAAATCATTTTAAATCTGAAGAACAATTTTACTGGATTGGTCTGTTATGGCCATGAGCTATGCTATTCTACGTAATGATTTATTTCAGATATCTCTTGTCCCATAGCTCGCTAGATGGATCACTTTCATTGGTTAGCAAATTGTTGCTTTCTAGAATGTTTTCGATAACAGTTGGTGAAGTTGTTAACTTGTTAATGGTTGTAATATAGCCTAACCGGTCCCTTAGTTTCTTATTTTGTAGATACGGGAGCACTTTTTACTTTTGGCTGGGGACTCTATGGTCAGGTGAGCTAGTATTGGCCTTTGTTGAATGATTGATAGCACTCATTTTTGCATACAGTATCACTGAGCCTTTTTATCTTTTCTCTTTTTTTTTTCGATATAAGTGCTTAGGTTGAGTAATTCTTAAGAGAGCCCAACATCTGGATATGAGTATGTATAAATGTAGGTACTAGCACCCAGAAACTGCTTGTTTTATATTTCATTGTGGCCCTTATATTTCATGCTTCACTGGAGATTGATACTTAGGGTTGATTGGATTCTCTGAGAAAGATGTCTGTATACAATTTGTATGGAAGAAAACTTTCTTCTTTGTTTTCTGCAATTGGGATAATCCATCTGCATTTTAATCAAGATAGTTTGTACTGCTTGTTTTATAGAATTTCAGTTGTCCTGACTAAAGTTGTCTCTTCTGGCATTTATGTGAGTAGTGTGGACATGGAAGTACGAATGATCAGCTGAGACCATCTTATGTGTCTTCTTTAATGGGTATTCAAGTAGAACAAATTGCCGCTGGACTGTGGCATACTGTGTGTATCTCAGTGGACGGTCGTGTGTATGTCTTTGGTGGAAATCAGTTTGGACAGTTGGGAACTGGTGCTGATCAAGCTGAGGTACATGCTGCAAGCTATGGTCTCTCGGTTCTAGCCAGCCAATTGCATCTATAATAGGCATGAAATTGTATTTTTTTTTTTGCCCTTTTTGGGTAAGCTAGCTAGCATTAGTGGAATGTACATGTCCGCAAATTAGTGTTAGTTGCCAAAACCGGTAGATTCCTTCGGATCCTAGCTATTTAGTTGAGATTCACCAGTTAATTTGCATTTTAATTTCAAGAGACACTATCTGTCGACACTTATGATATTAACTACGGGTTATGCTTATCTGCCTCAGACGGTACCTAAGCTTTTGGAAACTTCAATTTTGGAAAGTAAGCGTGCAAAAGTAGTATCTTGTGGGGCTCGACATAGTGCCGTGCTGACAGGTATGAAACTATCACAGTATCATTGATAGGCAGACAATGGACAAGGTCTAGATAGTTTTCAGGTTGAGGATGAAATAGACCTAAACATATGCCTTCCAAATTTGAAGAATTAAGATGATGACTGCTTTGCTTTTGTAGATCTTTGTTTTTCCCTTTTCCCCCCTCTGCCTCAACTCTGTTCGGGGTGTTAGGCACTGGGATATTTAATGCCTCGTATTTTATGAATGCTTGTATTTCAGATGCATCTTTTTTGTTACGACGCACTGAAGTCCCTTTTTTCTATTATACCATACCAATACCATGTCTGTGGCCTTTTTGTTATTGTTTCACCTTGGCCTTTCTAATAATATGCAACTGAAATTTTGGGTGAAAACATAGTGCATGTTACATGATTAGGGCAGTAGAAGTTTCTGTAGAGTTAGTTACTTATATCAGTGCAATTTGATTAGTTTCGTTGAATGGATTTTACAAGAAAGTGAAATGAACACCGTTCAGAATAATACAATGTGCTGATGCTTTTACACACTTCTGACACTGCTTTTTGATCATGGTTATTGAAGAGGATGGTCAAGTGCTGAGCTGGGGATGGAACAAATATGGCCAGGTATGCTTACTGGATTTCCTGATCACAAATTCTATCTTTCTTTTGTTGCATATATACTAATATACAAAATAAAAATTGACTTTTTATTTCTCCGGCAAAATTGATCTGTCCTTTTCCTTGTGACGCAGCTGGGTCTGGGTGACTCCATAGACCGCAACATCCCTTCTCTAATACCCATTGATGGTTTCCTGCCCAGAAACATTGCATGTGGTTGGTGGCACACGCTACTGCTGGCTGAAACAACACAAATTTGATTGTCTAAACAAAGAGCCCAATTTTGTTAGGATAGTGGCCCTCTTCTTTTGATTTGCCTATGTTCTTTTATGTAAGTTATCTTGACATGTACAATGTACATATTAGCTATGGTGTGTGAGGAAGCAAGCCCGTGTCTCTATTTGCTTAGAAGTAGTAGTTCTTAATCAACAGTACAGCACACCAACCAAAACTTCGCAAGTCTGTACAGAAAGCAAATCATTGTACTGACAATAGATGTTCAGCAGGTTTCTCACTCTACTGTTCAGTAACGCAAAGTTGTTTTAACATATTGGAATTGTTCTTGAATTGTCTGTCGATGGCCTTTTATGAATGTTGGCATTTCAAATCCTGCTTGAAATGGGCTTTCTTTTGCGCTGCAACAGGTGCATAAGAGGCCAGAAAATCTCCGTTCTGTGAAAGCCTTTGGAAGTCTGCGCATGTTTCAATGTCTCAAATAAGACTCTGATTGATTGGTTACCACGAAAAATCCGTGAGTGAAAACTATACCTCAACAATGAAATGAGCCCATGTGTTATTACAGCGGTTTTCCATAACGCCTTTGAGGATGGTTAACTCTAAGCTCCTTATCACCTGTGCAATCTCAAGGAATAGGCTCTGTTCATTGCATAGCATCTGTATTGAATGTGGCTGGGCAATTAGCATTAGAAACATACAAATAGTATGGTTTGCGGAAAATTCAGATCGAAGGAAAAACCTCGATGAGCATGTGTCCTGAGTATGAAAGATCTTCGACAACTATGGGACAGACGAGGTGCTCATTTCCAACTTCATAAGCCCAGGTGGTGCCATTTTGTTTACTGTCGTTGGTTTCAGATGATCTTAAATTCTTACGGGCAGCTACCTGTCAACAATGCATTCTAGTCAAGCATTTCCACATACAAAATTGGTAATTATATCCTAAGTTTATGGAGAAACAGCTCCCTATCATGGGGCAAACGCAATAATAACAAAGGGTAGTCCTTGTAGCTGAAGGCACCCTATGCAACCACAGCAAGATCTTAGTGATCTAGCAAAATAAGCTAGGAATTTTAAAAAATGCCATCCGGTTCATTAGGGTATAATGAATATGATATTTTTCAACCGGAGTCCAACTAACTTGGAAGAGGTTACTGATTTTTTTGGTGCTTATTGTTTCCTGTTTTTGTAGTTGTGCGGTATCAAATAAGTTGTAGATAAACACAATACTAATCATGCTTATCCAAAAATCCTTTCATCCAAATTCGGATTGGGAGATACGCTTCTGCTCCCAGATCCATATCCCACTCGGGGTAGGGCCCAAGAGTCCAATCTTTTTTTGTTGAGTGGAAGTAGGAATGCAGTGGCTCATGCCACAATTAGGAAGATCATAAGAATTTGATTCTCATTTGCTTAATGAATGCTGACTATTGTGTAAACAAAGAGTTTTTAGAGATCCATGTCCATGGCTGACAACCACATGCTGAGCCTATAGCTTAGTGAATACTTAATATGTTAGCCTTACAAATAAATTGCCAGAAAAGTGATTTAGGAAAAACAAGAAATATGGACTAAATTTTGAAGTCATACCTCGCGATGTACCCACTGGTTCAATTTCTCAGCCTGATCAGTTACACTTCTCAAGTACAGCATGTGCTCTATGGTTCGACCTAAGAGGCGATCTATGCTACACTGAATTTATCACAAACCACAGAAAATAGATCTAGTGAATACAAAACTACTGAAAAATTGAAACCAGAAAAATTTGCAAAAAGGAAATAACACATAACACAAAGTAAGCACTGACCTTCACACCATTTGGAACAAGTTCACGCAACTCCTTAATCCGGTCCTGGATCAGCTGCCTATCCCTCGGTCTTGGTTTTTGGTTTTCACCAGGTTTAGTCCTCCTTTTGTATGCATTGGACAGTTTCAGTCCCTCCCTAGGATGCAGGGTGTTGCACTCTTTTCCAAACTGCTTTTTGTCAATAAATGTTCCCATTGTGCTCTTGAAAGAAGAAGAAATTGGTGTAAATTCATTTTTGTCCCTGGCAAGAGATGCAGATATTACTTTGCTCTGTGGAATTGAATCAACCCCTGCCAAGGCACTATCCTCAGACTGGCTTTGTGGTGGAGACAGAGTTACAAATTTTTCCAATGAAGTTAAAGATGAGTTGACACCATTATATACGTCAGAAGAATCATATGTACCCCTACATACACTGGCTACAACAGCTTCCAACAAATATTGTGCATCACTGCCTTTGACAGAACTTGTAGGCTCAATTCCATCAGTGAGATCTCTTTTGCGAATCAAACTAGAGCTGTTATCTATATTATCAACTGAGTGAGATGAGTCCCCCAAGTAATCACTGGTATGTCTCTGAAATGCTGGTCCAAGTGCTTTGTGTAACTCACAATCTTTGGGAAAGTTAAGAAAAATGGCTGAGCTATGACCTGTATTGTTACAGATCTCATCCTGAAATGGTTGTTCCATTGATGCGGGGTAACAAGCCATAGCTCCACCACTGAATTCTTCTAATGATTCCAAATTGTATTTGTCACATTGTGAATATGCCTCTAATTCTTCTTCCAGACAAGACAAACCAAACAACTTACTCTCCATCATTTCCCATCGGCCAGCAAATAAGGAATGACCTTGTGTCCTCGATGCTTCACTGAGAACAATTGATGGAACAGCAATCTTATTTTCACTCTCACTTCTGAAAGTTCCTGATGGGTCCTTCACAGATCCCCTTACTGCATCTTGAAGAGTTTCCACTGGCAAAATGGAGTCGAAAGTTGGAAGCAAAATTTTACTCGGCTTGACACTGTCAACAGTATCCGAATCTTCTGATTTCAATTGGCTAATGGTAGAAGCTGATGGTTCATCTAAGCTATCCATGAGACCAGATGTTAGTGTTGATGATGATTTTGTTTGGATATCCCTGTTTAAGATAGAAAGTACAGTGTTTCTCCAGGCATTGTGAATGAATCTATCTTTGATACATGCTACCACTGCGACATCTTCTGCAACCTGTTGGCGGGAAGAAGAAAATGATAGATACTAACAGAAGCATGCTCATGGAGGCACACGTGCACACAAAAGGAGAGAATATCCTTAAATGGATAAAATTATGTTAATAAAATGCACCACCGCTACACCTAGTCATGAGAAATCATTATTCTAAAACAGTCTCGGCATATATTTACAGCATACAGTAACTCTCAGTGACTACTATTGTAGAATACTGACAAGATATATAGAGCATAACCTCCGACTCCAAAACTGGGTAATAGAATGTCCATCTAGAAAGTGATATGACCATTACAGCCAATACATAAAGTCTAAAACAATACGCACCACTTCCAATGAGCCAAGCTGCACAACTCCGTGTGGAAGCACAGGAACCAACAAGATAGTCTGCATAGCATTACAACAGTTAGGAAACTTTCGACGTGCATGAGTTTATATATATAAAGTTCGGCATGGCAATTTGCCAAATGCATTCCTGCACAACATAGACATGAGCAAACAAATGTGTGCATATTCACAAAGCTTGGTGGAGGGGTAGATAAATAAAATATGGCCTGTAAGCCATATGCAGGTTCAAGTTACCTTGATACCTGAAGCCAACTGAAGTAACCATTCATCTGGACACTGTCAATAAAAAGAATTGCATATGAGCATGTATTCTCAGTATTTGCAGAACTTTAGTCAACTTTCTGCTAAATTGAAGCAATGATGATTAGAAAATCACCTTCGAACTAACTTAGAATATACTTTGCCAGAGGAAACATCATCATAAGACACCCATAAATAAGTTCCTGTATTTGCCACCTCCCCAACGACCCTGATGCATTACGGAAACCCAGATTTACAGAGATAAGGATATTATGTCCCTAACTCTTTTTCATGATTAAATAACAGATTGAAGTTACTGATATATAAGCAGCAGTAACTGTTTGAACTATTATCGATAATAAGTTTAGCAGTGTGGAAGGATGTGCAAGGATATCGCCTTCAGAGGCCTAAGCTTAACAGGAATAACTAAACTAGAATAAGAATTATAAAGGTCAAGAACAAGAATATACCCCTCTCCCAAGGCATACTGAAGATGTGACATGTTAGCCACCACTAGTCCAATTGAATATCCCTCAAAACCACCATCACCTGCGCTTGTTTCACTGCATGTAGAAAATAATTCATTGGCACCATTATGGTAAATGTCTTCTGACATTATTCCCAGTGGTTCTCCAGGTTTTGGATGATCACAGTACCCGTCTTCCCAGCTCAGGATCCTATAATAAGGAAACCAATTAGTAAATTCCCAAAAGCACTGAATTTATAGATAATTAGAAAAGCCCATATCAGAATATTGATATAACTGTACATATAGAAAGTTAGAAACCCAACAGTTAAATTAGCTAGGTTAATAATATAGAAAACAGTGCTTAACCCAGCATTTTCAACCACAAAATTTCAGCACTTAATTTTTGATGCATCAGAAACATGGTTGCAATTGATGATGTAATCCAATATTAAGAACATACAAATTACCAAAGTTGACAAAGAATATTATTTCCTACTTAAATTCACTAGCTGTAACAGCATACCCAACCTAGAATCAACAAAAAGTTAAAATGTATACATTAACAGCACTTTGCCCCCAAAATCAACACCATTTTGATAAAGGCCATCAAAAATTGTATATCCTAAAAGTGAGCGGACTGAAAATATCATGTCAAGGGGAAAAAAATCAATCAGTTTATGCATAAAATTCAAACATGCTTTTAAATATGCACTACAAAATTAATAGAAAACAGCCAACTTACGTTTGACCCTCGAGCCTCAGCTTCCAAAGCACAGCATAATTCCAAGGCAAATTGTAGCAAAAGCTCTTCAACAACTGCCTCAAAGCAGTAGTTCCCATCGAATGAAACTCCACAAAAATTACACAAAGAGGCCTACTAACACATACACAACAAACTGATACTCACCCAAAAATTAACACTACAACTTTTCTCTAGCTACCACGATATGAACCTCTCCCCGCCTGTTTTATCCTCAATCCAGCTCGTCGTTTTATTGGTGGCCCCGTCGAACATAAAAGCAACAAACCCATTTCCAGCAACTTCACTTCCAAAAGATTCTACTATCGCTAGCCAAAATGTAATTGCTTATACGTACTACGACTACACTAAAATAAAAGATAGCAACTTTGCATGGACACTTCCATTTCCATCAAATCAAACACAGGTTTGTAAGCAAAAAGCTATTTTTTCACCAAGAGAGATGATTAGAAGCTTAAGAAAAGCAAACCCAGTCGCAAAAATTGCTTTAAGTGGCTAAACAAAACAAGAAACAACTTTAAAAGCAGTAATTGCACAAGGGATTGAAACACATTACCATGAGAAGATGCTTTTAAAGATCAGAATATGTAACGATGTTCAAATTCGCTTGATTCCATTTTTGTTTGTCTGTCTCAGTAGATATTTGATGTATGGATCATGGAGGAAAAGCTAAACTGCTTTGCTTTACAGACAAGTTTCGCAAGCGGAACTCACCCGTCGCATTTATAATACATCGATGCAAAAGATAGTAAAGTATTGATCTCCGATTCTTAAAATATTACAATTAAAGATATAATTTGTAATACGTTTCAGAAAGATCCTGAAGGTGATGATACGCCGTTAAGAATTAAGAGGCAGCATTAAAATTTTCATAATAAAGTTTTGTTTTATTTTTTTTCGAAAAAAGGAATTGTCAAAATTACCTTATCAAATATTTAACTTATAAACATCATTTACATTGTTTTAATTTATTTTTAGCTTCCACTAGGATCATTAAAACATAAATAGATTATCTTAAGATGGTAAAATCGTCTAACTTGATTATATAAATTTAATATTATATACAAGTAATTTTGAGTTTATTAGGATGGCCCATTAGATGGTAAACTTAAAAAAAATATAATAATAAATTGAGATGATAAAGGTAAAGAGGACCCCACTAACAAGTCTTAAAATTTTTTAAAAAATGATGAATAGTTGAGAGGATAGAAATGTTTTATTATTATCATAAATTAAACCTTTTTTAATGAGAGTATTATTTAAGAGCATTCTTAGTCCAATCAAACACGTGGCATGAGCTTATTGGCCCTCCTTCCTCAAGTAGTGACATTTTACTATATTCTCATCTTATTTAAATGTTTGGAACCATCTTTTTTGTTACTTATTAATATACAGTGCTTCTTCATTCAAGAATCCTTTAGAATTAAATACCATGATGCCCTTCGTGTGGCATGTTTCTAATAGCTATCTAAGATTTGCAAGAGTGTGGCATGTTTCTAATAGCTATATAAGGTGGCGTTTGTTTTTTAACTTAATAACTTAAAGTGACTTAACTTAATTAATTAAGTTAATTAGAGGTGTTTGTTTTTATAACTTAATAGGATTTTTCAGATAATTTTGACTTAATAAAAGAAGCCAATTTTTTTAACTTTTTGCTGAATAGAAGAATCTGAATTAAGTCAATTAATTTCTATTCAGATTTCTAGATACGTATATTTTTTTTATAGATTTGAATGTAAGTAATAGCCGCATTTATTGCGGCGGATATCTCGATATTTGAATCAGTATAAATTTAAATTTAATAATTTAAAATTCAATAATTTACCTAATAATATCAAACAAAATCAAATCATAATTCAATAATCAACAATTCAATACCTATACTAACATACAACATCATAAAGTCATAAATAAAAATACTACAATATAAATCAAACATTAAGAATAAAATAAATTCAAGTCTAGCACCACTGCAAATCCACAAATAAAATTATAAAAACACCACAAATTCATATAAAATAATACAAATTCCAATATATTTCTTAATTTAATTTAACTTCTATATTTTTTAATTAATCCTATTATCTTTTTTCATTTAACACATATTTCTATTTAATTTTAATTTAATAAATAATTTAATTAAAAGATAATGCAGACCCGAATATCTAGATTTTTGAATGCATGTACATCCAAATCTTAATTCGAATCCACACAAATTCTAAATCTTAGGATTATGATTTGTATTTTTTAATATGCAGATCTAGATATTTACGAATCTGGATCTTCAGAATCTTTACGGATACGGACGTGATCCAAATATTTTTGCCATCCCTAGGCCAATGCCATTGCCGGCTCATGTGGTGCTCAAAACTCTTCTTCTATTTCTTTTTTCTTCCGGTAAAAAAAGGGACGAAGTCATGTTAATAAAAAATATTTGAACTAATAAAATTAAAAAGTTGACATTTAAAGTTGACGGTGTCATATTTTCTTTAATGTTAAACGAAAAATTGTATTGACAAAAATTTTATTTACAAAATTCATTATTAAATTTATAAGGTTACATTTGTCAACCAATTGACCCTGTAGATTAGATAAATTGAATAAGTATTTAATAGTTTCATGTTTTTTTTTTAATGAATATACACTTTTTGAATGTGCTGTGCCGAGGATTGTATAAAAGTATGTAAAAAAATATAAGAAAATATTGATGAGTGAAATATTATTTTAAGCCTTCGGCTTTCATCAAATGCAACCAAACCAATCATTACCAAAATAAATAAAATTTTATTAATAATAATACACAAGTAGGCACCTTGCCATAATAACCAAGCATATGACTTCATGATACTATAAAAATAAGATATTATTGAGTAAACAATCGAAGCTAACTACAATAAACATGACTAGGTGCAATGATTTATATTTTATATTTGGTTTGAAGTGAACTAGTTTACTTCTAATTAATTTATATGGCAACAATTTGTGCTTGATTTCGTCTTCTTAACAACTTTGGTTGTTAAACTACTTTCCAAAAGTAAATATTTCAGAAAATACTACATTTGATTCTAGGGTTAGACCTAAACTAGCTCCCCCTATTGGGAAGATGTTATTTTTGTTTTTTTTTTTTATGGTTTTTACTCTATTTTTTTTCCCTACGTATAAAGAAACAATTTTTTTTTTTTGTTTCATACATTTATAAGCGGAAGTCATTTCCTTGGACCATTGTTAATAATTCGTCGCACTATTAACTTAATGCATAATATCCACCAAATCCTTTTCAAATTTTGTGCTTTAACAATGGGATCAATTCCTCATTTTGAAAGTGGATTGATTAAAAACAACATCAAGATCAAATGTTTGGCTTATGGGGTAGTTTGGAATTTGGGATAGCTCAGTATAGAATGTGATTTTGAAATAGTCTAAAACGTGACATTTGTTTTAGTCTTTAACCAAAAAATGGGAAAATGGCAGACAACACATGAACTAAGTCATGAGTGAAAAAGTGAAAATCTCAATTTCAATTAAAGCCTTACTGAAATTAAGATTCTATTTTTGCTTCAGGATTATATTTTCAATACCCTTTTATATATACATAATTAGATCGTAGCCAAGTGATCATTATATGTGAAATTGACGTCATTGCATAACTATGGCACTTCTAAAAATTTAATAAAATTTTTAGTTAAACTTCCGTCCTTATGCTGCTAGGCTAGACATCAATCCTTAATTGCTTCTTATTTATTTGTTTTTGCTTTTAGGAATTCTCAAATCATCGTTGTTGTTAAATTCATTAGAGATTTAGAGTTAAATATTATGTTATATTTTAATTTTTCCTCATGAGTAAACAAATAATAACATCTACTATATACAGTAGTCATTAGTGAATCGAAAAACTATTTTAATAATAAAAGGGAGAATCCCTTTTACATTTTTAATAGCGCATTTCATACATGTGGTATTAAAACAATTAAAAAAAAGTGTACACGCACAAATTAATGAACACATTATTGAAGAATAAATATGAATTTTTCATGTACAAATAAATTATCTGAGGAATCTGTAAATTAAAATTAGTTTTTTAATTAAAATATTGCTTGCACTCTTCAACAAATTTTAGTAGGAAAAACAATTTGCGGATGGAGTCCAAAGTATCATTATCCCATAAGAAAGAAATTACCAAATGCACTTTGCAACTCACAAGCCTGTATTAACTATTAATTAACTTTAATTAATTACCGTCCCCTATATATTTCTATATTTCTTTTCTACTAAGGACATCTTCATTTACTTTCAGCCGCAAAAATATTTCAAATGATTTACCCCTAGGTACCTCTTTCATGATTTGAATTTAGGTGAAAAAAAAACTACTTGAAAACCTTAGATCACAGCTATCATATAAAATATTTACTGTCTTATATTTTCAATGCATATCCACATACATAAATTAACGTTTTAAACCAAAATATTTTTTTACATAATAAACATATCAAAAACAAGATTTACTCTTAAACTAGTATTTCTAGTTGACTCACCCATTTGGATTAAATTAACCACACGTCCAATTGAAATATGAAATTGTTATTTGCAAGAGTCACAATTTCACATTATTTATTAACAAGTGTCGAATATTGATGATCTCATAGCTTGAGCTGTAATTAGAAAAACCCAGCCATTAGTGTCATCGATTGATGTTGTGGATTAAAACATAACTGGACCGACCATTCCATTGCTAGCTGAAATTAAAGTTAATTAATATAGTTATTACAGTCATTCAATAGTCAAATAAAAAATGCAATACTCTTGATATTAAAATGCCCGATCAATCATCTCTAGCGGGTGATTAAAGACCAGTAAAGTTGGTCCCAGATTCTGCGCAACTTGATATACAAAAAAATATTTAAGATGGTGGCTAAAGACGGCTCAAAATAACTATATAATATATAAGTTTACGTATTCTTATCAAGTGTAGAATATGACTGCTCTGTATATATAATTCATATAGTCGTTAGTTATTTGTTGCAGAAAAGATAGAGTATATTTATTTATTTGTCTATCGATCATTTAGTGTAGGCACTGGAGTTCACTTAAAAAGGATTAAACAAGGGTTTCTTCTTCTTCGTCTTCTATTTGTTCTTTTTATTTTTTTCTTAGGGGTCCAGTCATAATCATTCTTTTAAGATGAACGAAAGAGCACTGCGAGCTTAGCAACCATGACATCATATCAGTTAAAGGTCAATTTAAAAGAAAAATTCAATAGAACAAAACCCACCTCAAATGAAAGTGATCGCAAAGAGTTTGATGCATTGCACACATGGCTCAATTCTATTAAAAGATGACCAAGGTGTATAATAACCTTTAAATATATATATATATATAATTTTGAAACCCCATAGAGTTGTTTGACCTACCATTATTTTTATAATTAGATTCAAGTTAAGATGACAATTGATTTCATATAATTCCATGGAACCGAAATCATAGAAGAAAATTAAACGAGCTAAGAATTCATCACATATGGCATATGGCATCAGGCTGGATAGATTTCATGGATAAATTATGAAGCCAATGGTGACTGAGGAAAATCAATCATGGAGCCAGTTAAATTGAATTTACGATGATAATAATTCGACCACGTGGCTAGAGTTCAGTAGGATCTAAAGGATAAAATAATGCCGACGTACTTAATTAAGTTGCCTTACTTTAATATTAGCAAGAAAATCTAGAAGAAATAAAAGTGGAAAATGATTTCATACAAAATTGACCTCTTTTTTTTTTCTAACCCATGGGGCTCTTTATACTTCATGTACAGATTTTATGATATGCTTTCCATGTGCCTTTTATAATTGATTACAACGATCTTTATGAAATATTTCTCATGTGTTACATATGAAGCAAAGGTTTGTTTAGTATCCTTACATATGTATAATGTATTTTATCGGAATGAACATCACAACGCCGTGCATTCATATTTATTTGTAAAAAGAGAAAAAAAAAAGTTATTATAAACTTTCAGTCATGACCACCCTCAATCATATATAGATTATATGCATGGAGAACTCCCATATAAATATATACAAGATAAAAAAAAATTCAGCTAATTAGTGTCATATACTCTCTTTATTCTCTGCATCTTCTTATCATTTTATGCTTATAATTTATAAACAAAAAATAATGTTAAAAGCAAAAAGAAATGTTCATCATGTAAATGTTTACTACAAATAAATACGGGAGAGTTTGTGCATAAAATTTTAACGTCAAAGCCCTCATTTCTTTTGTCATTTTATTTTCCCTCAGCTCTTGTTTCCTCTGAGACTTATTTTTATTATTTGGCTCGTGCTCGTCGACTTAAGCAATACGAACTGAGCAAAGACCGCTTTTTCATTTAGAGTTATTTTACAATAAGGAGTCATTTTTTTAATAAAATAAAAAAATAAATTAAATGATAAAAAATATATAATTTTAAGATATTATGAAATAAATATATTGTATTACAATGTATATTTTTTTTAATCTTATTAATGGATTTTGTTATTGTAAAATTGCACTGTCATCTAAATGAATACTTGAATAGATTTTTTTAAAAAAAAAAATTTTGTGAGGTGTACAAACATATGCATCATACACGTAGTATAAAGAAAAAAAAAAGATAAAAGATAAAGTCGGTGTTAGAGATACTCCATTTTATAGTATTTATTATAATTTTTTTTTTAATTTCATGATTAAAGTAATAAATAATAAAAAAATATTATAACTTAAATTACTTGATTATGAAAAATTATTCTATAAAACAGCGTTTTATGCCGGAGAAGAGATTATTAAAGATAAAATGGTAACGGCCGACAAAAGAAATAGGAGAGAAGATAATTGTTGGTTGGGCAGGCGACAGTAGAAAAGGCGAGTGAGAGTTGTGGGGGCTTCGTTCTCATAAGCCACACACGTTTCACTTTCTTATTCATAAATCATAACGTTTACCTTTTCTTTTTCTTCTTTAAGTTTGCAGAGCACAATTTTTGGAATCACGAGGTGAAGTGAAACTGTGGAACAAACACCACGTCCCCTATCATTTCGTTAATTTGGGTCGGAAAAATTTTGATTAATCACGACACATAATCGCATAATTAGGCCTGTTACTTATTAGCAGCATGCATGCATGCAAGCATGAAGGTGGCGTAGGGTGTAGATAAGCATCACTTGTTGCATGAAAAAGTTTGAAAATTAATGCGGTAGTACGTATAAGAAATTTGTATGTTCTTATTTTAACAATATTTAATTTTTTTTTATTTTTTTTTCAAATGTATTAAATCAGTACTTGCTAGAAAAATTTTGAGAAAAAAATCTGATACTGGTACAACGATTAAACCGATTGCCATTTCTTGAAAGTTTACGTGAACTTAAATGGTCTTTGTTTATGTAAAATTAGAAACAAGATTTTTTTATCTGAACATATATTGATTAAATACCTCAATTATTAATTGATAGTTAATGAATAATAAAATAAAAATAAATAAATCTTAATTATATACTGCCATTAAAATATACATAATAGAAAATTTTTAAAAATTCGGCAGAGTTCAAATCCACAGACGATTCTATTCCACAAAAGCGAAGGAAACATGTACCATTCCATCTTGGGAAAAAGCAAAAGCTTATACCAGTTGCGGGGAAAAAAAGAGAAATGAAGAAAAGGGGGAGGATTCACCGTCACGAAAAATCTTGGGACGTACCTTACAGTAGAAAGGGCACCAACAATTGTGGTAGGGTAGACCTCAGGAGGTGGAGTGCAAATTAAGGCTTCTGACGTCAGCAACCGCGACAAGTTTTGAAGCTTTATTTTGATAAAGGTTTCTTTTTTCTTTTCGCTTTCATTCGATGGTCACGGCTCACGCGCTGCCGTCTCACATTATGAGGCCCATTATGAGGTCCATGGACCATTCTCATTAGTCCATTTTTAAGTACTGGAATGAATTTGAATTTATTTATTTATTTTTGCACATAACATATTAGAAAAAACTCTAAAAAAAAAAATAATAATTTATTGCGATTCTTTGCTATCGATGGAGAAAAAAATATTAAATAATAAAAGAAGCCAAAATTTGTATGCAAATAGAGAAAAAAAAAATGGAAACTTGATTCTCAAAATTTGTAGCAAGGCACGTTGATGTCTAACTAATTAATACCAGACAGTATTCCAATTAATATTTGAGAATCAAACCGAAGAAAACAAACGATTGAAGGAATCATCAACAGATCATATCACTATCGATAGTATCAAACTACAATAATTCATCTAGTAGAGGTTTTAAAGTATAGATAAGAAAGATTTGCCTACATTGCAATATTGATAAGAAACATCTAACTCACTCTTTTTTCTTTTTTCTTTTTTCTTTTTTTATTGTTGACGAATTTTTTTGTTATACAAATTACTTAACACAAATTATTGTGGTATTATATAATTAGTTGAAAGAAAGTACAAAATAATAAGAATAAATCATGCGTACAAAAAAAAAATAAAATTAACAGCTATATCATTGGCCTAATTACAAATGTTGCAACACGCACCCAAATAAAAGTTGTGAAGTTACTCCGGCCAATAATATTTAAGGTTTTAACACTCAAAATTTCATCTAAGCCGTCTGCTATGTAGATCTAAATATATCAAACACACAAATAACTGACGTTTGTTAATCAATAAATAAGATTTGGGAAGATTCAAAAACAAGTTTTTTTTTTAAGTTACCACTCCATCTAAGAGTTCAAACTTGAAAGTAAGAGGCCAAAACACGATACCGAAGGCTTTAACAAAGATATCAGTTAATTGCTCTCCGGAAACAAATTATCAATATATATAGCCTATACTTGTTTTCAGTTCTTGGACCAATGTACAATACAACGAGACAGCTTTTGCAGCAAAACCATCTTTATTCTTTACATACAGGGCTCTGATATCTAGGTATTGCATGCATTTTCTTTTGGGACCATAAATAAAGATGAGAAGTGGAAGAAGCCTCTAGCCTTCTAGTACCTGGCAATGCAATACTACTTGATTAAGATAAGCAAAGGAATACGAGTATCTCATCGCATCCAAGCAACGCCCGTATGAGACAAATGGACAAATCTACTGTACCAGTGGAGTTGGTGCATGTGCACGCGTGCGTTTCCCGATAAGAAAAGGTCACCTTTTTTTTTTATTATTATTATCAAATGTTATGCGTCGATCGAAATTTTAGTTGTTTTGAAAGAATCAAGAAAAAGGTTGTCGATCCGTTAATAATATTAAGTTATTTTTATTGGCAAGAGATCTCAAGATGTCAAGCTTGAGACATTCATGCAATGCCGCGCATCAAGTGCGAAATGCAAGGCATAATAATAGTGTGAGGGGCTGTCTTTGGATTGAGATGGTTGGACCCAAGATCTTTGAACTGGTCAGATTAATTTATAAATTTATTGTATATATTTGTGTGATTACCGGTAGATATAAAAAAGCGAGTTTATCAAATTTTTCTTTATTGAAATCAATATCTATTATTTATTTTTTTTTATTTTTATAATAGTCAATAATCTCATAACATCAAAAATTGAAAGGAAAAAAAAGTAAATGGGTTATTTATTTATATTTTATCTTAAGAATATACAATATATATATTTATTATAAGAAAAAAAGTTTTAAAATAATAAAAAGTACAAGAAAAATATCTTATTATTAATTTTTTATTCACACAGAAACTTATATTTCTTTTTTTTTTTTTAACTTTTCATTTTAAATTTTATTGATACAATTTATTTAATTAATAATAAATACAGATTTTGGAAATAGGGCAACACTATAAAATTATGATGCTAAGGGAGTTCTTAGCTATTATAAAAATATTATAGGAGTAAATGTTACGTATTAATTTCAATAAAAGGAAAACTAACGATCTTAATTTCCATATAAAAGTTATTAAAAAAAAAAAAAGTTAAAGTGTGTACTAGAATCAGAATATAAGAAAAGGCGACAATGTCTGATCCATTCGTAATTTGGAGATGACATCGAGGTTTTTTTTGAACGACATGTCGGTTGTAAGCTTCAATCTCTCGTAGGACATGTATCTAATGTCGTTTGGGTACGTTATGCGAGGCGCATGCTATTCACGTGGTCACTTAACCATTCTGAGCAAAAAACAAGAAGTACTCAGTGCCGTTTAGCTTACTCACGGATATCACATGATTTGCACGTGGACAATGCTGTTAAAACCGGTTTCAAGAAGCGGAAAAATCTGGGTTTTTTCAACAAACCCAGAATGCAAGCTGGCTTCTGTACTTACTTTCTAGATGCTTCCAGGCTTGTATACGAGCCTTAGTGGCTGCAATTTCATTCATTCCATCCTTCGTAATTCTCCCTGAACAGCTGTAACTTAATTTGCTTTGGTGAAGAAAGCCATAACTCTGTTTCTCAAGAGGATGTAGGCCACCCTGGCTGAACCTTTATAATCTTTTTTTTTCCTTCTGTTGATTCTGTTTTTCATCATCTTCTGTTCTATTGTTTTGTCTTTGACTACCATAGATTGTTTTTGAATCTGATTCTTGATACATCTAATCAGTGTGTGGTGATTGATTTTGGGTTGAAAGGTGCAACAAAAAACATGTGCATCAAGAAATGTGTCATCAAGAATTTCACTTTAATATATATATATATATATATATATATATATAAGTAAGTCTCCAACTTCAATTAAAATGACGGATTACTCTTCTAATATTAAATTTTAAAACTGAATCCTAATGGAAGAGGAACTTAACTATTAAGGATATTTTAACTATTTAATAGAGATTGCTTTAGGAGCATACTTGAGAAAAAGGTGGAAACTAATTCTACATTAAAAACTTAAAGTTGAGGATTTTAAAGGATGTTTTTGGGCTAGGTCAGGCTATAGCAGAGTCTGGCCTCCATGTGCTTTCGGCCCAATTGTTCAAATACAAGTATGAGTTGTCCTTGCCTCGAATCCAGGCTTTGATGTGGGAGCTCTAGCTTTGGAGTCGAGAGGCCATCCAAATCAAATAATCAATCAAACTAATCGATCTAGCTCAAATCAATTAAGCTAATTGATACCAATCAACTTTTTTCGGATTAACCTTTTGATCCGATTGAATTAGATTGCAAAACAAGAAAATGTAATATTATTGAGTTATGGATCTATGTGTTAAAATCCAATATAAATCAATCCAACTAATTGATTTTTATTTTCTTTATTTATTTTTATTTTTAAAAAAATTATATGTCACTTTTTATATTTAACTTGCTAAAAAGAAAAATAAAAATTAATTTTCCCTAAAAAAATAAAACCTAATTTTATATAACTATAAATGCACAATAATAATAAAGAGCACTAATTACAAGTTGCAACCAATGTTTGCTTTTGGCGTTTAAATTTAAATCGTATTTTTTTTTCAACCATTCGATGATAAAACATGTGAATCTTGAAATATTAAAGGGGTTGATTTTTTTTTATTATTTTCAATCGTCAGTAATTGGCAATTTTTTTTTATAAATTTTGAATTTAATTTGGATTGATCATATTGATTAGATCTGATTAAATTGGATTTACTTTTTTATTAGTTTAGATTATATTGAATTTCAGTCAGTGATTAGATTTGGTTAGATTTAAAGTATAGGATTCAACATATGATGATTTGGATTATATTAGATTTCAATCAGGATAAGTCCGAACATCAAAACACGGACAAGTAGGAAGCGTTGCTCCTCTGGTTCCATGGGTTATTGTTCGACTTGAAATCGAAGCCTTAACCAATAAATCTTAAAGTTGTTTATAAAACTAAGTACCTTGCGAATTCTTTATGATTAAGACAAAGGATCTGTAGTAGGTTCTCTAAAAGTAGATAGATTGCTTAAATGGGATAAAAGATTATTGACGTACAAATGAAATGTACTGGCTATGTACGCCAGGCTAAAAAGAATAGAGATTGTTGAAGTACTAGAAATTGATGGAGATATGTAAATACTATGTTATTGGAGTTTAAGAAATATAATGCCTTATGTTGAAAATAAATTCCAAGTTTGATGGTTACTAATTAACATTCAGAATTTTAGCCCGAGAAATTAGACACCATTCGGACACATTAATTGTCTTTTCGTAGGCTATGGCGCAAGCAAATTCCTGTTTGTTGAAAACAACAACATATCAATCCGCATACCCACAAGTTCTATAATTTTATATATAGTAGCTTCTGATTCAATGCAACGCGTATCGGCATGGTTTAAAAAAAAAAAAAAAGGACATATTTATCAAGTAAACCGTAAACTTATTCATGGTTTTCGTTGCTTAGCATTAAATTGAAGTTATACAACGTTGATTACTATGACTAATGATAAAAAGAATGTATTCTATAAAAAAAAAAAAAAAGAAAAAAATTGATAAGGATCTAATGTTAAGCTGGATTTTTGGTGAGTAGTGAATCAACGTTTGAAATATATTTTTTAAGAATAATTTTATAAAAAGGGAATCCGAATAAATTAAAAAATAAAAAAAATATAAATTTTAATGCAATATATTTTATCTTATAATATATTACGATATGTGTTTTTTTTATTTCTTTTTATTCTTTGACCTGTTGAAAAGTCAGCACCGAATTTGGTGCTTGACTTTGGTGCTAGCAATTTGAAGACTTTTGGTAGTAAATTGAAGAAAATGGAAACAATAGCCCACAACTTTTGACACTTGAGATTGACAAAAGTTGATTGACAAATCAGCCCACAATTTAAGAAGTGAAATTGTTGATTTTCTTAACCATTATTTTCTTATAAATAAAAGTCAAATCAAGAAATGGAGCATCCCAAAATATTTGAGAGAAGCATTTGAAAGCTTAGAGCAATTCAAGTGAATTGTTGAGAGAGAAGCGATCGGAGAGTGTGAGCAATCGATGAGAGCATTTCCTTTCAAGTGTATGTGAAATCTTGGGTGTATTTGGGTTACGGAGAGTGAGATTTGTTCTCAAATATTGTACTCAAATAATTGTTAGTAATACAATTATTTTTCTCTTACTCCCGTGGACGTAGGCATAATTGCCGAACCACGTTAAATTTCTGTGTCTTTTATTTTTCTGTAATTATTTGGTGCACTTGTTTCTGCATTCCGCGCACAACAATTGGTATCAGAGCCGAAGGTTCGTACTTGGGGAATACGGTACTATTCACAAATACGGTACTGTTCACGAATACGGTGGAGATGGCCATTTATACTTGGGAGACAATCTATTGTAAGTAGTGTGTATTTTTGCATGTTTAGGAAAGTTCTGTCAACAAGACGATAAGAGTCTAAGGAGTCTGGGTTTTAAGTGGGATCGTTCTGACCCCTCCATTCTCCTGGGAACTTTCCTGGTGCATTTATTCGCACGAAATAAACATCATAGAGATTGTTTTTCAAGTAGGAATAGTTCGTTAAGAAAATGGTAGAAGGTGAAACTTCCAGAAGTGGGGAGAGATCTACCCAGACTATTCCAGGAGACAGTTCAGGTGGAAGGAGGGAATTGTCAAATCGCCTTTCAGCACATGTTATTGGAGGCCAGAAGATCGATGTTGAAACGTTTGACGGAAAAATCAACTTCGGCATGTGGAGACGCGAAGTTATGGATGCCCTTATTCAAATTGATCTCGACATTGTTCTGAAAAATAAAAAACACTTGTATGACGAAGAAACTTGGGATCGCATGAATGAAAAAGCCTGTGGTCAAATCAGATCTTGCTTGACCAAGGAAGTGAAATACCTGGTGAAAGATGAGGAGTGTGCGATGACTCTGTGGCGTACATTAGAAGAAAAGTACTTGCTAAAAAGTCCTGAAAATCGCCTCCATGCAATGAGCCAGGTATATGGCTTTCGAATGAAGCCTGGGGTGTCAATGCATGACCATGTCTCAAGATTTGAAAAGTTACTTGCTGATTTAAAGAATCTTGATGAAGATATAAAGGATGAAGTCAAGGCTATGATTCTGCTGCACTCACTTCCAGAAGAATATAGCCATTTTGTGACTACCTTGTTATATGGGAAAAGCGTGATTGTTTTTAAAGATGTCTGCACAGCATTGACCAATTTGGAAATTCGGAATAATGATAAACATTCCGAAAGAACATCGTCTGAAGCTTTGTTAGCCAAAGGAAGGGCGATGGAGAAAAAGAAGAAGCATGGTGGAAAGAACTCTCGGTCTAAGTCAAGAAGCAGAAATATAGCTCGAGATGAGTGTGCCTTTTGTCATGAAAAGGGCCATTGGAGGAAAGATTGTCCAAAGGCTCAGAAGAAAGATGGGAAGAAACCAGTAGCAGCGAACATGGCATACAAAGATGAAAACTCTGATTATTCACTAAGTATTACAGCTACAACGTATGTGGCTAGTTCGGATGAGTGGATACTTGATACCGGAGCAACCTATCATTTATGTCCTGTAAAGGAATGGTTTACGGATTTTCGTAATTTAGAATCCGGTGCAGTTGTGATGGGAAATGATCAACCTTGTCGCACAATGGGGATAGGGACAATTCGGCTAAAGATGTTTGATGGAATGATCAGAGAGTTAAAAGAGGTTAGATATGTTCCAGCTCTAAAGAAAAATCTAATTTCTGTGGGTGCTCTGGAAGCTAAAGGCTACAAAGTTACCATTGAAGATGGCAAAATGAAGTTCACATATGGAGCTATGGTGATTTTGCAAGGAGTCCGGCGCCATAATTTGTACTATTTAAAAGGAGGTACAACTAATAAAGCTAATGTTGCTGAGGCGCATAGTGACACCATCAAGCTATGGCATGCACGACTGGGACATGCTGGAGAGAAGTCTTTGCAAACTCTGATGAGGCATGAACTTTTAAAAGGTACCAAAACCTGTAAATTAAATTTCTGTGAGCATTGTGTAGTAGGCAAGAAAACAAAGGTCAAGTTTGGTACGGCTAATCACGATACTCGTGAGATCCTTGAATATGTTCACAGTGATGTATGGGGACCAACCAAGACTGCATCAATTGGTGGAAGCCATTATTTTGTTTCATTTGTTGATGATTTCTCTAGACGTGTGTGGGTGTACACCATGCGAGCAAAGGATGAGGTTCTAGAGATTTTCGTGAAATGGAAGAAACTGGTGGAGACTCAAACTGGCAGAAAGATCAAAGTATTACGGTCTGATAATGGGGGTGAATATACTTCTGATCCATTCTTGCAAGTATGTCAGAATGAGGGTATAAAAAGACATTTCACGGTGAGACATACTCCGCAACAGAATGGTGTGGCTGAGCGTTTGAACCGTACTTTACTGGAGAAAGTACGATGTATGTTATCTAATGCTGGTTTAGATAAAAAGTTTTGGGCTGAGGCTGTAAGCTACGCAAGTCACTTAATAAATCGGTTGCCTTCTGCTGCAATTGGAGGTAAAACTCCTATGGAAATGTGGTCTAAAAAGCATGCACAAGACTATGATTCCATTCGTGTGTTTGGGTGTCTAGCTTATTATCATGTAAAGAATGATAAGCTCGATCCTCGTGCAAGGAAAGCTATCTTTGTGGGATTCAAAGGTGGAATTAAAGGCTACAAGCTTTGGGATCTCGAAGATAAAAAGTTTGTGTATAGCAGAGATGTTACTTTTGATGAAGCTTCTATGTTGAAGGCTTCAAGTTCTCAGTAGGTGGAGAATACGACCAAAGAGGTATTGCAGCGGGTGGAGTTTGATGCAACTCCATATGTACCAGTTAGTTCTACATCAGAGAAGAGTTCAACTTTGGAGGTGGCCCCAAGAGTTGAAGAAGAAGTTGTTTTTGTTGATGTCCCACAAGAGGAGGAAACAACTGAAGAAGATGTAGAAGATGAAAATGAGACTATAGCAACAAGGAGGCCAAAAAGAGTGATAAAGAAACCCGGGTGGCTTACTAAAGATATGGTAGTAGCCTATGCACTTCCAGTTATTGATGATGACATCCTCAACACTTTTGGTGAAGCATTACGTAGTAGTGAAAGTGATCAGTGGAAGTTAGCCATGGAGGAAGAAATAAAATCTCTTCATCAAAATCAGACTTGGGAACTTGTGGAGTTACTTAAAGGAAAAAGGGCTATTGGCAATAAATGGGTCTACACCAAGAAGCAAGGATCTCCAAATCAATCAACTCTTCGATACAAGGCAAGGCTCGTGGCAAAAGGTTATGCTCAGAAGGAAGGTATTGATTATAATGAAGTATTCTCTCCAGTTGTGAAACATACTTCCATTCGTATCCTACTTGCCTTGGTAGCTGAATATGAGTTAGAGTTGGCTCAATTAGATGTGAAGACGGCATTCTTACATGGAGATTTGGAGGAAGAAATCTATATGACTCAGCCTAGCAGTTTTAAAGTTGCTGGAAAGGAGAATCATGTGTGTAGATTGATTAAATCTTTGTACGAATTAAAACAATCACCAAGGCAATAGTACAAGAGGTTTGATCAATTCATACAAGGGCAGAAATTCATCAGAAGTGAACATGATCACTGTGTTTACTTTAGAAGACTACAAGGAGGAGCTTTCATCTATTTGTTACTCTATGTCGATGATATGTTTATAGCTTCAAAGAATAGAGGTGAGATTGAGATATTAAAGAAGCAATTGGCTTCTGAGTTTGAGATGAAAGACTTGGGTGATGCACAGAGAATACTTGGGATGGAGATACATAGAGACAGGAAGAATGGAAGCGTGTGGTTAACTAAAAGGTCTTATTTGAGGAAGGTGTTAGAGAAGTTTGGCATGGATGACAAAACTAAATCGGTATGTACTCCTCTAGCTCCTCATTTCAAATTAAGTTCTTCTTCATGTCCTTCCTCCCAAGAGGAACGCGACTACATGGCTCGTGTTCCATATGCAAGTGCTGTGGGTAGTCTTATGTATGCGATGGTGTGTACAAGGCCCGATATTTCTCAAGCCGTTAGTATGGTTAGCAGATACATGCATAATCCGGGTAAAGACCATTGGCTTGCGGTAAAGTGGATTCTTCGATATTTGTATGGGACAGACAGTTGATGTTGGGTTATTGTATAAAAAAGATTGTGGTCAACAATGTGTTGGATATTGTGATTCTGATTTCGCTGGAGACCTAGATAAGCGAAGATCAACAACGGGCTATGTATTCACATTGGGTGGAGGTCCGATCAGCTGGAGATCGATTCTACAATCGACAGTTGCTCTGTCTACTACGGAAGCAGAGTATATGGCAGCAACTAAGGCTGTAAAGGAAGCTATTTGGTTGAAAGGCTTGTTAGGTGATTTGGGAGTAATCCAGGAGAACATTAAAGTGTTTTGTGACAATCAAAGTGCAATATTCCTTGCGAAGAATCAAACGTATCACGTTCGGACGAAACACATAGATGTGAAATATCATTATGTCAGAGAGATTATCGAGGGCGGTGATGTGTTATTGAAAAAGGTCAATACTAAGGATAACCCATCAGATATCTTGTGAAGGTGATTTCTGGAATTAAGTTTCAACATTGCTTGAAACTAATTCAAATTCTTCGAATGTGTTGAGTTTGGAGAATTGAGAACTACGGTTGGCTTGATCCCAGATTTTGGGTACGTAGGCAGTCATAAAGATGCAGTCACTTTGGGGATGATGGTTCGTTGATAGTCGGCTTAGATTTTGACAAATCTTCACCGAGGTGGAGAATTGTTGAAAAGTCAGCACCGAATTTGGTGCTTGACTTTGGTGCTAGCAATTTGAAGACTTTTGGTAGCAAATTGAAGAAAATGGAAACAATAGCCCACAACTTTTGACACTTGAGATTGACAAAAGTTGATTGACAAATTGAAGCCACAATTTAAGGGCTGAAATTGTTGATTTTCTTAACCATTATTTTGCTATAAATAAAAGTGCAAATCAAGAGCTGGAGCATCCCAAAAATATTTGAGAGAAGCATTTCAAAGCTTAGAGCAATTCAAGTGAATTGTTGAGAGAGAGCAATCGGAGAGTGTGAGCAATTGAGAGACATTTCCTTTCAAGTGTATGTGAGAGTACTGGGTGTATTTGGGTTCTGGAGAGTGAGATTTGTTACTCAAATATTGTACTCAAATAATTGTTAGTAATACAATTATTTTTCTCTTGCTCCCGTGGACGTAGGCATAATTGCCGAACCACGTTAAATTTCTGTGTCTTTTATTTTTCTGTAATTATTTGGTGCACTTGTTTCTGCATTCCGCGCACAACATGACCATTGTCAATCGGTAAAAGAATGATTTATCCCGGGATTTGAATAGAACCACAACAAACATGTAAATTAATACAAGACAAATGAAAATTTTAGTAAACGAAAATGACTTTGAGAATAACTATAGTTGTCACAAAGACCGTCACCGGTCTTCATATGTTTGATTGTTTAGAACACTCACAAGGGCGTGATTATGAAGCCCTTCAATCGAGTTGAAAAATAGTCATACGATCTTAGGGTTATGAGTAACGAGAATTGATCAAATCCCAATGATGTAGGACATCTTCATCTTTATAGACCCATAACTTGAGCTAAACTTATTTGTTTTGGTCTCATAATATATCATTCGAAGGTTTCGACAAAATGAATGTAGATAATAGTTGCTTTATTATTATAAGATAATACACTGTCCCTAAATTTCTTTATTTGAAGATCTCTTTCTAATTTTTTGGATACTTATTGTATTTTTAATCTAGTTTTTCTATATCTTTCATTAAAAAAATCATTTTTTTTTTGGATTTTTTTTCTTTATTTCTTTTCATTCAGTCACCCAAGAAAATGAAATGGGTTCATCCGCCAAGGTTTTTAATTTTCTGTTTCTTTTTGTATTTGCCAAGGTTCGTAAATTAATTGATAAAAAGGAGTTGGCGAGTGTGACACATGAGCTTTGATGGTGCCAAGATCCATATTGTATTCACTTAACTTGATTAATTCTTTTAATTTTGTTGCTTCCCCATACTAAGTTCAAGGCCAGAATTAATACAACTTTCGACCATCGCCATTCGCCACTTGCTTCACCTAACCCTGCATACACAATAATAAAACACAATGGCTCGCGCACGCAGGTTATTGCTTGTGCTTAGGACTTGGACTTATTATCATCGATCTCTTCTTTGAAGCTAAAATTTTAATTGGACTGAGAAAAAGACATTAATCTTAACTGGGCGATTTTGATGATGCCAACAATGACTTCATCCACGATTGAGACATTTAATTAAATTTAGAGCAGTTATTTTTGATGAAGCAAGCAAGGTAATATATAACCAGCAGTTAGTAGCATGCATGTCAACGGCTAAATTCTTTAATTTGTGGATAATGCTGTGCATCTCATGTATCAATTTTGTGATTATCTATATAATCTTCATCAATTACAGCTAAGTTTCATCCCTGACTACTAGATTTAGAGATTAGACGTGGAAGAATTAATATATGTTATGACAATGGACGGTTTTTGAAATTCCAACTTGAGAACATTTCGAAATTTGGCTTTTACTCTTTTATCTTTTTTTTTCCTCTCTTTTTTATTTCCCTTTGGGTTTCGCTTTTAGACCAATCAATTCAAGATTTGGATACAGTAATATATATCAAGTGCCTGGGTTATGTCAAAAGATTCATTTAGGTATAAACAGAAGCTGTTAAGTTTTACTCATTGTTAAAATACAATATTTAGAAAAAAGTCAAACTAAAAATACTTCCTTAATCTTTCTAAAATATAAATTTCTCTTGGGGAAAAAAATTGTTCCTAGTTTCTCCTGAATATAAAACGAGGCACGGCATAAGTCTAAAGCCGGTCATCTGGATTTCAAGCATGATCTTGATGAAAAGCAATAACAATTAAGATATTGGGACCAAAGATTTGGAATTTCCAGCAAACGGTTTTCTAATGTTAATATTTTCAGGATGATTCTCTTAGAATTTTAAAGAAAAAAATCGACGTTTTAAAAATTTAATTCGGCTAGCTAATTAGCGAATTAGGTCAATCACGTCCTGATCTTGATAGTATTGTTAATTAGGATTAGATCTTGTAATGATACATGTGGCGCACCCAGTATGCACCACCAACTGATCATACTGCAAAAACATAAATCTTTCTCTAAAAACACGTCTAAACAGAGCACAACAAAATTTATTTATTTTAATAATCCATGATGAAATTAGCAAGAAAAACATGCATAGCAAAAAGTTTAAAAAAGGGCCAATAAATAATTAACAATCTGACCAATCGTATTAAAAAAGTTCCCTAAGATTGAACTAACCCCTTAAAAAAAATCAATTAAAAAATATGAAAAATGTGATAAACATAAGATTACAGTGAAATTTGGTGGATTGTATTGTAGTTTAGCTATAGCTTTCAAGGGTCTTCGTGTGGGTTTTGCCTTTGCATATATATTTGAATTTTGAACTACTCTTCATCGGGAAGCTTGCGTGGCTTAGCGTGAAGAGGTGGACTCCTACCCATTACGCCACGTCACCACTCTCGCCCTCTTATAAACCAAATTCTCACCATCCTTGGGTCATTCAAGCACAAAGTAACAAGCTTTCAAAAAAAAAAAAAAAAAACAAATGGAGGGTCTTATTCCTTTCGTTTATAGAGCTATAATGCAATACAAAAATGGAAACCAGGTGGGTTTAGGCTTATGGTATGGTGAGTCACCTTCAGCTTCTTACATGAGACTCCCTGGAGATTCTGGTCGGTTTCAGACATCTGATTTGTTTCAACATGATTATGGCTCCATGTCCATGGCTCCAAATTCTGCTGCTTCTACAAAGATTATTCTATCAACTGGGGTTCAATCTCCTGTTTGTCGCTTGACCACTCGTCGAGTTGCTGCATGATCATCAATTGATCATGACGGTCAAGAGTATGTTAAAATATTGCAGAGACATGCCTGAAGAAAGCTGAAGGCGTGGAACTTGGAACTTGTCAAATATGGTGATGGATTTGTGGTAATTGTATTTAGAATGTTATGATACATGGTTTCTATTATTATTGTTATTTTTTCTTATTTGTGGTGTTTGGTAATAAGCATGTGGAAACCAAAGGGGCCATATGCTTTGTGTTGTTATTAATTTGTTAGTGTGAAAGATCGACAAAGGAAAAAAAACTGAGCGTGCGGAAAACCCAAAAGGGATCGCATGTTTAATTTGTAATGGTGTTGTAAAAATGTGAAGTTGATATATTATGGTTAGATTTGTGTATATCATTTTGGGTTTTTTGTTGTCATGTCATTTTGGGTTTTTTGTTGTACCTTTGGGACAATTTTTTTTTTAAAGAAAAGTAAAATAAGAAAGCCAAAAGTTTTAACTCTGAAAGAAGCAAAACTTGGATTTAGAACAGAGAAAACAGAGCAAAAAATTTCTTAACATGGAAATATATCTGTCAGTGTTAGTATCTCACCATAGACACTACCAATTGAATATAACTAAAAGAACTGATCTAATCTTGTATGCAATTGAATCTTAATAATTTAAGAATAACATATTGAAGGAGCCAAATCAATCCGATTTTTCGGAAAGACTTTGCTTTCCTTATTCCCTCTCATGCCTGAGCTCCAATTGCTACCCACAAGGTCACAGTCTCATAGAGCTCAATTACTCCTCACAAGGCTATTATAAGAGGTTTTGCAGCTTTTCGACCAAAGATACCCTTATGCTTTAAACAAAGGAGAGAATCTGAGGCCTCCAGAGATTTGATTCAAGCAGCTTTCTTAAGTTCGAATCTTAAAAGAAGTGGGGGGTTAAAATTCATTTGGGTCTGCCCACCCTTATTTTTTGAAAATAGAAAAAAAAAATGGAGAGAAAATGAGAGAATTAGAAGGGTTAAATTTGGGACAGTATAAATTTAACTTGTCCATTAATCATGTATATACGAAAACCCGGGTTAGTTCGAATATGTTAACTTTATAGTGTATTCATGTTAAGCTGATCGATCGTGTCACAAATTACCACCCCTTCAGAAAAACCTCAGAAAGAGTCTTGGTACACAAGACGTTTGTATATTCAATACAATCATGGCATATATTCAAAAGAAAATATAAAGTTTGAACTTGGTTCAAGATTGACATTGGCTGAAAGAACCAGATAGTTTGTATTGGCTCATAAAATGAAGACGCTGTAGGCAAGTGGCTATCTTATGTTGCAACTATAGCTATCTTCACAGCTGCCCAGAAATGAAAAAGACTTGCATGAATTTGGGGAGGAGCCGCCATCAATGAATGTTTTTGGCGCAAGACTTGGTTCAGCAATCACTATCTGGATAAGTTTTATAAGCATGCACCTATCTCTTTCTTGTTTGGACACGTACAGATTCCCAAGCCTGAGAAGGACATGTTTATCCAAAACCAATTGCCTCTGCTGTAAAAATGATGTATCTATCGGTTGGAACTTAATTTTCTTTCACAAATTTAGAATAAGACATTCCACTAGAAGGATAAATATACGGAAAGCTTATATAACAAAGTTAGCTTTCGGATTAGCTAATCAAACATTATTCGGAGACAACTAACTCATCATCCATTTGCTCACATGTTTTCTTCAATATAAAGGTAGTACAATACTTAAGTGCATACGAAAATTATAGCACGAATAAAAAATATATTGTCTATTGTGGAAACTGAACACATTAGAGTTTTGTTTTAGGGCTTTACAACTCCAAATGCGTCTAAATACTTATCTAGCCTTGGCGCGATTTGGATGATACAATCGCTTTCTTTTGGAACCTCACTTTACCGCGGGGTGGAAGGAAGCTGAATGGAGCAAATCAAAATGAAAGCAAAATCCATCCACTTATCAAGTTAGAAAATTATCTCTGATACCAATTATAATATATTAGACCCTAAAACTAACTAAAAATTGTCCGCTTTCAGCATTTAGCCCCTCGCATCAAAATCTTTTTCTCGGACTTTATAATCCAAAATGCATCTATATAGGTCATTCCAATCTTATAAACACTCACTGAAGCAATGTGGCATGTGATGTTACAAAAATATAATGTTCTGAATTCTGAAAACTATAGTTTCTATAATTTAAAATTTCACAAGAACTAAGAATCTATATCAATTTACATAACCCATAAACACATGCCAGCATTTGCACACATTTCTGGACATGAGTATGTTCCAAAAATACGTTGTCTGGTTTTTAGGAAACCTTAACAAGCCTTCACAACATGAGCAAATTGCTTGAGTGTGCAAAAATTTGGCTCAGTCCCTATTTTATTCACAGGGGCACCCTCTTTAAGGCATTGGAACCAACAAACTTGTTCATTTGCTATGCACAAGATTAAATGTGAGACAACTTTTTTGATCTATTTAGTATAACAAGAACTAAAATATACTTTTTGTCGAAAGAAATTACAAAATTCTGCTAAAACAGAGAAGCATAACCACTCAGATGGCCTAATCACAAGCTAAATACCTATGTCAAATTCTAGATCTCATTATTTCTCTCAACAGAAATCAGAATGTCCACACTGTTGATCTTCATTGTGGAAATATTTTCATCATACACAATATGCATCTTGGCCTTAAAGCATTGTCCAAACTGTGGCCATATTCCAGTACCGTATCCACTCAGCACAGGACCAGGCTGTGGTGATCAATCTTACAAAGTTAGGTGCAATGCAGGCGCATTATGGTTTGATGCTTTCAGTGGTTCTTCTTATATGATCACATCAATCAATCCGCTAAGCCAGTCGCTAATCATCCGTCCACCTGGCCTCATGAAAAACAAGTGCATTGCTGCCGATTATCAAGGCCAGGGCCTACAACTTGACAACAACCTTCCCTTTAACGTTAGTAGCGGCAACACTGTCATGGTAATGAACTGTAGCAGTGAAATGTTGCAAAAACCATTCAATTGTTCGTCAACAAGCATTTGTCACAGCTACATAAGGGACAATCCGGTAGCTAAAGCGGCTTGTGGAGCTTTGCCAGTATGCTGTTGGTTTAAGACTGGCGGGTCCATTAATGAATATAGGATCAGGGTTCGTGCAGGAAGGTGTGCAGCGTATCAGAGTTTTGTGGATTTGGACTTGAGCTTGCCAGTTAGTAAGTGGCCTGAACCTGGTGTGAAGATAGAATGGGCATTGCCGCGAGAGCCAACGTGCAAGCTGCCGGTGGATTGTCAAGATTTATTGAGTTCAGTGTGTTTGCAGGATCCAGCAAGTGCTGGACAGAAAAGGTGCTTGTGCAAAGCTGGGTTTCAATGGGATCCCATCAATGGAATTTGCAAGAGTCAGTAAAATACACGAACTCTAGTTTTCATCTTTTGTTTTAACCTGCTTAAGCTTTTTATTAAAATCGAAATGCCTTTCTCTGAGTTTCGTGTAGGCCTGAAGTGTTCCCATGGAAAAGGTTGCAAGCATAAAAGGCCTAAAACTGCAGTTATTGGAGGTAATGTTTAATCAAGTCTTCCTTTTCCTTTTGTGGGATAAATCAGACTTACACATTTTATTACTTAATTTCCCATAGGCTTGGCTGCGGGTGCATTTTTTCTTGGAACAGTTCTCGCTATGATAAAACTCTACAAGCACTTTCATCAAAGCAACAGAGAAGTGAGTTTAACAAAGGTGCAAAAGGACATATCCAGGGCCAACAACAGTGGCAGATTGGCCAGGATTTTCAATGGTAGAGAAATAACAAAAGCAACAAACAACTTCTCCAGCAGCAATCTCCTAGGCTCCGGAGGCTTCGGTGAAGTCTTCAAGGCCATTCTAGATGATGGAACAATCACAGCCGTCAAGCGTGCCAAGCTTGGAAACACAAAGGGCATTGATCAAATTCTCAATGAAGTCAGAATTCTTTGCCAAGTGAACCACCGCAACCTAGTAAAACTCCTAGGCTGTTGTGTTGAGCTAGAGCAACCTCTGTTAGTTTATGAGTATGTCCCTAATGGAACCCTTTTTGATCGCCTTCACAGAGTCCAATCTGGGAATTGGCCACCATTGAAATGGCATCACCGTCTTCACATTGCTCACCAAACAGCTCAAGCTATTGCATATCTTCACCTACTGGCTACGCCGCCTATTTACAACCGTGATATAAAATCAAGCAACATTTTGTTAGATGAAAAGCTTGACGCTAAAGTTTCTGATTTTGGGCTATCTAGGCTTGCTGTGAATGATGCGAGTCATATTACAACATGTGCACAAGGTACCTTAGGTTACCTTGACCCTGAATATTACATTTACTTTCAGTTGACTGATAAGAGTGATGTATATAGCTTTGGAGTTGTGTTAGTGGAGCTGCTGACCTCAAAGAAGGCTGTTGATTTCAACAGAGAAGAACAAGAAGTTAACTTGGTGGTTTACTTTGGAAAGATTGTAAAACAAGAGACGTTAATGAATGCTATTGATCCTATGCTTAAAGAGGGAGCCAATGAAATAGAATTGGATAGCATGAAGGCTTTTGGGTTACTTGCGGCAGCATGTTTGGATGAGAGGAGGCAGAATCGACCCTCGATGAAAGAAGTTGCTGATGAGATTGAGCGTTTTATTGGTACTGTTTCATCTGAATATTAATTAAAATAAAAATAATATCAATTGGCATGCTTAATAATGGTGCCATAATTTTTTATGGTATTATCAGTGATAGATGTATACATTGCAAAATATACTTTAGGTTGTAGGGTTCGAAAATAAATTCTCTACTTATCTTGTCTTTACTTTATCTTTTAAGAATATTGTGACACAAGCATATCAGTGTTGGACAGTTAACTAAAGGGTCTACTAGACTATAGATCACGCACTCGCAACCATCTACATTTTACTCATTTTTCATTATATGCAAATCTTATTGAAAAGTCAAAAGGTCACATGCACGTGCCATTCAGTGGCCACTAGAAATGACAATTTGGAAGTTACACGCATAAGCCACAAAAATTGACTATTTGAAAAAGGTTAGAGCCGCATGCATGCATTTGTCTATCTTGAAGAATTTGGTTGCTGAATTAATTAACAATTTGACAACGGATTTAGTGCAACAATGTAATTATCTTGCCTATAAATAATTATGGCCAACGCCCGACACAGCCTGTGAAATGAAGGCCCATTAGGCCTAGCACAGCCCACGACACAAGCCCACTTGGGACCATGTTGTTTTCCCTCAAGCCCATGTTCTTTTTTAAGTTAACGTGTTTTTTCAAGCCAATCAACCCATATAACAACAACAACAACAACAAAGTAATAATAATTTTTATTAACTAGTAAGAGAACAATTAACATTTTATTATCAATTTATCATAATTTCATAAATATATATTTAAATATTTAATTTCACAATTAGAATTTATTAAAAATAAATGATAAATGATAAACATAAAACAATTAGAATTTTTTAAACTAAGACTTAAATTAATTTAATAAAATATATTAAAAATTTTAATTTTAAAATATTTGTAAAATCATAAGTTCATAATATTTTATTTTTTCTTTTTATTAAAAAAATTTACCTTGATATATTTTGACCCACGGACCACGTGCTAGCCCACTAATGAAGCGTGTTTATTATGTATCTTTTCTCGTGCTGTGCTTTTAAGGGACACGTGCTTAAAATTCTGAGCCCGGCCCTGCTCACGTGCTTGTCGTGCCATGCTGCAAAAACACGTATTATGCCCGTGCCGTGACTCATGTCATCCGGCTCGTTGGCCACCTCTACCTATAAATAGAGAAAAGAGGGAGAGCTTTAAATTCATCCCAAAATTAAGAGTTGAGAGAGCAATTGCAGGTAAAGCAATTTGAAATTTTGCAAGAGCTTATAACTGAGTGCTCTAGTGAGGGTACAATTGGGTTTATTGAGATTTTCGATTTTGAGAGTTTTTTTTTTACACTTTTGTAAATTCCAATTTATTAGTGAAATTATCTTTCACTCTTTGCCTGTGGACATAGGTTTTAAGCCGAACCGTGTAAAATTATTGTATGCTTTTTTACTTACATTTGTTTACACCAAATTTATATTTCCCTAAAAGTTTAGTCACCATAATATTGATAATTGCTTAATCTGTGCTTCTGTAACAAACAAATCCAACTTAAACATTTAGAAATAACAATTACTACATGATTTCCTATTGCTCAACAATTTTATAAGATATATAAAACAAACTCTTAAATTGGGTGTTCCCAAACCTGCAACTAAATCGCGACACTTTCTTGAAATTTATTCTCTCATTTTATAATTAGTTAATTTCAAAATGTATGTACATGTGCAAATATTTCATTCAACGACTGCATAATTAGCGTGTTAGGCCTCACAAAGTTGAAGACAGGCGATAGCAAGTTCCATAAATATACAGTTGTGCAAATCTGGAAAGATGTGCTGCCTTAGCAAAACAAAAACACCTCAAGAATTGTCCAAAACGGCTGGAAACTCTCTGTCTCTGCCGTAAGTATGATATAGGATATAGGATAGTTGTGTGGGCGTAAGTATTATAACTTAAACTACAAGTATCTGTTTTTGGCATATAACATAAGTTTCGAAGCTTATGATGAGACTAAATAAATTCAAGATAGCTTGCACCGTTCTGCCTCATGGTGGAGTTGAAATTTCTGTTTTTTTCTTGGTCATTTTTTAGTTTTAAGTTATTTTACTATTTTTTTTTAGATTTTTGTCTTTTTTTTATATATTGAATTGGAGCACCATTTATTTTGGATTTCTTATGTAGCTGAGGAAAATTTTATTATAAATAATATTTCAAATTTACCTATTTTAGTAAATTCATGTATTTAAAATTGTTATATAAAAGGGCCCAAAACCTTATGTTTGATAATTCAAATTTTTCTAATAAAACTTTCATTATTTGGAACCCTAATTTCTTTTTGTGGCTCATCACCTCTAATTAAAAGTTACTCATTACAATGTAAAGAAATCATCAATGCAATAAATATTATTTCTTCTTTTGCATAATCTCTACTGTCAAATTATTAATATCCTTGACAATACACACGTACTTGCAAATAAAGCATTTGTTAGATAAATTAAAAGCTATGGTATTATTGCCAGAAAAAATGGATTAATTAATTAGATTGTTATCCTGGGCATGCTTAAAATTAATTCATCAACTGGGATTTTTATTTTTTGGAAGTGGAAATATAAAGGAGACATCGAATCTTCATCTTGGTTTCGTACTAACGACATACATTGGAATCTGATGCCACAAACATAGAAACAAGGGGGTTAAAAAAAAAAAAAAAAAGAAATTTCTCGCTAGCGGCTCCTCCAAATTTCGGTCAAATTCAGCGGCGAATTTAGAAACTGGACTTCCAGGAGATAATACCATAATAAAAAATAATAATTTATAAAATTGACCCTAATATTAAATTTTGTTCATAAAATTGCCCCCACTCAGAGATAATTGTTCCAAAATTAAAGTAAATTTACTTTTGAGTGGGGTCAATTACCCCCAAACCCTTAAACGTAGATCCGCCCTGTTGGTGATCATCTATAATCCATAAGAGACAGAGATGTTCTTATCATATCAAATTAGATAGCTGCGCATGCAGTTACCCTTGATATCAGGGCTCTGGAACTTAATTAATTACATATTTCTATTGCCTAAGCACCGAATGTGCGTGTGATCATAGTGCATACTTTGAATTTCCGATTTTGTGTAAAGCTTCTTCGTGCTGTCGACGCAACAGCGATACGGATCCTTTTAGAATGCATAAACTTTGAGTTATATTCCAATGTTGGATGATAATTAATTAAACAAACGGTTGGAGCTAGTTTTGGATCTTGCTATCCTGTCGGCCGTGCGGTGCATTTTTCCAAAAAAATAAAGGGTACATAAAGAGGTATTGACGTAATTTTAAGATTACTGCCTTCTAGATTTGCAAATATAATGGTTAAAGTTGCCATTCCAATACAAATAACTAATTAGAAGTTATCAATAAGGTACATACCTATATTATAAAAAACTACATGTTAACTTATCAAGAGAAGATCTATGTATGTCAAATATAAATAATAATGTTGATTTATTTTTGTGCTGTTAATTAGTATATTGTGAAATTATCAAAACCCCCTTATTTTTTGTCAAGATATATCATTTCCCGCTACACTAATTAATAAATCACCTAAAAAGTAATATAATAAAATTAAATCAAGTGGGAATCAAACATGCAAAAGACGAAACATTCAATATTGAATTGAGTTTTTACTAATAATTAAATTAAAGGTTGTAATCACTAATTGACAAGATAAATAAAAAATAAAAATAATTATAACCATTAATTCAGTGCTTAGCAAAAAAATTAACTCATCACTTAATCTTAATCACTAATTGACATCTTATGTAATTCAACAGAAATGAAATTATTAGTTGATACGTAGACAAATCTTGAGAAGTTAGCCTTCCACGTAAGCTTAATCCTTTTATGTCAAATCAAAAGAAGCGCTTGCACAATTTCCACAATTAATTCACTTATCATTACCGTTCACTGAACATTACATATCTTCCTAAGAAATTGTTATTACCAGTTTCGAGAAAACCCAAGCCAGCTTCGTACAATGTAACCAGTTATAGAAGTACGTTCCCTTGTTCGCGCACCCCATAAAATATTATCAAATCACTTTAGTCCCTAATTATATCATAGCTAGCAATAGGCTTAATTCAAAGATACCCACCAATATGTTGCATTAATTATTAAATCCTACATTCTTATTTTGGAAAATTTTACCCTGGGAGTGCCTAATTAATGAAGAGAAGTGCGCTCACAGTTTTCATTTTCAGTGTTACAATGTTGTCATGCACAACATGCGCCTTGGGCGTGTTACGTTGCGGCAATTGTGGACCCACTCCGGTGCCATATCCGCTAAGCACGGGTCCAAATTGCGGTCATCAATCCTACAAAATCCGGTGCACCGCAGGCACATTATGGTTCGATGGTCTAAACGGATCATCCTACATGATCACATCAATCAACCCTTTATCCCAGCGGATAATTATCCGGCCGGCTGGCCTTTCCCGCAGCACTTGCATTGCTGCTGACATGCGCACTCAAGGCATCCACCTTGATGACAATCTCCCATTTAACATCACAAGTAGTAATACTATTATGTTACTCAACTGTACGGACGCTATGTTAAACTTGCAAGTACCAATAAATTGTTCATCAAATTGTATATGCCACAGCTACATCAAAGACAAAGCACCTGCCTGTATGACACCATCATCACTGTGTTGTGTGTTCAAGACTGGAGGATCGCAAACAGCTTATACGATCAGAGTGCACAACGGAGCCTGTACGGCTTACCAGAGCTTTGTGAACTTGGGCGCAAACTGGGTGCCGGGGAAGATGTGGCCGGAGCCAGGGATGGAGTTGGAATGGGAGCTGCCGCCGGAGCCAATTTGCAAGACTCCTGTAGATTGCAAGGATTTGTTGCATTCAAATTGCGTGGCTGATCCGATGTATCCTGGCTTGAAAAGGTGCTTATGCAGTTCTGGGTTTATTTGGGATCCCGTCAACGGATTGTGCCAAAGTCAGTTATCATTTCTTGCCAAGCTTTTTGTTCGTTATTTTATAAAATATTGAATTAGAAGTGAAGATGATAAATTGTAGGTACCAAAATAACGAAGGAAGATGTAGAAACAAGAAATTCTGAGTACATTTTTCTAGCGGAAATTAGTGCTTCTATAATTTTAATAATTAAACTAATGTAGGGGTAAGTTAATCTTCTCTTTTGTTTAGGTTCGAAGTGCCGGCATGGGAAAGGTTGCAAACGTAAAAAGAAAAAGACAATGTTCATTGCTGGTATGTTCTTATCTTAACCAACCATATCTTTCTATTTTAACTTGTTTCTCTCCATTACGCATCAAATTATTTATACATGGCTGAAATTTCTCCATTATCAATTATTACGGCAAAGTCTTTGAAAGTTACCAATCAATAATATCGGAGCACAAAATCTACGTACACAAACTAATGTTACAGTATTATATCATTGTTACTATGTGGGAGATTAGTATATGATTGGTTTATACTATAGATAAACTATGCCAAATGAACATAAACATAAGGAAACCCAGTTAAGGCGCAAGAATTACTTTAAATGTTAAACTGCACGCCCGTTGTGGGCTTTGCAGTTTAAAGTTGTGAAGATCCAGTAAAATTCATCAACATCCCCATATTTCAATAATTACTAAAACATTTAACATCTTAGTATAAAGCAAATTATTTTATATTCTAATTTTAGTTTCAAAATTGTCCTTGTGGTTCTCTCTCCATTCTTTTCTTATATATTCTCTTTGGATCTGCTGCTTCCAAGATGATCTGCTGTTATGAAATCAAATCAAAATGTTTTTTGTTTTTCAAAATGAACAAAAAAGGAATGCTCGAGATTTTTTTTTTTATTTATTGCTAATAATGAATATGCAGTACCGAAAAATTGTTGAACTAGATACGAACAACGATTCAAATCCAAGACCCTAACTAAGCTAATTGATCCCCCAGTTGAAACCAAAGAAACCTAATAATGATGATCAAGATCAGTAATAAACACACAAAAAAAAAAGAAATCAAACACTCAGATCAGCAATCAAACAAAGAGGACACTAGAATATTTATGGTGGCTCGGCTTCAATGTGGCCTACACCTGCTACTAAACATAGGATAATAAAAAAAATAATATCTAACTTTGCCATATTAATTTGTATGAATAGAGTTTATATAACTAGTGTCACCATTTTAGCAATTAATGTGAAAACGTGATTGTTATTTCTTCTTTTTTTAAAAATAAAAAAACTCAATAATATTTTGAATCTAGGCATGGTTGCAGCAGTGGGTGGAAGTTTACTGGCAGTCTTCATAGGAATTCTAGCATACAACAAACTAAACGAGCGCACGAAGAAAGAAACTAAAAAAAGTTTAATCAAGCAGCGTGAAGAAATGTTAAATGCCAAAACAGCTGGCAAATCCTCAAGAATTTTCACCGGCAAAGAGATAATAAGAGCCACCAATAACTTCTCCAAAGACAATCTCATTGGAACCGGCGGCTTTGGTGAAGTCTTCAAGTGCATTCTTGATGACGGAACCGTCACAGCCATCAAGCGAGCCAAGCTTGGAAACACCAAAGGCACCGATCAAGTACTGAACGAGGTTCGCATTCTTTGCCAGGTGAACCACAGGAGCCTTGTGAGACTTCTTGGCTGTTGCGTTGAGCTTGATCAGACTCTTATGATTTATGAATACATTCCTAATGGAACCCTCTTTGATCACCTACATTGTGACTTTACGGGTAAGTGGGCTCCCCTGCCTTGGCATCGCCGGCTTGTTATTGCGCACCAGATTGCCGAAGGGCTCGCTTATCTTCACTCAGCCGCGGTGCCTCCCATTTATCACCGTGATGTGAAATCAAGCAACATTTTACTTGATGAGAAACTTAATGCCAAGGTTTCTGACTTTGGGCTCTCCAGGCTTGTGGAGAGAACAGAAACTAATGACAGTCATATTTTCACTACTGCTCAAGGTACAATGGGCTATCTTGATCCAGAGTATTATCGTAACTTTCAGCTGACAGATAAGAGTGATGTTTATAGCTTCGGAGTGGTACTGCTTGAGCTATTGACCTCAAAGAAGGCTATTGATTTTAACAGAGAAGAAGAAAATGTGAACTTGGTGGTTTATATGAAAAAGATTATGGATGAAGAGAGGTTGATGGAAGTTGTGGATCCTGTGCTGAAGAAAAGAGCTACTAATTTAGATTTGGAGACAATGAAGGCACTTGGGTTACTAGCTGCTTCATGTTTGGATGAGCGGAGGCAGAATAGGCCTTCAATGAAAGAAGTTGCTGATGAGATTGAGTACATTATTAGTATTGCTAAAGGAAGAATTTCTGAATCCTAGTTCTGTATGAACTGCCATGGGTATAAAATAATTGTTGCTATGATTTAAAGTGAAATGTAGCAGCCTCTTATGAACTGTATATAGATTGGTGTCCCAAGTTTTAATTGCCTAAAGTTTTCTTGTTTGTTGAAAGAAATCGGAAACCGAATCTTTGATAAATTAAATCAAGCATCACATAAGTCGTTATTTTAATATTCAGCTGTCACTGAGGCCCTTGATAACTTCGAATAAAAATGACCTAAATCTAAAAACCATAAACAATAATAAAATAATATAAACTTCTTTGGAATTGAATTATCTAATTAACGTCTCTCAATAAACTAACTGAAAAGGGCAAAAAAAAACTATTTTGACCTTGCTGGAGCCCATTCAACTGAGAGGATAAGGTTATCATAACCATAACCATTAAGCTTGTTAATAGCTCTCTCAGCATCTTCCATGTGAGCAAAATTGACAAAACCAAATCCTCTTTTGAAACCACTCGGGCGATCCACGGCCACATAGACACGAGTTAGCGGTCCAAATGCACCAAACAGTTCGCGCAAGTCTTCTTCTTCAGCGTTCTCTGAAAGGTTACTGACTTTAACTGCATTTTCATCATTCCTGTTATTATGTCTCATTGTTGACGAGGATCCACCAACACTGCTATTTCTATCAGCACCAAATCTTTTGCTTGGTGGGATATAACTACCACTCTTGCTGATCCCAGAACTAGAAGCGGAATTGGCATTATCCATCACTGTCTTGTCGTTGAAATTCAAGTCTTCAGAATGGTTCGTAAGGTCCTTGTAAGGACACCTAGCTGTCCAATGGTCACCTTTTTTACCACAGGTCCTACACAGCATGAGAATGGCTCCCTTGTTTCCAAGTTGCCCTAAGGATTCTTCTGCCGTTTTGCTTTCCTTTGCTGTGCTTCCTGTTAATTTGCAATTTCAACAACATTAGAGAACTATTACATACACAGAAATTTGGGGTTCATAGATAATTCAATATGCAAAATACTTTATCCAATCTAGGACAGCCTCCCGGAATTATTGGATTTCTTCAATACATGTCACCCAATTAGAAAGCATAACCATAGTCAGTATGTCTTTGGTAAATAAAATCTAGGATAAATTAATCAGAATAGAACACAAAGCAAACAAGTATCAATTAAATCTTTTCCGTATAAACTAATAATACAATCACAAATAATTTTATAAATGCTAGAAGTCATTGAAAAAAAAAATCTAAACAGAGCAATGAAAAAGTTATAAGTAAAGCATATAATACCTAGAGGCTTAGGTCTCTCAAGAAAAATCTCTTCGGTAGAAACCGCAGTGAGGCTTGCACCAACTTCGTCATCAACCGCTTCACCAAACTTAGCCCATGACCTCCGGCGCTCAAGAACTTGCTTCTTCTCACGCGTTACAATCTTGCGGACCCTTGAAATCGTAGTTACCTTAACCATCTTTCCTTGGTCATTGAAACTGTAGTCAATAACTTTCCTGATGCCGTTCTTGTCCGGCCCTATTACTTGGGTCGGAGGCAGAAGAAATTTGAGCTCCTCACCACCGTTATCTTCTTCTTCAGCTTCAGCAAGATCCGACCACTGCGGCTTCTTTGGCCTCGAAGGTAAACCTTGGTTTCCAATTGCCATTAAGCTAATTAAGTAAAGGGTTATTGTACTAATTGTTGAAGGTTTAGTTCGTTCGTTTGTTTCTGTCCTACTAGTTGTGGCTTGTGAGACTACTGTAAGAGTAATTATATTTTTACGAGAGGAATATGATATTTAAAAGCTCCTTTTCCTAGTAAGGATAGGACAAGAATTTTATAATTATTTATATAAAAATTATATTTCAATGTTGCTTTTCATAGTAAGGAGAGGACAAGAGTTTTATAATTATTTTTATAAAAGTTATACTTCAATGACCTTTTAATGTAAGGAGAGTCCCTGTAATAATTGATATTTCTTTTAAGCTGGAATGAATGAACTATTATTACATGTACAAGCACTTAATTAGATTAATTTATATACATGTGTATATTTTAGATTAAAATGTTGGAACTCAACTTTTCTAGAGACATAGTTCACGTGCATGTATCAATATCTAGTTTTAATTAAGAGATAAACTAGTTATAATACTCACATATTTTTAAAGAATTTAATAATGATATAGTTAGCGTTTAGGGGGGGAGGGGATTTCACTAGGCTATGTGTCACTTCTGGATTAGCCAGAGGTCCCCCTCAGGAATATGGGCCCAAATGTGTCCTTGTTGCGACTTTAACTATGGCATTGACTTGCAGAATCTGTGGCCCTTTTTGGAGCAGATTGGTCTTGATGGGAGTGGTGGCGTGGGAGCAGATACTGTTAAATGAATAAAGGGGAACTTGTACTGATGACTTGGCGTTGATACGACTGTGGACCAACAAAAACCCTAATTGTGAACTTGACTATTGAGATGGTGTTTAAGGGTTTTGGTACCTAGAAAGTTGTGATTGTAGGGTTCTCGCTGTGTTTCCGGTACCGGAATTGATTCTGGAAGCTTTTGTGACTGACTTAACCTAGTAAGGCCGTCTATACTTAGTAACGAATGTGCGGTTCGAAGGCCTTAATGGGCTTGATTAAAAACATAGACTTATTCTTAACCAAGGGAGCTGTTGTGGAGATAAATGAATGATGATAGATGCTATTTTAGTCATGTGCGGTTTAATGTATGGGTTCAATGGTGATTGTAATCGAAAGAGGTAGTCTCCGTGATTAATGACGATTGCAGGCTGCAAGGTTACTGTTTATGGTTGAGAATTATAATGAATTGCATGTTGGGTTGCTAGCGTGAATCGTTCATGCGTGAAATAATAAATATAATTGTGATCTTATTCCTTTCCGATCCGATGATAAAAAGATTTAGAGATTGTTTGTTAAATGTCTGAAATTTAAAATTTTATTAATTTCATATCTGCTCTAAAATATGCTTGTTTGTTTTTTAAAATTTATATCTAATTTTCAGAGATTTACATCTGAATGAAAAAAGTAAACTTTTATAATTTTCATTTGAATAGAAAAATATAAGAATGACAAGTAAATATTACATTACAAAAATATCTCTTTAAAATAACTTATTTTTCAAATTATAAAATCTAATCCTTTTTTTATTTTAATTTACAAGGAGATAAATGTCAAATAACCAAATTTAAGATTTTTTTTATCATAAAAACAAACAAGATGCCACTTATATTCAAATATTAAAAAAAAAATAAACATGTCATTTAGATTTTCGTATTTGGACCCATTCAAACTTTAGAAAAATTTAGATCCATTCATATTTCAGATAAAAAACAAACACTACCTCTATTTCTTCTTTGGATAAGATTATGGTTATCTCAATGACAGGTTTGTCCTACTTAATTGTCAAGTAAAGTGGCTGAAAATTAGTGTAAGACTCTAAATCCAACACGTACGGTGCACGGGACGAAGGAGGTTACTAACAAATCAAGATTTTTACACACAAAAAATCTCAAACTAAGATTTCTCAAATTTTTAATCAAACAAAATTCACAAATCTATATGTCTAACACTAGATAATCTCTCTCAAAAATATAAATATAACAAAAGTCTCAAAACTTCCCAAAGTACAAGTTCATAAAATGAATAGAATTAAAGGGAACATGAGTTTATCCTTGGCTTATTCAATTAGAAAATAGAAATGAATCTTTAACTGTAATGATAAGTACACCCCTCAATAAGATACTTAATCTACAAAAAGTAATGACGAATGGTGAGTCGTCAACTTGATAAATAAAACTATTTCTAACACACTAGGCTTATCGATACCAAAAATATTATAAGCCTTCTTTTTATCAAAACATATATTATAATTCATAATATGATGTGTTACAATAAGATGACATAAGGTTATAGTAATTCAAAATATCAGAATCATAGTTAATTATGAAAGCAAATAGTATAGCATTTATGCAAAAAATAAAAGGTTAGCTTATGTCACATAGTATCACATATACTCCCGGTGACCTACCCAGAAACAAAATCAAAATCAAAATATTGTATGCATGCTCAAAACAGAAACTCAGTACTAGTCTAGAACATATATTTATCATATTATGCAATCAGAATCAGAATAACTATGGATAATGAGCCAAAACATTCAAACTAACTTTTCATATGTAATAAATTGTACATGGCACTTTGCACTATATGTGGCATTTCGTAGCGCTTTCGCCCTTGAGAGGTGACCCCTATATAGTCTTAAGAGGTAACCCCTATAAAATCATAAATAATTTAAATTGTACATAGGCATAAAACATTCGTATTAGATTCATAAATGTTTGTAACTATAATTTAGGCTTGCAAGATATCTTATGAACAAAATTATAAAAAGGTAATCATGTAATAAAATAAATTATATATTTACAAACATTTATAATATTTTGTTGAAACCATAAGAATAACATAATTTTCAGATTTGAAAACATTTACACAAACTAATTTTGTTATGAAAAGCAATTACTTTTCAAAGAACTATAAAAACACATGTACTTATAGTAGTATCAAAATAATCATACTTGTCTGGTATATCAGAAATAAAGTTACTTACCTTGATAAAAGCAATGTTCTAAACACTCTTCTAAACCTTTAACAGCCTCAAACATTTCCAATACCTTAAACAAATACAAGTTGTAACCATTAACAATTTATTCTAAGAACCTGATTTTCTAATTCATATTCATACAAGTTCAATTCTTAGAATTTTAACTCTTAATCTAGAAATCAGAGCAACACAATAATTTGTAGAACTCTTAATCTAGAAATCCATGAGTATCTCCCATAAATTTTTCAAAAGGATCCAACATCAAAAACATTTTCAAAACTATTTGTTTCTTGATAAATTTGAAATTGTCTCACAGTGCCTTAAATGGATAATATAGATTCTGAGATTTTTATAAAATTATACATAAATTAGAAAGTTATGAAATTAAAACTAACAAGCATTAGACACATATAATAACCTCCATTTAAAATTTCAGAATTTTTCAAGTTCATTTGGCCTTACAAATAAGTTTGTGAATCTGGTTGTTCTACTAGAATCACAGTTTTCCAGAGCAATAGTGTTAGATTAAAAAATCCATATAAAATTGAAAAACAAAGTCAAATTTTGCGAAAGAAAATTTATTCAAGAAGCCCTACATGTCTAGTTTTCAGAAAGATAAGGCTCTTCTCAATAATCATTCATAAGATATATGTTTAATTTTAAGAGATTTATGCTGTCCAAAATTGTTTAGTGTGTTTATTGTCTCCAGGATTGATTAACAAGACTCAACAATAAATTAAAACCCTAAACACATCCTAAATCATTAATAATGGCCTGTAATAATATAAAACCATGCCAATAAAAACCCTAATTGAATGATAGAAATACATGTGGAGAATAGTGAGAGTAAAACTTACCAATTGTTAAGATTTTCTCCTAAAAAAAGGTTTGAATCCTAAGGTATGAATAAGGAAGTACTGAGTAGCAGAGAAAATATAAAAAAATATTGTGGACTTAGGGTTATAAAGGAGGGAAAAATATAAATTTATAGAGAGTTCTAAGAAACCCTATTAGGTTTTGAAAAATATAAATCTTTTTCAAAATTATCCCATGAATAATCTTTATTAGTAGGGTAATATTGCTACTTATAAATTCTAATAAAACAAAATTTCTATAATTCAAAATTCAAAGAAGTTTTGGAGTTACAATTACGTTGAGTTTAGGGTGAATTAGAGCTTTTGGAAGCCTTAAGTGGCCAAAGATTGCTGCTCAGTCAAAAACACTAATTGTGCTTAGACTCTAAGTCTCTAATATAAATCTTCACACCATTGGGCAATATTGGCTTTTCCATGGATTTCTATGATTATAAGTTCTTTTAGCCCTTTATGCAAGGTATTCCTTACATGCGAAATACCCACAAATAGGCTTAGCTAAAGATTCAATGCACATTTAGCCTCATTTATACATATATGTGCCTTTCACACCACAACTCATAGTGGATATCTTAGTATGGTGGCTTGCGTTCACCATAAATACATACCTTATGATTTTGTTTAATGGAAGGAAGTGATCGAATTCATTATAAATACTAGAAGTTTGTCAGACAAGCTAGCCTTAATTAATTAACTAACAATTTTCATGTACAGTTGTCAAATATGGCTATCGAGAGAGAATAGGCTAACATATCTACTAAATTAACTTGAGTGTTATTTGATACCTGAACAACAAGTGTACATGTAAATTGTTAATAGCCATATGTTAGCCTATTCTCTCTTGATAGCCATATATTCAAAAATTTATTCTCACAATGCCCATACACCCTAAAACGCTCTTGCTAATTAAAGTGTGAATCACTCATAATATGTATTAAGTTCCTTACATATTTGAGCAATGTGGGATATTACAATCCAACGAACAAAATGTGGGATAATATAGCTCACATTGATAATATGAACATAAGAGTACCAATATTAGCCATGTAGTCATAAAATTTATGAGAAATTTCCTCACTCATATTAATATCCTTTTTTGTTTCTTTAAAACAAATAGAATGATTGAAGTTAATGTGTATTTTGTTCTATTTGTTTAAAAAAAAGTTGTGTTCATCATTAAAATTACCTTTTATAAAATATCATTTAAAATTTGTTTTTTTTTTGTATATAAAAAATTTTGAAATGTTGGAGAAAATTAATAAACAGTAATAGATTTGCAAAAGTTAAAGTTGATAGTTATATTCATCAAATTCATAAGCACGCCAGCTCATGTAAAGAGCAATGGTATATCTTATTAGAAAAGTCAATTACCTAAACATTAATAAGATCAAGAAAATGACGAAGTTCGAGAATTATGTAGTTGGGTTACTCCAAAGTCCAAGCCTGTCACTAGCTGGAAGCCACTAACTTATGGTCCAGTGACTGCAGTCATCAAATCCTTTTCAATTGACTTTAGTTTACTCTAGCTCCAATAACAAACTTTTATTTATTCCCTAAAAGGATCCCCCTAAGTTACCTTCGTTGTATCTTACTGTCATCTTCGGTTTTTATCTTGTAAACCCTTATTCTTTTATTTATCATCTTAATCTTATTCTTCCATCATTTCTACACCTATTTTTTATTCTTTCAAGTATTTTAACTATTTCCTTTAACATATATATATGATTATCAAATTCATATAAGTCTATAAAGTCAGAGTATATATTTTCCTCATTATTTGTTAAAAATTCTCTTTCCTAGTTTAATAAATAATTTTTTTGATTTAATAAATTTATATATGTTTCTACTTTATTTTTCTATCCTAATAACATACTATCTATACAATTGCTAAATTGTTGTATTATATTTACAGCTTGCTGGTTTTGATTATTCATTGTGCCTATGTCTTATACCAGCATATTAGGAATTTTATCAATTCATCAATAAATTTCATTTGTTTTATGATTACAGTTTCATTTTGTGCAGTATTTAAATTAAACCTTTCTCTCTGCTCTTGCATTAGATCTAATTCTACGTTTCTTATATGATTTTTAATGTTTTTAATTCTTTTATTTCTTTCTTTTGTTCTATTTTTAGCTCACAAAGAGTATCAACTATTTTTGTTTTAGGGTCCATTCTGGATTTCAAAGATCTTTGAATTTTATTGGCTTTGATACCATTTCGTGTGTGTCTATGCGTCTTTAAACTAATAAACTGATAAACTGAAATTCAAATTTATTACAAATTTATATTTTTTAGATAAAGAATACATGGTATTGTTAAACCAGAAAAACAACAAATCAAGTTGTCCTTTGAGCTAGTAGCTCGCATTCTCGGGTGTCCAGCCTATATACTCAATATCTTTAATCTTCACCATAATTTGAATTATAATTATATTATGAGATTAATGATCTGTTTTCATGTTCTAAATAGCTTTTGATTATGTCTATTGTTTCATCTATGGTTAACATTATTATATTATGTTTCAAATCATCTTTTTCAATCTTCTTTATTATTTTTTTTCTATTTCAGGAGGTAATCCTATAGATTTCACAGCTACTAAGTCTTCTACTCTTACAAAATCATGTTTAGAAAACATATATGAACTTTGTTTATCTCATCAAAGATTATAATCTATTATCATGCTATAATTATTATAAGTTATTGTGTATTTTGGTTTATCATTACTTCTTTTGAACTTATTAAATAGTATTGATTCATCTTTTAACAAATATTGATCAAATAAATTCAGAATTTAAAATTCTCCTCTTCCACATATCATTTATCAAAACCATCAACAATCTCTACCAATAGATAAGAGGTTTAGGATTATTACCTTTTAGCTTTCTGGTTTCATTATTCCTCGTTGGTTTTCTTCCAGTGACCTGCTGTTGTGCAAATTTTATTGAACTCGCAAGTGCACGAATCTATTGTAGAATAGATTAACGGTGACGAGTGTCGATCCCACGAGGAGGTGGATTTTAATTATGTGTAGAATAAATTTTCTGAGTTGGTGGTTGGATTTAAAATGAAAATGATGTAGGTTATCAATTAATTTAAATTAAAGTGGTAGGAATAAACTATTAAAATGAAATGCTTGGATCTCCGGATCTGTCTCAACATGCACCATCGGCTTAATATTCATTATTAGTACCAATTAAATCATGAAGGGGGAACTTCCACTCATCATGAACCACACTCTAATAGATATGGTGCTAAGGGCTTCCCGTGCCAAATAGTAATAACCTTGCCTAGGGAGGCGGTTATTCCAAAGATATCCGCATAAGATTATTACTATCCTGACAACGAAACGTCAACACAACCACATAAATTAAAGGGGAAGGAAAAGTAAATTTACCAAATTAAGCCCATGGAGCATGTTGAGACTTCACCTTCAACCCAAGCTTGAAAAGAAATTAGCCACTCATAATTTAACTAGGGGTAAAATGGGAATTTTATTAAAATACGTAGAAAATACAAGATGGAGATGGAATTAGAGAAAATGGAGTCCAAAAATGGATTCAGGGGTGTCAAATTAGGGGAGCCCCTTTTATAGATAAACCGAGTAAATCATGGCCATCGGATTAAAACAATTTGGGCGCCAGATTGCGCCCGTGGCAAATTCCTATTGGATGGAACACATCATCGTGGGCTGTTATTCTGTGTATATGCATGTACCGTATACACGTTTTTTCCATCCACTAACATTCTGCCACGTCACCGGTCAACATTTTTGGTCCATAAGCTCGTGACACGCCATCGCCAACGCCACGCGTCATCGATCAATGCCATAAAGCGGTCAATGCCACATCATTCGTCCAATCAAATGCCGCCACGTCATCGTATAGTGCCACGCCATCGCATGCCACGTCGGCAAAGATACGATACATGTGAACAAAGTCTGCGAATGAAGACGATTATAGCATGCGATCGTATATATCAACCGTATCAGATGTGTGAAACGAAATGATCAGTATATGTGAATGTGAGCACCATTTTTCTTTTATGCTCCTCCTAAGGTTTTCGATTGTCCCGAGTTCAAAAGTCTTTGTCCGTTTTTCCATCCGATCTCTCGTTTATTGTGAAATGACCATGATATCTCCTAAAATACATAAAATACTTAATTAAAATAAAACATACATAATTAAATTACTGAGACTTAAAGACATAAAAATAGGGATGTTAGTGAGACTTGGAGTGTAAAATGATGATTTTCTCCATTATAAATACACACTTTCTAAGACTCAACACACCCCCAACTAAATTTTGCTAGTCCCTAGCAATTTGAGCTCAAAACTGATTTTTTTTTTTTTTTTTTTTTTTTTACTGTATTTATTCAATCGACTAATGATAACAATCAAATAAAAGTATAAGCATTATCTACATCTAAAGAAATATCATTCCCACATCAACTCTCTACATGAATCGGTTTAAAAACTTTGTCACAACTTCAAGAATCTAATTACTTTTAAGAATGACATGCAAACCCCAAAATCTCACCTAGTAGTAGTGATACTCTCACAAAGAAATTAAACCCAAAATAATCACTCCAGGTGAATGGTAAATTGAGTGAAAATAATAAAGAAGAAATATCACAAACTCTCACCAAGGTGACAAAAATATGCCCGAACACTTAAAATATTACGATTTTAATTTAAAAATCGCTACTCAAACCAATACATTCATCATCCTTTTTTTTTTTTTTTTTTTTTTTTTTTTTTTTTAGTATGCATTCGCACATCTTTTCAACCCATATAACTAGCTTATTTATTTCGTGACTATAGTTCCCTAAAATCAAGAAGACTTTTATTGTGACGTAACGTAAGCTAGGACGTGGCTAACAAAAAAAGATAATAGGAAAAACAAAATATATGTTTGAAAAATTGAGAACTTTGGAGATTGTAAGGTGCTTTTCACTTGATTTTATTATTTTTAATTTTTTTTTTTTATTTTTATTTTTATTTTTTTTTTTTTTTTTTTTTATTTGTAAACATTTTTTTTTCTTTTGTTTCTTTTTCTCTTTTTTTTTTTTTTAGCACCTTTTTTTTTATGCAAAATTGTCTCTATTTTCAAACATAAATGGGTGGTGAGAAATACAAAATATAAGGTGATACTCCACATTGGAGTGGGACAAGATAATAGGTTCAAAGAAAGAAAAGTCTTTATTTTTACTTTATTATTATTATTATTATTATTTTTTTAAGGCTCAAAGGTTAACTATGGATACATATTAATAGGGTTGGCTAGAAAGGCTAAACGGACCAAAGATCATGGCGCTTTCATCTTTTAGGGTTAAATAATCTTCCATATCTACTAGTTAGATAGATCTTGAGATGTGTGAACACACTTTATTTATTTATTTCTTTATTTTTTTTTTTAATTTTTATTTTTTTTTCTTTTTTTTGAAATTTGGAGATAATGTATAAAGAATAAACTCAAAAATTCGAATGAAGAATGGGCAAAAAGAGGTTACTCTCCAAGAAAAATAACTACTCAAAACTCACTTGGAAATTATTATGACATGTGCATTCTTTCAAGAAACTTATATTTGTCTCCAACATCAACATGTGAGAACAAACATGGTGTAACATAAACTAAAGACCAAAGATAATACAAATACTAAAATTTGAAAGTTATCACGCCATCTAATTATGAAAATATCACACAAAATTTCTTTTTCTTTTTTTTTTTTTTTTTTTTTTTTTTTTTTTTTTTTTAAGATGCGTTTCTAGAGTTACTACACTCCATATTCAGCCATCTTCGACTCAAAAATTTAGCCACAGTTAGTTTCTACAATACAAAATAGTAAAAACTACACCAAGATTGAGATATTCCACAATTGTCAACTATTCCCTCCCCCCAACCAGAACGAAACATTGTCCTCAATGTTGAAAGAAAATAGGGTTTAGAAGACATCACCTGAGTGCTGTATCACAGAAGAAAATATTTACAAGCGGAGAGTTAAATCTAATTTGTACTTCTTACTACTTTCCATCATTACCATCATTAGTTGGCCATTCCAAAGACAAGAGTCTTGGGATCCGGCTCAGTCATAAGCTTGTAATGATCAATTAACTCGTTAGCGATGAGCACAAATAAAGATTTTTTTCATTTGTGAAAGGGATGAAATGGTTTTTTATTGCATGGTTAAGAAATGCGATGAAGCCATCATAAAAGTTATTGACATTTAACAAACCGATGGGTTTCGATGAATGTTCGATGTGCCAAGATGTTAATGTGATTAGTGCCTCTAGTTGCAAGATCTCCTGGTAGGAAAATAAAAGCATCGGATGATTTAGCATTTCATTATTCTTTCTTGCATACCCGAGACAACTAACTCTTCTCCAGGTTGGTGAGTCGGACATACAGCCAACGGTTTGAGGCTTCTTGGGATGATGCCTAACACTTGGCTCCTCCGAGATAAATGACTTCGAGACTAGTTTTGATAACCCTCGGTCACCTCCTCCATAAACCAGATGCAAATTTCTTTCTGCTATGCGTTGACCAAGATCGATGGCTGCCTCAACGAACTCTTTATGTTTGCCATAGTTAAATCCAGAGAGCACACAAATGTTCTTGAATTGTTTATTGGGAGTAGCTGCCATTGGGATGCTTCTCAAAAACAATTTGTGAGTCGATAAAGAAAAGGTCATATATCAAGGATCTTGGTGACAATTGTTTACAGCTGTATAGGAGGTAGCAGGTCTATGTCAATTAACGCGTAAAGCACATGGCTCGAGAGTCAAAAAGGAAATAGTAAAAGAAAAAGCACTCAATTATTAAAGACAATAATGCAATTGATAAAATAACAGTGAAATAAAACAACAGTAAAATAAAACAACAGTAAAAGGATATTTACAGGTAGTTGTGATTGTGGCTCACATCTTCCTCTGGTTTTACGTCCAGAAACGGCTTGAACGCCCTCTATGGGTCGAGGATAGGCTTCCCATCCAGTTTTCTTATAAATCGCAAACAGGTCGTTTATAGTCGATTCCCAAGACTATATCGGACACGTTCTTTCTGAAATAATGGCCATAACTGGAGAATTGCTCTTTGTACGTATCCACTGGGATGCGTTTCAAGAGACAAAAGGATATCATCCAATGACTCTTTATTCAAGCCATCCCTAATGAATTGAATCTTATCTTCCCTATTATCAGACATCATTCCGAAAGAACAAGGTTTTTTATCGCATTTCATCCTGGCACACTTATGACAATTAACATGAAGTTTTTTAGCTCTTCTTTTTCTTGAGTAGTTTCCTTTACCACAACCAGGCATGTATGCAATAAATTTAGGAGGTAACTCACCTGCCAAACGTACCTTGGCCTCGATTAACCAACGGATGTCGGCAGAACGTTATTTCTCATAAGCAATCGCATGCGTTCGGACCGAGCTTTATAGATCGTAAGGAGGGCATTCTCGAGGAAGTGAAGGAAATCGCTTGTGAAGCTTTGCTAGAATCGCGTTTAATCCCATACCTTCTTCTCAGAATATTAGTTATTATGGGAAACTAAAGTAACCGACTTTGATTGTCACGGAGTACCGTTATCCGCCACTTAACCGGGGTAACAAACTAGAGAACAAAGAAAAAAGAAAAGAAAAGAAAAGCAAAGAAAAATAATAATCTCACAATTGTCCTCTTATTGAGTTTTCTTCAAGTTCGATTTGGGTTTCGTTGATACCTCCTCAATTTCTTTGAGTTGTCTTTCTAGATCTTCAACGTGGGATACCAACTCTGGAGGTTGTAGCTTCCAAATATGATGCGTTTTACAAAATCGTATCTGGCTTATCAGATGAGATTGTACACGTTGAAGTTGTCTGAGAATGTTCAAGAGGAACTGTCTAGTTGAGGAACACATAATTAGAAGTGATAAAAGAAAATCTGAATGATTAAATAAACACACTTTCACAAAAATTTAAATCACCGAAAAGAAGAAATAAATAAGAAAAATTCTTAATTTAAATTTGGTGGGTCACTCAAATCTATTTCTGCCTTTTTTCACGTGGTTGGTACTTTCTAGATATGGCTTCATCTTTGACCATTAACTTTAAAAATTACACCGTTCTTTGGATCCTTAATTTTAACTCGCTCCATATGAAAAAACAACAGTGGACTATAAAGGGACCACCCATCGATAGCGTAACTTACCTGGGAATAAAAAAGGCGAGAATTGAATAAAAGTACTTTCGACCTGGTGTGAAAGATTTTCTCATAATTTGCTTGTCATGAAAGACTTTCATTCATTGTTTGTAAATCTTGGCATTTTTGTATACATCATTACGACTTTCTTCAAGTTCTCGCCATTGTGATTTTCTTTCTAAGTTAGCTTGCTTTGCATGTCAAAGTTGAATTTCTTCACGCCCAAGATGCACAATGCTCAAGTTTCGGTGGTGATTCGATGATGGACTCGCTTTTCTCTTCTCACGATGGTACTAGTTGTTCTACTCTTGACTTCCATTTGTTAATGTCCATGGATGGTCTTTGAATCAAGTAGGGCATTAACTTCATCTATTGATCTCAATATCAAAATTCAAACCAAAGTGAGTTAAACATGTTTGTAAAGGGTCATCACTAAGATTTGAAAGAAAAGTATTATCAATTAATTCTTCAATTAAATCCACATCAACAATTTCATCATCTCCGCATTGGGAGGTTGTTTGGCAATGTTGAAGATATTTAGCTCCATCGTCATATTGCCAAAGGACAATTGCATATTTCCATCTGCATTGAATGTGAGCATCGGCGATTTGCCAAGAAAGGTCGTCCTAAGATAATGGGGATCCGCTTTTTGAATCCTGACCTGGTTGAGTGTCAATTACAATGAAATCAACAGAAAATAAAACTTATCTACCGTATAAGACGCCCTCCACAATACCACGAGGTTTTTTCATGGACCGACCGCAGTTCGTAACACTACCTGAGTTGGGTGTAATTCTCCCACCCAAGTTTCATAAATACCGAGTAAGGCGAGATTTACACTAGCTCCTAAGTCCAACAAAGCATTCTCAATTGTGTGGTTCCCTATACTACATGAGATAGTGGGGAGCCCGGTCTTTATATTTTAGAGAGAAGTTTGTGTTGGAGTATAGAGCTCACGTTTTCTCGTTAAAAATGCCTTCTTTTGAACATGAATGTTTCTCTTTTTAGTACAAAGGTCTTTAAGAAACTTGGCATAAGATGGCACTTGTTTTATAGCATCAAGCAAAGGGATGTTAACACTTACCCGTTTAAAGATTTCAAAAATCTCACTTGTAGATTTTCCCTTTTTCGCTTTAGCTAACCTCCTGGGAAATGGGGCTTTTGGAACGTATTCTCGCTCGGTTGGTTTCTTCTTTCTCCTCCGATGATGAGTCTTCTTCATTTACCGATACAATTTGAGTTGTTTTTGAGTACCAGATTCCACTTTGTTGTCGACTTCTTTTCCTTTTCGCAAGGTCATGACGGCTTTGACCTCTCCATGCCGGCTTGAGGTGAACTCGTACTTACTTCATGCACTCCTTTAGGATTAGGCACTCGGTTGACTTGGGAATTTTCCTTTCTCAACAAATCATTGCCAAGTCCGAATCGACGAAGCAAGTTGTCCCACCATTTTCTCAAGGTTTGAAATTGATTGGGTTTGTGAGTTGAAACCCGCTCTCATCTCATTTCGTAGTTCATCAATGGTGTGGTTTTGTTGCTCGATTTTGGAGTGAATAAGATTCTTGAAATTTTGAAATGCATCCTCCCATGGTCTAGGCCGAGAATGGTTTGGGTTCGATTGTATGGTCTAAATGGTGGTTGAGAGGCTTGAGGATTTTGAGGAATTGGTTGCCCGGTGGAGCCGAGCCGTTGGTCCATTCTTGGAATCCTCGAGACCATAAAAATTGGGGTGGTCTCTCCATCCGGATTGTACGTGTTGGAGTAGGGGTTGTAGTTTGATGGCTTTCTCATTACGCCTATGGCATTGGCTTGATCCGGGTATGAGTCCTGGTCATGTGGTTCCGCTAATTTTAAGCAAATTTTATTAACGATGCTATTTGTCGGGAAAGACCTTCAACTATGTCTTTGACTTCTTTAATTTCTGAACTTGGCCCGCCAATATGAACCTCATTTACTCCCTTAACTTTTCTAGTACTCCTGAGTGAACGACTCCGTTGTTGGGAATTATCCGCTTGTCGCTGGAAAAAAATCCCAAATCTCTGATGCACTTTTTGACATTAGCTCTCCTCCACTTGTTGCCATTAGCCATTCTTGCACATTTGGCAATAATCCCTCCAAAAAGTATTGGCATTGGTGCCATTTTTCGTATCCATGATGTGGACACTTTAGGAGTAGCCCATTGAATCGCTCCCATGCTTCGAAAAATTGCTCGTCTTCTCTTTGGGTAAACTCAAATTTTCCTGCGAATAAGATTGGTTTTATGTCTTGGGAAATATTTATTCAAAAATTTTGTTACCATTTGTTCCCATGATGTAATGCTTTATTAGCGAGGCAATGATTAAACCATGAACGAGCTCTATCCTTTAAAGAAAATGGAAATAATCTAAGCTTAACATCATCATCCTAAAATTCTCATATTTAAAAGTTTGACAAATAAGCATGGAAATCATTCAGGATGATTATATGGATCTTCATTTTCTAGGCCATAGAACGTTGGGAGACAATTTAGCACACTAGGTTTTAATTCAAAACTCCTAGCAGCCTACATTTGGTATCGTATGCATGATGTGTCTTAAGTTAGCTAAGGACTAAAGTAGTCCTTAAATGGCCTCTCTTTGTGGTCTTTGGTTGCAAATCCATTTCAAATTTATTTTTAATTGTAACGTGCTTTGTGTGTGCGAAGTGTTTTTTCTAATTCAAAGTCTATAGGCTCAAGATTAGGTAATTGTGACCTACGACCATGCATGCAAATGGGACAAAAAAATGATAACAAAATTAATAAAGATAAATAAGAGGGAGAACTTACAATACTAACCTTATTACGTCTTACAATTTTGTTATGAAAAAGACTCAAGTCTATATATATGAAAAGAAATTACGTGAAACAAATTAAAATAAATTAAGAGGCGGTTGAACCCGATTTCACAAAATAAAATAATAATAAAAATAAATAAATAAATAACAGGAAAATTAAATTACATAAATTTAAAGAAGAGAGGCAAAGAAAAGAAAATAATACCTACTTCAAAATTTAATTCACTTTTTTTTTCTTTTTCTTTTTTTTTAATAATAATAAATAAAAAAAATATATTACAAGGAAACAACTAAAATAAATAAATAAAAAGAGAAAAAAAAATTCTACAAATTAAAATAACTTACCTCCCCGGCAACGGCGCCAAAAACTTGTTGTGCAAATTTTATTGAACTCGCAAGTGCACGAATCTATTGTAGAATAGATTAACGGTGACGAGTGTCGATCCCACGAGGAGGTGGATTTTAATTATGTGTAGAATAAATTTTCTGAGTTGGTGGTTGGATTTAAAATGAAAATGATGTAGGTTATCAATTAATTTAAATTAAAGTGGTAGGAATAAACTATTAAAATGAAATGCTTGGATCTCCGGATCTGTCTCAACATGCACCATCGGCTTAATATTCATTATTAGTACCAATTAAATCATGAAGGGGGAACTTCCACTCATCATGAACCACACTCTAATAGATATGGTGCTTTAGGGCTTCCGTGCCAAATAAGTAATAACCTTGCACAGGGAGGCGGTTATTCCAAAATAGATATCCGACAAGATTATTACTATCCTGTCTCACGAAAAAGTCAAAACAACCACATAAATTAAAGGGGAAGGAAAAGTAAATTTACCAAATTAAGCCCATGGAGCATGTTGAGACTTCACCTTCAACCCAAGCTTGAAAAGAAATTAGCCACTCATAATTTAACTAGGGGTAAAATGGGAATTTTATTAAAATACGTAGAAAATACAAGATGGAGATGGAATTAGAGAAAATGGAGTCCAAAAATGGATTCAGGGTGTCAAATTAGGGGGAGCCCCTTTTTATAGATAAACCGAGTAAATCATGGCCATCGATTAAAACAATTTGGACGCTCAGATTGCGCCACGTGGCAAATTCCTATTGGATGGAACACATCATCGGGGCTGTTATTCTGTGTATATGCATGTACCGTACACGTTTTTTCCATCCACTAACATTCTGCCACGCCACCGGCCAACATTTTTGGTCCAATAAGCTCGTGACACGCCATCGGGCCAACGCCACGCGTCGGGCCAATGCCATGTAAGCGGTCAATGCCACATCATTCGTCCCAATCAAATGCCGCCACGCCATCGTATAGTGCCACGTCATCGTCACGATGCCACGCCAAAGATACAAGATACATGTGAACAAAGGTCTGCGTGAATGATTATCGTGTCGATCAGTATATATCAACCGTCATCAGTATGTGTGAACAAGATCTGTATATGTGAACAAGTACCATTTTTCTTTTTATGCTCCTCCTAAGGTTTTCGACATCATCCGAGTTCAAAAGTGCTGTCCGTTTTTCCATCTGATCTCTCGTTTATTGTGAAATGACCATGATATCTCCTAAAATACATAAAATACTTAATTAAAATAAAACATACATAATTAAATTACAAGGGACTTAAAGACATAAAAATAGGGATGTTAGTGAGACTTGGAGTGTAAAATGATGATTTTCTCCATTATAAATACACACTTTCTAGTACTCAACACCTGCAGCCTGGTGGTCCTCTCTCCCTTCAACGGCCTCCTACCTAACACGGGAACGGCAGACTTGAATGGCTTTATTGTATGGATTTCAACCTTTTAGGATTAGTGATTCCAATCGACCTATAGGTTCCTTTACTCTTTATGTTGTGTTTATTGTTTTTGGTTATTGATATCCTGATATGGGATTTAGAAATGGATTTATTTTTCCATCTGTTTTTGTGAGATCAGATAATAGTTGAATGTAAACAGAATGATAGATAGAATGAAAATCTAAGAGGGTTTGAAAGAGTCTGAAAGTGTTCTCTTTCCTCCTCCTCTTCGTTTATTTATATTCTTTTCTCAACTTGTATTACATCATGGATTACATCATTCTCTATTATTGAAGAGAATCTTTTACTTTTATGATTACAAACTTTTTCTTTTTATCACTAATCACGGGTTCTTTATCTATTGTGTCGGTCATAAGCTTTTCTCTTTTCTTTAACAATCTTCTTTGTCTGCATAATCTGGGATATTATCTTCAACAGTCTCTTCTTTTCTGTGTTTATGAGAGGTGACCATCTTTTTGGCCACAGGTTGCTTTAGTTTATTTCCATCAACTTGCATGCCTCCTGAAGTGTATTAGGGTTTGATGGGAATCTCATGGTGCTTATTTCATTAATAAATTCTAATAAAACATTTGAAGGTGTACGGCTATCTTCTAGTGTGAGAAGGATAAAATTCTGAAACCTGATGATGGTCCGAAAATTTCTTTTGCATAGATCTTTTGCTATATTCCAGATAGCTTTTATTCCTTTAGCTCTTCGGGTTTGGATCCATTGTTTATTAAAATGTGGAACTTTGGTGTATTCAGTTCCAATATCTATTTGCATATTTCTTGTAACATGACCAATAGTAATCATAAAAAAGGCTTGGTATTCTATATTATTATAATATTCTGGGCTAATTGTATAAAATTTTAGGTATACGGGCTTTTTTCTGGCGAATTTGGATATTTCTTTAATTAATAATTCATCTAATTTTGCTAATTCTTTGAGTTCTATGTTGGGATATACTAGGTCTAGGTATCCATATCGGATTAATTTTTCTATTTGGATTGGATTTGCTCCTCTTAAAGCTAACATTCTAGGGTACTTATTTTTTCCAGGAGCTCTGAAAATAGTTTCTTCGTGGGCAGTAGTAGAATACACCTAGGTGGTGAATTGTTTATAATCTTCTTCTTTTGAGTTTAAAGGTTCTTCTTCTTCAAATGGCTCATCGAAATGATTTCCTAGTCTTATAAATTTCTTTGGTGTAACTTCTTTTGGTGGTTCTAATTCAATCTTTATGGTTTTCCCACTGTTTATTGGATCACTAATTGGATTTTGGTGGACGGGTCCACTACTGCTTCCGATGTTTATTGGCTTCAATTCTATCACAAGATCACTGGCATATGATTCTAATAGTTGTATTCCTTTTTCATGGGATTCATATGCTTCTTTCAAATAGTTTATGGCATCGATCATGTCAGAGGTTTATGACCTCAATTTGTTTATTTCTGTGTATATCAAAGATAACTATTTATTTAAATCTAGATTCATGACCCAAATTCTATGTTCCTACTCAAAAAATCTACAAGAAAATTATCAAATCCTCTGATATGAATAATTTTGAAATTATAATAAGATAAATATACTTGTCATCTATGTAATCTTCTATACTGAGGTTCATTAGGAAAATTCTTATAAATTAAAGAACTTACCTGAGAATTATCTGTTTCAATCAAAAAAAATTTCTGTAATAAAAATAAAGAAAACTTTTTTATTCCTTTGTATATAGCCAAAAATTCTTTTTCATGTACATGATAGTTTATTTGAGCTTAGTTAAATGTTCCACTGCAGTATCTGCAGACTTCATTCAAATCTGTTTTTAAAATTACGGCCCAATGCAAGTCAGATGCATCTGTTTGTACAATTAAATTATCTTTTTCGTTTGGTAATTTTAATCTTGGTAAATTTTTACATTCTTCTTTTAGATTTTTTACTACCTAGGTATGTTCTTCATTCCATCCTCTTGTGTTATTTTTCCTAAGTAATTTTTGTAAAATGAGTTTCTTTTTAGACAATTCTTTTATAAATCCTTCTGCATAATTTAGACATCCTAAAAAATTTTGTATTTGTTGTTTATTTTCAAGCTTATCACGAAAATTTATAATTTTACTTCCTATATGATTCTGTAATTTTATTCCTTCTTTATCTAATATCATTCCTAAAAATTCTATTCTTTTATGTTCTATAATTGCTTTTCTTTCTAATAAAACTATTCCTTCTTTAATGCATATATTAGCAATTTTTTTTAAATGGTTTCTATGTTCTTCTAATGTTTCTAAGACTATTAATAAATCATCAACATATACTATAATATTTTTATAATTTTTAAATATCAAATCCATTCTATTTTAAAATATTTGAGGTGCCTTAATCCAAAAGGCATTACTATCCATTCATAATGTCCTTGAGGGGTACTGAATGCTGTATATGATATACTTTTTTCTTTCATTTTTATCTGCCAAAATCCTAATTTACAATCGAATTTTGAATAATAAGTTTTTCCTTTTACTAAATTTATTAATACTTCTTTATTTGGTAAAAAATAACCATCAAATTTTGTATATTTGTTTAATTCTTTATAATCTATTATCATTCTAACTTTTCCTCTTACTTGTTCTGATCTTTTCCTAACCATGAATGCCGGGCTATTATGAGGGCTAATACTTTTTCTTATTAATTTTAATTCTAATAATTCTTTTATTTGTATTTTAAATTCTTCTCTATCTTCTTATGTGTACATCATAGGTTTTACTCTTATGATCCTGTCTTCTATTAATTCAATCTTATCTCTAGGATGTTCTGGTTTCCATAAAGTTAAGGGATTTTCTTTATATACTTGTTCAAGTTGCTTTTTTATTGTCTCTAAATGTATACTATATATTTTTCCTTTCTGTATTAAATAGTATTTTTCATATTTATTATCACCATGCTGAGTTGGCTGAACTCTGTATGGTTTAAATTCTCTAGAAATTTTTAAAATGTGATTGCAAATTATTTTTAATGTGATCATAAATGTTGTTTGTTGATAATATTTAAATTGTTGAATAAAATCATTTCCAAGAAGTATATCACAATCCATTTTGTCGTATTGGAATACCTGTTTTATTTTTACTATTTTACTACATAATAAAATTTCATAGTTTATTAATGATTTATTAACTTATTGTTTATCTCTTGTAATTCCCATTATTCTAAGTTTTCCATTTGTTTCCCATTTATTAGATAAAAAGGTTTTCATTATTGTTATTTCACTTCCAGTGTCTATTAATGCACAAGTATTTATATCCCTTTCTATTATGTTTATTTGGATGTATACTGACATGGGATATTGTATATATGCTTTATTTAACATGTTTCACATAATATTTTTTGTCCTTCTATTTGCATAGTAATTTTATGTTTTTTCTATCTTATAATATTCTAAATTATTTAAAAAGTTATTTCCTAATATAATATGTTTATCAGGATCTGAATCCATGGATGAATCTATAAAACATGGAACTATTATTTTAAACTCTTCTATTATTATAGGTACTTTAACTTCTCTTTTACAGACGTGTTTATTTCCATTGAAATCAGTATATTCATAAGGAATTTCCTTTTCTTTTTCTAGTAATCCTTTATTTTTTGTAGGGTTTATATAATTGTGACTAGTTCATGTATCTATAAATATAGGTATTTTTATTATGTAATCTATCCCATTAAAATATTGCCCTAAGATTTTGACTACATTATTATTTTTTAAAGGTTTATCTATACTTAATCTTCTAGAAGAATTTCCTCTTAAAAGAGTTTTTCCTGCAAAGCTTATAGGTGTAATTGAATTTTCATTTTCATCATTTATAAATTCTTTTTTATCATTTATTGTCAATTCATAATTCATGGGAATTTTATATTCATCCATGGATGGTTCAATAAGAGTTGCTACTTCTTCATATTCTTTATTGATTTCTATATAAGGTTTATTTCCATATACCTCTCCATAATTAGAGTTACAAAAACTATATAATGCGGAATAGTGTATTGTCATTAATCTATTTCCTTCTTTAATTAAATTTTTCTTTAATAATTTAAAATGTAGACTCAGAGTTTCATCAAGATTTTTATCTTTTATATGTATACAATATCTTGGATGACATGTAAACATTAATTTTGTATAGCATAAATTTCCTTCTATGGTTCCTAAATGTCCTATTTGTGGATTATGAAATCTTTGATTATGTAGAGATAATACTATAGGACTATCTATACCTTCTTTGAATAATGATTTTACCAATATTTGTATTTCAGCTAAATATACATATTGTATCTTTTTCCTTGTTTCTTCATTTTTTATTTTTCTTAATGCTAAATCTATAGTTCTTTTATTTATAAGACTAAATCTTATATTTCCTTCAGCTTGCAAAATTGTTACGGCTTTTTCTTGTTCATAATATTCATGTAATACTATTCTTTTCCTTCTAAATATATTTCTTAGTTTATGAAGTAATCCATACTCAAGTGGTTTTTCTATGTTAGTTTTTAATAGTTTGTTATATTTTTCTCTATTAAATGTTGCTACTAAACTATATCCTCTTATATTTTCTTCTTGTTCTATTTCATTTATTTCTTCTAATTCTTCTTCTATTTTATTTTCCTCTTCTTTATTTTGACTCATCATCCGTTAATTCTAATGCTATATATACCTCTTCCCCTTCATAATCAGATAAATTATCTATTTTTATTAATTCTTGTCTTATATTTTCAAAGTCTTCTTTTAATATTCTTACCTTTTTCTTTGTGCATTCTGTGCTTAAATGTCCTATTTCTCCACATTTCCAACATTTACACCTTGTTTTATCAAAATTCTTTTGTCCTTTATATTTTTTCTTATAATATTTTCTTTATAGTTTTCTTTATTTCTTTTTGAAATTATTATATTTTTTACATTTTTCTTTTCTCTTGAAATTATTTCCTTTTCTTTTACTAAATGTATTACATCCCTATTGGGTAGGCATTTTTGTTTTTTCACAACATATATCTCCTATATTTTTGCTTTTCTTTATCAAACTTCTCTGAATACAGATTTCACTAAGTTTTTTATTTAAGAATTTTATTCTTGATCCGAGTGTATCTGAAACTGGGTTAATCATTTTATATTTATCATATTCGTTTATAAAATACATACCCCAAGGATATGGTAATTTTAAATAGTACAAGTTTTTGTATATTAATTGATCTTCATGGCTATAGAATTGTGAATAATAATATTTACTGAATTCACAAGTATATTCTTTTGCATAGCACATATTACATATAGTTAAATTTACTAGTTTCATTCTTTCATTTAATTTCTCATTTATTAATTCTCTTTCTCTATTTTCTCCCCAGCCTTCTCCTAAAAATTCATTAGATATATATTCTATCATTTTTTCAATTCCTTCTTCTTTGCTTTTAAGGAATGCTATTTTAGTTACATTTTTTATTAAATTATGTATTTCTCCACTTAAACCTTTCCACCAGTTAAATACATTTCCCATAAAGCTTGCTATTAGTATATCAGTGAATAAATTTACTTTTTTTTCTTCTGTTCCTACATTCCAATCATCTCTGGTTCCATTATATATAAAAAGTATTCTCATTTGTAATCCCCATTCTATAGGAGCTTTTTGTGGATTTATCTTACAATCTATATTTAGGAATACTCCTACAGTACTTATTGGTTTTAAATCACTATTATCTAATTTATATTCTCTCCAAGGTTTGTTAATATGTCTATGTTTGTAAAAAGGTTTTTTCTTTCTTCTTTCGTATATATGCTTGTTACTTGATTCACCTATATTAGGTTTCATTTCTGGTCCTCCACTTACATTCATTCTTATTTGGTATTCTTTTTCAAATTCTTCTAGATCACTTAAGTTTATTTCACTAAATTTTTCAGTTAGTATATCTATATTATCATCTATTATTCTGTGTCACTTTCTGTTGCTCCTTTTATTTCCATTTAATTAGAGGGTGTCTACTGATATTTTCTTTTTTAATGTATGTTACATTACTTAACATAGGGATTGCCTCCCTAAAATAATAAAAAGTTAAAAGCTTTTATTTTACATTTTATCCGTCCGTCAATTTTTGGTAAAATTGTACTTATATATTCAAAATTGTATTTATATATTTCTATTAAAAAGAAATTGAATAATTAAATTACAATTTTTTAAAATTAAAATGATATTAATTTTTTATTTTTAATATTTTAATCATAAATCTTTTAATCAGAAATTTTTTTCTTTAATGCTCTGTCTCATCTAACAGCCCAAAGCAACAATATTATCAACCACTTTTATTTATTCTTGCAAATCCAATCACAAATCAAAAACCCATTTCAAATATCTAAAGATTTCTCTCAAAATCTAACAAAGATCCAATCTGCTTCACAATTAGTTCTAAAAAAACAACTCTAATCAATACACTCATACCTCAGCTTTCAAATTAAATCAGTAATTGAAAATAACAAATAAAGAAAAATAAAGAAAAGAAAAGAAAAACAAAGGAAGAGCTTTTACCGGTTAACTTGGAAAAAAACCATTTTTTTTTCAAAAACCCTAGTAGCCACGCCATTGCCACGGCCATCTCTCACCACCGCAATTTCATCGTCAAACAACTCGCCAGCTATTGCTGGCCAGAACCCAACTTTCTTTTGCCTTTGATTCGCCAGGGCAATGTCATGCAAAGCCTCCAAATAAGGAGTTCCACCACCCATTCGCTGCTGCCAAGCCAGCCATTACTGCCAACGGCAGTTCACTATAGTGTGCAATGAGAGGATTCTAGGTGGTTTTTGGTTGGGGTTAACAGAGAAATATTTGTTTAGTGAATTTTTTTATATGTTTTATGAATTAAAATAGAAGTAAGAATTTTCATCCAAAAGAAAATAGAAAAAATAGAAGATTTAATTTAAATTTTCAAAGAACCCAACCTAATAAATGACAAACACTAAAATTGTTTAAGGTGTTTTACTAGTAACATCATCTTAGCCATCTAACTAAAAATATGTCAAACCTGAGGGAAAAAAGTGAAGCTACGCTTCTTAACCCATAGTTGAAATATTCTATCAGGATAGAGGCTTGACTAAGTCAATATTAATGAATTATTAAAAGTATTAGTTTTTATGAGACAAATTGAAGTTTTTATATTTTTTGGGATAAATTAAAATTTGTAATTCTAACTGAGGACGAATTGAAATTTACCTAAATTCAAAATTTATCAAAAAGAACATGATCCAACATCTTACAAAAGATATTTTCGCTAGATATCTACTATGATCCGATTCAAACTATTTAGTGGTTATTCTCACTAGATTTAGGTCAAATCAAATTTAAACAAATAAAATTCATATTTAAAGAAAGATTGGGCTAATAAAGGTTGAGGCACATTTTTTTATTGTTTGAGACATGTGATATAGCTGAGGTAATTTAGCGAATGAGTTGAGGTAATTTACTAGGTAACCTGAGATTTTCTGAGTTTGGAATAATACAGAGAGCTCTATGGAACTCGCGGGAGTTAATTTAGAAAGTTGACATACGCAGCACAAGAAAGCTTAAGAGATAGATCTGGTAAACTCGAGGATATTGCTAGAGTTTATTCGAGGAATTCAGAAGAGCTGTTAAGATAATTTATGTGAGCTCATATATGAAATGTGATCTAGACATAAAAAACATAATAAAAAAAAAGAAAATAACCATCAACAATGAAAGAACACACAAGATTTTATATGGTTCCACTTTTTAGCCCACATCCGTAGGAGTAACTCATTTCCAATCTATTATATAAATAAACTATTACATGATTTGTTTTACAATATCAACAAAACCTCATTAAACGTTATTTATGGTGAATAATAACATAAGGAGATGTAGGTCTTATGCAAATTAGAGAGTTCTTTTAAGAAAAGATAAAGGAAAAAGTTTCTTCGAGAGATGAGGTCGTCAAGATCTTTTATGAAAGTGTAAAAAAAAAAAAAAAAGATGAAACAGCCTATAAAGAAATCATGTTTGACAAACAAAAAAAAGGGCATTTTCTTGTTTCTTGAGCCGAATTTATAGGGTAGATGCCATGTGCATTTTTATTTTTTTTGCCACAAAGATTTTCTAGTGGTGTTGCCCTTCTCAAATGGGACAATTTTCATTTTTTTCTGTTATTTCACTTGGTAATGACCAAATAAACTTAGTAACAAGTAATTCCTCTAGCCCTCATATGGCATGATCCATGTGCGGATGTTGGTGCGGTGATTCTATTGCTTTCCACAGGACAATTGAAGAGCACTGAATTGTCTTTTCCTCATTGCTATACTCAATTGATTATTATTCTATTGGTCCCTTGCTTTTAGCCTAAATGACGAAGATATCTATCCCCTTTTTATGGCATGCAATCTATACACATGAGGCCTCAACTTGTTATTTTTCAATTTCACTTTTACCCCTTATAATGGACAAATTTATTTAGCTATCCTCTCTATTAACTAATACCACTAATTTGTCTCAAAATATTCTCCTTTTACTTCTTTTTTTAATTCTGATGACGTGTACATTGATGCACTGAAACATTACCTAAATTCTTTAAGCCCTCTTTAATGTTTTCATTTTATAAGGAAAAAATTATCTCCACTCAATTAGCTGATACTTAAGGGAGAATTGAAACTAACCTTCATAAAGTTCTTATGAAAACTTGAATCCTTACTCTTGTCATTGTAATTGTAAAGGTTCTCTCATTAAATTAAAGATCCATTGGTATATTCTCTTTTTACTTAAAAGTGTTGAATTTTTTTTTTTCATTCTCTAGTATCACATGTTACTTGCTCATTAGTTTAAATCAATGACCTAAATTTATCCAAAATAAAAGATAATATGTTAAAATTTTGTAATGATACGTTAATAGTAAAATTTACATTAGGTTTTGAATTCAAAGTGGATTGGAAAACATCGCCTACTCAACAGTAAATACTACAAGGTATCATTATCACCCGAACTTCAATTGTTACAAACACAAAATACATTCACCACGAGTCGAGTTATACACCCGCAATACAATTAAAACACACTTATATTATTATAAAATTGAAATAAAAAATTACCTTATAACACTCTTTAATCTCACCAGTCACACGAACGAAAAGAATAAGAGTCATGCTAGCATAACGCCAGATGCGGACGCGAGACGCCAACTCGCCAACGTCAGGTATCGAAAAGTAATAATAATAAAAATTTTCTCTCACTTGATTTGTAAATTTGTTCGCCTGAAAGTCCGACCAGTCAACGCTGATCGAGCCAAAACACACTCTTTTTTGTAAGTCCATCTCTTAATGGATCTTACCGCTTGCCTCTCACCTTCTAGATCCATTCCTTAATTTTGGATTACAAAATTAATTATTGTGAATTCGTTTTCTTTGATTTTATTTTAGATTTGCTCCTTCTGGCATTATTGCCAAGTTGAGTTTCTTTTTGTTCAATTGAAAACATTCTGCAGCGGAGGATATCAGCATGAAGGCACTTATTCTTGTCGGAGGATTTGGAACACGATTGAGGCCTTTGACCCTCAGTGTCCCTAAACCGCTAGTTGATTTTGCTAACAAACCCATGATATTGCACCAGGTGGGCTTCATAAAGATTTTCTTTTCCTGTTAATGTATAATTTCTATGCTTTGGTTTTTTTTTTTATTAGGTTGCCATTGGTCATTGTAGCAGTTTTTATTTTTGCCCATTTTGTTATTTTTCGGCTGTTGCTTCTTAATCTGTTGTAACTGTAATAAGAAGTTTATTAAAGTGTGATTTTTCTATCTGGAAATCTGAATATTTTACTTGGATGATTATGGTATGGGGTTATTGAGCCGAAAAGAATGTTAAGGATGATACTTTTGAGACAGTTCGAGCTCTATGTCGATATGCTAAAACTTAAGGATTGTAGGTTTGTGTTCTCTTTTGAGTAGATTGAAGCTCTCAAAGCCGTTGGAGTAACTGAAGTGGTCTTGGCCATCAATTATCAGCCGGAGGTAACATTAAAAGGATTTGTTGTTCTATGCAGTTATTGTGTTGATAATGATGAATCATTGTTGTAATATGCTTTTGTCGTTTCTGCAGCTTTATCACTGTTATTTGTTTTGCAGGTCATGTTGAATTTCCTGAAAGAATTTGAGAAGAAACTTGAAATTAAGATTTCCTGCTCACAGGAGACAGAACCGCTTGGCACCGCAGGTCCTCTTGCTTTAGCACAGGATAAATTGATTGATGATTCCAGTGAGCCTTTTTTTGTTCTCAACAGTGATGTTATAAGTGAGTACCCATTAAAACAAATGATTGAATTTCACAGAGGCCATGGAGGGGAGGCTTCCATTATGGTTACCAAGGTAAACTAATGCCAAGATTCTAGCACTTTTGTCACTAAGCCATTTGACATTGTACTAAAAGAAATGTTGTTTCTGTTGTCAGGTGGATGAGCCATCAAAATACGGTGTGGTTGTTATGGAAGAAACTACGGGGAAAGTTGAAAAATTTGTGGAGAAACCAAAAAAATTTGTTGGTAACAAAATTAATGCTGGAATTTACTTGTTGAACCCATCCGTTCTAGACCGGATTGAACTGAAGCCTACCTCAATTGAGAAAGAGGTCTTCCCTGAGATTGCAGCAGAGAATAAGCTGTTTGCTATGGTGCTACCTGGGTTCTGGATGGACATTGGGCAACCAAAGGATTACATAACTGGCCTGAGATTGTATCTGGATTTCTTACAAAAAAAATCATCATCAAAATTGGCAACCGGATCCAACATTATTGGAAATGTTTTGGTGCATGAGAGTTCTAAGATTGGAGATGGATGTCTTATTGGACCAGATGTAGCCATTGGTCCTGGATGTGTAATTGAACCTGGGGTTAGGCTCTCATGCTGCACTATAATGCGTGGAGTTCGAATCAAGAAACATGCTTGCATTTCCAGCAGCATCATTGGGTGGCATTCCACTGTTGGAAGGTGGGCTCGAGTGGAAAATATGACGATCTTAGGTGAAGACGTTCACGTGGCTGATGAAGTTTATAGCAACGGGGCTGTTGTCCTGCCTCACAAGGAGATAAAGTCCAGCATTGTGAACCCGGAGATCGTGATGTGATGGAAGTTCAATATGTTAATATCCTTGGTTTGGTTTTCTCCTAGTTTTCATTTATACAACAATTTGTTTTTGGGAGCGTTTGGACTACATCACCATTGTGCTTTTCATCTACTGCTGTCTGACCAATTCGCCACTGCTTTTGTATGGCCGGTTGAACTAAATCGTCATATTTTGCTTACACTTCAATCATTTTTGTAATGTGCCTTCATGTTCTTGTAATTATTACACGTGAGCATTCTGCAGTGTGCAGTTTGTACCATGTTCTGTCCGAAATTATTTCAATGGTAACAAACAAGTTGTAAAAATCATACAGCACAAGTCATCCGTTTATCTATGAATTGCAAGTAACATGCTTGGTTTATGTGCAAACAGAGTAGAAGCATAACCCATTGGCTACACAATCCATATGTAGGGCAATACAAAATGTTCAGTAACACACTAAAATGGAACAGAACGCATGGCAGCAAGAAGTGATGTTGACAAAAGATACTGTAACTCAACAGAGAGTTCTAAAAATTTCCAAAAAAATTACGGTAGATTATGGAGAGATAGTAAAGGAAGTATTTACATGTCAAACAAAAGATAAGAGTATTTATATGTTGAGTAGGGGGCAGCAAGAGCTCTGAGTTGTCTAAACTGACGCTAAGATCCAAAACATCACATGAGATGACACGGCAATCAGAAGCCAGGTGATGAATGCTAAAATCACTGAAACCTCAAACCCATGGCATGACAGATGATTTTGGGGCCTGCAAAAATTCAAATCTTTTGCATAAAGAACTACAACCCCAGCTGATGAGCATGCAGCCGCAAGTGATAACATAGCCGTCACCTGCATATTTTGAACTATAAATTTGTTACAACAATTATTGTCTAATGTCAAATCTGCAAAGCAGAAAAATAGCAAAAAGACACATGGTTATGTTGCATCAGTTCTCTCAAACCGTGTAGGTAGTTTCTGTGGAGGTTATAGTCAAGAACTGCATGACATAGTAGGCATTATTATTATACAACAAAAGACCAATCTCACACCCGTTTTGCCAAAGGAGAGACAATCTCATTGTTTAGAATAATTCAATGTCATTTCAGCCTTCAGATATCATATTTCAAAATTTTTTATGAAAAGAAATGATGGAATTCCAAAGAGACACGCTACATGTACAAAAACAAGATTTGAAGAAAATTAAGGGGAAATGAATTTCAAAGATTGGAAACCTAAAAACTTCTAAATCATGAAACAAAACTTGATATTAGAGAGAGCTTTTGCACAGATGAGTCCATGTACCATTCTCAGATTAAGTTAATACTAAACCAACATTGTTTTTAAACAGATCCACAGTTTTTCTTTTTATCTTTTCTTTCTTTTTTTTTCTGGTCGTAATAATTTCCTGTGCTCCCTCTTCCTCCTCCCTGTTTAGATACTAGGACTTCATCATCCCAAACATGAGGAGGATATACTAGAGAGATTATCGTCCCCAATCAGGAAAAACACGAATACAACTAGATATAAAGACAATACGATGATAAGCAGATATCTGAAAAATGATAACAGAAGAAATTTGCAAATATGTGGTAACATGCAAGAATCTGATTTATGTGAAAAGCCTTTACATTTGGAAACAAAAGAAATTAGAAAAGAGTCCAAGAGACAAGTTACATACCCAATCGCCTACAACAAACAAGCTGACTAGGACTGGATTTTGAAGGTCTCGTTTTCTCCTTAAAGCGTAAACATCAAGACATGCTAGTCCAAAGCTCCACAGCATTTGAAGCCCCATTGATGCAATCAAATAGCTGAATCACAGGATACAAAGACACATGATAAATTGTCACAGAAAGAAACTAAACATTTATATGGCTTATGCAGTATGTGATAATAAGTCAGTTCGACCTGCCTGACATTACATATCTTTCAACCTTTTGGAACCATTATGCAGTTCTTGCATTTCACTGAGGTGATGGCACATGCCCAACATAATATATCAGTCTGTCCAATTATCAAATGTTTGCATCTCCACTTCAATCTCCAAGACTGAATTGCATACGATACACTTGAATATGGTTCTTTAGTAATCAGCATTAGAAGACATGCTTAACTTAAGTCGAACAAAGCTTAACCAGCCCCAAACATATTAGGCTGGCCACAATAGATAATCCGATTCATCCACAGTTTGCTTAGTGAAATAGGTACTTCTAGTGACTCATCAATGTTTCATCCCAAACAATCCGTTATGATCACGAAATAAAAACATTGAATCTAGACTCTTGTCAACTGAATCTGTTCAGACCCAGTTCGGAGACTCAAAGTGTTGCTTCAAACAAAATAAAAACATAAAAATTTAAAAGGCACAGAAAAATGAAAATTTACCAGAAAGCAGTGTAGCTAGAGAAGCCATCAGCAGAGGTCATGACTCCAATAGAAGCAGCAGCAAATCCACATTGCCCAATCCTCAGTATCAACCCACTCACTGTACCCGGACTCCCTACTAACTCCTTCATTCTCTATTCCTATCTCTATTTCTCCAAACAACCAGGCCCTTCCTTTTTACCCAAATTTAGGACCCAAAAAAAGGAGAAACCCTAGATTGAATTTCTCCAAACCGCCTTCATTCCATTTTTTAACAAATACCCACTATCCCGATTTAGCTGAAGTTTGAACTTTGACGAGATTGAGCTCAGATTCTCATTTCTTCACCATCTTTTTTTTTTCCACTCTTTATCTTCTGGCGATTATAATTTCTTAAGCTATCGAACCTTTAGCTTTAAGAATCCCTATAATCGAGTTCCACTTTCGCATTAGAGTATAAATTGTAATTATATCTTTCTATTTCGTAATTAAATATAGCGGTGATTCTATTTTAAAGTTCGTTAAAAAGACAAAGGACTGTCTCAGTTGAGTCAGCCTACGTCCATTTCTTTCTAACTGCGCAATAACATAAGGGTCCATGACCTTTATGATTTTCACAAATAAAGATATAGTTTATCGACTGTATCAAGTAGATACTTACCCCAAATAAGATGATTAGGGGTGTTCAGAATCCAATCTGATACACTCAATTCATTCGATTCGTAAAAATCTGAAATGTGGATTGGATTGAATTGAAAATTTAAAAATCCGTAGTTAGTGAATTGGATATGGATTTACTTCTGTAAATTTGTAAAAATCCGCGAATCCACAAAAAAATAAGAAATATTTATTTAATTAAAAAATTAAACTTGTAATATTGCATTTTTTTTTTTTGCTAAGAAACAAAATATTATAAAACTAAAAGAAACATATACAAGGAACGGAAGGACTACAAAACGACAGAGAAAGGACGAGAAGTCCCAAACTAAAAAGAACACTAAAAAATTACACAAATCAAAATATCCCAATACCCCAAAACACTAACTCACTAAGAATGCATTTATTTAATTAAAAAATTAAACTTGTAATATTGCATTAGTACTTACTAATAAATAAATAAGTTAAAATATAGTTACATTAACATCATAAAATCTTATCTGATAATAATATAATATAAAAAATAATTAAATCAACAAATATAATTTCTTAAACAATTAATTTTTATATACTGATCTAAATAAATGAGATTTTTTCTTTTGGGTTATATTCAAAACTTTGAATGTATTTTCAGACTTTATTTAAACAATTAATTTATTTAATTCTCATTTAATTTTAAATTTAATTGGTAGAAAAGTTATTTTTAAATTAAATTTTTTTTATTTAGTTAGTTTGCGGGTTGAATAGAATTAAAAATTTTTAACCCACAAAAAAATAGCTAAATGGTGAATTGGATATAATTAGGTTAAATCCACGTCCGATCCACAGATATATGAATTAGATTTAGATTGAATTTCATCAATCTGTGGATTGGATTAAAAATTTATAATCCATTAAATCATGTATCAGATATAAATTAATTCACCATCTATAAAATCCGATCCACGAATACTCGCGAATACTCTTAAGGATGACTAAATTGGCACCATGGTTTGAGCGGGTCTGGCCCTTCTCTCTCTCTTTCTTTTACTTTTTTTAAATATTAAATAATTAAACTATTTTTAATATTTGTTAATTCATTTATTATTAAAAAGTTTATAAAAATAACAAGCAACCATTCAATCACTTCTGGCGGCTGCAAGCTACTGTCCACGGCCATTAGCAACCAATCATGGGAGTCCATGAAGCCAAATTTGGTATATTTGGAATATTCATCGTCGATCATGCAACTATTATTGCCAAATAAGGTCGTTTTGTCCAAAGAATTTGTTGAGAATAGTCGGCCAGTTTAACTCGCCACTGGCGATTGGAAGCAAGTTAAGAGATACTGCCATTGCCATCAAGAAGAGCATATGACGCCTGATCTAATGGTGGCGGTGTCTTCTAAATCGCCACCTCTCACCGGCAGTGATTTAAAGAAGCTGACGATTGCCAACCCTTTTTCGGGTGAATGGAATCTTTTTGGGTGATAATCTTTGCATGATTGGGTAGATATAGCGACAAGGATTGCCACGACACTAAATTTGACTTCAACAAACTTTGGTGACTTATCACCGGAGAAAGTTAATGGCGGCGTATGCTACCGGCGGTGGAGGTTCTTATTTTTTAATATTAAATTAATATAATTTATTTAATAATAAATAACAAATAATAATATAAATATTTAATTATACAGTATATGCTTTACGAAATATGATAGAGATGGTAAAAAAGCCCAGCCCACCCTATTTTCAAGAAATTTGGTCTGGGGTTTTTACATAAGGACTTAGGTAAGAGCTCAAGAAAAAAAGCAGATCAAGCTCAAGCTTTTTAATTTTTTTTTAAAAATAAATTTATAAATTAGAATAATAAATTAAAATTTAAAAAATAAAGGAGAAAAGGTAATTTAATTCCCTAATTTATATATTAATATTAAATAAAAAAAACTTAAAATTATAATAATAAACTCTCTTTTAAGTGTTGATCGATAAAAAAAATGTTTAAATTTGAGAATTCAATACAAAAAAAAAATCTTTAAACTTTTATTTGCTTCATTTTCTTTATTTATTCTAAATTAGAATAATAAATTAAAATTTTAAAAAAAAAGCTTAATTCCCTAATTCATATATCAATACTGAATCAAAAAGTTAAAATTATAATACTAAATTCTCTTTTAAGTGCTTAAATTGGAGAATTCAGTACTAAAAAAATTAAATATATAAACTTTTATTTGCTTCATTTTCTTTATTTATTATTTTACATTAAAATATTTATTTTCTTTAATTCATTATTAATTATAACAATTTGATTATTATTAATTTATTTCAAGTTTACAATAATTAAAAAAATTAAAAAAATAATTAAAAACCAAAGCCTATTAAATTGAAGTGTGAGGGCCGAGCCTGAGTGTCAAACCCAACCCAAATCTACGTTTTGCCATCCCTAAAATATATTTCTAGAGATGGCCAATAGGTGTCTGTTTGATGTAGCCCATTTGGAGTAAACCCACAAGAATGGTCCATGTCACACCGGGCTGTGGACCATGCCATCACACTTTTTTTTTTAATTTTTCAAATTATTATGCTTCTAATTAAAAGAAATTAAACTTTTTATTTAGAATGGAACTCTAACTCAAGCTCATTATAAACGTATTTTTATAAGTCTTTAACCATTGAGCCAATGCACTTTTCAATTGAAATACCTTTTGAGTCATCAATTTTAAATTGAGATAGCTTCTGAATCATCAATCTTCTAAATATTATATTATATAGATAAATTATAATATTTCCAGTAAATTTCTTCAGAATTGCATTAAATAATTGATTAGAAATATATTAAAACATATATATTACATTTGCATAACATAAAACTAACAGTTATAAGAAAACTTAATAAAAAATATTAAAATAAATGAGAAAACAAATTCAATTCAGATTTGATTAACTAATGACTTAAAATTAATTTATATTTAATATAACAAAATATTAATTAATAATAAAGATTCAATTCAATGAAAATAGAACAAAATATTATTAGATTTAATTTTGTTTAATTGATTATGCCCTGATGTATAACGGAAAGTCATTAAATGCACAACTCAAATAATTCCATGTGGTGTAAGAAAATATCTCCTTTTTCACCACCCAAATAAATTTCTTTTTTGTCTTTCCAAAAGAATGTTTTTTAAAATTTATCTTTTTAAATAATATATAGTAATATAATTCAAATAAGATTTAATTATAAAACTTGAGATATACTTTTTGCAAGATTTGATATTTTTTAATATTATGTTTTGACTCATCTCAAATCATTTTATGATCTTAAAATTTTACCATAGACAATATGTGAACTGAACTGGGGATGGCAACAAACTTCGGATCTGGCCCGGATCCGCAAAGATCCGAAAGATCCGGATCCTGAAAAATTCAGATCCGCATGTTAACAAAAGCGGATCCGGATCTTAAAAGTTAAGATCCGTGCGGATCCGGATCCGCATTATTATATAATTAAATTATTTATTTAATTAAATTTTAATTAAAAAATATATAAATTAAAATATTTATTTAATATTTATAAGCATAATTAATTCTATAATCTTCATTGACTATTAAAAGACTAAATAATAATAATAATGATTAGAGAATATTATAATGAATCGGTTTATCTTAGATTTTTTTTATTTTTTATTTTTGATTTATGTCGTGAAATTATCATTTTTAAATTTATGGTGGTATTGTACATTATTTATATTAAATTGATGTTAAATTGTTAATTGTTAAATTATAATTGAATTTCATTTGATATTGTGAAGTAAATTATTATATTTAAAATTATATTTAAATTTAGAAATATGTGGATTCGGATATCTGAAAAATTTATCCGTAATCCATACGGATCTTACCTGTATCCGAATCCGTATATTTTTTTACAAATTCAGATGTCAAAAGTTCAATCCGAATCCGGATATAAAATTTACCATGCCTAAACTGAAAAATCAGGGTTAGTTGATTATATACGTTGAGTGCCTTATGACTTAGGAATATTCCTAAACGACAGCTACAGACCAAAGAGGGTGTCCCACGTAACGTGGCAAATATGTGATAATGTTCGTAAAATAATTAATGGTTGTTCGATTTGCTTATCTTGGCGTTTCGACACCATGTAGACATACTCCATACAGGTACCAATATTGCTAAATGGTAAAAGCCGAGCGGGAGTCTTTTCACCGTCGTAAAGGGGTCACGGGTGTGAGGCGCCGGGCATGGGGCGATATGATGATACGCCACGTTGTTTAAAACATATTTAAATGGAAAACAACACGGGGTCCCTATTTTCTATGATTTATCATGCAAGGACCCGGTTTATGCATTTGTTTCAAATGGGTCCTCTTTTTAGCCCCCTCCGACGATGTACTTATGAGTCGTCGTAATTGGCTTATTGCAATGATTTATTCAGATTTGACTGGTTTGACCACTACTGCCCCTCAACAATCGGTTATTAAAGCGATTAGGGGTGGGCACAGATCGGTTCGGTTCAATTCGGATCGAGATTGAGCATAATCGATTAAATTCGGTTATTTTATAAAAAGAACCGAATAAGAACTGAATACAAAAAGAACCGAACCTAAACGAATCAATTTGGTGCGGTTTGGTTCAGTTTGGTTTTTTCGGTTATGAGTCTATTGGGCCCATTTTGAATTTCAAATTTTTAGCCTGTTGGGCCTTATTAATAGAATAATTTTCTCAGCAATCAATTCATCGTAGTTTCATTATAAATACTAACAATAAACACAAAGTATTCAAAACATATTTATCACTAATATCTTACTAACTAGTAGTAACAAAATATGAAATATTAGGATTTAAGAATACAAATCTAGACTCTAATGCTCCATCTAAATAAATATAAAGTTGCAAAGAAAAATAATAATAGTTACAACACAAAATAAAAATAATAATTATGTGCATCCAAGTTTATTGTAATCATTTTACATAGCCAATTAATATATAACACATTTCATATTTTGATAAAATTATAAAAATATTTCGATTCTTCGGTTCGATTATTCGATTCAGCTAAGTGAACTGAAATCCGAACCAATATTTTAATTTTTTTTTATAACTTGGTTATTCGAATATTTATAAGAAAAAAAACCGATCTGAATCCGAATAGATCAACCAATTCAATTCAATTTTTTTTAGGCATCAATTTTTTTACTGGCCCTAAAAGCGACACTGCGCCAGTGTGCCACGAAGCAAAATTCCAAAACAAAAAATATGTTATTATCTTATGCCACGTCAAGGATGAGCTAAAGCGTCTTGCCGAAAGTATCCTAGAGGGCATTTTGACCTCCGTGAGTAACTCAGGTAGTTACATGAGATGTCACGATCCTATTGGCTCACTTTTCAATTGCGGGCCTATTTTCGTGTTAGCAAGGCGTGAATTCTCCGTTTCTGTGGAAAAGCGGAAAGTTATAAAACTGAAAAGAGTGTGATGATGCTTACATACATTTCGCTCACAAATGGAAGAAGAATTTCGTTTCTTCAAATTGAACACAGGAGCTAAGATCCCTTCGCTTGGGCTGGGAACCTGGGCCGCTGCGCCCGATGTTGTTGGCGACGCCATTGCTACGGCTGTTAAGGTATTTCCTTATAGCCGATTTGGCTCTTTTTATTTAAATAACAATTATCATCAATTAATATCCTGTTAATTCGTTTATTGATGATATAGGTCGGGTACAGGCACATTGATTGTGCTTCCATGTATGGCAATGAGAAGGGGGTGATGCATACTTCTCTTTAATTTCTTTGTTATTTGCCATACAAAAAAAAACAAAATTTCTCTTTTTAATTTTTTTTTAATTTTCAGTGGTCTCATGATGATATTTTGATTTTTCCAGATTGGTTCTGCATTAAAGAAGCTGTTTGATGATGGTGTAGCGAAACGCGAGGACTTATGGATAACCTCCAAACTCTGGTGAGTTTCTAATTTTTTCTTTTATTTTTGGTTTCTGTTAAGCTTAAAAATGCTAAAGTTATGAGCAAATTCACCAGTGCTATTAGTGTTATTACATGAACTATTTTTATTATTATTGTATTGGAATTAGTGAACTACAATGATGTAGGTGCAATGATCACTTGCCGGAAGATGTACCAAAGGCAATGGACAGAACTTTGCAGGACTTGCAACTTGACTATGTGGATCTCTATCTGGTATGTTTGTATGACACCATTCAGCATTTCTTTATATTTCATTTGCTTATTGAGGTTTCATTGAAATTGCTTTTAAAATTTATTGCTGCTTTAATTCAATTGATTTGACCATATGAGTGAGCTGGGCCAAGTTATGTTGTCACACACTTTGAAATAATTAGGGGAAAAGACACCCGACCTCTAGGTAGGTTTGCCCTATGGGAACACCCTTATGTTTCAGTAATGGACACACAAACCTCTTCTAGTTTCGGCTGTTGTGTTTAACACAGCACATGCAATTCCTCCATTGCTCCTCTTTAGAAAAAACATAGTATTATGGTATATTTGATGTCTCTATTTTAATGGAAAACACTAGCAAGAGGTTCTCAATGTGTTCATTTTTTAAATATTACAGATCTACTCGCACATTTGGGCAAACTACAGGAGTTTGAGCATTCTCTTTCCTAATAATTATTGAGTTATCTTTTGGGAATCATCTTGCACAATTGCTTTGTTTAAGTATGGCTGTTTCATTGTTTTTAATTTTTTTCCCCTTCCTTTAAGATCCACTGGCCAGTCAGCATTAAAAAGGGGTCAGATGCAAAGCCTGAAAATCTGACCCGACCTGACATACATAATACGTGGAAAGCAATGGAGACACTTTATGATTCCGGAAAAGCTCGGGCAATTGGAGTGAGTAATTTCTCTTCAAAGAAACTTGGGGATTTGTTGGAAATAGCACGTATTCCACCTGCTGTAAATCAAGTGGAATGCCACCTAGTATGGCAACAGACAAAGCTACAAGCATTTTGTAAATCCAAGGGGGTTCACTTGTCTGTGAGTAATTTGTTCTTAAGCAGTTTTTTGTTGTTAGGGGAATTGAATAGTTATAGTTCATGGAATATGCCCATTGCTAATGTGTCATGCTTAATAGAAAGTTATTGTATATGCTTTTACAAAGATTAAAGATGAAATTCTTTCTTTTCCGGTAAACGTAGGAAATTTCATTGGTGTTAAAAAAAAAAAAGGTAGGTTTGATAAATTGTCATCTCTCAGGGTTATTCACCACTTGGTTCTGCTAAGAACACACACCAGGTTCTTCAAAATCCAATTGTCAATACAGTTGCAGAGAAATTGGGTAAGTCTCCTGCACAAGTGGCTCTTCGCTGGGGGCTGCAAATGGGTCACAGTGTTCTGCCTAAGAGTGCAAATGAGGCAAGGTTGAAGGAAAATTTTGATATTTTTGATTGGTATATACCTGAAGATTTGTTGGCCAAATTTCCTCAAATTGTGCAGGCAAGTAGCATTTTCTTTTCATTATTACTTCTCTCCTGCATTGTACCATATATATCAATTTTCTTTTGCACTTCCTTGACATTTTAAGTAGTTAAGACTTTTTTTTTTTGGGTGTGTTTTATGTAGAGCTTAGTGTCATAGAATCTACCAGGAATCCACAATGTAGGCTGGCAGGGTAGCCATTGTTGTCTTTTGATATGTTTCAAATGAATTAATCATTTTTACCTTTCAAATAATTCAGGAGAGGCTTGTAAAAGGTGCCGGATTTGTGCACGAGTCTTTTGGCATATACCGGACCCTTGAAGAGCTTTGGGATGGTGAAATATGAGGTGGATGTGATATTTCAGACATAGGATTTTACTAGACTTTCTATTTGAAACCTACTTATAGTCAATGACGCCAGAGCTCTCAATAAGCATTTGTTGTGGAGAAGAGCTGATTGTGTGATGTAGTGTAAACTCAAATGTAGCGTTATTGTTGTAATTGTTATACGTTGTGATCACAGGAACAAGAGCTTGAAGTTATGTAAATCTGCTAGTGATTTTTTTTTTTGGTCATTTCTGTCAACCTGATCTACTGTTGAGTTTTGTTAATTCGCAATTGTTTCAATTCGACATTTCCCATTCTAACAAGTAGCCGGGTTGCTCTGTTTTTTTTATGACCATCATGGATTTGTGGGAGTTTTTCAGTTTAGTGAAGCAGGGAGATATTTGGTAATTGTCCTTTCTCTTGATTTCTAACGTTGAGCTTCTATTTTTCTCTTCTTTGCTCTACTTGATGTTCTATGATGCAACTAATTAGTTCAATTATTTCAGGGTATCATCATGTGTTCATTTTCTTACTTTTAATTAGCCCAAAAAAGAAAATCATAAGACTTATGATAAGAGAAGTTTTGATGAGTCGGAGTAATGTTAGCTATTATAATCTAATTTTGAAGCTAGAAACGAATCCAAACAAAACGTCTAGGCAGGAGATAAGCTTGAGGGAAGAACAAAGGATGGGAAAAACATTTTCAGAGAATACGTGTCAATTAACGGAGTTACTCAGCTGTGTTGCTTTCTCATTCTTATTTTGTCTGTCTAGATATAAGTGTTCGATCCTATATCAATTTATTGTTAGTTTGAGAATTAACAAATGTTTCGAGGGAAGGGAAGAAGCCTTGCAAAATTTTAATTGCATGATGTCTCTTCACATTCATATGTTGATTTGTAAAAACGAGTTTTAATGAGTTTGCCTTATTTCGGGTATATTCACCAAGCGGTTCCCCAGGCACAGGATCTGTCAAGGGTAATGCACTAATGCTCTTAAGCGTCTGTTCATATATAGTTGTGGTTTCGGAAAATCTAGGCAAGACACAAGCACAACTGGCCCTTCCTTAGGGACTACAAATGGCTCACCCTATAACTCCTAAGAGCGCACAGGCGGCGATGATCAAAGAAAAGGTTGATGTTTTTGACTCCTCTACACGCACGCGCGCACACATATACATACCTGAAGACTTGTTTGTCAAGTTTTATGATCAAAACATTTCTTCTTGGCAAATTTTAGGTTTCCAAAATTTAGAACAAAAAGGAATAAAAGTTGAGCGGAGTTTTTAACAACACTCTAAAATCCTTATAACACTCATTTAGAATTTTCTTTCTTTAAAATTCATGAATTAAGTTAACTATCTTCCTATAAAATTTTTTTACCCAAAAGAAGTATCTTTTCAAAATTTTTATTTATAAAAATACATATAAAAGCTAAAATCTTGAATTATTTTCTTTTATCATATAGTTTTTATTTTCATAACTCTAAATTGTTATAATTTCTTTAAATTTTTTTTTATTAATATTGAAATATAAATAGCAATTATTAAATTAGATGGGTGTAAAATGTTTGTTAAAAGAATAATTTACTTAGATGTTTAATTGAATTTCTATTTAAAATATAAGAAATAGATTAAATCATATTTAATTATTTACGTAATTTTAATTAAAAAAAAATTATACGGAGTTTTGATGTATGTCCGAAGGCCTAATCTAAAAAAATTGATTGTCTTACTGAAAAGCCCAGTTGAATACCTTTATACAGAAAGTTATTAAATTAGCCAACAAATTTGTCGGCCAGAAATTGCCTTTACTTTATTTAACGTGATGTTAAGACCTGTGTTGTAACTACCATTTATAAAATGCGATAGTAAATCCTTTGACACGTGTTGTAAGAACTACGGGCATGTTTACTTATTAGAATGACAGCATAACTATTCTCCTACTTTGATATTTATATGCTTATTTACGGGTGAAAAGGAGAGTGCCACTTTGTGAGTTCCATTCACTTTTAGAGTGTGGAGTCTACTCCCACCTATTTTTTTTTCACTCTTTCCTTTAGATATAAAATAATTATATTTATTAAAAAAATAATGTTACATTTATTTAAAAATAATAATATCATATTTATTTATATTATTTATTTATTAAAAATAATAATTTACATTGATTCTAAGTTAAGATTACTTAAAAATAGTATTATTATGTTCACATAGAATTAATAATATTACTATCTAATATCTTTATTTAAAAATATAATATTATTATATTTATTTAATGTCAATAATTAATAATAATATATAGTTTAATCTAAGAAATATTAATTTTCTACTATATTATTTATAATAATGTTTTATTTTTGTTGCTCTTATCAATAATTTTTAAGTTAAATAATTAAAATTAATTAAAAAAATTTATTTATTTTTATACAAAAATAAAATCATAATTTAAAATAATTCACTCTTATTTTAAAATAAAATAAATATATAAATAAAATTTTTATTTTTATTTTTATTTTAATATAAATAAATATCATACTATGACTCCTACTCGATACTCTTATGCTACGTTTACTAAATTATAATCGGAATGAGTTAGAATTGGAATGGGCTGGAATATGAATAGGGAATGAGAATCATAATAAGTTGTTTACTTGAACTGTAGGAATCGAAATCGGAATAAACTGAATTGCCATTAATGTGTTTACTTTGTCTTGAAATCGGAATCGGAATGAATTTGATTGTAACAAATTACTAAAAAGTACTTAATGAATTATTGTCATAATCATTATTTTATATTTTTATTATAGTGATTATTTATTCAATAAATTTTTTTATTATTAATTATTGTCAATAATATATTGATATATTGATTCTTTGTAAAATTAATTAATTAATTATAATAATATACTAATTAATTATAATAATTATATTATTAATTATTGTGATTATTTAGTCAAAATAATGTTTTTATTAATAGTTATTGTTAACAATGTATTAATATAATAATTAATAGTAATTTTTATATTAATAAATTATTATTAATAATAAATCAATAAATTATAATAATAGTAATATATTAATTATTTTGATTATTTAATCAAAAGTATAATTATTAATATATTATTGTTAATAATATATTTATATATTAATTAATAGTAATAATTACATGAATTAATTGATGATAATATACGAATTAGTTATAATAATTATATTAATAATTATGATAATAGTAAATTAATTAATTATAATAATAATAACATATTAATTATTGTGATTATTTAGTCAAAAACTATAATTATTAATAGTTATCGTTAATAATGTATTAATATAATAACTAGTAGTAATAATTATATTAATTAATTAACTATTATATTAATAATTATTATAATAGTATATTAATTAATTAATTATAATAATAAAAATATATTAATTATTGTGATTATTTATTCAAAAACTAAAATTATTAACATATTATTGTTAATAATGTATTAATTTATTATTAATAATAAATGAATTAATTATAATAATAAAAAAATATTAATTATTGTGATTATTTAATCAAAAACTATAAATATTAATATATTATTTTTAATAATATATTTACATATTAATTAATAGTAATAATTATATCAATTAATTGATGATAATATATGAATTCATTATAATAATATATTAATAATTATTATAATAATAAATTAATTAATTATAATAATAATAATTACATATTAATTATTATGATTATTTATTCAAAAATTATAATTATTAATAGTTATTGTTAATAATAATTAATATATTAATTAGTCATAATAATTATATTAATTAATTAACTATAATAATATTATATTAATTATTATAATTATTTAATTAATTACAAATAAGGGCAAAGTGAGTATTTTTAATTTTAAAAAAAGATAAAATAAGAATTTCAGAGAATGAGATATTAATTCCCAATCAATCTCACATTTCTCATTCTTAAATAATGGTGGACTCCACGATTCTGATTTCTATTTCTACTTTATTTTTATGAAATAAACACCATTAATTATTCTAATTTTAAATTCTACTTTCTTAATTTAGAAAATAAACACACCGTTAGTCTCGTAATCAGATATTATGAGCGTTTAGCATTTTCAATTCAATAAAAAAAGTAAACATGGCCACGCACATTCCCTCGTCCCACGTAACATCTACTTAAAGCACATTCTCTTGTCCACCCACTTAACACGTACCGACCGACTTTCTTTTTAATAACAAGATCCTTTCATTTGTCTTACTATTATTATTATTATTCCCGTTCAGAGATTCTCGCCTCTTCGAACTGCGGAAATGGCGAATGAAAACGGATACTTTGAGCTGAATACAGGCGCCAAAATGCCTTCCGTTGGATTGGGCACGTGGCAGGCTGATCCTGGTGTTGTCGGTAACGCCGTTGATGTCGCCATCAAGGTCTCCACACTTCTACCGTCAGTTTATCAAATGTTAAAAATACTGATTTATGCCTTGTCTTGTTGGTTAGTGGGTGTGTGAGGGTTGTTTGTTTTTTAATTTTTTTTGAAGTTTTTCTTTTTTTAAAATTTCCTAGATATAAACTGTTGTTTGGTTCAAAGAACAAAAACCATGGTTTGCTTTGAACAAGGTGGTACATGATGATGTTAAGATTTTGGTTAAGAGTTTATTTAAAATAATATAATTTATTTAACGGTAAATTATGCCACCTATTTATTAATTATGTTCAGTTCGGGTTTTAAGGCATGCTGATGTGAATCAGTTTATGATCTGATCAACCTTTCGATTAATTATTTTATATTAACTTATTTTTATAGAATAGAACTATCTTTATATATATATAGACGCTCCCCAAAATTGATTAGAGATTTTTGGTTGGAGATTTTTTAAAAATATATTGAAATCCTGTGAAGTGAGTGTTTTTTTTTTTTTAAAATATAATATATTGAAAATGTGTTAAATGCACTATTTATGTATAGATCAAGTTAAGATTCAGAGTTCTTTAACACAATTAAACAAATGGGTAGACACAGATACATTTGGCATGGCAAGCTAATGCCAATTTTGCCACCCCTAACTCTGGTGGTAAGAGAAAATTGAGACTAAACGGAAGCTTAAATGCTTCATAACTAACAATACTGTTTGGTTGAAACATAGAATAAATGAGTAATTGAGAATTTGACTTATGTTGACTTGGTTTGGTCTTTAGAATATTTTTGCAAAGTCCAAAATTAGTTCCTATAGAAGCTCGCCCAGATGTGCTTTACTGATTTTTTGTCAGCCAAACGAGTTTCCTCATTCCAGATCAACAATATCCATTCTAGTTTAAAAAAAAAAAAATGAGTTAATTTCTTAAACTAGCTTAACCATTTTCTAATTTCTATAACAAATATGGTCAATCTTTTTAGTCAATTTTTTCCAATATCAAATACTAACGCTCAACTAAACATGTTTTCATGTGGCTGCAGGCTGGATACCGCCATATAGATTGTGCTCGACTCTATTCCAATGAGAAGGAGGTAACTGCAAATTATTCTGCTAACTAATATTGATGTTGTCGTCATTTTTGGCATTTTTACTAGTATCCTACTTTCGGGTTTAAATTGCTGCTGAATCTATGGTTCTACTGTGTTTTGGTTCGATTTTGGGGTTAGCATTATCTATTGGCCACATGGTGATTTTACATTTTGTACAAAATAACTATGATTCTGGATACATTAGGAATATTATTTATAATGCTGTTAAACAATATTCACTTGAAAGGTTGAAATCGCTCTCAATTTGGCTGCTCATCACACTGTTGACGTTTTTTATTGGATTGGTTCTTTGACTCTCAGTGCTGGGGCAGCGCTATGTGGTTTCCTGGTAGTGACATTATCATATTAAAAATTTAAGATAGATGCTCTGTGCTGGGAAACTTGAAGTGAACTGTATATGATACTTGTTGATTTGGCTTCAGTTGTTTATTGTCCTGTTCTGTGAAAGTGCTTAGACTTTTCCAATGACCTTTTGTGATATGGTCATCTTGTCTATGTTTCTTGCAGATTGGTTTTGTGCTGAAGAAACTGTTTGAAGATGGTGTGGTCAAGCGTGAGGATTTGTGGATTACCTCCAAACTCTGGTTTGTCTTTGTCTTAATTGTTGGTTTGTCTTAATTGTTGGTTTGATTGAGTGGGAACACACAATGGATGGTTGAGTTCAGCAATTCGAAATGATTTAGCTAGTGCACTGACTCATTAACTGTTCCTTAAACCGCCAAGGAATGTTCGTACTATCTAAATCTGTCATGATTCACAGGTGTACCGATGTTGCACCAGAAGCTGTACCAGAGGCATTAGACAATACTTTACAGGACTTGCAGATTGATTACGTTGATTTGTATCTTGTATGTCTTTTTTCATAAATCTCATCTAATACGGTCTGTAGCATTAGTTTTAATGTTGCTAGGGTCCAATTCTTGGGAGCTAGTGGACAAAACCTTGTTTAAAAATTTATATAGTTGAACCGTTGATCTTGAAAAATGCATTGATAAAAAAGTGTCCCTTCTGATGCCATATTTAAATTGTTGAAAAGTCAAAAGGCCACATGATTCGGTGGCCACCAAAGCTACATGTATAAGCCACAAAAATTGACCAAGGTTGGAGCCGCGTGTATTTGTTAAAGGATTTGGTGCAATAGTGCATCCATCTTGCCTATAAAGAGAGAAGCCAAATGCATTTGTAAATCATCTCAAAAATATTTGTGAGAAGCATTTCAAAGTTCAGAGCAATTCAAGTGAATTGTTGAGAGAGAGCAATCGGAGAGTGTGAGCAATTGAGAGGCATTTCCTTTCAAGTGTATGTGAGAGTACTGGGTGTATTTGGGTTCTGGAAAGTGAGATTTGTTACTCAAATATTATACTCAAATAATTGTTAGTAATATAATTATTTTTCTCTTGCTCCCATGGACGTAGGCATAATTACCGAAACACATTAAATTCTTTAGTCTTTTATTTTTCCGCAATTATTTGGTGCACTTGATTCTGAATTCCGCGCACAACATAAATTTGTCAAGGATAATACAGCTTCCAATGTAGCCTATGTTTAGCTTAGAAATCTATAGCTTGGATGTGCTTGTGCAATTTATGATTTTATTAAGACACTGTTTTAAATTGTAACCATACATGGCTATTCAATTTTGAAGATCCACTGGCCAGCTCGGATGAAGAAGGGGTCTGTTGGCTTTAATCCTGAAAACCTTCTTCCACTAGATGTACCTAGCACATGGAGAGCAATGGAGGCACTATATGACTCCGGCAAGGCTCGAGCCATTGGAGTGTGCAATTTCTCTACGAAGAAGCTTGGAGATTTATTGGAAATTGCTCGTGTTCCTCCGGCTGTTAATCAAGTGGAATGCCATCCTTCATGGCAGCAGCAAAAGCTACGTGCATTCTGTAAATCCAAAGGAGTTCACCTGTCTGTAAGTTGGCAATTCTTGATCATTTTTTTATTTTTTTCCCCTTCTAACATCTTCTTGTTTATTTGACTGGGAAAATTATATTTACTTTGATATTTTAGAGAGAAAGATTAACTTCTTCTACATTTTGGTCAGGGATATTCGCCATTGGGTTCTCCTGGCACAAGGTGGATCAAGAGTGATGTCCTCAGGCATCCAGTTCTAAATACGGTTGCAGAGAAATTAGGCAAAACTCCTGCACAAATTGCTCTACGTTGGGGCCTGCAAATGGGTCATAGTGTACTTCCCAAGAGTACAAATGAAGCGAGGATCGAGGAGAACTTTGACATATTTGACTGGTCTATACCTGAGGATTTGTGTGTTAAGTTCTCAGAAATTGAGCAGGCAAGTAGCTATTCTATTGGGTATGACTAGCACAATTGTCTTTCTAATCTATTCTCCTAAAAGCAGATTTTGCTTTCGATCACGCAGGCTAGACTTATAAGAGGGACTGCATATGTCCACGATACCTTTGGTTCATACAGATCAGTTGAGGAACTTTGGGATGGTGAGATATGACTTACGAGCATTCCCATACTCATTATGGCAATGTTGCATTTCAGGTCTTTGGTTAATGATTTAGTCGACTTTTATAGTAAATTATTGAAGTCAAGGTTTTGGCAATTGGGATTTGGGAAGGATGATGAAAAAAAATACACACAATTTTTAAACTCTAAGTTCTATCCTCTAATAACTGCCTTGCAACTAATTTGGAGGTCAAAAACCTTAGTGATTTCATTAGTATTTTATCTTAGTGTCTGTTTGAGAATGCTGTAATATTTAATTTTATGAAATAATATGCTTCCCGATATATTAAAATAATTATTGTAAAGGAAATTATTTTTAAACCACCTTTCTTTTGTCATATGTATATTTAACCACCATAAAATTTTGACATGTTCATTGCACCACTTTTGTTTTTAAATTTGTATCAATCAATCACTTTAATAATAAAAATAACTATTTAATCCCTAAATAATTAAAAGACTATTTTATTCTACAAAAATTTGAAAAATAAAAAATTTTAATTACAGAAATATCCCTGAACTTAATAAAACAAATAAATCTCAAAATTTAAGATGATAATTTTTAAATGAAATTATAATTATAAAAGATTAACATCTTGTAATTATAATTTTATTTAATTTTTGTAATTAAATTAAATATAGGGAAGTTTACAAAAATTAACATGAAGAGAAAAGCTTCCTAGAATTATTATAAACTTCCCTATAATTAATATTAGGAAACCTCCTTATACAAATTAAATGAAATTATAATCACAAAAAATTAACATGATAATTTTTAAACAAAATTATAATTATAAAATATTACCGTATTGGATTTGAGATTAATTTATTTTATTAAATTCAGGGGTACTCTTGTAATTATAATTTTTTTTATTTTTTAAAATTTTGTAGAACAAAATGGTCTTTTATCTCATTTAGGGGTAAGATGGTTACTTTTTAGTATCAAAGTGGTCTATTGATACAAATTTAAAAAAAAAAGTGGTGCAAATAACATATCAAAATTTTGAGTTGTTTAAATGTACATATGACAAAATAAATATGGTATAGAGATAATTTTCTTTATTGCAATTGAGTAATTAATTTGCTTTTGATTTATTGCGGAAAAAATGGCTCACTGTTTGATTAACAATATTGTGGAAAGTGTCTTTAATTTTTGAAAGTAGAATGTATGTGTTCGCATGAAGTAAATTTTACTGGTTAAATGTTACCACGATGTAAAATGATCGCAATAGAAACATGCTAAAATTTTATATTTTATTTTGGTTTTATATTAAATATTCATTTTTCAATAGCTACAATGCTTTGTCTTCTGATTAGTTGCCTAATTGGCTGTATTACTCCTATTCCACAAGTGATACATTCAATTTAATGCACAATTTTGTCTGGAAAATTATCAGAACTTGGACAAAGAATACCAAGTGACTTGATCAGCCACCATTTTTCTTTTCTTCTCTCTTTCAATTTCGGCGTCTCCCTCTTCTTCCTTCTTTCTTTTGTTTTTAATCAGTATCTAAGATTATTGATAATGAAACCCATCGCTAATTCGCTATGTTCAATAAGATTATTGATAATGAAACCCATCGCTAATTCGCTATGTTCAATCAATTATCAAAATCAGTAATATATTTCCACGGATAATGGATTCCCGAAACAATTATGTGATTTGAATCAAATGTCAACTTGAATTTGAATATCATATCTAACTTATTTGATGGATAATGAATTTCATCACTAATCAAATTATTTATTTATCCTCAAATAATTTTATTTATTTATTTTTAAAAAAAATATATTTGAATGAACAAGGACTAAATTCATTTTTTAATCCTTTATCTTCTTTGGATTTGAACCCAAAATAGCATTGAATTATTTAAAAATTATTTGGTCATATTCTTATAGACAAAATTAAAATTTTGCTTATAAAAACCGTTGAATAAATTAATACTACATTAATTAACACTTAAATTAAGAATCAAATATTAGGATATCTCACGTCTCTTTTAGAAAATACAGAAACCACACGATTCCCTTTGCATTTAATTCCATTTTCAAATCTCTCCAAACTAAAGTTGAATTTTACTGAAAGTGATTATTAAGTGAATATCTAAAAACGCAGCGTTTGAGAGATTTGAGAATTAAGAATAAAAAGTACTAATAATCAAATTTTGGATGACCAAAATTAAAAAAAAAAACAAAAAAAAATAATAATAAAAAGTACAAACCACATCTTATTTTTCTTATCCGGTATCCACATCGCCGCAGATAATTGGCTTCTCGTTCTCGCCCAAAGATTTTTTTTTTATCCCATTTCTTTCCTCGAACATAAAAATTTCTGCCCAGTGGTAATAAATAAAATACAATATTAACGAAATTGATTTGTTACATCTCCCCGCAAATTCAATCCATCTCTCTACAAATAAAAAGGCCAGTAATCAGTCACTGCTTCTGGTCATATCACACACATAACTTGGCAAATGGACCAAATAGCGAATGATAATATTCAATACTTCGAGTTGAACAATGGAGCCAACATGCCGTCTATCGGATTAGGCACATGGCTTGCTCAACCTGGTGCTGTTGCTGAAGCCATTGCTATTGCCATCAAGGTTCATACATTTTTTATGATTTTTTTCCTTTTTTGCAATTAAATTCTATCAATTGTTTAGCTGTTAGCTGCTTATTTTTTTGCCCGGCGATTGCTGCAGGCTGGATACCGTCATATTGATTGTGCTTATTTCTACGGCAATGAAAAGGAGGTAATTAATTTCAGTACATTAGCTGTGTTAATTAGTTAATCAATTCTTCAAAAAGGGTATATATCCTTTCCCCTGAACGTAATTAAAAACACGTGCTTGTACTGTATTTTTTTTAATCACATTCGTATGACACTAATTAATGCAGTTCAATATTTGTGCATGTTGTAGATTGGTACTGTGCTGAAGAAGCTGTTTGAAGATAGAGTGGTCAAGCGTGAGGATCTATGGATCACCTCTAAGCTCTGGTTTGTTTTAACTTAATTAATATTCTCTTGATAATCAAGAACATGTTGCATGAACTCATATCATATGGCCTCTCGTAATCACATACGAAAACCCAGTAGATGCTTTTGGTTTGTGCTGTGTATCGTTTGTAGGTGTTGTGATCATGCACCAGAGGATGTGCCAAAGGCAATGGACAGAACTTTGCAGGACTTACAGATTGATTACTTGGATTTGTACCTTGTATGTATACTACATGCATGCTCCATAGAAATTATACTAATCAATTTAGCATATCTATTTTATTTTTTATATGATACAAATACGAGCGAGTTTTTAATAAGTATTCTAAGGATTCTGCACTTTAAACAAAGTGCCAGATAGACTTTTATAATATTAATGTAAACAGTTTGACAACATTGTATAAAACCCATCTGCAATATTATGTAAGTACATCCTGTACTTTAATAAAGTACGAGATCCCTTACCTCATAATTTCTAATACAGATATAAGACCATTTCCTTTATGTAGATGCACTGGCCGGTGCGAATGAAGAAGGGATTTACAAGCCTCAATCCCGAAGACCTTCTTCAACCAGATATACCAAGCACATGGAAAGCAATGGAGGCACTTTATGATTCTGGCAAGGCTCGAGCTATCGGAGTTAGTAATTTCTCTGTAAAGAAGCTTCAGGATTTATTGAAAGTTGCCCGTGTTACTCCGGCTGTTAACCAAGTTGAATGCCACCCTGGATGGCGCCAGGGAAAGCTACATGAATTTTGCAAATCCAAAGGGATTCACGTATCTGTGAGTATTTTTTTTCCCTTTAATCAGTTTGCTTGATTGGATTCAATTCTTAAAGTGAATTAACTCCGTTCATATTATGTTTGTGATCATGGAGGGATACTCCCCAATGGGTTCTCCAGGCACACCATGGTTCAAGAGTGATGTGCTGAAGCATCCGGTTATAAAGATGGTTGCGGAGAAATTAGGCAAAACTCCAGGACAAGTTTGTATTCGCTGGGTACTTCAGATGGGTTACAGTGTGCTGCCCAAGTCTACAAATGAAGCAAGGATCAAAGAGAATTTTGATGTCTTTGGCTGGTCTATTCCTGAGGATTTGTTTGCCAAGTTTTCTGAAATTGAGCAGGCTAAGCTATTCACTATGGAGCACTTTTTCGTCCATGAAACCTATGGTCCATACAAGTCTCTTGAAGAATTGTGGGATGGTGAGATATAAGTGATGATCTGTTTTCTGGACGTATAAATATGGCCATGATGCTTAGTAAGGCTTGAGGATAGCCATGTGATGCATTTAAATTATACTGAAGTTTTATCTTTTATGCATGTGCGCATGTTTTCTTTGCGTTGAATAATTTTAGGCCATTCTTTTGTGTAATAATATTAGAGATCGTAACATTGAAATCCTAACTTAAGTTCCAATTGTGTAATTCATGGATATCCTATTATGTTTTACTTATTTTGCATTAAAGGGTTCGTTTATTTTGTCACACCAACTGAAACACAACAAATTAAATATAAACTATTTTATAATGTCTATGATTTAATTTTAATAATCTACATTCGAATTGAGGTATCAAATATTTTTCTCTAATTTTTTATCTTATATTTCATAAGTATCACTAAACTATGTAAGTCTCAAAATGTGTCACTTAACTACTTTCCGTAAGCTTTGTTATATCGAAATAAATGGTGGAAGAGTAAAAGCACCATTCACTACTAACGGGAACTCTTGCATATCTTGTCTTTGGTTTTGTTTTTTAAGTTCGATATGATAATTACTAATTAGATAAAGTATCCGTACTAAAACATAAATGGAAAATTGCATATGAATAAAAATATAGAAGAAACTGAAAACGGGTTAATTTTTGTTTTCTTGTTTAATAGAATCGAGTAATAAATCTAAATGATTAAGATGATGCTGTTTGGTAATATACCCAGCTAGAAAATGAAAGAAAATATAACAAAAAATGAATTTTATTAAGAGCAATTATCCACCGACTATATATTTTTTTCTTGTTTTTTTAAAAATACACATATTTTTTTTCTTTCTTTTTGGCAGAATTCCATCTGAAATTATATTTTTTTGTAGTTCGTTAATAGAATGGTTTCCAATGCTAATGATGATGGCATGAAAGAGAAACTCGAGGTCACAACGTCTGAAGAAGACAAAATGATCAAGAATTAACGAAATATTGGTCAAATGACCTTTTTACACTCAAACATAAAATTACTATTTTGTCTTAAATAAATGCCAAAAAATAAATAAAAAGGAAGAAACAAACTACAAAAAACACTAAGAAATATAAATTGAAAGAAGTAAATTGTGATCACATATGATCAAATTAAACCCTATCAATATCTAGCCCATAATTATTGTAAAGCATAAAACATAAAACCACTTCAATTAAATAACAATGGGCATTAAAATTGAAAAAGCTTAAGCTTAATAATCATCGTCATCCAGATCAACACCCTCAAAAGCCCACTCATACTGTTGGCCAAAGTCTCTGTCAAATAATCCAACGTCTCTTTGATATTCAAATAATTCGCCGCCAGTATCATCTCCTTCAACTCATCATTGCTCTTGCTCTTCCCAAACTCCTCGTTGAACATCTTCTCCGCCTATTCCGATGACCTTTTCAGTCGAAACTCCACATGGGCCTTGCAGAATTCGATTATGTACGATAACGTGTTAAGATATGCAGTGATGGTGATACAGAGTATGATGCAACAGAGAGCATGACAAGCTAAGCGGTTTAGTTAGTAGCTTAGCAAAGTTAGTTATGCTGACGTGGATAGTTAGTTACAACAAGATTCAGTGGCGGTTAGCTGTATGAACTTTCTAGATAGATTCCATAACAAATTCATGTATACAATTGTATGCATAAATATCATCAGTTATTATTTTGTAAGCTTCCAAAACTTGAATAATACAAAGTTTTCTTTTTTTCTTTTTTTCCATAACTTTCTTTCTAACTTTCTCTATAACCGAACAAAGCTTTACTCATTTTCAAACACAACGGCACCGCCAACACATTCGATAGTGGCGCCATCATGTCTTCCGATGGGTCGTTGCTCGTCGAAGAATGAATTGACTATCGCAAACCCTATCGCCATTGGCTCCTTCACCTCAAATAGTTGCCCGTCTTCCATCTTCAAAGATATTTTCTTTGTTACCTGAGTAGAGTAAGAGGATGACAATTCCTAAAATTTATTACAAATCAACTTAATCTATATTCTAGGGTTTCCAAGAACAACATTAACAACAATTACCATACAAATCGAAACGTTAAGGCTTGATAACAAATGTATTGGAGAAACAATGGCGTGCTTTTGGAGGAAAGTTGGTTAGGTCTTTAAGTGTCGTCAAGCATCTCACAAACATGGAGGTTGATGGAATGTAGAGAAACAATGGCCTGCTTTTATTGCTCCCCGGAGTTAGTGACATATTTCTCCCTATTGTGTTTAAACGACGTCATTTTTTTTGCTGCATAGGTGAAATGTTAATTTTACCCCTACGACGTCACCAAGGTTATACCAACATGCGGAATGAAGTAAATGAGATATGTGTATTTTAAAAAAAGCACAAAAAAAAAGTAGTCGGTAGATAATTGTCCTTTTATTTATCGCGCACATTAGGCATGCAGCGTGAGAGTTTGTTGCATGAGTCGAACACATTAATTGCCACGTCGGCAATCCATGTGACACTGATATCAGCCACTGATCTTGGGTTGATTCTCAATAACTAGAATCTAAGAATGAGAATTATATTTGTTGTATCTGTGTGCTTCTTAAATGTACTTAAATCGAAGGCCACATATGTTGTTCTGTAAAAAAAATGTGTATAGACATGATTATAAGATGCATCATGCGTCTATTAAATTGCTATTGTCTCAATAGGTCCTGCAAAGATTTTTTTAACCCCCAATTTGGTGGTGGCTTTAGCTGGCTTGTGGCCGGCCCAACATAACCCACCAACCCAGCCCAACCTTGTAGAAGGCTGGCCAACAAGGGCCTTGAGCCGCACCTTGACAAAATCCGACTTAGGGTGTCAATTAAAGAAAAAAAATTGTGTTTTTACTAGAAAATGAACCTTGGTCTAATGTTAAAAGAACCATTTTAGATTGTTTATGAATATAGAATAATTAAATGGGCTGATTTCAACTTTGAAATATACTCATACATTAGTTTAGAAAATAAAATTTTGCTTTAAAAGTTGGGTGGTTAGAGTCCAAAATATAATTTTTAACCCCTTAACTCCTCATGAATCAATTTTTAGTGGATGGCAAAATAAAGGGGTTGAAAGCCACTTAACCATAAAAGCATATGCCAACATATGCCCATTTGGGCCATTTCATGCCCCAAAGCGAACTTTGCCATAATTGGGTTACTCCTTAATCTCTACCTTCTCTTGCAAAAAAGAACTAATTTTAGAATATTGTGCTTGTAGAACTCGAGCAAACAAAAGAATCTCCATTAATTATTATACACATTTATTTCACCAACATCGCTGGATTAAAATAAGTTGCCAAACATCAACCTTCTACGTTGATCTATTTTAAAATATGATCTCATTATTGCATAAATTTTTAAAAAGGACTCGAATGGTGTATTTGATGTCTTCTAATCCTACCATCAATATCAGGATAATTGTTGACTGCCCGTGATACATGTCACCATTTGATTTGTCCTCTCAGAAAGAAATTAAAGTTTAATAATTTTAGTGTCTAAATAATCATTTTTATAGTTTATGCGATTAAATTTATATTTAACTCATAATTAATTTGAAAACTATATATGCAATGTCTATTTTGATAAATTCTGGTACATATCCAAACTTCAATAATATATCAAGAGGTGGCGCTCTTTAGAACTCAACAAAATATCTTGCAGACCCACTTTTTAGTGAAATTTTTATTATAAAAATATCAATAATATAAATTAGAGCTGACTATTGGAACCCACAAAAATACTCAATATAACTTAAATTTATTTTTAACTTTTAATAGTGGGTACAATAAGTAAATAAATTTAAAGAATATTTTAGTGGGTTCAAATAGTCCCCCTCTATAAATTATCATTATGAACAAATTATATAATTAAAGAACTAATTTTCGACTTGCATAGCAAGTTTAACCTGCAAAATGACAAAAAATGGCTCTTTAGTTCAATGAACAAAACCAACAGTTACAGAAACCGTGAAGAAAATAAAAAAAGAAAAAGAAACAAACGAAGTCTGTTAGATGTCAAGATTGGTTAATACATTGTCGAAATCCAAAGATAGGATGGGATCATAATCATTGCTATAATTTTGATTCTGATGGAATTTCCACTTCATTTTGACATATTATTTTATCAAGATTCATACAAATAAAAAGTTTAACAAAATTTTCAAATCAAGTTACAATATTTAGTATTTAAGTGGACTTATAGAGTAAATTCTAAATTTTGAAATTTTTATTAGTAATGCTTTTATTGAGTAAATAAGTATAGAAAACATTTTGGTGGATTAAAATATTCTCGCCCCATAAATGAATTTATTTTGATAAACTCCCATAGAACCAAGCACAAAATGCTTTCTAAGGTAAACAAAACTCTATGATTTAGTAGTACTCCCAAACTGAACTTTTTAGTAAAAAAAAAGTGGCTCTAAAATTGAAACAAGAAGATGGTTTAATAAGTTGAGCAACTATGGAAACACAAAAGGAAGTGAATGGAATCGTCCCTTTTAAACACAATTCATTCGATGACCCGTCCTCCTTTCTAACTTACTAGTAAATACTAACAGACAGTTGAGACTTTAAAAACAAAAGCTAAAACTTATTATTGGCGTTCAATCCGTTCTTTCAATTTTCTTTTTAAATTGAACTAGTGACAGGTTGTATATAATCCAAAGATTAGGGATGGCAATGGACACTGTTTGCTATGGATTTATTATTATCAAACTTACACCCGCAAAAAAATTAAATTACCAAGCATGCCCGTAACTTGTAGAAGGCTTTTATTTTTTTTAGAAAAACCTGCCCGTTGCAGGTTTTAATAATTACTAAATCCACCCGCAATCTATAACAGACTTTTTGCGGGCTTCCTCATATAAAATAAAAAATATAAAAGAAATACTTTTAATAATATATAGAAACTTAAATTATATAATTTAAACTATAAATAAACAATAATAGCCTAAAAAATCCGCAAAAAATATTCAATTCTAAATTTTATCAATATAAGTAAGAAATTAAAATTTCAACATAAAAAAATACACAAAATATATTTATCTAACATAAAATATTTTTATTGTATTCAAATCATCATCACTAATATGAATGTCTTGCTCCATTTTTTAATCAATATATAAGTATTATAAAAAATATTAACAAGTAAATTTTACACAATGATCATTAAGGAAAAACAAACAAAATCAATTAAAATAAAATAAAATATTAGTAATATTAAACTTAAAAATTATAAAATTTTTACTTACTAAAGGCTTCTTGTATATATGTTGTAGTGAGATATGTTAGATTTAGGAATTAGAAAGTTTGATTTAGATATGTTTATGACTAAAATTTTTTAATGTAATTTTTATTATTAAAATAAAAAATATAAATAATTAAAATAAAAAATACAGGTTGGTGGATACCCGTGTTAGTATCCAACAATTTTTTTTAATATTAAACTTATCCGTAACTCATAAAATTATCTGAATTTTTACGGGTGAATTTAAGTAAATTAACAAGTATGTGGGTAATTTTACCCTCTCTACCAAAAACCAGGTGGTGCAGTGGGTGGCCCACTGAAGAAAAGGAGCTTTTCCTCTCTTTGTCTCGAAACAGGTAAACTTTGTAACGCACGTGTATTTAGGTTTCGCTCACGGTACATCATTGTTTCAGTCAACAGTTACTCGGTCAAATTTCCCATTTTCTTAATAGTCAACGATCACGAAAGAGTTGTGTTGGCATGAAAGGCGTTTCACACGTGGCAGCTCACTAATGAAGAAATTTCTCGCACCTCCCGCCTACATTCTACCACTAGAATTCAAGTTAAGATTCTCCTTCATTATATAAAGGCCGGCCGGTGCTTGCCTTCACCTCTGGTCCACTCATTAGCTCACGCTTCTTGGCTCATTGCTCTCTCTCTCTAAGGCCTGGCTTTGGAAAATGGCAAATGAAATTCAACACTTCGTGTTGAACACCGGAGCCAAAATCCCGTCCGTTGGATTAGGCACGTGGCAGTCTGATCCTGGTGTCGTCGGCAACGCCGTTGCTGCTGCCATCAAGGTTTTCCAAATTTTTCTTTCTTTACTTTCTGTTTATTTACTATCTGTTTCTTTTAACGTTATGTTGTGTTAGGATCTCATTGATTTTGAAATTGTTGATGCATTTTTTCTTTTTGGTTTAATTGCTAAAGTTGAGAGTTATAAAAATGAAAAATAAAAAAAATTAAAGTTTGGATACAATTTCCTAATAAAATACTCCAAACTAATAAATTATATCAGCAAAGTCTGAACATGTTTGTTTGTTGATCAATGCAGTCTGGATACCGACATATTGATTGTGCTCAAATTTACGGCAATGAAAAGGAGGTAACCGCACTGTATTATTCTTGAAAATTTGTTTTTGTTCTCTAGTTGACTTCGATATTGTCATCGTTTTCTATGTGCTTAAGTGTAGAGAAATTCTAATTAGCAGTCGCAAATGCGGAATTGTTTATTTTTTACTCGTAAAACAACAGCTAATATGCAAACTCTTATTTTTCTATGGCTGTCAATTGAGCTCAGCTAGTGTGATAGTCAGCTCCCTGTTCAGTTTGCATCTATGTCATAATATTTGGTTTTGTGTCCATCCTATGTCATTGTTACTACAAAAGGATTTTCACCACCCCATATTCCTATAATCTCTATGAGATTTATTTATAGTTATGTAGACTTTCTATTATTTTTTGGGTACTCTGCTCAGCACCTATCTATTTTTGTTTCTTTTTGCCGAGATCAGTTTCTCCATAATTTGTGTTCGCCATGATTAAATCATGAATGTCCCTTCACATCCTACAAAAAATAAATAAATAAATAAAAGTAAGCATGTGTGGGGTGCCTTTTGAACATGTTCAAAGAGCTGTTTTCTTGCTTCTTACTATTGTGGTCTTTTTCTGTTGATGGTGAGAAAATGCTTAACTGTTCCTGTTGGGGGAAAAAAGCACTCAACTGTTGCAAGCACTGGATTTAATCCTGACCTTATCTTTCTTATCACAGATTGGTTTGGTGCTGAAGAAGGTTTTTGAAGATAGTGTTGTCAAGCGTGAGGATTTGTGGATTACCTCCAAACTCTGGTTTGTTTTACTTTATTTTTGATACTGAGCCGGATTATATATAATTGAGAACTGTTGAATACATTGACTTCAAATTTTTTGATGATTGTGCTGTGGTGCTGGGTGCGATAGTGTACTGAATTTAATCTTATATTAAAATCCAACAATAGTTCTCTATGATATCTAAATCAAAGATTATTTTGCAGGAATGCTTATCATGAACCAGAAGATGCACCAGAGGCATTGGACAGAACTTTGCGGGACTTACAGATTGATTACCTTGATCTATACCTTGTATGCTTTACTTCATCCCTTAGCCTATTTACCTAGTTTTGGTCTAGTCTAGAGATTCATAGTAGAAATTATGTAGTATTTTCTTCTTGTTTAGACTATACTAATTGATTGTTGACTATTGAGGATGCTGTTCTAAAGTAAACTTCCTGACTATTCAAATTTTGAAGATGCACTGGCCAATTAAGATGAAGAAGGGGTCTGTTGGCTTCAAGCCAGAAAACCTTGATAAACCAGATATACCTACAACATGGAAAGCAATGGAGGCACTTTATGACTCTGGCAAGGCTCGAGCAATTGGAGTAAGCAATTTTTCTACAAAGAAGCTTGGAGATTTGTTGGAAGTGGCACGTGTGCCTCCTGCTGTTAACCAAGTGGAATGCCATCCTTCATGGCAGCAGCAAAAGCTTCGTGAATTCTGTAAATCCAAGGGAGTTCACCTATCTGTGAGTAGACAAAACTTCTGTTAGCTTGTTCTTTATTTCCATATTTCTTTACCTACTAGTGATTGCGAAGCTTTTATTTTTATTTTGACTTCTTGAAATAAGCTTCATTTTTTTTTCTGCCAGGGGTATTCCCCATTGGGTTCTCCTGGTACAACATGGATCAAGAGTGATGTCCTCAAGCATCCGGTTGTGAATATGGTTGCTGAGAAATTAGGCAAAACTCCTGCACAAGTTTGTCTCCGCTGGGCTCTGCAAATGGGTAACAGTGTGCTTCCCAAGAGCACAAATGAAGTTCGGATCAAGGAGAACTTGGATGTCTTTGGCTGGTCTATACCTGAGGACTTACTAGCCAAGTTTTCAGGAATTGAGCAGGCAAGTGGCTGTGACATAATTACGGTGATCCTTCTTGTTACTTTTTTTAATATGATTATGAATTTGTACTGTATCAAATCCATTTACAATTCGTCTTAGCCGTAAAACTAGTGTTTGAGCTTCTATATAATGCTTTAACCATGTTTTAGTTAGGTGACTTAACTGATCTCACTCTTTTTAAAGGTTATATGATGTTGATAGGAGGCATATTCAAGTCTCAGAGACACTTTTCCTGACAAGTTTTGTTCAATTTTGCAGGCTAGACTCCTAAGGGGGACTTCCTTTGTCCATGAAACTTATGGTGTATTCAGGACTCTTGAAGATTTATGGGACGGTGAGGTATGAGCAATTTGACCACAATCAGTATTTGGAAGGAAAAGTCTTAAGCATAGCCGTGATGGACAGTGAAACTTCGCATTTATTCTTTGTGCGTAATAATTTTAGATCATTTAGAGAACAATTTGCGGTTTCAGATTTATCTTGCTTTTATTCTGAATGTTCCGAATTTACTTTTATCGAAGGCCACACTAATATATAAAATATAAATATATAATGTGGCTAATATGTAACAGCATCCAAGGGTTTCCGTCGCAACTTTTCTACAAATGGTTATGGTAATATTACATCATTGTCATATATTCCTCATTTTGAAGTGAAATAAAAAATGCCACAATTCATAATGATATCATTTCTACAGTACAAATTTTACAACAATTTTAGATGTACCAATGTGAAAAGACAATTATTATATTAAAAAAAATATTATGGTAAGGTGTTGGTTAATTGTCGACTCTCAAAACTCTCTTTATTTTCATTTTGCGAACTGGAGTCACGTGGAGCATCTGGAGGGATTCTCTCCCTAAAATAAAAATTTATGTGAAATCAGGCGAAATAGGGCCACTACTTTAGCAGACTTTACAATAAGATTTTCAAATTAAATAATACAATTTTATATATTTTTAAAACAAAAATTTTGTTGTACAACAATACTTATCAAATTAACGAGATGGCTGTGTACTAGTTACAAGTAAGTTTCTCTCTGAAAATCTATTTTTGTAAAGAATTAGAATTTTTTTTATTTGAATTCACTTCAATTTTTAAAAATATTATGTTATGCGTGGTAAGATTTAATTTTTTTTATTATTATTTACCATCAACCAACAACTAAATTTATAGTGAGCCGAAATTTATATCAAGTGAGAATCTTTAATATTTCTATAAAATCCGCTAAAGCCCTCGAGTTCCCTCCGCTATTCTTAATTTATATGTACCAAAAAAGAAAAAAAGGCACTTCTTAGAAGAGCTGTCTCGGCTGTACTTCCTCTGGTGATCAGGGCCGTTCGATCTCGAAGAGCCTTCCGAAGTGTAGTTTCCACCTTCCAAAGCGTTGAGAAACACAATCTGATGAACCGGTTCAGTGTCGTTCCGTTTGTTACAATTTTCTACTAAGCGGAGCTTCGATGAGAATGTGATTCGAGAAATTGATTCTGCAATTGCTGGTCAAACTAAATTCTATTGAGTTGATTGAATCTATGATAGATTGAGAGAAGTTAAAAAAAAAAAACCGCCCGAAGAAAAGAAAACACAGGGAGAAACTAAAAAAAATTAATTTTGAAAAATCACGAATTCTCAACCATATTCTAATACCACATAAAATAAACCATAATTAATTTATGCTAAAGCAACCATGCATAAATATAATTCAGGAAATTTTGAGTCCCACGATGTTTACAATTTCATAAGCACAAATCGGAAATCTTTGGCCATAAGCAGAAGATTAGAGCAACATTTAATATTTTCCACAGTCGGTGCACTCTCATCATTAGGCTGCAAAATTATTTGGACTTAAACCTCTAACACATTATTTATGTTTAAACCATCACCTCCAACCTAGAGCTAAGAAGAATCGTGTGCATGAGTATGTGGCGTCAATGACTATATCTATCTTATCCGCTCAATCCATCTGATTCGTAAAAATTCGATCTGTGGATTTTGTGGATTTGATTAGATTGAAAATCTGAAAATCCGCGGTCGGTGGATTGGATATGAATTTATTACTGTAAATCTGTAAAAATCTACAAATCCGTAAAAAAATAAAAAAATATTTATTTAATTAAAAAATTAAACTTGTAAATATGGTATTAATAATTACTAATAAATAAATAAGTTAAAATATAGTTACATTAACGCCATACTATATCTCATCTGATAATAGTTAATTTTCATATACAGATCTAAATAAATGAGATTTTTTCTTTTTGGTGTGTTATATTCAAAACTTTGAATATATTTTCTAACTTTATTTAAATAATTAATTAATTTAATTCTTATTTAATTTTGAATATGATTAGTAGTAAAGTTATTTTTTATCTTTTTTTATTTAGTTAGTTCGTGGATTAAACATAATTAAAAAATTTGAGTCCGCAAAAAAACTATAAAATAGTGCATTAGATATGAATTGGGTTAAATCTGCATCCGATCTGCAAACATATAAATTGGATTTGAATTGTATTTGATTGAAAATTTATAATCCGCAAAATCGTGAATAGGATATAAATTGATGCTTACTCCGTAAAATCCAATCCGCGAACACCCCTAGATTGAAGTTCGTGACTAGTTGCCGAAAATTTGATTCATTTTTTAGTTCCACTAACTCTTTCCTCGTTAAAAAAAAAATTACGTTTTCATATAAGTCATAATTGTAACAATTAATTATCACTGGATTTAACGTCTTAGCTTGAGCTTCATCTCTATGTTAAATTCAAAAGGATTAATGAAAATAGCTCGTGATATTTCTTCCATATCGATTTTGTATATGTTGTAGAACGTGGTACGCACAATGATTTCTCTCGCCAGCGTTTAAATCTATATATATGGTCTGTTTTGCTAAATTCATAGACCATGAAACATAATAAGCATGTGTGCAAAAGCCATTCATTTCTATAACAATACAACACCTAATAATTAGAATAAATAGATAAACAAAATTGAGGCACTTACATTCTTGTGTCTGGTAGTTTAAGTAGTGCAGAAGGTGACAAACTGACAACCATGAACAACAGATAGAGGTACTCTATATTCCCTTTCTATTGTTTGTTTTGTTATTTTACGTTTTCAACTGGAAATGTTTTATCAAAATATAGGTAATAAAAAATTCCTCTTTTTTTTTTCATGACTACAATTGTAGCCGAGTAAACAGAAGAGAATAAAAATCATCATATGCACGAATATGATGCAAATGTGATGCAAACTAGAGCTGTAAATCATAAAGAACCCTAAGAATGCGCAATATGAGCTGACTTAAAAAAAAATAAAATTATCAACATAATGGTTGTGGATGTGCGAAACTATTGGCTTGAACTATCAGGATTGATTTTAAGGAGTTTTTTTCGGATAGAAGAGATTAGAAATGAGTGCGAGAATGAGAGGGGAGGTGATGCGAGTTTTGAGCTATAATTGTTAAATATTAGCTTTAGTTGCTAAGAAAAAGTTAATGTCTTTGATTTTATGAAGAAAATTTTTCATTTTATACTCCTCTAGTTATAACATATTTCAAATTACCTCAACTACAATTGAAAACATTAACAGAATTTATCAACTTTAATGGAGGTTGACATTTACAAAGAAAAATGCCATTTTATCCTACGAAAGTTTGTACCTATAGTTAAAAGATCAGTTGACCCTTAAAAATTATTTGAGTCTTTATACCAAAGTTGGGGTAAAAATGTAGTTTCCTTAGATTAAAAAAAATAAAACAATTTCCACTATTGTCAACAATTTTTTTTAACAACTTCTGGTAATGCATAAACAAAAATTACCAGAACTAAATATTTCAATTTCAGGAAAATCGAAAAATCCTAATCCCATGCCCAACGGGGGGAAATGCCAAATCTTAATCCTTCAGTCAATTCACCTAAAATTATTAAACTCTAGAGCCATGGCGTAAGGTTGGTGGCTGCTGGAGCGCCGTGCCACAGGGTTGGAGGAGTTACGGGCTGTTGTCACACGGTGGCGTCGGGTTTGGCAATATAACGTGCGGTGTGTTGATGTTTGGTCGTACTACACATAGCGACCCGAGACTTAGAGTCACTGCATGTGGCTATGTGTGTTCAAAATCTAATCTGATATGCTCAATCAGTCTAATCGGTAGAAATTCAATTCGTAAAAAAACTTATCTAAAAATTGGTAGATTGAATTGAATTGAAAATTTAAAAATTCGCAATTAACGGATTGGATATGGATTTATTTCTGTAAATTCACAAAAATCCACAAATCCGCAAAAAAAAAAATTTGTATAATTAAAAAATTAAACTTATAAATATGACATTAGTACTTACTAATAAATAAATAAGTTAAAATATAGTTACATTAACACCATATTATATATTACCTGATAATAATATAAAATAAAAAATAATTAAATAAACAAATATAGCTTCCTAAACAGTTAATTTTTACGTACTGATGTAAATAAATGAGATTTTTTTCTTTTTAGTGTGTTATATTTTAAAACTTTAAATGTATTTTTTAGTTTTATTCAAACAATTAATTTATTTAAATATTATTTAATTTTGAATTTGATTGTTAGTAAAGTTTTCTATATTAAATTTTTTTTATTTAGTCAGTTTATAGATTAAAAATAATTAAAAAATTTTAATTTGCAAAAAGTTCATAGATTGAAAATAATTAAAAAATTTTAATTTGTAAAAAAATCTGCAAAATGGTGGATTAGATTTGGATTGAGTTTCACCTATCTGTGGATTGGATCGGATTGAAAATTTATAATCCGTAAAATCCGATCCGCGAACACCCATACATGTGGCGGAACGATGAAGGGCCCTTTGCACGCTGTGAGATGAATTTGATTACTTTTTTGTTAGATATTATAAAAAAAAAAAGGGAATAGTTGTTCTGCTCATGTTTTATTGTAGATGAGATTTGTTAGTATTATAGAGTTACAAAATGACATATAGTAATAATTAACAACATTTTCATAATCTCATCATTTATTTCTTTCACAATCATTTTTACAAAGTAAAAATTTATAAATACAATATAAAACTTATAAATTATTAATAAGTGTAAAATAAAACATTAATTAAGTAAATGAAATATAAAACTTGTAAATAGAAGATAAAATAAGTACACAGACATTCGATTGGTAAATTAGAGTATTATTAGTAAAAAAATAAAAAAAACTTACAGATATAATATAAAACTTATAAATCATTATTAAGTGTAAAATAAAATATAAGTTATATGTAAATGAAACATAAAACTTATAAATATAAGAAAAAATAAGTAAATTAATATAAGAATTATTGAAAAAAATAAAAACTTACAAATGTAAAATAAAAAATTCATTACAATAATGATTACCTTATAAGTTTTCTGATTTTGTTTCTAAATTGAATAATGATAGTTTTGGGTTTATGTAATACATGTAACGATATATATGAAATTTTATTAAAGATAAAATTTATTCTCAAAAAATGATTTTGAAAAACTATTCTTTTCATGATTTCAAAGTTGTTCGTAAGATAAGATATTTTGCATCGTTTTAAACTTTCTTGATAGTAACTCCAAATAATCTTTAAGCACAAGTGGAAAATAAAGTTTAAAATCACATAAAGTATGTATAAAACATAAAAGTAAATATAATTTTATTGATATATCATATACAATTAATACTATGAGAATATATTTTTATTTTGGTTTACCTTGATCCACATCAAGGAAAATAATTTTTCCTTAATTAACCTATGTAGTAAACAATATTATGATGGAAAATGAAAAAAAAAATTATGAATGTATAGGATGAGTGCATAATTTATGGTTAAACAAATTCAATAAAACTTATTCTAATTATTTTTAATATAATTTTTTGTTTAATTAAATTAAATGAATACACTATTTTTGTAACAAAAGTTTAATATTGATTTATAAGTTTTATATTATTTTTCATAAATATTTATTTTATTTGTAAATTTATTTGTTTTATTTTTTATTTACTAATTTTAGGTATAATTTATAAGATTTATATTTATCACAACATTAATATTGTAATTTTAATTATAACATCATAGAATTTTTCTATTTCTAATGATGTCAAAAAAAAAAAGGTATCATAGAGACCTAAAAAATAAAAATAAAAATGATGTAATTGATTGATGGTTAATGCTATCACTATTTTTTTTTTAAAAAAAAAAACTGTTTTATTTAGGTGAAAAAGCTAGTAGGCCCCTGTAGCCATCAACACGAGACAGCTTTCCTGGGTCCCTTGGCCCAATGTTAAGTAAAAATATAATTCACAACGCAAAACCGAAAACCCTTTCTGTCACGTGACTGATTAACAGACAAACCAATTTAAAAAGCCTAAAACCCTCGCTGCAAAACCCTAGCATCATCCCCCAAAAACCCTCAACTTCAAACCGAAAAAATGGCACTCAACTTGATGCTTCGCAGAGCTTCCTCCTCCGCGCTTCCTCTCGCAATCCGCGCCGTTGGTTCTCAAAGAACCTTCTGCAGCGCAATCTCCACCTTTCTCAGCGTCGAGAAGACCACTCTCAACCGGAGCACTTTCATTCCGTTTCTTCAACGATTCTCCACGAAGCCGAGCTCCGACGAGAACCTGATCAGAGTAATTGAATCTGAGATCGATTGCGCCGAGCAACCCGCCGTGAGTGCTTGCTTTCACTTCTTTACACTTTTCCTCAGCCCATTTATTTTTTTGTTGTAGTTATTGTCAATTTTTTTCCCTTTCCGGGATACCAAAAAAAAAACGGTTCCATTTTTTAGTATTATCTGGAAATTTCTGTGCGCTTAATGTGTTTGGTATTAATTAACTTCTAAATCACTGTATAATATCAGATTACTGATGTGTTTCTAGAAGCTCTGTTTTAAATCTTACATGCGGTAGTCTGAGCATGTGAATTTGATGAAGCGATTAGTTGTTTGAATTGTAGTATTTGTAATAATTTAATTAGTAATTGGGATTAAGAAGGGATGGGCGGTGTTGCCCGCTGTATGAAGATTACATTGGTTGTGTAATTTTATTAGGAAATTTTTGATGTCTTGAAACGAAGAGGTTTATTCTGTGGTAGAGTTCATTGCATCATTTGATAGTTTGATCGGGTCAAGGTAAAATTCTTCCAATTTAGTGCAACGAATATGAAAATGCAAACAGATATCTATGCTTTCCTTTTCTTTGTAACTCTCATTTATATGTGCACGTGTGCAACTCTATTTATATTGGGATGATAATCATTGTCTCTTTCTTTAAGTCATGTTGCTGATAAAGTGTATTACCTGTTACCATATTGGTCATATTTAACTCTTGTCTCTAATAATTCTTGAACAGGCAGATGAAATCCCGAATGAGTTTCCTTTTAAAATTCAAGACAATCCTGGAGAAAGGACCATATTACTAACAAGAGAGTATGGAGATGAGATTATCAAAGTGGAAGTTGACATGCCTAATCCTGATGATGTTGAGGAGGATGAAGAAGGTGATGGCAATGAAGACGAGGGGGCTGATAACCGCACTAGCATTCCTTTGGTTGTGAGTATATCAAAAGGGAACGGTACGTGCCTGGAATTTGGCGTAACTGCTTTTTCAGATGAGATTACAATTGATAGCTTATCAGTGAAGGAGCCCGAAGCTTCTGATGATCAGCTTGCATATGAAGGGCCTGACTTTGGGTAAGCTCTCCATAATATGATCTGCTTTGTGAATTTCTCGTAACTTTAAATTTTTTAATTAATGTTTTGATTTTTTTTATTGCTTCTTTTCAGTGATTTGGATGAAAACTTACAAAAAGCTTTCCACAAATATCTGGAGATAAGAGGTATCAAACCCAGCGCAACAAACTTCTTGCAGGAGTACATGATAAACAAAGACAGCAAAGAGTACTTGCTTTGGTTGAAGAACCTCAAGAAATTTATCGAAAAGTGAATTCATTATCAACCCATGAGTCTTTTGTGAGTTGGGATAAGTTTATGTTGTAGGTGCTGCTGCACTTAATGCATTTCTTCCAGTACTTTTACCATTCAAGTGTACTTTAATCGAACCCCTACACCCTTGGGGAGAGGGAGATAGTTCAAAATCAAACAGTCACACAAATGTTTTGATTATTAGATTTTTTTTTGGCGTATTGATGAATTCATTTCTTTCTGTGCCTCTCCAGTTTTTAATCGGTTCTTTGAGACCTTTGTTTGCTAAAAGCAGGACACCGTCTTGATATCTGAATAAGATGCTTCCCTGGAATAATTCTTTAAAAAATAAAATTTAACAGCGGGGCATCTATTATTGCATCTTCAAAGTATTATTTTTGCAATTTTTAAACTTTTCTTTTTCTTTTTCTTTTTCTTTTTTAAATGAAAAATTTAGTTAATGGTTTCTTAGTTTGGAAAAGTGAAAACAAAAAACATTAAGGGGTATTTTTCTAATTTTAAGCTTCTGAGGATAATTAGTGAAATAAATAAAATTCCGGCTTCCACTAGAACTCAACCTGTAGTTAACCATTTTGTCAACAGAATATTCAATTAAGGTGGTCCTGTGGCATTTAAGAGATTATGGTACAGTTGTAAAACAAAGGTTGATAGCGTGTGAGAGATGTGATTTTTAAATAATAATTCTATAAAAGATAATAAAGATATTATAGATAAATGCGAGATAAAAATAACTTCAACTAATAAACCACAATAGCAATTAGAATCTACAAACACTGCCCAACCAATAATACCATATGGGACAGAATTAATTCATATGGAACTGCACTTTCTAAAAATATTTACTTGAAATTTTATGGAGGCAAGCAAAGATCCTAATCTCTTGCCGTGAACATCTATGCAAATTGCAATTAACAGCACCCACATAAACAGATATCAATATTAATTGAAATTGGTTAAGAGTTGGCAGCACGTACGGGCCACAAGTTGCCGAGTCTGAAGCAGAAACATCGCAAATTGGTTCTCGCAGTCGCAGAGGTAAAATAATTTAGCAGAGTTCAAGTGTGTAAGTCTATCAAAATCAATTCGTTATTGAGAGTTAATGGCATTGTAATAACAAGACCCTTTTCCATTATGTTGTATGTCATCATAGTTTTGGTCATTACTGTGGAAGAATATGAGTGAAAAAGGTCAAGATGGCCCCTCGTATTTTGAGCTCAACACTGGGGCTAAAATACCCTCTGTTGGCCTGGGGACATGGAAAGCTCCTCCAGGCGAAGTCGGCGAAGCTGTCATTGCCGCTGTCAAGGTTCTAATTTTATATATATTCAACGATTTTATCTTCCTACAATTAAATGTCATTAACTTCTTTTTTCAAAGAATCATTGAGGTTGTATTTGTTCTAATGTTGTGCAGGCTGGTTACAGGCACATTGATTGTGCTCGTGTTTATGATAATGAAAAAGAGGTAAAAATTTCCTCATATGTTGTGTAAAATATATGTATGTGTTCAGTTTTTTCTTGCTCATATATTTGATGCAATGCAGGTGGGTGCAGCACTGAAACAACTCTTTTCAACAGGCGTGGTGAAGCGCGATGAGATGTTTATCACATCTAAAATATGGTACCTGTTTTTTTTTTTTTTTTTTTGTAAAAAAAAAAAACTTCCATTACTTGCCAGTTTCATCCATTATAGCTAAAGAAATATTGTACTGTCACCTAAATGACCAATTTAGATTAATATATTATTGATCACTTGATAATATATAGATGTGTGATGTTTAGCCTAGAATCACATTTTGGCTTGTCGTAAGCTTTTAGCTTCAGCTGGCTTTAAACTTGAAATTTACAGGTGCTGCGACCTTGCACCTGAAGATGTCCCGAAGGCTCTGAGCAGAAGTTTAGAGCATCTGCAACTCGACTACATTGATTTATATCTTGTATGTCTCTACTTACATGTCAGGGTTCTTACAGTTTAGCTAACGGTTTTGTTTGTCAGCCTTTAAGGGAAGGGGGAGAAAAAAAGGACATGTTGCTCTTAAGCAGAACTAATTTTGGATGTTTTCATCTTTTGTGATAGTGTTTTGTTTGAATGTTTTGTGACCTTTGAATCACAGATCCATTGGCCATTTAGGACAAAACCTGAAACGAGAGGATTCGAGCCTGATATCATGCTTCCCTTGCGTCTTCCTGAAACATGGGCTGCAATGGAAAAATTGTACGATTCTGGCAAGGCGCGAGCAATTGGAGTGAGCAACTTTTCAACTAAGAAGCTAAAAGACCTTTGTTCATATGCAAAAGTGAAGCCTGCTGTCAATCAAGTGGAGTGTCACCCTGTCTGGCAGCAACCTGCACTTCACGAATATTGCAAGTCATCTGGAGTTCATTTGACGGTAAACCTTTAGGGAATTTCCTCTGCTTATTCAGATCTTCAGCTTCATTTTATTTATTGATGTGAGATTCAAAGTCATCTGATTGGTAAATTTTTCTCTCAGGCATATTCTCCTTTGGGATCTCCAGGTTCTTGGGTGAAGGGTGAAATCTTGAAGGAACCAATATTGCGAGAAATTGCTGAAGAACTTAACAAGTCACCAGCACAAGTAGCCCTCCGCTGGGGTCTCCAGAGTGGTCACAGCATCCTTCCGAAGAGTGTGAATGAGTCTAGGATCAAGGAAAACTTTAACTTGTTCGATTGGTCCATTCCTCCAAAGCTCTTTTCGAGATTTTCAAACATCCACCAGGTAAATAACTTCTGATATGGAAACCCCATGTTTCAAACTTCTACTGCAAGTTTAAATGCAGAAAAGCTCATTTATATTGTAAAACATGCTTTCTATGACGCAGCAAAGGCTCCTCCAAGGGACTTTTGCCGTCCATGAAACCAAAAGTCCTTACAAAAGCCTCGAAGAACTGTGGGATGGGGAAATATGAGATGATTTGTTAGTTTAGCAGACAACCTCATCAAGGAAGATATGTGCATTGCCATTTTTATTATTTTTTTCAGGAAGATTTATTTTTTTATTTTTTTTATTTTTTTGGGTGCAACTTTGGCAACTCTCATGGTTATTGGTATAATTGGCTCGCAGTCTCCAGTCTCAATTCACAATTTTTAAATAATTTTATTTATTATACTTGTTTACAATCCAGATGATCATTGCCACCTCATTTGAGATGAATTTTATTTATTTATTTATTTTGTGTATAAGGCAATACTTTCAATCTAAGCATAAGCCATAATATGCGCTTTTCCGATCAAAGATTTCACCTTATTGTGGGATTTCTTCCCTTGTTAGGGGGCTGTCTATCTCTGTAGAACTTAAAACTTCAATTCAAATTCTGAACTTCTTTATTCACTAGAGGAAGCTTTCTAATACATGAGGCTCTACTCCAAGCAAGATCCAAGTAATAAAACTAAAGATCTTGATAAGTATACTTCAACAGAAAAAAAAAAAAAAAAAAAAAGGAAAGAAAAAGATCTTGAGAAGTAACATCAGCAAAGTGCAATAAATATACACCAAGTAAATAGAGTCTCAGAAGCAGCTAGCATACTATTATACAAATGACATGGTTTAGAACCATAAGTTATTACGATTGCAAGGCAAGATTCTTGTGGGTATAGATGACTCCTTGATCACCATCTACGACGTGTCCATTCCCTCTCAATATCCTAAATTTACAATCAAGAAGCAAAATCAGGTTTCATGCACTGTTGTAAATACACAATTCAACCTGGTATTCTGCTGTACATTAAATAAAAAAACTAAAAAGTTCTAGAAGAAGGGACGTTCAGGATTCCTATACCATCGAGTAGTTAGCAATCCTTCAACTCCAACTGGACCTCGAGCATGAATCCTGCTTGTGCTTATTCCAACCTGTTACTCATAAAAAAAGAAATAATAAATGAGAACGCGTAATCATCCACATCAATACCAGTACTGCAGGAAGGTCACATACCTCTGCACCAAGTCCAAATCGTGCTCCATCACAGAATCGTGTACTTGCATTATGAAATACTGCAGCACTGTTGACACAAGAAAAATAAGCCATATCACAAGTTTACCAACAACAAAGTGCCACTACTTAGAAAAATATTTGCAGAAATGGAGCAGAAGAAGATTAGCAACTGATGCAATCCTTCTCAAGAAAGATGGTATATACCAATAAATCTTCCAAAATCCCAAAAAGATTTGAACGAAATGACTATAATTAAGTTTGGATATGAAGCGAACTGAAAAATTATGAAGACTTAAAATGTCCTCAAAATGACTTTATGGAGCACCATCTTCAGGGGGTCCAGGACCAACTTCAATACCATAAGTATCCTACTACCCTGGACCTTCAGTAGTTGTTGGAATTACTTATGAACTCGTTTGCAAATATAAATTATGCCATTATATAGATAAACAAGCAGGGTACCTGCACAAGATTTTTTTTTTTTTTTTGTTTGGGGGGGCGGGGGTGTGTGAAAGGACCTGTAACAGAGGTTTTTAGCTCTTGCAACTGTGACTAATTTATTTATTATGGTTTTCTTGCTGTAAACAGAATTGAGGAAAGTGGTGGAATGAGTTACGACGGAGTCTCAACAGTGTAAAGCCCAAGTGTCAATAGATGAGCTTTGACCATATCCTGGCTGGGAGAAGGAGAGATCAGAAAAGGAAAAGAAATGTTCTACGCTGAGAACTGTAGAATTGTCGAGGTGATAGAATTGCAATAATTGGACGCTGTTGCTATAGTTTAACATTCATGATAAATTGGCAAAAAGAGAAACATGTCTTGATATATTCACAGGAAAAGGAATCCCCTTTTCTTTTATAGAGATACCATGTAAAGTAGGAACAAACAAGGAATGTTGTCAGTGTTACTGATCGCCATTCAATAGGAGAATACAGCAATTAGGGTTTCGGCAAAAGGCATACACATGCTTCCTAAGTGCACAATATTTATAAACAGAGATAATCAGAGAAAGTATATCAACGATGATCTTATAGTTTGTGGCTAATGAGATATGACATAATCATGTCTTATAACATCGTGATCTGCAGTCCAAATCCAAAACTTTTTTTTTTGTTGAAAAGCAGTCCAAAACTAGCTTACCTGTCAACTCGACATAAAAATGTTTCAGCAACTTTTTGATCTTCTGCAACAATGCAATCAGTATGGGCACTGCAAGTAGGAGAAATAAATAAATAAATAAATGACAATGGCACAACCTTCATCTTCAAAAAAAGTACAAACTAGAAATATAATATGATATCTTTAACATGCCTTCCATGTTGATGAATATGGCCAATGGCAGCATGCACATCGTCCACAATTTCAACTGTGCAAACCATTGAGTTGTACTCATGATGGAATGAGCGTGTCTCAGGAATTTCTAGTAATTTACTTGCCCTTGGTCCACCAAATAACCTAACACCTGCAACAGAAGAAACTGCACTTTTGAAACTGCTGCTCTTATGTTCCCCAGCCACAGAAAACATATAACTACATTACATACTTTCCACCCAAGCGATTTAACAAATTTTTACATTTCATGTTCCTGTTCATGTATTAAAACTTTATTTTACATCTAGACATGCCACAAAGTAGAATTCCTTGCCCAGTTTCAACCCTTGTCTCCACCCACAGTGAACACTTTACTTCTTGATTGTGAATAACAATCTTGCAATACAATCAGCCAAGGAAATAATAGTCCATGCCGGCTGTTTAACTTGGTGCCTCTATCCTATATAAATTAGGACAGTGGAAGTAATTAATGCATACCTTCACGTTGAAGTTCTACAATAAGCTCATTGAGTGCACCATTGCATGATAAATCCTTGTGTACCAGAAGAGTTTCCTGGAAATAACATGATAAACAGAACTATGAGGCCATTCCATCACAAAATTGCTCGAGATAATCCTGTTACAGTGTTCATGTACAGCAAAAACAGGATGACATCCGTCAAATATTCTCATAGGTACACATAAAGGGAGATCTCAATAATGGCATAAATTGTGGACTAAAATTACCATAGCATTGCAGGCTGCAGGATAGTCTATCTTCGCATCAATAACAACGTTCTTTGCCATATCAAGGTTAGCAGATTTGTCAACATAAACATGACAAATTCCATCTGGAAAGAAAAGGCTGAGTTTACCAAACACTTTAGTTTGTAAACAATGACAAACAAGTCAAGAAACCACTCTTACCAGCATGACCAAGTACAGGAATTTTTGTCGACTCCTTGATTTGAGAAACAAGCTTATTGCTGCCTCTGGGGATAACAAGATCTATCACATCATCAAGCTGCAGCAAAACAAAAGTTTGTCAGAAAACACCATAATTAAGGAACAATCAACAATTTTCAAAATTCAATCTCCACCTTGAGCAAATCAGGAATCTCATCCCTAGATGTCACAAGTCCAATAAGTTTCTCACCAACAGTATCTGGGATCGCTGTCGTGATGACCTACAAGACAAATGAAATAAAAAATACCATAAAGTGACCGACTTAATCGTTTAGTATAAGAAATCATAGCCAAGACCCAGCAAACCAAACCTTGTGCAAGATTGCATTTGACCGCATAGCTTCTTTTCCTCCTTTCAGTAGTAGACCATTTCCACTCCGAATGGCCAATGAAGCTATCTGTCGAACCATTTGGGAAAAAAAAGAAAAAGGTGGTCAAAATGCCACAATAATAGGAAGAAAACTTAGCTATATGCTTGAAAACAACTTATAGAATCCAGAAATATTTTTTTAATTACTTAACACTGAAAAGACGAAAGGCCAATAATAGAAAAAGTTAAAGGCATGATGCAAGCTTTCAATGAACGAACATGGTACAAGGGAGGATAATTACAGTCTACCACAAACAACTTAGAAATAAATAAAGTCAAAAACAAGTTCTTCAGCATACTTACGGTATAAAAATATGTATTCTCTCTCTTACCTGGACCAGGGCATCAGGTCGAGATTCAAATACTATCAAGAGGACGCCCAAAGGACATGATGTTTTCTCTAGGATGAGTCCATCCGCAAGCTGGATGCAAGAGCAGTTACCAAACAGTCTAAGTAAGTAACGAACAAATTAAAGAGGCACTTAAATGCTCAATTTCACTTTTATAAGTCCAAACGGCAACTAAAACTTCATGTTTATTTTTTATAGTTCAGTGTTCAACTTGAAACCAAAAGCTGTAAACCAAGCAAATGCTATCATTTTCATAAGACGAAGCATACTGCACAAATATCCTTGATTCACTGGTTAAAAACCAATAGATTTCTGGAAGGTTTCCTAACCTCTGTTCTCTTTAAAATTTGACCAATGGGTTCTTCCATGTCTGCAAGTATACGAATAGATTTTGCAAGGCTAGAGATCTGCAAAGTACAATAATCAAAATGAACTACAAATATGACCTCATCCAAAAGCTATATGAAACAGGTTTTGGTATTAAACAATGCAGTGCCTAATGGAACAATTATATGCAAAAACTGAAAAAGATGAAAAGTTTGTCCATCGTTCAAGAACTCTTATAATTAACAAGTTCTTGCCTTCCCAGGCTTCAGGGCCAAACGTGATATTAGCGATTTCTCATATCCAGCTTCCTGTGCAGCAGCTACATCAACTTCATTCTCAACCTTAATCAGGCTTTCATTTGCCTCTAGGGCATCAGCTACGTCGAGCAAAATTTTCCTCCTATCTTGAGATTGTAGAGCCTACAATCCAGATAATTCATATAAGTACTCAAGCTTTGCCAACCTAACTAATTCAAAGTTTTAATAAAGCATAAACAGAAATCAGAAAGTATAGAGAGAAATGGATCCTGATATAGATCTTGTAAAATCACCTGAAGCCGTCTAGAACTTTCTCGTGCTGCAACTGCCATCTCACGGGCCCCAACTTGTTTTAGCCACAAATGTGCATCTCTATGAAAGAGAGTCCCAACACGCTTTCCTTCAAGTACCTTTATGATGCTGTCCGTGGCAAAGCCACTTTAGAAGAGTAGAAAGAAGAGTTAGCTTATCTGTGACGATATCATCTACCCAATATGATAATCAAGAACATTAAGATTGATAACTGAGAAACTAACCAATAGCTAATATCTGGAACTTTAATTTTAGTCATACCTAGTGATAACAACAGGGACACCAGCGCAAGCTGCACAATAAGCTGCATTGACCTTAGCAGTCATTCCCCCTCTTCCAACCCTTGACTTGTCTCCAAATGTTATTTCTGCTTGGTGTTTTGCTCTTATATATGTATGGATCAGCTTTGAATTTGGCTCATTTGGAGGACCACTATAGAGGCCCTCTACATCACTCAACAGAACAAGAAGATCAGCTTTTAGTTCCAAAGCCAATAATCCTGCCAGACTGTCATTATCCCAAAATATACCAGAAGAATCCTGAAAATTGTTTCTATTATCAAAACTGACAGGCATTTTGTCAAATTTAAAAAAATCGAGCAATTCATACAAACAGAAGGGCATCAGATACATAAAAACAGAGGAAACTTGATCTGAAGGGTTTCAAATAATTCTCCAAGAAGGTGTCTTTGTAATTCACCTAGTAATACAACAGTAAGTGCGATTTAAGAGTTTTGCAGTCTTATAATTCGGTTCAAGGTTTTATAACTTTATAAGCAATAACTCTGATGAAGTGTCTTTGTTATGACCAAGTGGTTTGGTGCAACAACAGTTGTACATGCTTTCTATGTTTGGCCATTTTTTTCACTTGAGATATCTTTAACCGTCTTGTACCACACCAATAGGATGCATAAATGTGCATGCTAAATAAACTTATCAGCAAGTTGGGTAATTTCATCAGCCCATGCAAGTTTCTAGAAGTCAGAGAATAAAAACATCACTGTCTTTCGCTTATACGTTTTTTTGTTCCTAGATTGTTTTAAGTCCTGCACAAAAGATACGAAGAATTAACAAAGTACCAACATGTTTTGAAGTCTATGTATTTTGGAAACGGGCATGAGCATAATTTAATACACTCCTAAAAACACAAAAGGACACATGGTGCAAAATGGATACACAATACATTTATTCCAATATTGTTAGCCAAGATTAGAATGTGACCCAAGCCATGTAAGAGCCTTTTAAAAGTAAAAATAAAACATTAATAAGGAGTTTCTTACTCCTAGTTATTCATCATAAAGCTTTGAATAAATGATGCCACATCAAGAGATATACTTGCTTTTTTAGATATATATAAAAAATAAATAAATAATAAGAATAAGAATACATCGAGAGACAAATTTCGCATAGTAGCATACCCCTTAGTGTCAAAGGGGAAGAAAAAGAAATTACAATAATCCCAAAGGGAAAGAAAAGGAATTTATAATAACAAAAAAATGCACAAGAAGTTTCATTTTAAGTTCAGAAGGGAACAAGATACCTCGTATGGTGCTTTCCTAGTACTAACTGCGTCATTTTCATTAAAAATAGGAATAACCCTCAAAGCTAACAATGATTGAACCGTTTCACAGAGTTGATTTCTGAAATCTTCATCCCTAAAATCACTATCCGTCACAAGAAGTTGGGATGAGGTTACATCAAGCTGCATTAAGAAGGATATGACATTAGCAGTTACAAGAAAGTAGCATTAGAAATGATAGTTGGTATTATATTTCACCTGGCTGAACAAGGTATCATAAAGAGCCATGAGACTACTCTGTCCAACTGCCGCACAAGCCTTCCCATCAAGCTCATTCTGTGGCTTTTGGAGATCAGCCAAGCTGCAAAACCAGTATTAATTTCATTCGACAGGCATTCATGCCTTCATGTTCCATGACTCTGAGTCACTAACCTTAAATCAGAGTACCATTTAAAGTAGAATAAGTAAATTTGTTGCCTGTGTGTATCCCAAAATTCCAAATTCAACATTTCTTGAATTTGTATTTATGCTAGGAGACAAACAACTTGTATTTCTGCATGTGGTAATGCAGATGCTGATGTTGACTCAAATTTTAGATGGCAATTTAACTGTAAATGTCCGCATGTGTCAGTATGTACAATTTTCAAATTCTGCATTTCTCAAATTTTTTCCACTGTAATGACCAAATAATTCGAATTACCTATGCTGAATTCCCTATTTGCTCATAATCAGCTAGCTAAAATAACTTCTACTATTTGTCAAATGATTCAACAGATAAAACAGATGAGCATATAATGTGCAAGGAGAAAATGGACATTAAAGAAAAGGGAAATTCTAAGCACCTGCTATTGACCAATTTTCTGTATCTAAGCCTTTGGCGGCCAACACCGACTGCGCCTGAAGAAACTAAAATAATCTCAAAGCCTTGAGAATTTAACTCTTTAAGCTGAAGACAATTCATTCCAAAGTTACTTAGTCAGAACAAACTTAAGTCATAAGCTATGGCTCATTTCAGAAAAACCTATGGAGACTTCATCAGATAAATAAAGTTTGCACATACCTGCTCTAAAAGAGCTCCAAGCCTTCCCAAAGCTAATCGTCCATCACCTCGAGTAACCACAGCTGTTCCAACCTTGAATATTTTAAAAAAAGAAAAAAAAATCAGCAACCACAGAAATCAAGTGAAGAATCAGTTCAAAATTCACATGAAATCGCATCATTTCATAATCTTACAACCTTAGAAAATGAACTAATGATTACTTATAATTCATTCTTACCAATGCTATACACAGCAATGAAACCTCACTCTGATTCATATAATAAAGCTAACAAGCAATTGAATTTTTCTATTTATATAAAAGAAATATTAAGCACTTTTATATACTGATCTAAAATTCAAAATTATTGAGGCCTGGGAGGTAGATCCTAACGAAGACGATAAAATATTAGAAGCAATAAAACAAAAAGATAACGTCGACCAAATTTATTGAAGTATAACAAGCTTGCTCTTAATTATACAATTAATAAGCGCCACATTTAAATTGTTTTAAAATAAATAACTGAATCTTTAAAAAAAAAAAATAGCGTTCATTTTAAAAAACTCGCCACTGCTCAAACGAGAGATGTAGAAATTAGCACGAAATGCCATAAGCATTGAAAAGGAAAAAAAAATGAAGGCAGTAAAGAGACCTTGACAACGAGACGCTTAACGTTCTTGACGAAAGCCCTGGAACTGTCCATTGAGTCCATTTGATGGAAGAAGAAAACGAGTCACGCCGAGTCAACTCGGAGCGAGCCAGCGAGAGAAGCAAAGGCAAGAGGTTGAAACTGAAAAGAGTGCAGAGCGTGCCCAAGAGTTCAACGATGAGGCGGCGGTTAGGCGCGTCAATTTGTTGTGATTTTATAAATAAAGGCACTTTTTATCATTTTTTTTTTATTTTCACGGAATCTTTATGATTATTATTTTTTTAAGTACGATGGTGATCACGTCACTGTCGTCACATCACGTGAGTGTGAGAGGCTAGAGGCTTGTTGCTTTGTGCTTTAGTCTGATTGGCTTAGTAGGTAAACAAAGACAAAATAAGTGTCAGCCACTCCCGGAGACACAAATGAGTACGTGGCGCCCCTCCTCGCAACAGAACATGAAGGATTTTTGGTCATATTCAGTGTAGACAAATTATACAATTTCTTTTTTCAAAAAAGGATAATTAAATCAATTCTTTGCTTTTTGGTGGCGATCTAAAAGCACATATCGGTAACGTCGACACACTTGTCCGATAATTAAATGTCGATAAAAAGAGATGAAACGAGATTATTTTAATGAAAGCTTAATTTGTTTATTTAGTTCCAAATCATGATCATTATTATACCATTTTAAGAGATCAGTTTTTTTTTCCGCTGCAAGTTTACCATAATGAGCTTTCATCAGTAATTACATTCCTCAACAACTCATTCAAAACCGTGTGACTGTTATTACCATTTAAGACGATTTTTTTCCCCTTTTCTTTATACTTTGTTTACCATTATTAACTATCGTCAATTACTCTTCAACAACCTTTTCAAGACTGTCAAAGTGATTAAGATATTAATCAAATGGAGGTGAGATTATTTTTACCTACAAAAATACTTTAAACACTCATTTGTTATAATTGAAAAACAAAAATTTCACTCAATTAGACACCTTTGAAAAAACCAAATAATCATCTACTTCTTCCATTAATTAGATATTTCAACCTTTTTATTCTCTACACCCGTATAAACAATCTTATAATAAATTTATTATTTACGGGCTTTTACAGGTAACGCCTCAAGACTCAAGATTTCTTCAACGGAAAATGGTGCGAAGAGTCTTGCCTCCTTGGCATCGGGAACTGGTTTGATTATTCCAGTTACATTTAGAAAGAAAGCACTGGCTCTCTGTTTAGTTTATCAATTTCTAACGAATTAGCATGAAAATAGTCTTTAAATCTTCAACGTGCCGCTGAGTTTAGGATTTACTTCAGATCACCCCTGATAAAATGATAATCTTTAAAATATCTATTAAATTATTACAAATCTCAACTTATTTCTGAATACTATTTAGTCATGAAACAAGTCCTCAATGGTGAATTATCATAATATTAAAAATATATATGTTTAAAAGTACTTTTTTTTTTGTGATCAAATAGCCACACCTTTAAATGGGTGGTAGCATGTCCTCGCCAATGGTAAAACGTACAGAGTCTCACCAAGTACTAGGTGCAACGGGTGATAAAAATCAAGATTTTAGTCAGATCGGAGTCGGAATGAATAAACTACAAACTTATGGTGGTCAGATTCAAAATTTGGTAAACTGAGGGGGTTCAAAATTGTAAAATTATTTTAAAAAATAGGGTAAAATTAAAATTAATTAAATCAGCCGTCCCCAACTGTCGGTACAACGAAATGGCAGTAGCTAGTCGGAAATAATACTGCTTTTAACGGTATTTTACTTATTTTGTGAATCGATATTGCAAGAAACTGACATAAAGTTTTGCAGTTAGCAATTTGCTTACCTTAACAACAAGACGCTTGACGTTCTTGAGGAAGTCACGAGCATGATCTCCGAAAGAGTCCATCACGTGTGTGTGTGTGTGTTTTGGGGGGGTAGAGGAAGAAAGTTAGTAAGAATAGAGAGTTTTGCAAATTAAAATTTGGGAGTTAACTAATTTCGCTTGCGGAAATTTAAATAATAATGAGTGGGCAAGAGGCGAGGCGACTCGAGCACGCAATTGAGAGACGCTGTGACTGGGCACCTGGTTTTTATAATGGCGTTATGTAATCATTGGTGACTTTGATTAAGAAAGTTAAAGCACAACAATTAAATTTCAACAGACGGTCCAATAACAACTCGCCACAGCATTTGCATTACATGACAAATCTGCGCCAGCCATCGGGTGATCGGCAGCCCACTCACGTGTATAAAGTTTCGTCATGTGGGCGGGATCATGAGATGAGACGTGTATTGTCCATTATTTTTTTTAACTTTATGTTCGTGAGAAATCTATCTTGTAATCTCAAGTTACGTTCTCTACCGTCCATGTATTTCAGGCAAATCGCCCTTAAGTTTAAAAAAAATTAAAAAATAAAATTAAAAAATGTGAAGCAAATTACACACCAATGGAACAATGTCCACGAACAATGAACGAAAGAAATTAATAGTTCTATCATTATCTCTATGGCTCTATGCGCCAATTTGTTGGAAGGTGTTTGATTACTTTTTGTTGATTGAGTTGTTAGAACCTTATTGAAGCTTATGTTATAATATCTTTTATGTCTACCGAAATGTGAGGCTACATTATTGGAACAATTACTATTTTAATTGTAACAAATTAGTCAACTAGATTCTCAATTATTGAAGTGCGATTATAAGGAAAATTTTTGCCTTTCAAATTTATTTTTCCTCAGTGGTAATTAAGTTTAGGTAGTCTCTTATGAACAACAAATAGCAAAGAATGCATGTACAATATAGGCAAATTTAGATCCTATTTGATATTGAGGTAATGTGGCGTTTAAGTTACAACAATTGTTACGGAAAAAAATTTATAAGTATAAAATGAAAATTAATAGTATGTAGTAACTATAATTTCTAAATAATAATTTTAAAAAATTATTAAAAATATAATAAATTTTTTACCATACATTTGTAAAATCAAATCAACTTAGACCATATTTGGAATTAAGGTGATGTAGTTTTTAAGTTACAGCTATTGTGAAAAAAAAATTATAAATATGAAATAAAAATTAATAATATGTAGTAAATATAATTTTTAAATAATATTTTTGACAAAATTAATAAAATTATAATAGATTTTTTATCGTACAAGTATAAAATCAAATTAATTTAACTTTCAAACTACAACAATTAATATTTACCAAATACTTTATTACTATAACTTACTTAGTATTTACCAAACACTTTATTACCATAATTTTTAAAATACAACTATCTAATTTCAATTACAAATAAAAATTTTACTTTTAAATTAGAGTATCTAAATTTACCTAATATTTTAATTTTATAATTTTTAAACTGTACTTATCTAACCTCAATCGCAACGCAGACCTTAATTGACAAGTGTTGCACGGAACATATTTTGGATGTAATTGCTATAGCCAACGCTTTCCTAAATCTTATTCAATCACTTGCTTCCTATCCAAATAAAAAGAAGAATCTGCCGAATTGCCCGTGTCCAGTCATTCTCAGGGTCAGGGGTCTGATGGGTCCCATGATAATACCCACAAAATTTTTTAATTTTTTAATATATGAATTTCACAACATTTAATTTGTTATTGTTAGTACCGTAATCTTTTAAACTTGCCAAATGACGTAAATGAGTATTGTTATATATCTTAAATTTTTTATTTTTAAAAAATATTTTAAATAATATGATATTTATTTATTAATTAATAATAAATATAATTAATTTACTTAAATTTTATAAAAAATTATTAAGTGTTTAATAAATGGTACAGTATTTAAAATAAAATTTAAGATAAAAAAATCCCTGTACTCCAGTATAAATTTTTCAAATGACAAAGTTCCGACAGATTGGACCAAGCACCTCAGCGGTCCTCCGCTGTAAGATATTACATGCTTTTTTGATAGATGCTTGCGCACGATGGCATTGTAATGAGCTTGTTGACAAGGAAAAGTTTCAATATATAGCATTTGCCATCTCTTGTCAAGGTCACAAGCCAACAAGCCAAGCATGACAGAAGCAGGAGAATAGTGGATTGCATTGACCATATTAAATGTGTTGTTAATTGGTCAAATTTAATGTCTGAACGCCCACAAATTTTAAAATACATTAAAAGGATTATATAAGCTATAAAGTAAATAAATGATCTTATGATATATTTGTATTTATTTTAAAAATTTGTTATAAGAGTAGTAGTTATATATATCAATTGCGTAATTAAATTAATACTCCTAATTTATTCTAAAGTTTCTCCTTAACATGAGCTTTACAGGCCATTTTAGATAATTAATTAGACAGATGTTATTCTCTAAAATTTGCGGCTTATCATGCTAGCATCATCTAGATCAATGTACAAATTACTTAAAAAGTCTTTCTTTAATTTTTTTTTTATATCACGATTTGATTTTTAATATCTAAAAAAAATTGATCTAAAATTTTACTTTTATATGCTAGTATCATCTAAAAGACTTTTTTTTTTAAATCACTGTTAATGAGGTGTTTGGTGACTAACACCACCTCCAAAGAATAAGAATCTCCAGAAACAAGAATCAAATTCCTCAAAAGTAAGAACAAAATCTATCAGTCAGGGAAAATTTAAGAAACCATGATATAGGAAATATAGAAACCATAATCTAAACCATGACTAAGTTAGAATCGCCAAGCTAACAAGTTTAAAATTTCGAGATGATATTTATCACTAAGAGGAGGATCTTGGAAATGCTACAGAAATGGCTGTGAGGCTACTACTCCCACAACAGCCCCCAAAATAAAAGAATTACTCCCACTCCAAAAAACATGCATCATTTTCTTCTCCATTAAGGTATTTTTAAAGAAGAGTCACCATGAAAGAGGTATGATCACTCAAGCAAACTAAAAATACTTTAATTTCAACTCCAAAAGCATTTTTACTGACTTAACTATCTGAGTGGGCACGCTGAAGACCACCACCTCTAGCCCCATTTTACCATTTATTATCATATGTGTAGGTTACCTCCATTTGTTGCACTTTATTAAACCCCAAATGGCAAAAAATCAAGCATCAACAATCACCATTTAAAACCAAATGGTTTGCCAAAACCACCACAATTTCTTGTTGCCTGTGCAAAACTACATTTAAAAAAAAAAATTCCTCTCCCAAAATGGGTGTGCGAAAAGGAATTCATATCGTATACTTATTTATTTTCACGGTAAAGTCTAAACCAATTAAACTATCTATTTGAAGATTTGTAGAGATGTTTCACCATTGATATTTGATATAGCTACCACATATAAATAACTAAATAAGAGCTTAACTTGCTCTCATTACCTGCATTAATTAAGCCGAACACCGAATATTATGTGGTCTTTGATGTTGCTGAAGAGTCATATATGCTGTAGTTAAATCAGTAATATCAACATTAGGATGATTGATTTAAACTAAACCCTAAATTAACAATAATTAACAAAACATGCTTAAATTTTATTTAATTGATATTTAGACAATAAGCTGGCGCTTGATTTTTAACTTAATGACTTAAAGTGACTTAATTAATTAAGTTAATTAGATATGTTTATTTTTAGAATTTATTGGGAATTTTCAGATAATTTTAACTTAATAAAATAAGTCAATTTTTTTGGGTTTTTACTAAATGGAGGAATCTGAATTAAGTCAATTAATTTCTAATGTTAAAAATATCCCTATTTTATAATTTATTTTTCATTCTTATCCCAAAACTCACATATAGACGTTTACCTTATATAATCTCATTTTTACATGTAGTAGCTTCGAGAGGAAATAGCAAATCAACTATTTTAATTATGTTGTCAGTCTTTGTTTTTTTTATATTATATACTATAATTGAAAAATAGTGATAAAATTTGAAATTTATGGTATTTTATATATTATAATTCTAAAATCATTATGTATTCACTTGAATGTAGTTTTACTTATAAATAATAAAATATTATGGTATTTAGTATATTATTTATTTGACATTTAAATTAAAAAAGGTACAAATGTAAAAGTACATATTTTTAGATTTTTAAGTTGAAATAACAAACAATTTAATACTTATTTTTAGATATTCAAATAAAAAAATATATATTATTCAGATTCAGACATTCATGTCTATTCAAAATTCAGACTAATTCAGGTCTATTTAAATTTCAGATCGAAAAATAAGCACCACCTAAGTGTGGGGTTTTAAACTCCTTGATCAGATAACTCATCACATACGGGGAGATCAATGTATGTGTTCGGGTTTGATTAATTCGCGGCCCTGTCAAATGAGGGATCCTGATGTGTAATCAAATCATGAAATCAAAACAAACAACTGCAGCAAGATTGCTAGGGTTCTAATTCTAGACGGAATTGAATAATAATAATAATAATATATTGGGGGTGGGAAAAACTAAGAGAACTGTTTGAAAATTATTTGATCAAATTTTTGGGCCATTTCAAGAAAATAATGTGTCAATACAATCCTAATTTTAATATTACTGTAACCTACTTAGGCTTTTGGCCAAATCCATGTAGGGTTAAAAAAAGGGGAAAAAAATCGTCCCATACTTTGGGGTAGGGATTTCACCGTTTGATTAGCAGAAAATTTCAAGTTATGCTTAGTTGGCTGGGCTATGATGTATATAAATTTAAATTGCCAATAGATTCAGATTATCAATATCATGATATATATATATTCCATATGTTAGGGTTTTTTGTGTGTGAACATGTTATTAAACTATGTGATTTAATAGTAAAAAAGAAAAAGATAATAAGACCAGTACTAAAAAAGGACTATCTATTATATATTGTATGTATGTATGTTTGTATGTAAGTATGTACAGATATCTAACTCCATTGATTTAAAACCATTAAAAAATATAGATATATAACTCTAACCCGACTCCAATTCTTAAATGAAAATCCATTTTTTAACAGATGAATTTTAATTAATTTAGAATACTAAACAAATATTTATGATTAGATTGACGATCAAATTGAAGAACACGCGGAGGAATTTACACCAAAAGAATGCAGGAAAAGTAGCAACAAATTTGTTTTGATTCACTAAGAAACGAGTACCTAGTAACAGAGGAGCTTAAAATCTTTTGTGGGTATACAATAATCACTCAATTTGACTCACAAATGAATTCACACGTTAGCTTAGCTCTACGGTGAGGGCATCGGGGCATCCAAGAGAGAACATGCCCTTGTTTTGGCTTTTGTCCACGTAAGCATCTGCGAATATCAGATTGAATCCTCAATTAAATACTATTGTCATACTTGTCAACGAACTTCTTAGTCTTTTTAAATAGGTCCAAATCTATTTGCACATTAATCCACTAACACTCTCGACCTTAACAAATAAATTCAAATGATCTACTTATTTACAGTTGCAGTTGGAATCACCTTGACTAGCATGCTGGCGGAATTGACAATAATATGAATTTTGGCCACATTCACGGCCCCTTTAGAAACTTCGTCTCTATTTAAACCGAATATTCACATCAATGTGCTTGGTTTTTCATAATATAATCGACTCTTGATCGATTGTATTGCACTCAAATTATCACAAAATACACAGAGTATTCTAATTAAGCCATAACTCATTAAGAAGCTTCTTGAGCCACAACGACTCCTTGATGATGGCTTCAGTTGCTATAACAAACTCAGCTTTAATAGATTATAATGCAACTATATATTTATGCTGCATGCAAAATTGCTTAATTTCTAGTTGATCAGGCAATTATTCGACATTAATAAGTATCATGTGATTAACTTTCTTCTATATAGATCACCAGTGAAGTCAGAGTCTACTTATTCCGTGATTTTACTTAGTTCATGCTTTGAAATTGAAGCTCGACTAAAGATGATGTCACAAATTAAAAATTACGGCTTAAGAGTTTCTGTACCTAACTAGGTATAGCCGCATAGGTACTCTTAAGCTTAAATGGAATTCAACAAATAAAATAGATGATAGGTCCCAATCAAAACTGATTACAATTGCTAAATAAAAAAGATCCTATTATGGCGAGAATTAACTCCACCCAATTGCATGAAATTACTTGGTGTCTTCATTAAATTTTGATGAAATATAAATAAATAAAGTTGAACCACTCCCCCCTAAACATCACGATTGCTACAAAAAAGAGAAATACCACTTGTTAATTGACATATCACAAATAAGTAAATAAATTGCACGACCTATTCTCATCCAAACATGTGAACGTTGGCCAACTACTTGAATTAAGATGACAGCACAACCATCTTCCCATGACCTTCCTGCATGTACCTTAAATTTCTTGCAGGAATATGTTATGATTGTCGTGGCTTGTCAATACCCGTGCTTTACTGGAATACTACATAGAATTGTTAAAAGTTAATTTGTAATCTAGAATAATTAATTTCCCGAAATGTTGGAAGTTCAAATCTAAGGTTAGATCTGTGGTGAAAACTGAAAAGCGGCCGCGTCACTTACATCGTAAAAAATCAAGTAGTTGTAAAACGCGGTAGGAAAACAAGCTAAGTGACACAGATTGGTGGGTAGTTAGAATGAGTGATAAAAACAAGTTAGTTAGAAGTTATGGTCGGTAAGTGTTTGTCTCTTCAGGCCTATAAATACATGGCCGTGTCTCCAATTGTACGCAGAAGTACCCGAAGCGGCGAAAAGCTTAATAAAAAGCCCCAGTTCAGGGAAAAAAAATATATATATATATATATATCCATCACTTCTCTTCATCTTTAGCCAAATATTCTTTAATCAAAAAAATTTTCCACTTCTAGCCCACTAGCTTCCCGAGTCCAACAAGAATGTGTTTCTAAACGAAAATTGTAGCAGAACATGAATCAGAGTGACCGGCATGAATGCAGGAAATGCAGTAAGTACATAGACCCAATTCAATCTATATATCTTGATAATCTAAAATCAAGGTCGAGTTGAGACCTACCAACCTTCGGGCTTATAATATACAATGAGACCTAAACCCTAAACCCTAAAGTGGCAAAAGACTTTGAGAAAATAACTTTATATGCAAAAAAAAAAAACTGTGCAAGAATGGACAAAAAAACATCAGAATTGAGGTTACAGAAGATGAACTTACGATTGCATCTCTATCATGATCTGCCGACACGAAAACATAATACAAAGTCTCCCTCAACGAAACACATGCATATATATATTCCCGTCTTCGTATCGTTGCCTTCAAGTGTGTGAAAGTACAGCAACGAGTGTTGCGTGCAAACATGGTTAATAATTCCCGAGGTGGGTACCTTATTTCTCTTATTAAACCCACAACGTAAATTTGGAAGGAAAATCATCATTATTTTAATCTTATTACTTCAAATAAAAAATTATCATCAAGAACTAATCATCAACACCCAATAAATCTCAAATTCAATTCCATAATTTAGAAAAGAAAAAAAGACAAATAAAGAAAGTAGCCGAAATTTATTGACTAATGTAAATCACTATATATTTGTAACATATAAATACTACTATATTAGATAGCGCCATAAATATATACCTATTTAAACTTCCTAATATGTGCAACTAAATTTAAGATATTTTAAATTTGTAAAAACAAATAACACACCGCACTTATGCTCAAACATCAAAAATAAAAAACAAACATTACCTACTGAAAATGTAAATTAAGAACTTGTTGGAGAGGGAAAAACAAGTTTCATTAATATTATAATGCATTGACTACGTTCGGGGTTTTTTCTTGGTAGAACTTTCCTTTCATGTTTAATACATTATGTTACATGTATACGTTGGATAGGTACGAGTAGAGTTGGCAGAAATACCCACGGGCCCCCGAACCCGTGGGCCTCCAATTAATTTGGGGTGGGTATGGAGTTTTAAAAATTTTAAAAATAAATTTGGATTAGGTATGGGTATGGGTCTAAGCCCCGAAATAATTTTGGGTTCTAATTCAGGGATTTTATCGGGTCCCCTAACCCAACCCGAAAATAAAAAAACATATTATCTAATATTTTAAACTTTGAAATTAAAAATTCTAATTCAATTTAATCACTCCCCCCAAAAGAAACCCTAGCAAATCGTCAGCTGCCGTCGTTATTAACAGTCCGTCAGCCGCCACCGTTTGTCGTCACCGATCAACACTCAACCGCACCGTTTGTCGTCTTCGAACCTGGAGCCACGAGGCGTCGCCGAAGGCGTATCAGCGAAGTCAAACTCACATCTTTTGGGTAATATTAAAGGGTCATATAATTGGACGAATGCAATGTTTACCTGGCAAAGGACTAGCTTCTGTTTCGTCTCACAGCATGGCTCACAATCCTTCGCAGCCTCCTCCCATCGGGTAACACGAGTCTGTTTCGTCTCTGTTTCGTCTCGCTTTTTTAGTTTCTGAACTTTCATCTTCTCTGTTAAAACCTTCAAAATCTAACTGTATATATGCCAAATCTGTGAATTGGTCGCTCGGTTTGATGTATGTATACTTCACTTTATTTAGATACCCATGGACCCTTTAATTAATTGTGTGAAATCAGAAAGATCTACTTCAACTGAAGTCTCCGCTCCTTTAAGATGCCAATGCAACCCATAGATGCCATAGCTCCGAGAAAATTCTAGCTTTTAAGAATCAACCCTTATACCTTGCAGGTTGCAAATGAATCACTGTACGAGAAAACAATACACAGATTCTCCCCTTCCTCACCTTGGCTTATGGAATAGATTAAAAAGAATTAATTAAAGATTCTAATAAGACCAAAGGCATGAATGCAAATTAAACTCTGTTAGATGTCCATATACCCAAATTTATAAGGTACAATTTTTAGATCCACCTCAATCTTTTCTAACTAAAAAGAAATAATTAATATACCCAAACCTATTATGTAATTGGGATATAAAATTTCAGATTGTTAAGGCACAAATTAGAATTTTCACAGTCACTGATATATCATTCCTAAAAAATTGAAGCTTACATGTAAGTATGGATGAAAAAGCTTTGCTGGGAGATCCTATAGTAACAAGCCTTGAAAAATATACACCTCTGTCTCTTTGGATTCCTCCGAAAATCTCTTCATTTAATCAATTTCTTTTGTTTTCCTGATTTAATAACTTAAATAACTCTCTCAAAATCGAGAAGCTTTGATTGGTAATATAATGCATATTTTTTCTTTTTCTTAGCAAAATTTTTCAAGTCTTATATAGAGGTGTATATTTTTTTTTTAACATTTCAAAACAGCTACATTAGTTAATATAATGCATGACATTTAAAAATGCTACTAATGGAATATAAAATGATACCAAAGGAAAAATTATGGCATTTTTTTAGAACGTGCTATCAAAATCAACATTTTATAGCATTTTGTAAGAAAAATGCTACCACATAATGCTATTAAGAGTGATTTTTATCGTAGCGCACATGCAATAAGTTTTTCAATCTATGAACACACCTGTCAATCAGATAGATTTAATTTTTCTTTGGAGTTGATTTACGTGGCTACTTCATTCATAGGATTTGTGTCATTTTATTTTAGGCATGGCTGGAAGAACGGGTTGCTTGGGAATTGAAAAGCGTGAAAGCTTCCACTTCCGTTCACAAATTTTAGGATCTCAGATAATGAGTAACTTTGTGATGCGAATCAAACAGAAGCAGACGGGTATGTCACCATAGATCATGGTCATAATTTCCCCATGTAGATTAAAATATGTCACCATAGATTCATGATAATAATGAATCACATATATTTAGTTTTATTATGATTATTGAAATCTCCCTGTGATTTTTAAAATGAATGTCCTAGCGTCAGATTTTCACGAGATTCAAAGAACTTGATCAAAGCTATTAATGATTGAGTGTCAGAAACATTTGCTGGAATTGCTGAAGAATTAGTCCTACATAATGTATGTTTATTTTAATTGTAAGGATGCAAAGGAAATCAATCTTAACTTGTTGTAGGCCTTCAAAAGTCAAAGGTCAGATTTAGAAAAATGGGATATGCATATGCTCTGTTTTAGGCTTTATATATGCCAAAAATAATGAAAGTTAATGTTTCATCTTGTGGCTTAAAATCCTACACGCAACTATTGCGAAATTAACAGATTTAATCTTTTAACTTAGTTTTGATCTTATTAAAATTACAGATCCGTTTGTCAAAAACAATTCTAAAAGGAAAGTGATTTGATTATATGTCAAGTTCTTTGCCCACACCACACTTAATGGATGATGAAGGCAATCAAACTCAAGGTGAATCAGCAGCTAGTGTTACTCATGGTGGGTTGCGACGTAGAGGAAGGTTGAGGTCAATTGTGTGAGAGCATTTTGAGAAGAAAAAAATTAATGAGATTGATAAGGCTGTGTGCAATTATTGCAAAAATGCATTGGTATCAAGGAGTACGGATGGAACAAAGCACTTGCACGATCATTTAAAGACATGGCTCAAAAAATGATTGAAAAGTTTGATAAGTATTGGCATGACATGAGTGGAATACTGTCTGTAGCATGTATCTTCGATCCTAGGTTCAAAATTAAGTTGGTTGAGTATTATTTTTCCATGATTTATGGGGATGATGCTACTTCTCGTGTCCAGATAGTACATGGTGATTGTCAAAGTATAGTGAAAGAGTACAAAGCTAGATATGCATCAGCTGCTAGTTCTCCTGAGTATAGTTCTAGTTCTTTGAGTACTTCTCATTCTATGCCAAGTTCAGGTTCGCATAGGAGTTCTATTGAATGGATTTCAGGGTTTACTAGTTTTGTTAATGTCGGTAATGAGGAAGTAAAGGATGAGCTAGACACTTATTTGGGTGAAAAGTTAGTACCGTTTAATATTGAAGAACATTTTGATGTTTTAGCTTGGTGGAAGGTGAATGGTAGTAACTATCCTATATTGTCTCGAATTGCGAGAGATATTTTGGCGATTCCAGTTACTACTGTTGCTTCTGAATCTGCTTTTAGCACCGGTGGTCGATTTGTAAGCCCATATCGCAATAGACTTCATCCAAGTACGTTGGAGGCTTTGATGTGTAGTCAAAGTTGGATACGTGCTCTTTGTGGAGGTATATGCTTTACATTTTAATTTTTATATTGTTATTTATTTAACTTAACTAATAACTAACTTGATTTTGGTTTTCATTTATATTTTTTTTATTAGTTGTGGCATTGGTTTTCATTTATATTTTTTTTATTAGCTATGGCATCTACCTCTCCATCATATGCCAAGATTCTTGATGAGGAACCAGAGATTGAAACAGATGTAGAGGCTGTAGAGGTATATAGTTTAAATTTATATTCTTTTGTAAAGTATTTGTTAAGTTGAAATATGTTTTTATTTTCTTTATTTATCTGGTTATAGGTTTCTGAAGAATCATAGAATATGTATCAATGGTGATGGGTATTGAGAAGCTACTACAAATTTATATTGAAAGCTTAGCATTATTTTGATTTGTTTTGTAAAATTTGATTATTTGTAATTATGTTGAAAGCTTAGATTTATTATGTTTTCATTTATTTGTCGGTTGTTAAAATTTGATCATTTGTAATTTTTATTTAAATTTATATATTCAATTTTTTTGGGAAAAAAAGGACCCAATTATTGAATTTTTTGGGAAAAAAAATTAAATGGGGATCGGGTCCCCGTTTTAATCTCCGCTCAATTCGGGGATTTTTGGGGATATACCCGAACTATCCCCAATTATAATTTTTTCAGGTATGGGGCGGGTTTGGGGATTGCTTTTAAATTGGGTCCGGGGCGGGGATTATGATCCCCGCCCCGAACCCGCCCCATTGCCATCACTAGGTACGAGTCTAGACTTGGAGTCGTACAAAACCCCACTTAATTAATCAGGCAGCTAGACTCATTCTCTATTTGACCATATCATGCTAGTATCATCTATGTCAATGGTGCAATATCAAGGACTTTCTCCATCTATTTTAGAAATTGATGTCATTAGATTAATTTACCTTCATTACGTGTCTTGATTAAGATGATGAACAGTGAATATAAGAGTGATGTAATTAAAATGATATTTGCTTGAAAGCTGTTAATTATAAATTTGAATTGATAATAGTATTTTCTAATTTAATCTAATCAAATGCTTTAAATTTTTAATGGATGTTTGGATGATAAGGAGGGAGAGGTTTCGATATTCCTTAGATTAGATAGCAGGTCCCTAGAAAACAGAGATCATTGTATTGAAATTTGAAAACCATGTGATTGATGGTCAATTAGTATGTGTAAAATCTCATCAAATAGCCTTTAACATAGGGGTGTTTGCGGATCGGATTTTGCAGATTGGCCGTCAATCTATATCTGATCCACGACTTTGCGGATCGAATGTAGATTTAACTCAATTCATATCCAATCCACTATTTTATGGATTTTTTTGCGAATTAAAATTTTTTAATTATTTCCAATCTATTAACTAACTAAACAAAAAAATTAATATAAAAATAACTTTACTACCGACCAAATTTAAAATTAAATAAGATTTAAATAAATAAATTATTTAAATAAAACTATAAAATACATGCAAAGTTTTAAAGTATAACACACCAAAAAGAAAAAACCTCATTTGTTTAGATCAGTATGTGAAAATTAACTAGTTAGGAAGCTATATTTGTTTATTTAATTATTTTTTATTTTATATTTTTATTGGATGAGATATAATATGACGTTAATGTAACAATCTTTTATCTTATTTATTTATTAGTAAGTACTAATGCCATATTCGCAAGTTTCATTTTTTAATTAATAAATTTTTTTTTTTACGGTGTCGTGGATTTTTGTGAATTTACATAAGTAAATCCATATCCAATCCATCGATTATAGATTTTCAAATTTTCAATCCAATCAAATCCACCAATCCACAGATCAAATTTTTATGGATCAAATTTCTACATATCATACGGATTAAGCAAATTGGGTTGGATTTCGAACAGCTTTACTTTAACATGATTTTTTTCTAAGTTTAATGTTACCTTGAGAAAACAAGCAAATAAAAACAATTTGAGGGGAATATTTTAGACTTATTCTCGGAAATTACAATCATTCAAAGTAGGAATTTTTAGATGAAATAAGCAGCTAACCTATACCATCCAAAAGCAAATTAAACTTAGAATCACATTCCAGAGAGTTTGCTGCTGAAAATCAGAGATATTTTCTCATCCTCCAAAATCAGCATTGGTGAATACTCCAAAAACAGCATTGGCGAATACTCCCAGAGCTATATTCCCTACAAGCTTAAACATGTTCCTGCTAAAACGGCCCCCACCGTCACCAGCCTGCTGCTGATTGCCCTGCTGTTGCTGGTGAGACATGACGTTATTGTACGGACCAAAACCATACGGCACGCCGTAAGCATAGTTATAAGCACCAAAAGATGGTGCCTGGTCCGGAGAAGCATAATTATTACCACCATTACTAAAAGATGGAACCCCATAATTATGATTAGCATAATAAGCACCAAAATCAGGCGGTGCCGGCAGTTGCGAAACAGATCGTGATCGAGTCGTTGACGACGGGAACGTTGACCTTGACGCACCATCACACGGTGTTAAGAGACACTCGAGATGAATATCAACTCCGCAAATCCCGCACCTGTAGCGCCAGGAGGAGCACTCATTTCTACAGACCACACACCAAGTAGAGGAAAATGGCTGCAGCGTCAAGGGGTGCTCCGGGTCCAGGACGTGCCGTACTTGCTGAGGCAACTGGGTGCACACGGGGTGCACGTCAAACTCACACAGCGTGCATCGATAGAAGAGGCCTTCGACGGAGTCGCCGCACACATCACAGATGCGCGCGTTCTGGCGAGTGGCCTGAGGCATGCGATTAGCGAGGGTCAGTTGGTGCTGTGGATGCATGAATGAGGACAGCGTCGTGGGACAGGTGCCGCAGTATTCATGCAGATCAAAGTCGCAGCCATGGCATCGGAATCTCGTGCCGCTTCCAAGAGCCTTGCATCCACCGCAGAGGTAGTCGTTATCGTTATTCATTTCGAATAATTTATGATTTGGATGTGTAAAATGCTGTATGCTTTTCTGGCCTAGCAATGGATCCATTTCTTCTCCTTTTAGTTTGAAGCTGGCAAAGAAAAACAAGGTTGATGAAGAAACCTAGCAGACAGGCTTGCCTTGTTTGTTTAGTGAACTGAAGTCAATCACTTTTTAAATTTCGTGGCAGTGCAACTTGAGGATTTTTATTATTGAGTTGACTGGTAGAAATTATGTTTTATTTTTTTAACTGATTACAATCTAAGTATTAGAGAAAGAAGTCTAAACTAAACAAGTATATTTATACAATTTGATAGGCTAATTTAAGGAGATATCTACTTTTACCACATTTGTAATAATGGAAATGTTTTGAGCTTTTATACATAAATTGGTGGCCTCAGTTTTATTCAACTTTATTAGGTTAATAAACCCCCCATAAGTATGTCTTTTTTTTTTTAATATTGATTATATACCATATTACTGAAATATATAATAAATATTATTACAGTAGATAGATATACTGATATTTCTAATTAAATATATATAACTGAGACTTATAATATTATATTAAATTCTCTATGAAGTGTTTGTCTAGATAAATAACTCTCGTAATTGAGGGATGTCACTACACTAACATTTCGTAAAAAAAAAAAATTTTTTTATAAATTAATTCCTCCATCATACTTAATTACAGAGGTGAGTTCATGAGAACTCAAACCAAGGCTCTCATAACAAATCAAGGCTCTCATAATTGTGAGAGCTTTGGTTCACCATTTGGTCAAAGGCCAAGTGACCACCGTAAGTATGACTTGAAATTCGGGTAACTCTCAACCTGAATTTTACTATATGGTTAAAAAAAATTAATAAAATCTAATTATTTGACAGTTTTGATGGTGTGGGATACGGTATTTTGTCGAACACGCCATGGTTACGGACCACGACCGAGTCAGCATCCCTGGCAATTTTTTTCCACAAAAAAATAAATTGGAGAAGACTTTGCATCTGGCTTTTTGGTTGTTGCTGGTTGGTACCAACCTTCATAATTGATGAATTGGCCCATAATGGTTGTATATTTTATTTACAAAAACAGTAGTAATAAGGGCACAAAAACTAACATAAAAAATAGCACGCTATCATTAGTATAAGATAAAAAAAAATTCACTACGACACAATTTTTTCTTTTTTGCCTTCTTTTTATAATTTTGTGTTTAACTTTTTTTACTCTTTAATTTTCGGTACAAGCATTATTATTCTTCTCGAAATTAATTTACATTTTGTGTTAATTTTTGTACTCTTTACTCTTTTCCCTAGCATTACTATTAACGTTTTTTTTTCAAAATAATTTCGAATAAAATGACCTTGAGAAAACAAATAAATTAAAAAAAAATCGAAGGAATATTTCACACCTCTAATTTATTGCAGAAAGGACTTGACTTGTTTTTTTAGTGAAGTAAATGACTTCTAAGTTGCGGCAGTGCATTATAATTTCGAGAAAATTTTCATTAGGAAAACGATAGTCTTCCCGCGTCAACTCTAGCCAAACTCCAAAAGGACCAAAGCCTACGTTCATTTTATTATTTAATTTTGATAAATCAAAACGGCAATACGTTTTTGTGGTGTGGTTCCATTTGGGTTGGGGCGGCCGACAGAATTGGAGTATTTCTTGTTGACTGGTACAAATAATATTTTAGTTTTGCGATTTTTTTTTTTTTTAAAAAAAGAGAAGACTATTGCATCCAGCTGCTTGGTCGTTGCCTCCGTGGCACGTTGCTGTTAGTAAATATTTAATTTTTAATTTTTCATAAAAAAATGAGACAATTTTAAAATAAATGAGGTTATATTTAAAAAAAAAAAAAAACGTTGACAAGATAAATTGAGATTTCAAAAATATGATTACATTACCCCTCATAAACAATCAAGTGGGCACATCAGATGTACAACTATATTTTCGGACAATAGACCCATGGGCGGTGGGCCAATTCAAAGGCACAATTTATCTAAAGCAAATGAATGAAATCCAAATACCCAATGCATTTACAAACCTTTATTGGTAAAGAGCGGCCTTAATCTATCTTAGAATTCCCTATTTTTTAAGTTAATCTTATTTATTATAGAATTGTCTTTACTAAAAAAAATTAAATATTTTTTTCTTTTTTCTTAAGTTATCAATAGATTATCTTCTCATTAGGGGTGTTCGTGAATCGAATTTTACGGATTGGGCATCAATCCATATTCGATCTACAATTTTGCATATTATAAAATTTTAATCCAATCTAATCCATGGATCGGTGAAACTCAATCCAAATCTAATCCATACATTTGCGGATCGGATGTAGATTTAACTCAATCCATATCCAATCCACCATTTTATGGATTAAAATTTTTTAATTATTTCCAATCTATTAACTAAGTAAATAAAAAAATTTAATATAAAAATAATTTTATTACCAATCAAATTTAAAGTTAAATAAGATTTAAATAAAATAATTGTTTGAATAAACTAGAAAATACATTCAAAGTTTTAAAGTATAATACACCAAAAAGAAAAAATCTCATTTGTTTAGATCAATACGTGAAAATTAACTGTTTAGGAAGTTATATTTGTTTATTTAATTATTTTTTTATTTATATATTATTATTGAATAAGATATAATATGTTGTTAATATAACTATATTTTAACTTATTTATTTATTAGTAAGTACTAATACCATATTTATAACTTTAAGTTTTTAATTAAATAAATATCTTTTTATTTTTTTGCAGATTTACAAAAGTAAATTCATATACAATCCATCGATTGCGGATTTTTAAATTTTCTATCCAATCTAATCCAATCCACTAATCCACATATTGAATTTCTACGGATCAGAGGGATTGAGCGGATCGGATTGAATTTTGAACACCCCTACTTCTCATCTCCCACATCTCTTTCATCTTTTTAATTGATTTACAATTTCAATCGAATTTTAATTCTTAGTCAAATCTTGAATTGAAATTAAATAAAAGTTTAGATTCTCACACAAAAATCAAAACTAATGTTACCAATAATAAGAAAAACCCCACTTGTTCCTATGTTGGTGGAGATGTTGGATTCACTACAACAAAAATGCACAATTTCGACCACCTTTTTCTGAAGGAAACAAAAATCCCTAGGTAAGGATACAATTTCCAATGGATTTTTATCTTTCGTAGGTAATCAGATAAAAGTAAACATATTATTACCTAGGGTACCTGTTTCCTCATAAATAAGCAGAAAAATCCCTCGTTATAGTTGTATATTTCCAAGGGAATTTGAAATCCGTTGATAAATGCTAAAAAAATCAACAATATTACCTACACTTTTTGTATCATCGGAAAAATAGAAAATAATCCCTCGGTATGGTAATAATTTTTCTCGCGAAGCTGTTGCACCAAAACTTTCTACTGACGGCATCAATATAATAAGTAGAAGATCCCCTTGTTAAAGTTAAACTATTTCCGAGGGAAGTTTAAATCCATTGGTAAAAAAAGGAAAAATAAGCAATGTTTGCTGCACTCATTATCCCTCGGAAAAGTAGCAAAATGCCCTTGGTAAAATATATCATTTTTCCCTCCAATTTAGTGCGCCAAAATTTTCTACCCACAATATCAATGTTTCTTCAAAATAAATGGAAGATTCCCTTGTTAAACTTAATTATTTCTGAGGGAATTTTTAATCTATTGGTAATTAAACAAAACAATTTTATCTAGGGTTTCTATCCCTCAGAAAAGTAGCATAATGTATCTCGGTAAAAAAAATCACGCCAAAATTTTTGCCAACGGATTCAATTATCCCTTGGAAATAAGAATTTTTTTTTAATTGTTGATCTAATTTTATGAAAATACAAAAAACCCCTCACTAATTAATTGTCTCTTTAGTTAAACGTGCTGTATTTGGAATTTTAGTTTACAACTTTTAGTTGTTATTGTTCTTTCTCCTCATTAGCAAGAAATATCAGAATTTGTCAAAAAAAATAAACCATTCACGATTCAGCAACAATTCCTTGCTTGCTTGCTACATGTTGAATTTATAAAGACACTTTCTGTTTCAATTAGCAAAAGCAAATTTTCTTCATCAATTTTATACATTGGATTTCTTTTATCTCAGTTAGAAGGTTATTTGCATATTTTTCGTTTCCCAAGATAGGTAGAATAAGATTATATTGTTACAGAGAATGTGTGACGTTCCTACATTGCTTAGTCTTTGCTATTTGTTTTCCAAACCAGAAACAACTTAATTTATATGCTAAATATGTTAAATTTCTTTAATGATTCTTGAGCACACTACAACAAATATCACTTTTGACAACATGATATAGTATCATTCTTTTCCCATACAGTTATATTACCCAAAAAAAAAAAAATGCTGCAATTAGTTATCCAAGTGATACTATTTTATTCTTTTTGTTGTACTATTCTTCAATTAGTAGCAGATTTTAAATGCTACCTATTAGATTATCTAACGTAACACTTATAGAATGCTATGATAAGATTAGTAATTTGATTGCAATAAACAAATGCTTACAAGAAAGTGGTTACAAATGACAACATATTTTGTTAATTGGCAAGTGATAGCATTTTATTATTTTTTATTATAATTAATCTTCAACTATTATAAGATTTTAAATGCTATTTAACAAATTAATTAGCATTGCACATTTTGAATGCTACGAAAGAACATTAATTTGATAGTAATATATAAATGCTGGAAAAAAAAGGTTAAAAAGATTTTAATATACCGCCAAAAAAAGAAAAAAAAAAAGGGGGCAAAAATCTCTAAGTCCTCCTTCCCCTTGTCTGTTTCAGAATTTGCCAATTTACCAGAAGCCAAAGTCCTTTTAAGCCAATCTGTCAAAAGCCAAAATCCTTGTTTTCTTTTGCGTCCTCCAGAATCAATTGATGAAGAAAAATGGAGGTCGATCAAGGAGTCGGCAGTTCGGTCAGCACCTTCAACCGATTTTGATACTTCATACTCTTATTTTTTTTTATTGCTACATCAATCTCTAGTTAATTAATCTTTTATTATTATTTTTTTTAACTTTTCACTTGAATTTTTAAGACTTTGTTTATTTTTTCTAGGTTGATAAATTAAATTTTCAATTCTTCGGACAAGTTGAGGACCTATTGGATGTCAAAAATTGTTTTCCTATTTTTAATGGTGTTCAAGCTGGACAAGTTTTGGATTTTTTGAGTCGTAAACAATCTCGTTAGTGGTTATTTTACTATAATAGTTTTACCATTTTTTTTTTAAAGAGAAGACTATTGCATCTAGCTGCTTGGTCGCTGCCTCCGTGGCACGTGGCTGTTAGTAAATATTTAATTTTGAATTTTTTCATAAAAAAATGTGACAATTTTAAAATAAACGAGGTTATATTTAAAAAAAAAGGTTGATAAAATAAATTGAGATTTCAAAAATGTCATTACATTTCCCCTCATAAATAACCAATTGGCCACAATGGATGTACAACTATATTTTCGGAAGATAGGCCCATGGGCGGTGGGCCAATTCAAAGGTACAATTTCTCTAAAGCAAACGAATGAAACCCAAATAGCCAATGTATTTATAAACTTTTATTGCTAAAGAGGGGGTGATGTTTGACTGCCTTAATGTATCTCAGAATTTCCTATTTTTTAAGTTAATATTATTTATTATAGAATTGTGTTTACTAAATAGATAAATTTTTTTTTTCTTTTTTCTTAAGTTATCGATAGATTATCTTCTTATCTTTCACATCTCTTTCATCTTTTTAATTGATTTACGATTTGAATCAAATTTTATTTCTTAATCAAATCCTAAATTGATATTAAACAAAAGTTTAGATTCTCACAAAAATCAAAACTAATATTACCAATAACAAAAAAACCTGCCACTTGTTTATATGTTGGTGGAGATGATGGATCGATGGTGTAGAAGATAGGTGGTGGTGGTGATGAAGAACTTGTTGTTAATAAAGTGATAGGATGATAGTTATACACTTATATCTAAGAGAGAATAATATAGAATACTAATTTTTTTTTTTTAATTTAATAGGGGTTACTTTGAAAAGTAGGAGTTGGTATGATAATTTAAGTGGGTCGGAGATATCATTACTCGCTAGTAAATTCTACCAAAATCCGATACCATCATCGCGTACACACGACCTTACCCAAAAGTGATCCATTGTGTTTTTTTTTTCTTTTCAACACCCCTGCCTCCAACCCCTACCAATTGAACTACATCTGAAAACATCACAAGCTTCATATTTACACAAAGAATGCATTGAAACGTCGAGGGGGAAAAAAAGTCGCCAAAAAGTCATTACATATCTATATTTGGATAGAAACAAAGTCACGAAATTCCTAGATAATTAGATATGGATGGAACTAAAACCACTATATAGATCTGAAAAATAAACTGCTTTCGTCAAAAAAATAAAAATAAAAAAGTAAAAAAGGGGGAAAAAAAGCTACAAGTTATAAAGAGGATGTTCACTCGAGAACGAGCGAGCAAAAGCTCCGCGAAATGTATGCGGGGGGTGGGGTGGAGGGGATAAGCTAAAGAGAGAGTCGTGATTGATAATTAATATATTAAAATCTCAGGCATGCATGCAGTTGCATTCAGCATAATTTTTTCTCAAATTACTTAGGACTAATATAACCTCGAGAGGAAACAAACAAATAAAAACAAAGAGGGAATATTTCAGAATTATTCTCGGAAACGGAACTTACAATGCCAACAATCAAAAAATTAGGAGTTTTAGGTGAAAAAACAGCTTAGCGTCTAAATATAAAAGGCGATTTAAACTTACAGTTATTAAGATCAGTTTCCATTGAGTTGTTGCTGAAAATCTGAAATCTCATCCTCCAGAGCTCTGTGGTCCACAATCTTAAATACCTTTCCTCCGGAAACGACACCCATTACCACCGCCGCCGCCAGCCTGCTGTTGCGGTTGCTGATGAGAGAGCGGACCAAAACCATAGGGCTGCGCGCGGCGCCCCGTAAGCATTATGATAATAACCACGAAAAAAGGAGGCGGTGCTGCTTCTGGATAATCACCCGGTTGCTGAACTTATCGAGATCAAGGCGTCGGCGCTTCACATGGTGTCAACGAAATTAAGACACTCGAGATGAATATCAACTCCCCCGATCCCGCACCTGTCGAGCCAAGAACCGCACTCATTTCTACGAACCCTACACCAGGTAGAGGAAAATGGCTGCAGCAGCGTCAAGGTGCGTGGTGAGTTCTCGACGTGCTGCACTTGCTGAGGTAAAAGAAAAGTAGTCTATACTGACACTCAAATACTGTTATTAAACAATATTACTTGTTAATTGTGTTATTAATTTGACAACCAGAAGTCACTGATACTAGTTTGTTGTTGTTGGCGGAATTAGCAAGAGACAAGTACGGGGCAGCTATCCCTGTCCAAAAATTCAGAACATATTTTCTTTTCAGCTAGTAATTAGCCCCCGAAAGATTAATTAAATACATTAATTTAAGTTCAAAATGTAATACAAAATTTCACACATAAATTTTATTTTAAAATCACACAAGTATATTCATAACGCATGCAAAAACATGTGTGTATGGTAAATTTTTTATATCTTACATGGTTTCTTCCTTGTTTGCATCTATTGTCAATCATTAATTTCAGAGTTTATAGTGTTTAGAGATAGCAATGAAATGAGGCAGGGGTGGAGAGGGCTATCCCATCATCCATCCCATTAAAAATTTTGTCTCTATTTCCTATCTCATTCCCTAATAAATTTAGTTGGGGATTGGGAATATCCATGTGGGAAATGATTTCTCTATCCCCACTCCATTCTTTATTTATTTATTTTATAATAGGCATAGATAAATAATTTCAGTAAATTAAAAATTAAATATTTAAATAAAATCATTAACATATTATAAGGTATTTAAGTTATTTAAAAAAAAAACTCTAAAAGATTGAAACGATATAGGGAAATGATATTAAAACTAAAAATGTTTGAAGAGAAAAGCACCTTAAGGGAGAAATGAAAACGTAATATTGTTTCAGGGTTGAATAAGAATTATAATGTAGGGTTTTCTTTTAGTCATAATATATTTATATTAGGTAAAAATAAAAAGAAAACTTATTAACTAGCATTGTAATTGATAAAATAAAAATTATTGAATAAAAATTAAAAAAATATTTATACATAATGGAGATTGGGGTGTGGGTGAGGTGAGAAGTACAAAACCAAATTTCATCACATTAAGAATTTAAAAATTATTTGTCTCTCATTTCCCACCCTATTTTTCAAAAATTATTTAAAATTCACTCCATTTTGGGGTGGGGCCCCATGAGGCTCTAAACATAGGAGATTTTGTTATCTCTAATAGTGTTAGCAATTTCAAATGTCAATGATTTCTTTCACTATAATTTTATGATAATTATGATACTATAACATTAGTAATTGTTGATATGTTTTTAGTGTAAACCATTTCACTCACTATTAATATAGCTCGATTAAACCTGTATCTTAAATTATTTTTTATTTATTGCTATTTTATTTTCACCATTAAATTGTGCCATTCAAAGAAAGAATTAAGCACAACCAATTAAAAATTAAACTGAACACTAATTTTATATTTCAGATCTAATATCCCAAATTAAATCATCTCAAATCCATAATTTAAACAAGTACCAAAAGAAACACAAATTCAATACATTTAATAAATATATAGTTTGAAAAAAACTCAAGTATCTCAAACATAATAACTCAATTTTTTTTTTGAAAAATAGTAACTCAAATATATAAGTATTCTGTTTACAACAAAATTGTCCTCAGCGCCTCCACAACTTAAGCTTCTTTCTTTTCCCACCTACAAGTACAGCATATAGATTTAATTAGTATGCTACATAAATTAAGTCTTAGATATATAGAAGCAAACATGGACACATACATTACCTAATTATTTATGCTACAAGTAACTTGACAATATATATAGCCTAACCTTGGGCAAAAAAACCAAGGCCTAAAAAAAACCGAACCAAACTAGTGGATCCATTTGGGTTTGGATTGGTTTTTATTCTTATAAATATTTGAATATCCGATTTATAAGAAAAAACTTAAATACAAGTTCAGATTTCGATTCACTCAGCTGAATCAAATAATCGAATCGAAGAATCGGGATATTTTGTAATTTTACTAAAACATGAAATGTGTTATCTATTAATTGGTGATATAAAATTATTATAATAAACCTGCTCTTGCACAATTATTATTTTTATTTTGTGTAGTAACTATTTCTATTTTTATTTTTCTTTACAACTTTATGTTTATTTAGATGGAGCATTAGAGTCTAAATTTACATTCTTAAATCTTAATATTTCATATTTTGTTAGTACTAGTTATAAGATAGTAGTGATAAATGTTTTTTTGAATATTTTGTGTTTATTATTAGTATTTGTAATGAAATTATGATGAATTGATTGATGAGAAAAAAATCGAACCGAACCGAACCGAACCACGCCGAATGAATCAGTTCATGTTCGATTCTTTATTGTGTTCGGTTCTTATTCGGTTTTTTTTATAAAATAACCGATTTTAATCGGTTATATGAGGGTTGGCAATGGGACGGGATGGGAAGGGATTTACCAATCCCTGTCCTATCCCGTATATGCAAATGAGATTAAAAAATGTCTCATTCCTGTCCTTTTATTTTATTTGGGATAAAAATTTATCATAATCACGTCCTATTAAATATCTTGTCCTGTCCCATTGTCCTGAACAATTCCAAATATAATTTAATATAGTAAAAATCTTAAATAAATATAAAGTAGAAAATTATATAATAGTTTTATTTTGATTACATGTATGTTCGAATATAATTTTATGCTAAAATTTTTTAATTGCCTATTTGCTTCAATTGCACATCAATATTAAGTCTTACGCTACAAAAACTATAAATTTGGACAGTAACAAACTTCAGTGATGTTAAAATATCTAGTAGTTCAATAATATAATAATAAATTAAAATAAGATGATTGGCAATGGGATGGGATTTGCCAATCCCAACCCTGTCCCATTTATTCAAATGGGATAAAAAAATATCCCACTCCCGTTATTTTATTTTCTTTTGGGATAAAAATATATCTCAATCCCGTCTCAAATGGAATGCGGGATCCCATCCTAACGGGAAAAATTACCATCCTTACTTTATCCAATCTTGATATAAACCGAACCGAACCGAACTGTGCCCACCCCTAATATAGCCCCATCCTTGCTGCAAAATTTCAACCCTAGTGTACTCTTCATATCCATTGAACTTTAAATCTAAATACTAACAAATCAGTATATATCACAACCTTCAAAAGTAAAACAGGCCAGTCACTCAAACATTCTAGAAAAATTATAAATAGTAAGAACATACTAAAAATTGCAAGCATAGCAAAACGCACTAAAATTACCCAACTCCACCAAGTTTACATTCCATCACCAGCGTACAAGCAAGATAAAATAAAAAGTAATAATAAACTAAATATTTTGGTCGAAAGTCAATAATGCATTATTAAAAAGCAAATGAAATTTTCCTTTACAAACAAACAAAGTTCCTTTGAAAAAAGTATTGATTTTAAAGATCATACCAAAAAAAATGTGTGAAAACAAACAAATTTAAAAATTGTCTAAATTAATTGATCAAGTCAACTAAAGATATACTTTTTAATTTGACATGTCTAGATTTTCGAATTAAACAAATTAATGTTAATTTTTTTTTTCTCTTTTAACATATTGTAGTAACAATTAGCTTTATCAAATTCCATCAGCCACTATAAAGTATCAATAAACTGACGCAAATCTTCAAATTATCATGTCCTTAATTCACTGAACCGAAAGCGGCAGAATATCATTTTAGTTCAAGCAACAAATGTTTAAACGAGCCAAAATAAATAATAATTGCAATGGCCCGTCCATACAAGCTTAGGTTGTACTTGTAACTTAGGTAGCCAACTTAGGCCCCAGGTTGCATTTTCGAGGTCACTCGACGACAATGATTTTAGATTAAGGTTGATCACGACGAGTTAAAGAATGTATAAATTAGTCGTCCATACTTTTTAGGTTCGATTCTAAATCAGGGGTTGGGGACCTCGGGTTGTAAAACAATGATCTGAGTAAATTAATGTTAATTTTTTTTTCTCTTTTAACATATTGTAGTAACAATTAGCTTTATCAAATTCCATCAGCCACTATAAAGTATCAATAAACTGACACAAATCTTCAAATTAATAATAATATCATTTTAGTTCAAGCAACAAATGTTTAAACGAGCCAAAATAAATAATAATTGCAGAAAGTGTCAAAATCCGGCAAAAGCCCCTAGAAAACATTGACAAATCCCAGATTATTTCATTTGGTCTTCCCTCATTTATTTTCAGGTACTGGTCAATGAGAAAAATTGATAAAACCTGGAAAAAAAAAATCCCATTGTCATTAACTAGAAAAAGAGAAAGTTCTTAGCATGCATGTGAGGGAAACAAGAACAAGCAGTGGAGAAAGTTAGAACGGGAAAAGGAATTACAAATTAACTTGAAAATTAAATTAATTTGAAAAATTATGTTAAAATTTATTTATTTATTTATTTTTTAATGATACCTTAGTGTCACCAAAAGTTAAAAGTATTTTTTTTTCTTTAAACATAAAAACTTAAATTTTGGAGGTCCTGAGTTCAAGTTCTAAATGGAATTAGATTAGAATTTTTTTTTTCTTTTTTGTGTAGTGATACCTTAGTGTTAAGGATTTGTGATGTTTAATTCATACATATCACAGTTCTAGTAATCTACCATACTTGTTTGTTAAAATACAAAAAAAAAACCAAATGTATGCAAGTATTGATTCTTTTTAATTAAGTGTCGTGAAACAAGTGTCATCGAAGACCATTTTCTTGTAGTACTACACACATCACACAAATGCGAGCTCTGACCCGTGGCTTCCTAAGCAATAATTTGAATTAATTTATTTTTTGAGTTTATTTTTTAGGCTTTAGTTTTACATATCTTAAATTTACAAATTTCTGCCTCGACAGCCAAAAAGTTGGGTCTTCAATGAAATCTATTCCAAGTTCAATTCTTTCAACTCTGGTCCATGCTAAAGAATAAGATTCTAATGTTTCTTGTAAAGAGATTTTTTAGAATGAAAAAAGATTTAGAGAGAGACAATTTGTTCCTAGTAAATTGGTAGTATCTCAGCTTCAATAAGAAAGTAAGTATATCAAGAGTTCGATATTCTCTCTGTTTCGTTTTTTTTTTAATTTAATATGACAACTTAACCTTTTATCTTTTGAGCCATTTTTAACTGAGTCTTAATACCACGTCAGCAATTGTCACAGCCCTTAAATTGAATTAAATAGTCAGATTTTAATGTCCAGATTTAAGTTAAAATGTTAAGCTGAAGTATCCCTCCCTTCGCCACTTCAAGGAAAAGACTTTTGCAGTCATCTGATTGCTTATTGCTACTTGTACCAAGTCCCAACCCTTCATGATTGGCCCAACTTGCCAATAATGGATTGCATTTTATTTCCAGAAACAGCCCATGGGCCAATTTCAAAGGCACATTTCTATCTAAAGCAAATGATTCTTCCATGGAATGAAAATCCAATCCTCTCACGAGCAAATCACATTTCACAAACTCCCTCACATTCGCAAACTCTCCCAGAATCCGATACCATCGGATGCATGGCGTGCAACATTAATTTTAGTATCCGGTGCTCCACCGATACGCCGCGTTTTGCTGCCACTTGTCAGCTCCAGCTCAATTCCCCAAACCCTCGCTCCCCTCTTCTACTAAAACTCCTCCCTTCTCGGGCTCTCACTCAGCGTCCCAATAAGGTGACGCAGCTCAGTCTTGCCATTCCCCTTTATGTTTTTTTTCCCTTTCAATATTGTCTTAAAAACCTTAATTTCACTCTTGATTTTCCTTCAGATCGCGTATTCCTCCTACACTCCGCGGCGCAGCTTCGTTACTGTGAGGTCTCATATGGCCACTGAAGAGAAGCCGATTTCCGGGGACCGAATGCTTGTTAGTTCACTCTACTCTTGTTCTTTGCCAACTGAAACGTTATCGTTTTGACTCTGGATTTTTTGCAGGTGTTTGTTCCACCTCACCCATTGATTAAGCACTGGGTCTCAGTTTTGAGAAATGAACAAACTCCTTGTCCTATTTTCAGTACGTTTAATTTAATTTTATTACTGTGATTATTTGTGGCATTATAAAGTTCAACTTTTTTTTTGTTATCGATTATTTTGTTGATTTTTGGCTCTGTTTTTTTTGGCAGGGAATGCAATGGCTGAGTTAGGGAGACTGCTTGTGTATGAGGCTTCGAGGGATTGGTTGGTAAGCCGTTAAAGTTAAATTTTAACAATGAGGTGGAGTCGCAAATGTAGTTTTACAATTTTCATATATGAGCAATTTATAAGTAAGTCTTTTGAAATTAGTTTCACAATATTCATTATGCATTTGAGACTATTGAAGAAGTTGTCAAGCTGTGTGAGGTTTAATTGTCATATTCTCCGATGCTGTATCAATATTCTAGAAATTCATTCATGCTTAGGGCATTTGATATTTCTTTAATGTTTTTTGCCTAAGCATCTGTGTTATTGTTGCTGTCAGCCTACTGTCTCAGGGGAAATTCAGTCACCAATGGGTGTTGCTTCAGTTGAATTTATTGATCCGAGGGAGCCTGTTGCAGTAAGTATCCACTTATAATTTTTCTTGTTGCTATGTTACTGTACACTGCATCACATGTATTTATCTTGCATCTGATATTTGTATAACTAGTCTACATGGTTTTGCCATCCATGCTTTGATTAGTTCAGCTTTAATATTAACATTTCTATAACCATAAGTCAGTTCTGATTGAACGTAAATTTATAAAGGTTATTTTATTGGATGTAATGCCAATTTGATGTTTTAGCATTACCCATAGCTGATTCTTGTTTAATTTTGCAGGTTATTCCAATATTGAGAGCAGGTCTTGTTCTTGTGGAGCATGCATCGTCAATCTTGCCAGCAATAAAAACATATCATCTAGGTAAAGTAGTATTGATGCATGCATGCGTTGTGGACGAGGTGTCTTCGGGCCTGCGTTTTGGTTTAGTTATAACATTGGAGGTGTAAAGGAGTACTACGATTCTTAAACATAAACTGTTATTTGCAAATTGTGTTTGCTGATTTTTGCAGAATGCAGAATGTAAGTGTGCGCTTGTAATTATGGTGATCATCCAATTTGCAATTCTTTTCCTGTTCTAATTTCTAGAATTTTTAGTCACTACCTCCTTTTGACCACTTCTAACATTTGGAATTTGTAGTTTCAAATTTTTCTGTGATCCGGAGATCTCTCTTTCCTTTCCGATTGAGCATTTATTTATTTAGTGCTCTGTTTTTGAAATTAAGGTATATGCAGAGATGAAGAGACCCTTCAGCCGTCGATATACCTGAATAAGTAAGAATTCTCTGATACATAAATCGGGAAGGTTTATTTTCCTCTTCCTACAAAATGGCCTTCACTATCTGTTGTTTGAACAAAGATTGATAATAACTTGTCTTATTTTTCTATCATAGGGAATTTCAGAAGCAGAAAGCACATGTTTTAGACTTTGATTCCTTACATTATTTCCTAAATTCATTTGTCAGTTTGTCTAGAACTAACTTCTATTTAGGATCCTTTAAATTGGTTGGCCCTGACTATTGTGCTCTCACTCAGATTGCCTGAAAAATTTCCGGAGGGATCACGAATATTCGTTGTAGATCCTATGCTGGCAACAGGTAGTAATGATGTTTGATTCGCTGAGAATTCTTATTTTCTATTCAGCATTTTAGCATTAGCTTTCTCTAACTTTGCTCTTTTCTCTTACAAATGAAGAAACTTGTGATGTTGCTTGAACAAAACTTTTCTCTCAGTTTTACTGTTAACATTGCTGAACTATATACCTTCTTCTGATTTGAATTCATTATCAATCATTTGTCATGCTTAGGTTTGTCTTTGAACAATCTCTTAGAGTACTTAGCTTACCACTGAAAGCAAGAATTCACCACCACCACCACCACCACCAGTTTTTTGGCCCCAAAGATGTGTTGCCTAAACTTTTATGCTTTCTGCATTGTGTGGTATTTACTGGTATGTTTCTCTCTATTCTTTTTACACCAGCATAAATTGATTTTTCTGATAATTAATTTCAGGTGGTACAGTTGTGGCAGCTCTCAACCTTGTAAAGGAACGTGGGGTGGAGAACAAGCAAATTAAAGTGGTAAATAAATATTTGGGTGTTCTTTGTTATTTTCTGTTAAAGCTTTCATGCAGATGCAGTTTTATATCACCAAGTTATTAGGGATGTGCTGTGTAAGGAAAGTGTTATAATTAATACAAAAAAGTAGTTATAATATGTGCCGGTTTTGTAGGGATATAATGGTCTTTTCATGAATTATTATAGTCTGATTTCTTACAACAATTTTCTAGTTCTGTTAGTGGTTTATAAGATCCACTGATGCTTGCATATTTTGCTGTAATGCAAAGCAGGGATCAAGAGCCTTCAATAGATAATCCTTTGTATATAATTAACCTTACTAAATAGCTATGCTTCTAAGTGATTTGTTTCCATTGCTTCTGGTAGATTAGATCCCAGTTCTCTAGAAGGTTTTTAAGCATTAATAGCCTTTCTTGGTCAACTTTCGCATTGGGAAAAATCAGGCTGCCCTGTCAACATGGTGCTCTGAATTTATAAGATGACGTCTATTAAGTTATAATGTCACTAGTAATGATTGGTATTTATTATTTTCTTTTTTTCATCATAGCACTGAAAGATATTGCACTGTCACAGATATCTGCTGTAGCTGCTCCTCCAGCCCTGCAAAAGCTCAGCGAGAATTTCCCTGGGTAACAATAATTTCATGCTCAAATTTTGCTGTCTGAGAGTCGGGCATTCCTAAAGCCTTTCCTATTTGGTATTCTGTTTTTTAGGCTTCATGTGTACACTGGAATTATTGATCCCACTGTCAATGACAAAGGGTTAGTAGCATTTCTGATGATCATCGTGCGTTTACTTTTTAACTTAGAAACATGGACATTGCTAACAGAAGCTTTTTTTCAATTGATTCACATCTGTGTTGAATGGGCTGTTTCAGATTTATAGTTCCTGGACTTGGAGATGCAGGTGATCGTAGCTTCGGGACATAAAAGTTACCCAAGTAATACTAGCAACAGTATGTCACCCTGATTCTGGGTTCATTCGGTTCTAGACTATTGATTTTTATGGGCTGTAATTTTGACAAATTGAGCCTATCAGCAATCTAAAAGCTTTCTTGAATTTTTAATCATGTTGGAATCTTGATTTGTTTAGTTCAAACAATTTCTGGGTTGGTTTAAAATGACTGTAAATGGTAGGTCAACTGGCTAAATATTTTGTTAGTAAATTTGTTCCTTTTTTTTGACATTTTTTTGTAGGTTCTGTGCCCGTTGGTCACAAGACATTGGTATAAAGTCAACAACAAAGGGCTTCCTATCCTTGGTTGAGTTCTGAATCTCTGCAGCAACCCAGAATATTTCAGCTCTGAAGTTACTCATGAAATTTAACTTGGTATGAGAGCATAATAATTGGAATGTATATCCTTCCATGAAGGAGAGGGACATTTAACCACCGTATGAACATTAGTTTATTGCACGAGACTAGTAGTAAATAATCATACCGTATCACAAGTATGGAGGTCGATTAATTGCGAAATTAGAAAAAGAAAGAAAAAAGTGATATTATTAAAGTGACTTGAATGATTTAGAAACAAACACAAGAACTAGACCGGAAGCTATATACCATGGAATATGAACTAGTAGATAAACAGAAGCTGAGATTAGCAACCACCGTTACCTTCACCACATCCACCAGTGGCAGCAGCAGAAGCCACTGCAGAATGTTCAAGGACACCAGCAGCCGCCATGACGAAACGGAGTTTGTACGAGAATTGAGGTCGTGAATTCTCTTGGTCTTTGTATCAGCCTTATATTCGGGGATGCAAATAATGAGCAACAGGATAATTGCACAAATGGTGAAAGCAGCAAGTAGGAATATGGCACCTCTAAAGTTGTTGTAGCGGCACGTTTTATCTTGTGTGAATGTGTACTAATTGCTTTGTATCTATCACCCGCTTGACATTTTTCACAAACAGAACTAACCAATTAAGACGCCTCTTCTGTTTTCTTTTTTGGTCTCAAGAAACTCCAATGACAGGGACCCTATGAATATTTAAATAGTGCATGTGCTCCACAGATTGTTTTCAACAATATGCATTGCCATTATTAATTGAAGTCGTTTCAATTTCTTAATTTGAAAAAACTATATTTTCAAGGTTCAGAAAGAAGAATCCCGCCTATCTGCTCAGAGCAAACTTAGCGTTTCTCCTTTTTCTTTTTTGCATGTTGTTCCAGAGATTTTAGATGTCTCACAGAAAGAGCCTTCATTGTCATTTTCTTATATGAGCAAGCCACATCTAGTGTATGAGTGAATGATATGAGCCAATATCTCTTTCTACGCACAGCTCTAATATACTATAGTACATAATTATGCACTTGCTCTGAAAAGGGATAGCGCAATAAGTTTAAGGGGCAAACTGGTAAAACTCTTCATAGCTCGTGTACAGGATCATCCTGGATAAGTGAGTGACAAGGATTCTCTCTTGAGTGTTGCTTCATAATGTATTTCATGCGACTGTGCTCATTGTGCTTATTTGCTTATTGTCACGGGATAAGTTTTGCACGCAGCAAATCTGCGTGGTATTTAGACGACTTCTAGTACACAATTTGGTAAGTAAGTCTAAAACACTTCTCAAATTGGTAAAGTAAAAATGCTTGCAAAATATGTTAGAGAGAAGTAAGAGCAATATAACTAAATATATTATGTTATTCCTCACAAAGAGTAAATTACCAAAGAGCTTTTTAGAGGAGAGCTTGAAAGCTTGTGTGTGGTGTGTTGTGTGTGTGCTGAAAATTGTTGGTGTGGTGTGGTGGTGACCAAATGAGGAGGACTTACCCTTATTTATAGGCTTGGGTGTTAGGTTCTTAAAACTTCTTAACAACTTGCATAAATATCTCAAGGACTTAAATGCTCAAGACTAAAATATTCTAGGTTATTTACAATAGTAGAAAAGTTTAGAATTTGAGCTAGGCTTAGTTGATCTCTAAGCGCAGTACGGTTGGCTAGTTGTATGAGGCAACTCATTGTTAAACGCATCTTGCTTCTAAGCGTAACCCGCGCCTTTAGTGTTAAGTGTACTCCACTTCTAAGTGCATTCTGCATCTAAGCGGACTTTTACTGAGCACAATCATCTGCACCAAATTAACCTCTGTTTGCGGGAGATTTAAGCGGCCCGTGATACTATCCTCTAAAAAAATATCAACTTCGATTCCCTTCACACCCTTGATTCCCTTCACATGAGAGGGACATTTAATAATTTATTGTATGAACATCAGCTCTAGTGTGATGATGCAGCAACTTACAAATGACATAAGATGAGTTGTAAGGATGACCCAGCAACTTCTCAAGAACTATATGAAGACAAGAACTTATATTGAGACAATGGACATGTGATATACTACTGCAGGCACTGGCGGCCGATAGATTAGATGAATCGTAACCATTAGATTAATATCACAGTAGCGAATGAAACAAAGTTGTCTTCCAGGGCAAGGCAAGTTAGGTTGTATACATTCTAGAAAAAAAAATGCGATCAGTAGCTACGAAATTTATGCACTCCCTTTGTATTTGTTTAGTTCTTTAATGTGAATGTCTACCATGCTATAGAATGTTGAGCAGTGAACATTTTTCTAGAATACACTTAAAAAGATTTTGGTGAACTTTGGAGTTCAGTCATGATTTTGTTGGCCGGTGAAGTTTAAATCTAGATTTTAATTAAGAAATGTACGTCACCCTATTTTAAATGATTATATAGACATGATAGATTGGTTGAAGTTGTATGATCTATCGGTTGAGTCTTAATAAAACGTGTATGACAAACAACACTTGTCTTCCAGTACGATCAAGTACATGTTTTGCAAGTGACATCACTTAATCTAATAAAGCTAAAACAAGGATGGATATTCGTACTTAGATTAACAAAAACACATGATACATGGGTGGGAGGTAGTTAAAACCATTAAAAGAAGTTGGATTTCCTCTTTGAACCTAGAAACCTTGTCCTAATCAAATTAACAACTTCTCAGAGCTATTTGAGCCTCTATATAAAGCGATTAGGGCTATGGTTTGTTTCACACAATACGAAAGCTTGACAAGTAATCTCTCTCTAAAACTTTTTCTCTGAAAATTAATAAAATCTCTACTCCAGTCCTCAAGTAGATATAGGTTGGTTAATTAATTGAACCATTATAAATCCTTGCACATAATCTTTTGTAATTCCATTTCTTTTGGTTTTTTTTTTTGTGTTATTGTGATATTAAACTTTTTTTTTCTTTTGGTTTTTTTTTTGTGTTATTGTGGTATTACATTCACCCATTAAAGCACTCTCCAGGCTTTTAAGCTCTCTCAGAATGCCTACTTCACTCACATTCCTACCCCAGGCTTTTAAGCCCTCTCGGAATGCTTACCCCACTCACATTTCTTGTCTCTACTCAATTATGCCTACCCCACTCATATTTCCTGAGCACTCTCCAGACTTTTAAGCTCTCTCGGAATGCCTACCTCACTCACATTTCTTACCCCAGACTTTTAAGCCCTCTTGGAATGCCTACCCCACCACATTTCTTGTCTCTACGCAATTATGCCTACCCCACTCACATTTCCTGTCGCTACTCCTGAAGCACTCCCCAAACTCTTAAGCCCTCTAGGAATGTCTATCCTAATTACATTTTCTGTCTCTACTCAATTATTTGATAATTGAAAAAGAACTGAAATTAACCTCCATAATATTTTTATGGAGACTCGAACCTTTGCGTTCACAATTGTAAGTGTAAGGGCTTTCCTATTAGACCAGAGGCCCATTGGTCTTATTATGATATTAAACTTTAGTTCTTAATTAGTGGATTTAGACTTGATTTTTGTTTGATTTTCTCCTGATTAATCAATCTTTGACTTAGGATTAGGTCTTGGGGCAATTGGTTTGGTATTTACACTAAATCAGTATCAATAAATCAATTATCTAAACTAACCATAGTTAAAATAAAATTAAATCAAGGATTTAAAGCATGAACCTTTTTCTAACTAAAAACAATAAAGATAAAATTATTTTTACGAACAATCTTTAGGTTAATAAACAAGTTTGAAGGTCTTTCATTCTCACATTAAGGTGTTTGGTGATAGTTCGTTTAACTCAAGGTGCTTGCATAATAAGACAAGCACAAGAATCACTCGATCAGTAAGCCCTAGAGCACTAATTCATGCCATCGAGGCTTAGATGTGCATCCACTATATTGTACAGGCTGTCTATATGTGAAGCTTGTCTATGACTCGGGGGACATCGTGGTATCATCACAGGCCTTTTTGTTGTGATTTCTCTCTTTCTGAGTTAGGATCTTCCTATACTATTCCATCTTTTTAGTTGTGAGTGGCCCGCATTGAGCGCTATTAATATGTGCAATTCTAACTCTTGATGATCTCTCGATTTTCCTAAGATTTGAAACAATTTTGATTTCACCTTTTTATTAGCATACTCCAAGAGTGATTCTTTTGTAACCTTTGATTTTTAGTAGTCTTTGGAGTAACCTAATTGGCGAGGAATGGTTCTCAACTCCCCTCCTTGTAGTCGGTCGTCGTTCAATTAATATTGGCAATGATTATCTTTGGTTATCCTTCGAGCTTAAATCTTTGTTTGATAGTAACCTTGAGTTATTAAAAGTAACTATTTTTTCCCTCTTGATTCTCTTTCTAGTATATTAAGAAGAAACAAGGGATATCTTTAATGTTTATATTAACACTTTCTTTATCTTTTGTTCCTAAAGGTGTAATAAGAGTAAAAAAGGTATTCATTCAATGCTTGCATCCCCTATTTGTTAATCTAATTGTTCTCCTATTCCTATTGGTTAATGAGGGAGTCAATAAGATATTAATTTAACACAGCAACTGTGGGAAATTGAAGGATAGCGTTGATAAAGGAATGCCTCATCCATGAAGATAAATAGTACACTACAAGCCAACTTCACAATGCCTTATCATCAAACCTGACTTAGCAATAAGCATAACAAGTTGAAGAATAGTAGCTAGAGACAAGAAAAGACTATCCGAAAAAGAAAAAAAATACACTTGCTGCATTTTCATGGACATTGTCAATTATGTGATCAACACTTAGCCATTAAATTTAGGTTAGCAAGTTTTATAGCTTGAAAGACAAGCTACCATCTATGGAAGATGAAGATGAGGGCTTTGTTAGTATACCAAAGACTTGAAGATCTTGAAGACACCAAAAAGGCAAGTCAAGGCAAAGAAGAAGATAGGGAAATAATCTTGGATAAAGCGCACATTACCATAATTCTCAATCTTAATGATGGATCCTTAGAGAATTTGGTGAAGAGAAAATAGCTACTAGTCTCTGGAAAAAACTTGAAAACCCGTATACCAAAAAGTCTTTGCCAAAGAGAATGTGTATTAAAAAAAAATTATACTTTAAAAATGCGAGAGGGTGGTTCAATAACAGAGTACATTGATGCCTTCAATAAGATCATTCTTGATGGATATAATGCACCTGCAACAGCAACACCAACTAATCAACTATATAACCAAATTTTCTAATTTAAAAAGAGAATTATGGCTCGCTTCTAGAAAAAAATAGGAGCCTTATATAATACCTACATACATAAAATACAAACAACATTTATTCAAAACATTTGTGGCTCTAGCATTATTGAAACTATTAATATCTCTACTAAAACTAAATACAAAGAAAATTAAGAATAATAATTCGACTCTAACATAAGTTAATATCAATTGATCAACACTCACCAGTGCCTCCTGCTCCTGCACTATCGCTGCCACCACAACCCCCTCCACCACCAAAAGTAACTCCGTCAAAAATGCCACCGGCGGCATGATGATGATGATGTCCGCCGCCACCGAACCTACTTCCAGGGCCCATAAATCCTACCCTGCCACGACGAAAGTAGCAACCCACTAGAATAAACACAGCGGCTACAGAGAACCACACTATGATTATGATTTTCCAAACTTCCATCTTGATTAACACATATTTCAACAATTAATACGTATATCATTACCCATGACTTAGCTTTAATTTATCGTATGGCATATTTGACAATTCAATCCGATTAGTTTCTTGAATTTTCTTTCCAAAGAATATTTGCGTGCCTTCATAATTTTTTTTTATATGTAGAAAGATTTTAATCCGATACATCTCGTTAATTACTTTAAGGAACTTAGGGCTGGTTGTTATTATTGGCTAAATTATTTTTCCTCTAAATGCTATGATTTGCTATCGCAGATTACGTGTGTGGATCACTTCCTGATCGTAAATAGTATCATCAAGGTCAATAACGGAGGCTTCGTTGATTTGAACTGTTTTGCCACCATTGAAATTGGCCAGGTCGTGCAAAAATCAGAGGATACGTTCAAAATAATGTGAGTGAGGCAAGTTAATTAAAGGGTACTCGTTAGATCGATGTCAGCCAAATTGTATCTCCATGCATGGTGATAAAATTAAATTTTGCGATTGGAATTGCGTTGAATCTTAAAGAATGAGTCAAGATCTGTCTCTTGACCGTGACAATCATAAAAAGTTACGTGACGTGAGAGAATTTCATTTTTACGTTTGATATTTCTAAGTTCTTCTAAACGTCATTGACGTGAGAGAATTTATCAGAAATTAAGAAAACAAAATTCATTTTCCATTTTAATTTTGCATAGTTTGGCGGCAAAATTGACTTTTAATGGGTCGGTCACCGGTGGAATGGGAACCTAGCTTAAATATTGTTCGTCAAAAGGTATTTTACATGTCCATCAATATGGATTTAGAATAAGACTGAAGGCCATGAATCTCAATTAAACTTAAAGTTGAATAATATTTGTTTGTTCAATTAACGTTATACATATTACACTGAAATTATTGCTCTTTCACCTTTGTTCGTCATAGGCTGATTTCAAACGTCAAAGTCAAATGCTTAGATAAGGTTGAACTTCAGTAAACAATTAAAATAAATGAATAAAATAACATGTTACTGGATAACAAAAATAGGAAACAATTAAATATTCTTGTACAAAGGAGAGCACTAATGTTTAGATTAAAACAATCTGAGAAATGTTAGGCAAAATGAACTATAATATTCGGTGGTTTTAAAGGAAAGAAATAAAATAATTGATTAACATTATAACAGGCTTGGTGTTATTAACTTATTTTATCAGCAATTTATCATACCTTTAATATCTTTAGCATTTTTCTTGAACTATATATACATGCCATAAAATTATGAACATAGTTGTCAGTAAACAACACTAGGGTTTAATACTGCTGAGTCAACAGCCACCAACAGTCCCTCCGCCACCGCCGCCGGCTCCACCACCACCGCTATCAAAACCCCCACCACCGCCAAAACCACCTCCTCCGCCACCATCAAAACCCCCACCACCGCCAAAACCACCTCCTCCGCCACCATCAAAACCCCCACCGCAGTCAAAACCTCCACGTTCAGCATCGTCGCCTCCATCAGCACCACCTCCAGCATCGTCGCCTCCATCATCACCACCTCCGCCAAAGTGGCCTCCACCGCCAAAGTGGCCTCCACCGAAAGTACTACCGTACGTTCCTTGCTGATAACGACAGCAAATCGTAATTAAAACAAACAAGGAAAAACAAGAAAATGCTACTATGATCGCAGTTAGCCAAGGTTCCATTATAATTGAATTTCCCTTTTTTTCCCAGTTCTATATATCTCTAGCTATGGCCTGCTTATTGCTTTTATATATAGCTGGCTACATATACATACGGTCACGACTGATGAAAAGTCAACTGCTTCAAAACGTCAGCCTTAATGCAAACTTACGCGCTTTCTGAGTTTCAAATAAAATGCGTGTTTAATGGTTCAAAATAAACACTTGATGTAGATACTTTTCGTGCTTCAGTAATACTATAGCATAGAAAATGACAATATTATTCACACTACGGTATTGTAGTTTCTGTTTTCCTGCAGTTTTGTGGCCGTTAAAATAGTACTTTTCTTTTCCTTTTAACAATAATGCTAAGATCCTACGTATTTTATATTTTAACTGCGTGTGGTATTTATTTATTAAATGATTGACACATTAATTTAATTATTCATTTATTAGATGATTGATGGATAGCCATAGTCTACACATGTACTCAAAGAAATTTTTATCATAGATAGATCTATAACGAATGAAATCTCTATTCCTTGTGTTAGTTATATTTTGTGTAGCTCAGCGAGAATTCTAATAATATAAAATTTAAAGTTAAACAACACCGAAATACAATAGTCATTCGTGGTCGGTGATGCTCAATGGTGGCCACAAGTGAATAATTTTTAATTTTATCAATAAATTTAATATAAACGCTAAAATATTATATAAGATGTTATAATATTTGTTTAAGCCTATATTACACCAAAAATGATATTGTGCTCTAAGTTAACGCCAATGCAAAGCGACTGATCTGGTCCTCGCAAGACTATCATCGTCAGATGAATATTTGAGGCTTCTCGTTGATTTGAAACTGTTTTGTCACCATTGGAATTGATCTGGTTTCTCCGAAAAACAGAGGACACGTACTGGACTGAATCTAACGCAACGAGTAATGATTTGTCTCTTGACCCTGACATAAAAAATCACGCAACGAGTAATGATTTTTTTTTTTTTAAAAAAAAGAAAGAAAGAAAAGAAATATCATTCAATCAAGAAGAAGGTAACGGAGTGTACTCTCTTCGACGTGAATAAGGGAGATAAATGATGATATTAATGTATAAACAAAATTAACGGACGGAATTATTGGAATCTGAAGGTTATAAATTTCAATGAAAGAAATTATTTTTCACTTTTCATTATTTGTTTATATAAAGTTCGTAATCGTGCTTTGCAAAGCACTCAGAAGATATACATATCTTCTTGTACATAAAATCTTAAAAAATATATTTATATATTTGATCTGCATGCATGTCCGTAAATTACAAATATTTAAGATGATGAAAAAAAAAAGTGTTATTCTTTCACTACGATAGGTATTGAGAAATAACGAATCACTGCATGAATTTTGGTTCTGATCTATTGCTTCTCGCTTTCTAATAATTTCCTAACATGCATGCATTTATAACAATAGTGAACGGTTTTTATCTAATAACTATCAATTTCAATTTTTCAATAAGTAAGCACAAAAATCAAATTTCAACACTTAAAAATAATGACATAGAGTCAATAATTATTATCTAATGGTTTGTGGATTTTTCTTTTTCTTTTTTTCTTTTTAATTTTTGAATGATACAAGAATGGGTAAAATTTAAATTAATTTTTTAATCTCTCACCTTTTCAATATTCAAACTCGAGTGACCAATTAAATAAAACTACTTTAAAATCACTTAGTCAAACTTTTGGGGAAATAGTTTTGTGGAAATTAATTTTCTAAGAATGATATATGTATAAAAATTGGGGAAAAAAGAAGAAGCAAATATCACAAAATTAATTAAAAGAAATTATTTGGCTTCTGTTTAGAGTTTTTGTCTTTAGGGAATTTTTTTCCCCGTTTCGTACATGTTGTGGTGTCTGATTTCCTAGCAATAATGACATTGTGCAGCAACATGTCTTGTTTATGAAAAATGATACGGACCCACTACTGGATGGACCCCACCTCAACTCTAATAAAATAAAATTTTGGAGCAAAAATTTGTCATGAGTTTAAAATTTAAGGAAATGTTGCCATTAGTCTAACCTTTATTAACTTTTGGTGGGGTTAAGGGTGTTGGAAGTGGCTCTCGCTTGATGTATATATCTCCCAGGACGAGACAAACACACAAAATGAGAAAAGTCTCTCGCTTACTTTTAAAATATATAATAATAATTGTGGCTCATGAGATTAATAATATGACGTAACTATTTTTTTTTTTTTTAAATATCTTAAGACACCCTTATATTTTGTTTTGCTTATTTTTTTTTTTCATTCCTTCAATAATATACTTAATTATTAAATACAAATCAACAGAATGCTGGCAATGGCAGAAAAGCCATAAACTATATACAAAGAATTTAAATTAAAAAAAAAAAGGGAAAAAAAAATTCAGTCCACGAATTTATTGATTAATACCAAAGAAATGAAAAACCCCCGACGAAAATGAATCAATAATGAAAATAAGAGAGACAGAAAAAAATTTAAAAAAAAAAAAGCGTAGAAAGATAGTGTGCATCATGCCCGTGATGATGAAATTGAAAATCTTTTCTCTTGATTTGATATCTTAATAGCTTGACTAATCAATTCAAAGAAGTCTTAGTAAAAGACTCCTGTTCAACTATCATTTTGCGCGCGTTAGTTTTAAAAGTCAGAATTTATGAGGTTCCTAAACGAAGCCAACCAGTTGAACGAAGTTGGAAAAGTAATCGTATACAGAAGCACGTACGAAGGCACCTTTTCGGTTCCGAGAAGTCGACTCTGGAATCGGCCCTTTTTGTTTAAGTTTTTATTTTTTAATTTTTTCTCTTTTCCGTGAAAGGGGTTAGGCATATTTATTTTGGGTTAAGTTGCTGCAGAAGACAAGAGACTTTCGATTGGCGGAAGCAATTATTTTCTTTTAGCACCACTATTTAAATAGCAGCATGACAAGGCAATGGTAAGACAGATAAATAGATACTTTTATGTCGATAATTTTCGTGCTACAGTAATACTATGGCATAGAAAATGACAATATTATTCACGCTACGGTATTGTAGTTTCTGTTTACCTGAAGTTTTGTTGCTGTTAAAATAGTACTTTTCTTTTCTTTTTAACAATAATTAACGTTAAAAGATCCTACGTACTTTATTTTAATTGGTGTGGTATTTATTTCTCTAAGGACGTGGTCGAATTAGTTGGTAGTGTAACTGTCGTTTTTCACACTCGTGTGGATTTAGGTTCAATTTTTAAGAGTGGTAAAAATTGATTTGGGCTTGACCACTCCTCTTATCTTTTAAAAATAAAAATTGGTGTGACATTTATTTATTAAATGAGTGATACATTAATTTAATTATTCATTTATTAAATGAGTGATGAAACATGTACTGAAAGAAATTTTTATCATAGATCTATAACGAATGAAATCTCTATTCCTTGTGATAGTTATATTTTGTGTAGCTCAGCGAGAATTTTAATAATATAAAATTTAAAGTTAACCAACACCAAAATACAATAGTCATTAGTGGTCGGTGATGCTCAATGGTGGCCACAAGTGAATAATTTTTAATTTTATCAATGAATTTAATATAAACGCTAAAATATTATATAAGATGCTAGAATATTTGTTTAAGCCTATATTACACAAAAAAATGATATTGTGCTCTAAGTTAACGCCAACGCAAAGCAATTGATCTGGTCCTGGCAAGACTATCATCGTCAGATGAATAATTGAGGCTTCTCGTTGATTTGAAACTGTTTTGTCACCATTGAAATTGATCTGGTCCTCTGAAAAACAGAAGACACGTACTGGACTGAATCTTACGCAACGAGTAATGATTTGTCTCTTGACCCTGACATAAAAAATTACGTGACGGATATATTTCATTTTTATCATTATCTGATATTAATGATTAATTTACTGATTTTTTCTCTCTGATCGTTAAAGTGACTATGAGAGAATTTTTTTAAAAAAAGAAAGAAAGAAAAGAAATATCATTCAATCAAGAAGAAGGTAACGGAGTGTACTCTCTTCGACGTGAATAAGGGATTTTTTTTTTAAATAATAAACGAATGGGTAAAATTTAAATTAATTTTTTAATTTCTCATCTTTTTAATATTTAAACTCGAGTGACCAATTAAATAAAACTGCTTTGAAACCACTTAGTCAAGCTTTTGGGGAAATAGTTTGTGGAAATTAATTTTGCAAGAATGATATATGTATAAAAATTGGGAAACAAAAAAAAAAAAAGCAAAGATCACAAAATTAATTAAAAGAAATTATTTGGCTTCTATTTAGAGTTTTTGTCTTTAGTGAATTTTTTCCCCCGTTTTGTGCATGTTGTGGTGTCTGATGTCCTAGCAACAATGACATTGTGCAGCAACATGTCTTGTTTATGAAAAATGATACGGACCCACTAATGGATGGACCCCACCTCAACTCTAATAAAATAAAATTTTGGAGCAAAAATTTGTCATGAGTTTAAAATTTAAGGAAATGTTGCCATTAGTCTAGCCTTTATTAACTTTTGGTGGGGTTAAGGGTATTGGAATTGGCTCTCGCTTGATGTATATATCTCCCAGGACGAGACAAACACACAAATGAGAAAAATCTCTCGCTTACTTTTAAAATATATAACAATAATTGTGGCTCATGAGATTAATAATATGACGTAATCATTTTTTTAAAAATATCTTAAAACACCCTTATATTTTGTTTTGATCATTTCTTTTTATTCCTTCAATAATATACTTAATTATTAAATATAAATCAACAGAATACTGGCAATGGCAGAAAAGCCATAAACTATATACAAAGAATTTAAATTAAAAAAAAAAAAGGGAAAACAAATTCAGTCCACGAATTTATTGATTAATACCAAAGAAATGAAAAACCCCCCGACGAAAAATAATCAATAATGAACATAAGAGAGAGAGAAAAAAATAAAAAAAAAAAGTGTAGAAAGATAGTGTGCATCATGCACGCATGATGAATTCAAGCAGGTCAACAGCCTCCGCCTCCGCCTCCGCCACCACAGCCTCCGCCTCCGCCTCCGCCCCCACAGCCTCCGCCTCCTCCTCCGCCCCCACAGCCTCCGCCTCCTCCACCATGGTCGTGATGATTATTAACGGCAGCATCAGCAAAATCAGCACCGGACCCCAAGCCCTCGCCACAGCAGCTGCCAAAGCATTCGAGGAAACTGTTTTGCTTTTTCTTTTTTGCATTTTTATTTGCCTTGTTCTTGGTCTTACCCATAATTGGAGAAAATTAATTAACATTGAAGTCTTTTATTTTCGTTTCATCGGTATTTTACATGATCTACGTACGTGATATTTATACGCGCACACACCCAAAGTATCATTCTCTTTAATCAAGGTCGTCGAATTGACTTTTGGATTCATACAAGTCTTATGACGCGTCTCTTGACCAGTTGACCGTAATACTAGTCTTAAAGTCTGGCTTCTAGGCTTTGGGAAGGCTCTGGGGACTAATTCTAAGCCAAGATGAGAGGATCATAGGAAATAGCATTGAATTAATATATACGTACATTCAACTGGATTATTAGTTCTTAGAATTTAAGCGGTTTTTGTATGAGATGAAGATGATTAACAAAGAAGGTGCCAACTGCCAACTGCCAACCTACCTGGATCTTCATATCTATGTTGTACACGAGCACTTCCGCGAAGCATGCAGGAAGGAAATTCAATTACATTTTTGACTTTTGTTTTTGTGAGACTTGCCCTGTACAATTGAATGGTTGAAACTAATTGAAATCTAGAGGTCAAAAGAGTAATTTTGGATTATATCAAGTTTGGGGATAAAATTTGGGACCCTGATCCGAGTGTTAATAGTTTCTTACATGCCAGGTAGCTGCGGGCCAATAAACTTTATTTGTGGTTAGATTGGGCCTGAGGACTAAACTAATTTTTGGACTGTCCAAAAGCAGAGGAGTGTTCGATGGATTCACTTTGATACACTTGTAATTTCGTCATGCGCGCAAGGCCCATCATGGAGAGAAATGATGAGTTAAAAAAGAAAAAGAATCCACAAAAGATGGAAGTGTATGTAGTTCAAAAGTTCAACTTTATGATAGAAATCGAGTCATTTCCACTACTGAAACGCAGGCAAAATTTATGGTCAGTATGTCTCCCCATTTGTTTGAAAGGTGTTCAACCGTACACGTGTGAGTGCAAATATTCTGCCATACGCATGCACATAATTGTCGTGACATGAAGCATAGCTTAGATCGATCATTTAACCTGACTGAGTTTTTTTTTTTTTTTATATCAAATTATGATTAGGAATTCATCTTTATAAAGAGTTTTATTGACATTGCGGGTGACTATTATTATCATATATAAATATATAATCTTGCCCACAAAATTTTCAAGATATTTGATCTTATGGGGAATATTTCGTAGCTAGCTATGCGATACCCCTCGATGGAGTATAAACAGTAAGTCAGTAACTAAACTTATACTAGAAACTAGATGCTTATGCTAGCTAGTTAGCAAGAGTTGTTGAGCCCCATTAAATTGTTTTTTGACCAGTTGTTTTCACTTTCTTCATTGCACCCTGCTTTTAACTTTGTACGACTCTCATATCCCAGCTGAAATTCAGACCCCAAACACAGCTTCCTGAAGATGTACAGATGTTAAAGAATGCAAGATTAATTAAGCAAAATTGTTACATAGAAACTTTAAGAAGATTGATATTATGCATGCTATTGTGGACGTTAACGTGTCATAAGGGTGCATCTCAAGGAATTTTAAATACAAATCATCTATTCATATTAATTAATAAAAAATAGGAAAAAAAGTATTTATACTCTCAAAATTTGAGGAAATGATCATGAAAACCTCCATATGCTAAGACTTCCTTTTGATCATAATACCTTTTAACTTTATTAACCCAAAAAAGCGCACTCTAATATTTTATAATAAATAAAAATATAATATTAAAATAAACGCAATGATATATACATTTTAAAATAATTTCAATTTTAAAAATATAGTATTGGTACATGAGATTTTTTTTTTAATTGTAAAATATATTTAACCCAAATATTTATTTACAATCTCCATAATAAATATAAATGTACTATTAAAATAATCATAACAATTTACGTATTTAAATTTATTTAAATATTTTAATAATTTAATATTACTAGTCTACTAAATAAATTATATTATTTATATTATATTTTTATTCCTTAAAAATTTTAAAGTTAAATTTTTATTTATTATATTCAAAGGGTATTATGGTGAAAAAAGATTCTTAGTATCTTTATTTTAAAACTTAGAAGTTTATATGATTATTTTTCTAAATCTTGAGTGTGTAGATATTTTTTTTTCTAAAAAATTATATTGAGACTGCTGATCAATCCACCATACACAAAATTAAATACTTGATTGATTATTTTCTAGATGTTCCGCACAAAAAAATAGCAATGCCCCTTTTTCTGTACTTTAGTACTTGCAATACCAACCGCCTAATAATGAATGGAGGAGGAAAATAAAAAAGAAGAATAATATGACAAGAAGGAAAGAAAAAATAGAAAAGAAGAAAGAATAAAGCTATAGGCATATACTTTTGTCTAAAAGAATATAACAAATAATGTTGAAGAAGGATGATCAAACTCCCGCGTAGCCGCCGTCGCAAGTACAACTACTGGTGCCGGTGCTTATATCTCCATGTTGGCGAGGTTGGGTACTGAGGCACCAGCACAGTAGCCCTATCAATAACATGAAACCCAATGCTGAAGCCAAAGCTTCTACCCAGTTCAGATACTGCCCCATATTCTTGATCTTTTTGCTTCTCTCTTTGCAACTCTTGATGCTTTTGGTCATCGTCTCAGCGCTGCAGCTAGCAAGTTTATTTGCATGACACAGCTAATTAAGTACTCAATCAAAGAGCCTTGGATGACTAAGGTCTGGCAAATATTGTTTTGGAGAAATAGAAATGAATTAACGCTAGCTCGGAGCTGATTCAGCTGAAGACAGAATACTGGTGCACATGGACTGAGCTTGAAAGAGGCCGAACTAACATGGACCAGCCTGTGAATTTAACAGCTACCGTTTCTAAAGCTCACCATCCAACTCTTCTTCATTTAAAGCTACAGAAGAGTTTTTAACTTTTTATACGTGTTGATGATGATTTCTTTGCTTTGGGGTTTTTCTTTTGTTGGGAGAAGGAGGGGGGAGGGGGGGAGAGTGGTCATTGAGGGTATGTTTAGATGTATTAAGTTTATAATCAATTTATTTTTTTGGGGGGAGTGCCACACACAAACCATAACTGAGAAGAAAGCAAAACGGGATTCAGAATTCTCTTTTGTTAATGCACAACATGACCCACACACCGGACACTTTCATGATCGTATCCTGTAATAATTTAATACAAAGATATTATAGCCAGATTAGCTAAAAAGTTTCCGTTTGAAATTATTCCTCACTTGCACCAATTGGATTGGAACCACACCATTTCATTTTTTTGGCCACCACCATCCTTTTTTTTCTTTCTTTTTTTTTTCAACCTTTCTGGGTACGAGATACCCGCCACACCATGTTCATTAATTGCAATTGCTCCGAAATCTTTATTGAGCTTTAAGAATAAAATTTGAAAAAATACCGCTGATAGGGCGCAAATCAATTCACGTCTGATTCATTGAGAAAATTTCCCATTTCCTACGATAATGAACAAACTGGCTGGGACCACAGAATTCAAAAGATGCCAAAGAAATTGCTTCACGGCAACCTCTACACTCTCACAGTCGTTAGCTGCGCTCACTTTTTCTTTCACACGTACGGAGACCTGACATAATGTCGAAAACAATTCAGCTCCGTAAACACGAGGGCGGCCTTATTTGTTTATTTATAATTTAAGACCCACAAGTTATCGCTCTCAAAGTGTCGACTGTTGTGTGCCGTCTGCCGTGAAGTATATGCAGTCTCACAGAATATCTTACCTCACATCTCCAAATCAAATTTGATTGATACTCTAATCAGCAATCGCCCACCTTTCTGGATTTGGTCAAAGGTAGGGTCCTGCTTTGCGCTCTAACTATGATTGCAGCTATTTTAGTTACCCAAAACCATGTCTCTTTGCTGAGCTTCTTTGTGAGAAAACAAGCCCCCATTATTCGTATACAAGAGCACATGAACCATTCTCAATGTGTCACCATATTAACACAATGATCCATGAACAACCAGAACTCTAATAACCTCAGAGATGCAGCAACCATTCTAGTTACCCAAAACCATGTCTCTTCGCTGAGCTTCTTTGTAGGAAAATAAGCCCCCATTACACGAATACAAGAGCACATAAGCCATTCTCATTGTGTCACCATATTAACACAATGATCCATGAACAACCAGAACTGTAATAACCTCAGAAATGCAGCAACCAATTATAACTACAATTATGCAGACATAAAACAACACCTCCAAAACAATAAGAAAAATTTTTACGTGCAATCATGAGTAATATAAGGTCCAGGAAACAAGAAGGTTACACTATTAAGTCATTGGAGTCCTGCATACATAACAGTTCTGCATTGTAAAATCCTTAAATACCTAGATGGGGCAATAAGAACTTGCCCAAGATTTCTAAGAATCTTTGGATATTAACCTTTTTTTTTCCCTCGGTCCTTCAGAGTTCCTTCCAATATCGATTATCAATGAAAACAGTTTTCTTTACAAAAAACAAGACCTGACAATTTACACACTTTAGGAGCAAAAATTAGCAGCTTCACCTGAGAATTCTATTCAAGGCTTAGGCAATTATTTTATAGCAACAGAAGCAGCAATTAAGGCCAATCCGGAACAACAGGCTGAATGAACCTCGCAACAAAAAAGGCAGTTCCTGCACAAAAAGGCAAGTGCTATTATTACAATAACAGATAGAGGTAAAAAATTAATGTCCCAGCAAAATAAATTACTAATGTATCCAACAAGTGAGAGCCCAAGAGTCCGACTTATGCATTGCCATGTGTCATCTCCTAATATTTATTTTTCATTATAGTTCCTTGAAAATCTAGAGGTGGCAGTGGCAATGATATCACACAGCTACATAGGTATATACCAAAAAGAATTTGTACAATAGTTTGTATCCAAAACATTATTCTTAATACACATAGACATCATTACCTTATCATATTTAATCAGTCGTAACCCAAAATTACAAGTAGAGGCAATAAAAAAGCTAAAATGAATAATACTTATTCAGTAGAATAATAATATAGCAGAGACATAAAAAGCCACAAATTAACAACAAAACATCATTAATAACTAGTTTTGGTGCCCAGCACTCAAAAGAGTGTCAAAACTAAGAGTAGATATCATCAATACATCATAATTTAGTTTGAAACAAGCTAATAATACATAACCGGCGAGAATCAAACTCGATCCTGTCAGCAATAAAACCAATCTAAAAGGAGAAAGTGTCCAAAACAAAAACCTCTGCTAGTGTTACACAGCAACCACGCAAGCCCACTAAAATTATAACTGGATATAAATTACAGAAATTGAAAAATAGCCATAATTATGAGCAAGATAGAATGGGTAAATTTTTAATATTTTCCACTTGACTAAGCTATTAACTCCAAAGTTATAGAAAAATAAACTAAGATATCCAATTAAAGACAAATAATCAAAGTGAACAACTCATTAATAGCTAAAAAAAAAAAAGAATAACAGGAATAATATAGCATAAAACTACAGATCAAGCTAAAAAGAAGATTGTATTCACAGCAGCTGTCAACAACATGACAACATAAGAAGAGTGTTTGCGCTGTACATGTAGACCCTAGACAAAAACAATAATGAGTCCAAATCTAGATGAAAGTAACTTTTGCAAAACAGATTTACTCACTTCCCACAGAGTGGTATCAGCTACAGCTCACTATAATTGCGCCAAACAGCACGGAATTCCTCTCTGAATGTATTCAGACGTGCTTTCAAGTTGGGGGTTCTAAAACTTGCATGAAGTATTGTGGCTGTTAAACAGAATGAAGAAAAGAGAATAAATTATCTAAAAAACATACAAAGAACTAAAAGGGAAGAAACTTCAAAGATGGTAGGGGTACGCGTACCAAGAAGTCCAACAGCAAGTGCCCATAGAACAGTCAAGAGACCACAGGAAATATACCAAAGGATGAAACTCACTACAAAAAAAAAGGGAAAAGAAGAACAATTAGTTGAATATGTCACCAGCTAGATTAATTTGCACCAGTAACTCAAAGAAAAAACTATTCAAATGTTTCATATACCACAAGAAAATATTAAGACAAACACCCAACGAGGCCGACCACATATATAGATTGCTCTTTTCGCTGATGGACGCCCACGAATGACAGGTCTGAAATAATAATTCCATTAATTAAGCTGGTGATTCTAGATGCTCCAAGGGAAATATGAAAGGAAGGGAACAAAAAATTAAAAAAAAACTTACGTCAGAGGAGGCCTCATCTTTGCAGCTAGATGTGGAGAAAATTGCCTCACAGTTCTTGTCACCTTCTCACCGAAAGTACCTGCAAAGCTGTAGAAAGAATTCTCAACAACCATGTCCTAAAGATTATAGCATGGTTACTGACTGGAAAATAAGGCTTATTCTACCTTAAGCTACTACGCCCGCAGAAACACACTCCCAAAAGAGTTAATAATGTACAATATTTTTATTTAAAGTAAAAGGCTAATAAGTTCAAGCTATCTCTACCCTAGATCAGGAGCAATAGAACCATGCCAATACTCCAACACATCTTTTAAAATCACAAGTTTGTTTCCCACAACTGATATTTTACAGCTACCACGATCACATCTATATCGTTGTGCTCCAAATCCGGCTGAATCAAATCAAACCTCAAAACAGTCCAACTGACTGACATCTAGTAGAAACTGGAGACACTATACTGACTTGAATGAGGGAATCCACAAATTAAAAAATGAATGAATAATCAAATTAACCTGAGCAGGATAATAAATCCGGTCAGATTTCACAACTGAAACAAAACAAAAATTTAAATGACAATTTCTGTTGAGTTTTGAACCAGCAACATGGAAAAGGAAACAATAGTCACAAAATAGTTTGAGACAGCTCAAGTGGAAATTTTGAACTGTAAGAAGACTTTATAATCACAGGAAACGTAATTCAACCACAACCAAATGTTTTGCAGAGTTATGGCAGTTTATTAAACAAGAAAGCTCAAATGACTAATTAAGCAGCAAAAGTTCATTTTATTAAGAAGGATACGAAAAATGGAGGACTGTAAAACATATTCTTACAATCCAAAAATTTCACCGAGTTGTTTCAATGTTACTTAACCCAGAATCAGAACTAAAATGCTGTGTGTGTAGGTGCATGCACAAACATACATGGTAGGTATAAAACAGCTTACCTGTCGTTGAGAAATGCAATACTAAGAGCTGTCAAAAGAGCAGCAATAATAGCAACTGGTCTCCTTAAGAATCCCAACCCTACAATTGAAAAGAAAATATTAAGAACTAAGAACAAAGTACACACATGAACCGAACAAAGAAAGATGAATTAAAACTATTTTGTCAACTCACCAAGAATAACAGTAATCATGATGAAGTAGTTTGTTCGGTAGCTGCAAAGGCATGCAAAGCTCATATATCAAATATTAAGTAAAACAGAAAAGTGTAATTTTCATCCAAAAGTTTGCAATCATCCATCTCTTTGATTGTAGCAACAAAAAATATTCTTAAACCACAGGTTATTCATCATTCAAATATGCTAATATTCATATTGCATCTAGTTATGGGGAGCATTACACAAACTGGCTACACATAAAGTCATAATTTCTTTCCTTTTTTTTTTTCCAATTTCCTGAGATATAACTATTAAGTGTGGATTAATTTTTCAAATTCTTCTGCACAAGAATTTCAGCAACTGAATGATTTTACATACTCGTGAACAGAAATCATCCTAAATCAGTTCACTTACGTGTGAACTAATTGATGACCTAATAGAGCAATTTGAGCCTTAAATCTTAGATTACTAGTGAAATCAATTAGCAAACGCCTGTCACGACCCTAATTGAGTTGTCTACATCTACTTTTGAACACAGACAACAAAAACCGTCAAATTACTAAACATATTATTTTCCTTTCCCCAAACTTTCTCGGAACCAAACGGAGGCGGTAAAACGACGATCAGAATTCCGAAACCAAATGATCCAATCACAAACACAAAAAGAAACAGCAAAGAACAGTGGAGGAATACAAAAGAAAGAGGCGATTGATCTTACTAGTAAAGATTGCATTTCAATCGGCTGTTCCATTTGGCGGAGGATCTCGGAACGGTGAACCTGGAGAAGAATTCGGAGAGAGGACGCGGTGGCGACGACCAGTCAACTTCACGAAGCGCGTCGATCAGATCTTCCGCTGTTACGTTTCCCCAATCCATCGGTTGATTACTATTATTTTATTATTATTATAATATTCCGCTCAGCCGAAACCCTCGAAAACGATTTATTTTGTGCAAAGTAAAATGAAGCGCGAAACCCTAGGCAGATTAAGAGAGAATCGAGGCTGTGGCTGTGGGCTTCCTGTGATGTGACGAAGAGAATTGAATTGAGTTGAATGGGACTTGTGCAGTGAATGACTTAACGGCAAGGGACGGTTGTGAAATTTCCACGAAATGGAGCCTTATTGAAAATGAAGGAATCTTCGGTTAAATTATGAAAAATAATAATTATAATTATATAATTGTCTGAGCCCGGGTTCGAACCGGGGACCTCTAGTGTGTGAGACTAGCGTGATAACCAACTACACCACCCAGACGTTTGTGCACGGCTTTTCCTCATTTTTAATAGACATAATCTAATCCGAACCAAATTATATCAACTAATTCTGTGGCGGCCCTACCGACAAGAGGTGGCAATTCTATTATACACAGATTTAGCGGACTTGGGTTGATTTGAGGTGAGACGAGGGTCGTGTACAAATGTACAATATGTCACATTTATTAAGCTGTTTTAGTCATATTTATAATTTTTATTATGTTGACTTAGGATATGATTAATTATTCTAGTTAATATTATTTTGACTTGTCATTATCTAATAAACATTTTTCTGTCATATTTAAATAGTAGTTAGATGTGTTTTAATTAAATTGCTAGAGAATTGTTTTAAAGTTTTTAAAATGAATGAAAATCAAATCCCTCCTTTCTTTTTTATAAGGAGTGCTATTAAATGGCCAAATAGACAAGAGAGACGATAGAAATAACAGTACATGCTGTCGTGATAGAAATAGTAGTACATGCTATCGTTTTTGTGGCCCATTCTCTCTCTCTCTCTCTCTCTCTCTCTCTTTTATGCATTAAAAAAAAACTCAAATGCTCTTTTTTTATGGCCATTCTCTCTCTCTCTCTCTCTCTCTCTCTCTCTCTCTCTCTCTCTTTTACACATTAAAAAATAATAATTAAAATAAAACTCAAATGGAAATCAAGGGAAAATCTAGCGCGTTATTCTCATCCTCGTACACCACATCCCATTTAGCATCACACTTGCGAATGGTAGAACATGCCAACACCACCTTGAACATAGTTGCTCTCATCACCAATGTTGCTCTCAATGCTGCTGACAATGATGACACTTTTTTTTCCTTTTGCTTTACAAATGATATGTTACCTTAAAAAAAAAAAGAAAAAATAATGTAGTGACAAAAAAAATCGTTGGTGTGGCACAGCCGACAATGACATGACCGTTGCCACCACGCTGACACAGTCATCACCAAAGATCCCATGTAACGATCTCTCTCTTATTTGTACGTAATCAATTTTGTTTCAAATAATCTAAAATAAAAATTTTGAATTTTGTGATTTATGATATATGATAATTTTATACAAAATTTTCAATTTTGTAATTTATGATAAGTTTTTGTATGATAACTTGAAATATTGTATGCCGAAACAACAATTTAATTCTTCCAGCATGTTATTTCTTCACCTAAGGTTGTTTTTTTAGTGAGTAATGCTTTGATCTTGGCTCATTTTAAGTTTTGGTTGATTTAATTTTTTTTAGTTTAAATTTTTAGAAACTTAATAGATTGAATTTTTGCTGGACAAAAATTCAATAAAAATTTCTTATAACTTATTATTAATACAAATGTTAATTTTTTTCATAGAAATGAAAAATTTGAAAAATAAGCTTGCAATTGAAGATGTGTAATTGAAAAAAATATAAGCCAACTCTTGGGATGTTATTTGATAGTCATAAGGAAATATTTATGTTTTTTCAAAGCCTATGGTAAATAAGAAGAGTTTCCTGTAAAGCTGTAAACTAGTAAGAAAGGGAGTGATGAGATTGTAAAATGCATGCCATTTGCATGTGGCAGTAGTGATAAGTAAAAAAATAAATCTATTATTGTGTTGAAGCCGATACTTATTGTAAAAAATGGTTGTGATGCTAAACTTAGAAGTTTTCTAAATGAAGATGGAAAATGAGTTATTTGAATTTTAATCCTCTGACACAATCTTGGATTGAATTCAAACAAAGTTAGGTATTTCCCTTGCAATCATTAAATTAGTGCAAGTGTAAAAAAGCACATTGAAATGAATAATTGTACAAGAATTAATATAGCCCAGAATTTCAATTATATTATTATTGAAGTTGGTGAACATGAAAATGTCTCATTTTTAGAAAAATATTGTAGAAATTTTGTTGACAAAGCAAAGCGATCATAGCTTGGACAAGAAGATGCTATGGCAATTCTAAACTACTTCTAGAAAAAGCAAACAAAATGTAATTTTTTTTGCATTGATTTGAATGAGCAAGATTGATTAACGAATGTATATTGAGCAGATCTGAGGAGTAGGATAGCATACAAATATTTTAGAGACGTCATCATATTTGACATTATATATCTTACCAATAAGTATGACATGCCATTAGCTTCCTTTTTTAGAGTTAACCATCGTGGTTAGTCTATTTTGTGAGGATGCAGATTGATTTCACACGAGGATATAAAGACATTTAGTGGTTATTTGTGGTGTAGTTATCATGCATGTCTAGTTCTCTTCTCATTACTATTATTATATACAAAGATAAAGTAATACAAAAGGCAATTGAGAATTTTTTTTCTTCTTATGATTAGGTATCGATGATGTTTGTGGCATATAATAAAGAAAGCGCTTGATAAGTTAGGGGCTTTTAAAGAACATGAAAGTATTATTTCTTCATTACTTTATGTTATTTAGGATTTGTTGAGCTCTGCTATGTTCGAGGAAACTTAGTATAACATGATTGTGAAATATGATTTATAGGATAATGATTTGTTAAATGATTTATATAATGAGAGGCACCATTTGGTTCTATGCTATTTGAAAGACAATTTTGTGGCAGGAATGTTAATAACTTAGTAAAGTGAATGTATGAATGCAATTTTTTATGGGAGTTCGAAGTAGTATGTGAAGCAATATGAAAATGCATTAAAAAGAAAGCTAAATTAGAATGGCAAGCAAATGTCAAGTGTTTCACCATAAAAACTTCATGTGTAACAAGAAATGAGATGGAGAAGCAAGTTGAAAAGGTGTAGATCATTTTTAAGTTTAAAGAATTCTAATAAGAATTAACTGTGATATAATGGATTCTATGAGATCAGTGTATGAAATCAATAAATCATCTGGACAAGATAAGAAAATAATCTTCGCATTTGTTTTTAAAGAAACTAAGTGTGAAGTTAGTTGTATCTATTCAAAATTTTAGTTTAAGGGGATTCTTTGCAAACATGCCCTTGCATTATTGATATGCAATAATGTTAAATTACTTTTAGAAATATACATTTTATCAAGGTGGAGGAAAGATGTGAATATGTTATAGTAAGGTGAAAGCTAGTTATAGTGTACAAAATTTATCCATTCAGCAAGAAAGATATAATAAAATATATATTGCTTTCACTGAGGTTACAGACATAACTGCTGATAATGAAAGTACTTACAAATTTGTATTGGATTAATTGATAAAGCAGTAAAAGATCTACCCAAGCAAAGTCATTGCTGCTAGTATGTTATAGTAGCAACAACGTTGAACATATAATGAATGATCCAATAATAGGACGTCATAAAGGCCGTCCTCTTTGTTTAAGGAAACAATCTGCAATTTGTAAGAAACTTACAAAAAGAACAAGATTATACAAAAAAATAAGGTTTGTTCAAATACAACTAGGTAAGTTTCACCCCACCCTCTTATTAAATTGACATACTTTAATTCATCCCCCAAAAGTGTGAAAACTTTAATCTACACCCAAAAACGTTAAGTCCTTGTTAGTTTTAACGTAAAAAAGGATAAAATTGTAATTGTATATATATCGTAACAGGTGTTAGATATAGAGCCTTGTGCATATCAAATCAATGTCGGAAACATTGTACGCATCATATGTTAGCCTTTAATATTGTATTTAGTTATTTTAAAAGAAATAAATATTTTAATATGAAAAATATTTTAAGTAGTTTGAACTATATAGTCATCTGTTAGTATTTCACAAGTTACTATATCTTCTTCACACAACTAATAGAGAAGCTTCGAAATAGAGCATGATAAGAACGATAAAAAAAAGAAGAAAAAGATTTTGCTGTTAAAAATCATGTTAAGACAAAACATTAAAGGCAGATATAGAGACAGAACACCTTTATGGTGGTTAAGGTTAGAAATTTCTATTAATCTCTATTTTTTTCAAGTTGAAGGGTGTAGTAAATATTTAAGAAATGGATTACAATGTTGAGCACCAATAATCAATGTGTTAATGTGATCGATTATTGTTGGATTAACAGTTGTAGAAAAAATTGATGAACAAACCCTAGGTTAATAAAATTTGGGATTTTTTGATTTTATTATTCATTTTATTGAAATTAATACTTTTATTTATGAAGATTTGTTAGTAAAGAGAGGATAATCATATTTGTGTTATTATTACTCTTAATGATGTCAGTGTTTATGAGGCATTTGGTTTGTAATTAGTATGATTATTTTCATTTTTTTCAAAGTATTTTGTTTTAGGCTAAACTTTATACATTTTTTATATTTGTATTTGAAACTGAAATTTGTTTTCAAGAAGCAACTATATTTGCCAAAAATAGTCGCTAGAAATTCATTAAGTGTATTATGAACTTCATATTACTTATTTTGGTTTTATAATTTTAATATGAATATCATGTTAAAATTTTGGTAACTGTGGTTTTGGTGTTTTAAAGTGCATGTTTTTATGTTGTTATTTATTTATGATAGTATGATTTCTTTTGTTGATGTTATTGATTGTATGTATAATTTTTATTTGTAGCCAAACTTGAGGGGTGAAGGCCATTGTTAATTTTGTTGGTGAAACACTTGAGGTTGGCTTGATGGACCAAGACACTCTAAGCAAAATAGTTCTAAATAATGTTGTAATGAGAATATTGTTTAGTAGAAATAGTTCCAGAGCTGAAAGGTTTATAAATAAATTGACACTGTCTTGGAATGGATTGAAAGGGATAATTGATAATGATTATGAACTTTATTAAGATTGGTATTTGTATAATCAGAAAAAATATATTAAGATTTTGTTTGACATGGAAATAATACCACTGAATATGCATAATGGCATTAGAAGAAGATTGTCTGATGATGACATTGAAAATGTTGTTGCTGGACCTAATGTTGAGGAGCCAAATATTTTAAATATGTTTCAAAAATAGCCTGAGAGATAACAAAATGAAGTAATGACAAATAAAAAGACAGTTGTACCAATATAGCATAAACAAGTAAGAAGTTTATAGAGAAAGAAATTTGTGGGAAGAAAACCAATAACAGTGGTGCATCATTCTACTAATACAAAGCTCTTCATTCCTTAACTTGTTGTCGAGTATGAACCTGAACTTCAGCCTCAATCCAAACTTTAACCTTTACCTGAACTTTAGCCTTAATACCAACTTCAACCTCAACTTGTTGCTCAACCTGAACTTGAACCTCACCCATGTCACCAAAACACACACACATTTCACAATGCATTTATTCTTGAACCACAAAGCACTCAAGATATACTACAAAAACTTAGGCTAGCAATCACTACTATCGAGAATCCAACAATGCAGTTCATTACTCCTATAAAAGAACTTATTGTTGAAACAATAATAACTAAACCACAATTTGGTTGTATCTCACACGCAGTGCTTATTGTTAACCCTTTATTGCAACAAAAGACACTACATAATGAAGTTGCTGCACTTTTTGAACATGAGGCTCTAGACAAAGCTAATGGTTGTGAAACTGATTCTTTCCACTTCTCACAATGTAGTGACCATTTATGTCATTTTGAGATTGAGGATGGGGATGACTTGTATAAGTTTCCTACAATGGATGATAAGTATGACATTGATCTTGATAAAGACGTAGTTGATTCATCATTATCTCAATTTTTTAAGGGTTGTCTTTTACAACCATTTTCAGATAATGCTATCTTTATAAAACCTTAGTAAGAAACAATCATACTGAATATACAAAATTTGGCATCACAAGTTGACCAAGTACAGTTTTCTAAAAGAAAAGTAAAGCAACCATCAGCTCTAAATAATACAGTAAAAGCTTCACAAAAAAAAGCTAATAAAAGGAAATCTGTCAAAGTAAGGGCTTCTCAGAGGTAATTGGGTAAAAGACACCCCGTAGCTAATCCAAGGGTGGTTTAAAACAAGAAAACAAAGAACATAAGGAAGAGAAATGTTGTAAATTCAGAGCATGTGATGAACAGGCCCAAGGCAACTAAGAAGAGAAATTCAAGCATGTATATGGATAATGATGTTGGTTTTTCATCATGAATTGTTTTTCATGATGATGAGAAGATGATATTAATGATGGAGAATTTAGAGAACAAGAAACACAATATTATAGGGATGACCATGATGCACATGATGACTTATTGGATGGATATAAAAGTGACAATGGAGATTATAGGACATTATTAGATTATAAAACTGAGCATCATTTTAGCATAATATCTCATGCGTTGGGTGGTGAAATGTTTATAGATGGAGTAGAGCCTGTTGAATTCAGAGTTGGATAAGTGTTTAAAAATTTTTAATCTTTTGCATGGGCTCTGAAAGATTATTGTATGCAATAACGTTTCAGAGGTAAAAGAATTAAGTTTGAGATAAGAAGAGTTCTTTTTAAATATTTTGTAGATAAATGCCCATTTGAAGTATATACAACACTTCAGAGATTTGGACAATGTTTTCAGATCAGGACTTTACATAATTAGACAATGTTTTCAGATCGGAACCTTACACAACATAAACATATGTGAGGGTCTTATGAAAAGTCTAAAAGTGACTGTTGGATGGATTGTAAAGCAATATAAAAACAAAATAATAAGTGATAAAAAAATTATTGTAGACAATCTTGTTGATGATCTTAAGATAATGTATGGAGTAGAGGTTGATCTCCAGAAAGTTTACAAAGCAAAGAGAATGATATTGGAGTCAATTGTTTATGGAAATCATGTTAAAGCATCAGGTACCTTTAGAATTATGTTCACATAATCAAACAACAGATGTCAAGGGTTTTCGCATTGTTTAAAGTAATAAAAGAAGAGACACCTATATATAATTGCAAATTATAAATATTCATGGTGAGTTTTCTAGTTCTTACGGATAATTTCAACGATGGGTGTAGACCATTTATTGGGCTAGATGCTTGTCATTTAAAAAGCAATTTCGAAGGTATTTTTTTGTCAATTATAACACTTTATGCGAATCAAAGTATTTTTCCAATTGCAATATATGTTTGAGAGTCTAAAAATTTTCAAAGTTAGACTTGGTTTTTTGGGCATTTGCAATAATATTTGGCTGACATAAGACAACTTACCTTCATAACTGATAGGCAGAAAAGTGTTCTTGCAATATTGAACTTAGAATTTGGTGGATCACATAATAAATTTTGTGCAAGACATGTCTTCACCAATTTAAAAGTAAGGTTCCCTAAAGTCGAATTTAGGAATCAGTATTGAATGGCTGTTAGAGCATCAAATAAGGATGCATTCATTATAGAAATAAAATATATATAAGATATTGATACCGATGCATTTGAGTGGCTGAGAAAACTGAACCCTAAGTACTGATCAGTCAATGTATTTGATAAGTCTATTAAATGTGATCATATTACAAATAATATGATTGAAAGTTAGAATGCATGGATTGGTGAAATGAAGAATGCACCTATAATTACTTTATGGGAGTACTTTAGAAAAAGGATGATGAGAGTAATAAATGATAGACAGATAAATGGTTCACAATGGAAAACTGATGTTCTTGCCTTCATCAACAATAAAATACACCAGATATTGAAGAAAATGAGGAAGTTTAGGGTTACACCTGTAAGTGAGGTGCCTTTTGAAGTTGAATCTACTATAAAGTCATGGGTTATCAATTTACTAGAGTATACATGTGATTGTAGGCTATGAAAAATTAATGGCTTACCTTGCAGCCATGCAATACCTTGTATTGCTCATGTAAGGGGTACTTATGAGAAGTTTGTTACTCCTTGTTATTTAAAGGAGACATATTTAAGGCGTTACTCAAGCATGATTCATCATTTGCCTAACAAATCGAAATTGCCATATGTAGAAGTAAAGGGAATCTTACCTATAAAGGTTTAAAGACCACTTGACAAGCCTAAAACATGTAGAAGAAGGTAGGTTAATAAACTACCAACTCTTAAGAAACGATATACTATATGCTACAAGTTTTGAGGAGTTATTGACCATATTAGAAGATGTTGCCCTGTTGATCCAGCCATTGCACACAAGAAAACAAGGAACATGTTGGTAAGGCAGTGGTTGAAACATTTGACAATTTCATATAACTACCTTATATATTTTTTCATTTATGCATAAATGATAATGTAAATGTTCCTCGATTTTTTCATTATGTTTGAAGAAGCATAAGAAGACATTAGTGGCAGCTTCAAGCTTAAGTGCTTTAGTTGCAGGAGACCATGCTAGTGGGAACTCATAAAATGATGGCATTGCCACTAGTAGCTTTGTGCCTGGTGAATCAGTTTATGGTGATACTTGTCAAAGTGCATCTCATCATGGTAGATCTACATCAAGTTTGTAAAATTATTATTATTTTTTAAATTTGTAATTGCTATTTATAATTATTTCACTATTGTCAACATTAACTGACTTTGAGTTTGAAGTTGACTTTGTTGAGGGTTAAATTAATGTTTGTCAGTTTAATTGAAGAGTATTTTGCAGTATACCAATCTTGTGGAATGGTGAATTAAAGTTTACACTGATTATTTAAATATCTATTTTTTTCTCATTAATTATAAAGGCATAATAGCTCATACCTCACCTTTGACATCTACATAAATATCAAGTCAAGTAACAATGGGTTCAGCAACTAAGAGAACTACAAGGAATGTAACAACAATGCAAGCAGGCATGATAAATGATGTTGAGCTAGAACCTATGACAACAATGGGTTCAGAAACTAGGAGAACCACAAGGAATGCAGCAAGAATACAAGTAGGCAAAATAAATGATGTTAGCCAGTGCCTAAGACATCTATGAAAAGGATTCTTATTATAGAATGTTCAACATCTGCCAATATTACTCCTCAATCTCCACATGCACGATTAAGAAACTTTAAAATCAAGGACAAAGCAATGTTTTAAAGTGGTTGGTAAACATCTTAGCTTACTAAATTACTTATATATTTTTTTCTCAAAGGTTGTTAATTGTGCTGTAAATTGTTTGCCTACTCATTTGTTGCTATGTTGTTAAGCTTTGAACTTGTATTGCAGAGGCTATCAGACTTAGTTGAAATAAAGTGGAGGTAGCATTAAACTTATGTTTTATTATTCACTATTGTACAATGATGTTGATTTTGTTCTTTTGTTTTGTGCGTTTAATTAAGCATGAAGACAATAATTATGTTAAAGTTTAGTGAAGATTATGTAATTATTTTAACTAATTTTTTGGGAGTGTTACAAAGAATATTTAGTATGGATACTAGAGTTCTTGTAATTGCAGTAGAAAAGATAATATGGTTAGCTGCTGTTGAATATTAGTTGCAACACTCTATTTAAATATATGTATTACAAACACTATGATTAATTTTACAAAATGCAATACATGAGCATTTTTTTAGAATCTTCTTTAGAGCTAGTTTTATACATTTACCTGTTTCTAGCATGGTTAAATTTTAATAATTTTTAAGAAAAATATCACAAACACAGAATACACAATATTAGCATTATGAGGATAGTTTGCAACAACCTTATCATTAAATATGATTTTACAACATATTTGTTAATAGCCTCCAAAACCTTATGCTTTTCAGCTACTTATCTTGCAAATCATCATCTAACAATCTTACTCTTCTAACAATTATTTTGTACTCTTGCTTAGTTGATTCCTACCACCTAAAGAAATTACAAGTTTTCTTCTTGCATTTGTAATATAGACTTTAAGGATTTGGAATAGAGTATAAGATTTTCATAGATACTCAATCACCACAGTCAGCACAAAATTTGTTTCTATAGCTCCACATCTTCATCTGCATAACCACTCCAGCTACCTTTAGATGATGACATTATTCTTGTTATTTTGCTTTGCTTTATTGATATTTTGATAACATTAATAATTTTGTGACTGCTAAAGTGTGTTGGGAGTTGGATTTAAAGCACAAACATCCCAAATACAATTTTGAATTTTTTCTATTTCTACAACAGTCAATTGTTTTAATTTACTAAGTTGATGGCATTCAATGTAATATGTGTGATTTCAAAACCCAAATTCTATAAACACTAATGGCAATCCTTGTAAAAATTTCAACTTCAAAGCCCAATTGACGAATAATATTAATGACAATCCTCGTAATTTATTTAACTTCAAAGTCCAAATCAGGAATAATTGCTACATTTTTTTGCCTACGAAGACATTTCACTTTTTGCATATTTAAATCTTATAAACAACTTATTTTTTCATATTTTATTATTTATTTTGTAAGTTTCCTATGTATTCTTGTAGACATGTCAAATTAACTATTACCTTTTGAATTCATACACTACTATTAAGTGTTTACTTCGTTACAAGTTAAGGTATTTTTATATTTTAATTAGTCAACGTTAATCAACTGTTAAAATAACAATTTTTGGAGGTAAATTAAAGTTTTCACACTTTGAAGGTGAATTGAAATATATCAATCTAATAAGGGGGTAGGATGAAATTTATCCAATACAAATATATGTTTTTTAATTTCATTTAGTCTTTATTTAATTGTCTTTCATAATTTCACAAGATTTACAAGAAAAATTTTCCATCCTCTTATGAAGTGCCTAACGAAATCTCTACACATGAGAGCAAAATGGCTAGGGTCAGTTTGTGAATTTTTATTTTAAACTTTTCTTTTATTTTGAAGATACGTAACTAGGTATGTTGTTGAGCATAAGCAAATGTTATAGGAAGGAAGTATTGTTAATACAAATTTGAACCAATACGGGACTTTATGTTACTATAATGTAAGAATTAAATTTTTTAAATTTTTAATAGAGATTTTACATATATTATTTTTACTTGCTTAGGTAACTATATACCCATTTCAAGTTGGTGGAAATAATATTTATCGATCATTTTCTTATAATTAGCACACAGTAAGTTATCATCTTAAAATCACAATTTCTTAATATATACTTATATTTTTAAAATGTAATATAATGTTTATTTTTATATATTATAACAACCAGTTCTACCGTATGCTTTGTAGTTACATTATTCTTCTCATTCGATGACCTATGAAGGATTTCAAAATGGAAATTTCCAATAATTACTACATCAATAATTTAATGAAGATAACAATCATCATGATTGATGTTTGACTTGTATTCTATTTAGTTTTTTTTCTCTATCATTTCAGCTAGATTTGACTTAAAATTATAAATTGTAATGATGAATTAATAATATATGAATATTATGTTTTTATTGACATAAATCATTGCACTATTGTTGTTTTTTCCAATAACTCTTGATAGTTTGGTGGTTTTTTTTTTATAATTTTTATGACATTTTTTTGATAATTTTCGATGATATAAATTATTGCAATTTGAATGTGCCTGTAATCATTGTATGCTATTTTAGCATGCAATAAAGATTTATAAGATTGTTTTAATTCTTCCAACATTAAAACAACAATTTGAATTTAATTTTAAACTCAGTAAAGTGAAACAATTCAAAAACTTATATTTCGAAGGAAAATGTTATTGTATGTATTTACAAATCTTTTCTTAGCACATAGCATGAATTGAGGCAACTTAAAAATAACACTAGAATATAAAATACTATACAACAATCACAAGTATTCTAATGAATCATATCCTAGTTCTGTCTCCTTTGAAGTTCATCATTAAAAAGTCCCCTCTACACTTCACATTCTTGCGTACGTTGAAGTTCTTTATGAAATAATTGAAATTTAATGGATAAACACTTAATCTCTAATGCCAATTTCCTAACTCCCTCTACTAACAAGTTAATTTTCTCTTCGTCAGGTTTATAGTCTTCTACCCATTGAAAGTTCTTACAACGTTTACAAAGCCAAAATTTATGATTTGAATTCTTTATTATATATGTCGTTAACAACTCCATCTAATCGCTATATTCGTTACATATATGCAGTGGGTTTCGAATTTTACTTGTGATAGATGACATTGTCATTAATAGATTACTGAAACTTGACAAAAAAAAAAAGGCATTAAAACACAAGCACTCTACAACAACTTAAACAAAACAATTTCTACTTTATTTTTCATCAAAACTCTGCAAAAAGACACAATGAAATCAGAGACTTTAACAATAGCTCCTCTGATTATCAAACAAAACTAACAAAAAATGCATACGCTTATTGATTGCAAACAATAGGTAGCAATATCTAGCCACTTCTCATTCAACTAGTACATAACCTCACAAAGAAAAATAAAATTATTATTTTTTTGGAAGCCCTAAGAAGCATTACGAAGTGCATTGAAGGTTTAAGTTTTAAAAGCAAACCATAGAAAAAAATATCTCAATTACATAAATTCATGGAACAAGGACTTTGATGACCAATAATACACTTTGATTAAAAAAAAAATAGCTTAACTTGATTGCTAGAACTTCTAGTTTGTGTTATAGGTCACCATCTTGTGATCGCCAATCATTTGACAATACAACAAGAAGAACAAAACAATCAGAACCTAAGAATTGTACTCTCTACTTCAAGTCCCACAAACATTGCATCAATTTGCACTACATTCATAATTCATTTAGTTTGGCTTGAATTTTGAACACCCTATATAATTATTCTTTAGATTCACCATTTTCCTACCTTATAACATATTCTCTTCCCAACAATAATACTAAAGACAAACTTTATTTTTTTTTAGGATTATTTCTCCTAATTTACCAAAACCTAAGTTAGTTAAAACCTAAATCAGTAAAGATCGAACCATTACTCATTAAAAAGGCAACCTCAGGTGCAGAAATAATATGTTGGAAGAGTCAAATTGTTGTTTCAGCATACAATATTTCAAGTTATCATACAAAAACTAATCATAAATCACAAAATTAAAAATTTTGTAGAGAATTATCATAAATCATAAATCGCAGAACTCAAATTTTTATTTTTAATTATTTAACACAAAATTGATTATCTGTAAGTGAGAGAGAAATCATCAAATAGGACCTTCGATGATGACTGTGTTAGCATGGCGGCAGTGGTCATTTTGTCATTGGCAATGCCATATTGACTGTTTTGTTTGTCATTGTATTTATTTTTTTTTTGTAACAGATTGTTTATAAAGCAAAGGGAAAATTGTATCGTCTTCAGTGGTGTTGAGATCAACATTGGTGATAAGATACGGCTATATTCGTGGTGGTGTTTGTTTGTTCTACCATTCACGAGTGTGATGCTAAATGGGATGTGGTGCGTAAGGTTAAGGCTAAGGTGTTGGATTTTCCCTCAATTTTCATCTAAGTTTTTTTTTTATTATTTCTTAAATTTTTTAATGCATAAAATTAGGGGTCGGCAAAATATCCGAACCGACCCGACCCGATCCGAAAAATTTCAAGTTCGGATAGGATCGGATTATTAAAAGAACCCGATCGGATGAATTTTTGTAAACCCGATCGGGTTGTGATCGAATCGGATGAAACCCGATCCAATCCGAAAACCCGATCGGGTTGCTAAAAAAAAAAAAACAAAAGTTAAGAAATGTAAACTTTACATGCACAGACACAGTCACACGACTCACACACGCCACAGGCCAGTGCCACAGCCCCAGGCCCTCAGCCACCAGCCCCCCAGGCCACACACAGACACACTCACACAGCACTATCAGCACACATACTCACACAGCACAGACAGACACTCACACAGCACACACACCACACACACTCACACAGCACACAGTCACACACATTCACACAAATTCAACAGACAACACACACAGAAGAGTACAAGACAGACGCCGTCGAGACTCGAGACAAGACACGCTCACACACATCTGCTGCCACCTACCCAATTTGCTGCCACCAGCCCACTGATTTCTTGCCACCAAAGATCGATCTCGCCACCAAGACCGTTCATCGCCACCAAAGACCGATTTGCTGCTCCAAGCCTCCAACCCGAGAGCTGCTGCAAGTGCAACCCGACAGCTGCTACCCAACCCGAGTTTCCTTCCCCCCGTTAGTGTTAAAGCCTTGAAGGCCACCGATCTGCTGCCAAGTGCCACCAGTCCACCAATCTACTGCTCCAGTCTCCAAGCCTCCAACTTTGGTCCGATCTGATTGCTGCTGCAAGTGCAACCCGACGAGATCCGACCCGAGTTTTCTTTCCCCCAACAGGCAGCAGCAACAGCCAGCAGTCTTTTGAGTTTTGAAGCTTGGCTTTGGGCTTTTCAGTTTTCACTCAAAGTTTGTCATGGTATAATACTACTATATTATACTAATTATAGTGTAAAATTACAAATTAACATTATATATACTATAATTAATTAATTATATTTACATGTTCAAATAATTGTTGTAATTATGTATTTGTAAATGTTAATAATAAAATTAAGAAAATTGGGTGTTTATAATTTTTTATATGAATAGATTTTTGTTAATTGTTAATAACTAACAAAAATTCTGTTAATTGTTAATAATTAAAACATTGGTAATTGTTAATAATTGTTAACAATTGAATTTTTTTTTGAACAAATTATGTAGATTAAATATTAAAATTAAATATTACATTATATATATTATATAATTATAATATGTGTTATTGATTATGTGCAGTGTAGTAGCTTCAACTTCAAGTCTTCAACCTTTAAAAAATTAACTAATTTAATTAATATTTAATTGTATGTTAAATGTTAATCATATGGTAAGTAGATGTAATTTGGGCTTGAAATTTAGGGGAATGGATGATTGGCTATTATAAATTAATTAATTAATTAATCATTAATTTCTTGCTTGTTTATGGAATATGAACAATTTTAAATTTTTATATAGACAAATATAATTATACACCTAATTATATAAAAAAGATTACAATGGAAATGTGAAATGTCAAACTAAACAAGTATCATGAAATTAAATTAATAAATATTTGAATTAGATTATGTTAATAATATTTTAATGTTTTTATTTTTGAATTAATGATTATTAAATATTATTTTATATTTTGTAAATTCAGATGAGTGGACACTCAAGATCGAATTCGATGAGCGATGATGAACAAAGTATACAAATGGAAAGAACTGAAAAGGGAAAAGAAAAGGCAAAGCGGAGAAGACCGCCAACGAAGAAAAGATCCGAGACGTGGAATCATTTCACTTTGCTTCAAGATAATCCAGACAAATGCAAGTGCAACTATTGTGGTAGACAATATCAATGTCACTCAAGGCGTGATGGGATTACAAATATGAGAAATCATATACAGACATGTGCAGCTTACAAGACATTCCGGGAACAACAAAGTGGAAGTCAACAGAACTTGACAAAATTTGAGGCGGCGAGGGAAATGCAAGTAATATGATTTTGGCTAAAGGGTGGAGTCAAGATGCTTGTAGAAGGGCAGTCATCAAAATGATCATTATGGGTGAGTTGCCGCTTAGTTTTGTAGATAATAAAGGGTTCCAGCATTTCTGTAGTGTTGCTATTCCGCAGTTTGTTATGCCATCTCGACGAACTATTGGTAGGGATGTTATGGATTTATTTTTGGAGGAAAAGGCAATGTTGAAGAGTTTAATTTATGACAATAAGCAACGTGTGTCTCTTATAACCGATCTATGGACTTCTGTTCAAAACATGAGCTACATGGTGATCACAGCTCATTTTATTGACAGTGATTGGTGTTTGAACATGAGGATTATCAGTTTCAGTGTGATTGAAGATCATAGAGGAAAAACAATCGGCAAAAGGATTGTAGCTTGTTTACAAGATTAGGGGATAGAGAGATTGTTTGCAATAACCGCTGATAATGCCACTACAAATGATGTTGCTGTTAATTATGTCACCATGCAATTGCTTGCTTGGAATAATGATGATGCACTTGTGTTGGCGGGACAGTATATGCATGTGCGTTGTTGTGCACATATTTTAAATTTGATTGTTGTTTCAGAGTTAAATGAGTTGCATGTTAGTGTTGCCGCTATCCGGAATGCTGTGAAGTACGTGAGATCCTCCAGCTCGAGATTACAGACATTTAAACAGTGTGCTGAACAGATGAGATGTCCAAAGGTAACAGTTGTTTTGGATTGCCCTACTAGGTGGAATTCCACCTATTTAATGTTGATGACTGCATTAAAGTTTCGAGCGGCGTTTGATAGAATGGCTGAAGTGGATAAACCGTATGAGGTATACTTTCTGGAGAAAGAAAATAATAACCAACGGGTGGGCCCTCCTGGACATGAGGATTGAGAGAGTGCAGAACGGATTGTGAAGTTTTTGAAGGTATTTTATGATGCCACGTTACTATTTTCTGCTTCTTTAAGTGTGACTTTTAATTTGTGCTATGATACCATTGGCTTAGTTGAGAATTCCTTGACTACATTAGAAGCGAGTAGAGATCCTTGGGTGGTGTCTATGGCTTTTAATATGAGATAAAAATTTGATAAATATTGGGAGTCCACAGGAAAGATAAACAAAATGTTGATTGTTGCCTCCATTATTGATCCGCGAGCTAAAATGAACTTTGCCAAACATATTTTTGAGATCATTTTTTACAATGATGGGTTGATGGTTGAACAAATGACCAAAGCAGTGAAAGATTTGTTAAATGAGCTTTACAGTGCATATAGTGCATTGTGCTCCAGTTCCACCCCATCGATGTGTAGTGAGAATGTTCCTAGTGGCAGCTATGGTGGTACAAGTTCTTTTCCAAATTTTATAGCTGATATTGGTATGGCAGAGGTTCCTAATGGTGATGGTGATGACATTTTCTGAGTTTCTCGCCCTTTCCTTGGATATGCAAAGAAATTCTCTGTTCAGAATGTGGGCAAGAAAATAGCATCTGAGCTGGAGCGATATTTAAGTGACCCAATTGAAGATCCAAGCAATCTTAAGCTCAATGTTTTGCTTTGGTGGAAGGTGAATGGATCGAAGTATCCAATATTAGAGAAGATTGCAAGGGGTGTCCTCGCTGTTCCTGTTTCTACAGTGGCATCTGAGTCTGCCTTTAGTACTGGGCGTCGCGTAATTGATGACTATAGGAGTTCTTTGACCTCTTGTATGATTGAGGCATTGATATGCACCGAAAATTGGTTGCAAGCCAAACTTTTTGCAAATCCCGTCTACAACCTTCAAGAAGACATTAAAGAGCAAATATTTCATATGGAGCTACAAGAAGGTAATATTTTTCTTAAACAATCGGCAAAGTTAAGATGTATTATAACTCTATAAATAGTATCTACATGTACTTAAGTTACTAATTTCAATTTTTTTGACATTTTAAAGAGTTTGTAAGATCACAAGCTTCAACGGTGGAAACGGTGAGCACTGACATGGGTGTTATGGATATTTGAAAGGTAATTCTCAATAGATATTATTATTCATAATTAATATACATTTAGGTTGTATTTAAACTATAATAATAATTGTTACAGTTCTAAGTTTTAAGTTTAAATGTAACATTATAATTATTTTAGTTAGACACGTTGAAGTTGGTGGAATGGTATTGCCTAGAATTATTAATTGTTTTACTTGGTGGTGTATGCCATAAAATAAGTCACGATTGATTTAATTTTTTTTTCTTATATGGCATAAAATAAGTCACGATTGATTTAATTTTTTTTTCTTATATGGCATAAAATAAGTCACGATTGATTTAATTTTTTTCTTATATTTAATCAAGTATATTATTGGGCTTATGTGCTTGTGTTTAATGTGCCTTTATTTACAATGTGGCTTAGAGAAAGCAGTTATTGTTTATTATTTCTTCAATTCTTCTCTAGGGGATCGATGTATCAAGTCTTCAACTTGGACTTCTGGAGTACAAGAAGTTGAAGTTACAGCTTGTTGAAGTGCTTGCGAGGAGTGGCGGTCCTTGCGGAGCCGTGTAGGAAGTTTATTTTATATTTATGTTTAAACTTAATTGTGTTTTGGACTTTGTCATTTGTGTTTTGGAATCTACACTTTATCATTTGTGTGTGGGAAACTATTTGAAGTTGTGGCTTTGGGACTTTGTGTTTTAAACTTTAAAGATTAATGTTTAGACATTGTGCTTTGGATGGAGATTATAAATTATTAAGCTTAAATTTTGTGTTAATTTTAATTTTTATTAAGTTTACACTTTGTGCTAATTTTAATATTATTCATTTGAATTTGATTTTATAGTAGGTTTTTCTATGATTGGTTGAAAAATGGTAAAAAATGATTGTATTTAAGAAAAATAGTTGAAAAAACAATCTAAAAAGCCTAAGAAAAGAAAAAAACAGCTCAAAATTGTATCAACCCGAATTGAACCGCATCCGATTTCATCCGACCCGAATTAACCCGATTTAACCGAAATTCACCCGATCCGATCCGATCCGAATCCAATCCAAATCCGACCCGATCCGAACTCAACCCGAACTTATAACCCGATCCGATCCGATCCGAATTATATTCGGATCGGATCAGGTTATAGATTCGGGTTGCGTTCGGATGAATTTTCCTCTAACCCGACCAACCTGAAACCCGATCGGATTGATCCGAACCCGATTTTGCCCACCCCTACATAAAATGAAGAGAGAGAATAGGCCACACGAGCAGTAGCATGTGTTGCCGTTTCTGTCGTCCCTAGAGATGGCCAATGGGCCAAGCGGTACGAGGCACAACACGGCATGACGCACACGTGAGCTGGGCCGAGCTTAGATTTTAGGCACGTAGGCCTTAAAAGCATGACACGATTAGAGATGGGCTAAAGCATAGGATGTAAAAAGCCGCAATAAGCACGTTTCAAGTTTTAATGAAAGTAAACTTAAAATTTTATGATTTTACAAATAACTTGAAATTGAATCTTTTAATATATTTTATTAGCTCAAGTTTTTTAAATTTATTTAATTCTTAGTTTCAAAAAAATTATAATTGATTTATGTTTATAGTTTATTAACTAAATAATTCATATCACGATTTTAATAAATAAATTATAATATCATGATTTTATAAATACGTATTTATATTATTATGAAATATGATTTATGACTCTACGTAATTCCAAGTTAACAATTAAGTTAACTCTTAAGAAAAAATTATTATTGTTATTGTTGTTAAGTATTAAAAAGAATGCTAATACCATAAGGTTAAACTTAATAATTATATTGCATTATCTTATTATTATAATTTATTATTATTGAATACGAATTTGAATTTTGAATTTTTCATGCTATTAAATTTGAATATAGGTATATGGATCTAAAAAGGTACATAAACTTGAAAAAAAATATACTAAAAACTTAGTATGCGCTCTTAAAAAAAGAAAAAAAAAATTTAGTAGACTTTTTTCTTAGACACGGCATGCCTTGTGGCATGACACGAGATTAAGTAAAAAAAATTAGGCATGACACGAAATAAATAGTGGGCACAGTACGACACGAACATGAACACACATATGCTTTCTTTTGATCTCGGCCTGACCTGTTGGCCGCCTCTAGTCCATCCCTTGCTCGTTCGTTTGGCCACTTAGCACTTTCCTTTTATAAGGTGTCTTTGAACTCAAACCAAAATTTTGGTGAATAATATAAATAAATATTTTAAAAGATATAAAACCATATAAAAAAAATGATGATTGAATAAGCGGCAAAATTCAACATGATTCACTCATCTATTAATTATGGTAAATTAATATTCAGATTCGGGACATAATCATTAAATAAATTGTCAATATGACATACAACTATAAAAATTTATTTAAACACGACACCCCAGCCGAAATTGCCACCTTAACTACCATATAATTTCACTAGAAAAAAGAAAATAATAAAAAAAGGCTCGATTTAACATCAGTGTTAACAAAATTTGAAACACCAGCCGTAAATTGTAACATCAGTGTTAACAAAATTAGCCATCATTTGGCCGCCACCACAAGTAGAGGTGGAAGACAGTTATGACCTTGGCCAGCCCCCACAAGAAAAATGAGAACAAAAAAAAAAATTGCACATATTATATTGTTTTAAGTCATGCTCAAGTGTGTATTTATTTTGGTGTGAAATGAGTTAAAAATTAAAAAGAAAATAGTACACTAGAAACAAAAATTGTGTATTAGGGTTGGTATTTTTTTGGTATTTTGGTTCAGTTCATTAAGACATCCATACTTAAGCACCATTATCAAATTAGTCCCTTATTTTTTATAATTAAAAAATAATAACTATGATACATGGTAAAATTTATTTATAATTTTTTTGTAAATTTTTTAAAAAGATTAGATGAGATTAAATTCCACTTATTAGGTAACAATTTTTACCTTAAATTTACTTGACTTTGAAGGTAAAACACATTTACAACTCCCTACGCTCATATCATAGGCATACTATTCTTGTAAATTAGAAAGACTAATAAGTTTATATTTTTTTTTCCTTATCAGCAAAAATAGAATATAGTAATACTAATACTAACTATATCATGATTAAACCAGCAGTAAACAAAAGTACAAAACAATATTTAATCCTTTTAAAATAGAAATAAAATAGTAATCTACAATCTCGCAATCAAAATTGAAAAAAGAGAGGGGAGCATTGGAGCAAATAAAGGCCGAAAGGCGCTTTAAATTTCTTGACCAGTGATCCCCTGACACGTACTAAATCCTAACAATAATTGAACTAGGTCCCATCCCACCATCACCTACCGAAACCAAGAAATATACTTGACCAATGACATGCCAAGAATGAACCAAACCAACGAGTTGTTGCTACGACAACCGGACAAGATACTAACGGTGCACCGTAGAGCCGGCCGCATGCTAACATCTGCTCTGTCTTCTCCTCTTTAACTTCTAGCTCCACGCTTCCCTCTCTCTATACAGAAGCAATCAAATCAAAAACACCACTAATCCTCAATTATTTTCAATAATCCACATTAATTACATTAAATTTTTATTTAATTAAATTAAAAAAAATAGGTATAATTTCAAACAAAGCTTTCTTAATTTCCCCTTCCCTCTCCGTCTCTCGTCTCGTTTATCAAACGATCCAATAATTCAGCTCCGGGTTAACTTTTTCGCTATTCGGAGCTAATTCGGGTCGGATATTAGGGTTTTAAAAGTTTTTTTTTCTATGGCCCAAGCGACGGGGAGGGGCAGGGTGGTTGGAGACTACTTGGTGGGTCGGCAAATCGGCTCGGGTTCGTTTTCGGTTGTGTGGCACGCGAGGCACCGAGTCCATGGAACGGAAGTGGCGATAAAGGAGATCGCCATGGGTCGACTCAATAAGAAGTTACAAGAGAGTCTTATGTCAGAGATTTTTATTCTAAAGAGAATTAACCATCCTCATATAATTCGTTTACACGACATAATTGAGGTTTGTCAATTTATTAATTACCTTACCTTAATTAGATTAATTATTATGTTCATTGATTTTCTTGTGCTGCTCAAAAATTACTTAGCTTCAGTGGTGTTGACTTTTGCATGTACTGCTTTGGAACATGAATAAAATATGCGCTTATAAATTCTCTAGGTTCCTGGCAAGTTGCATCTTATATTGGAGTATTGCAAAGGTGGTGATCTATCTATGTATATTCAACGGCATGGGTGTGTACCTGAAGAAACTGCAAAGCATTTCATGAAACAGCTAGGCATGTGCTGAGGCTTTTCTGGTTGTTTATGCTGCGTTTTCAATGATTGAGTCCTGTAGTGATGTTTGGAAAATTGTGTCATTTGCAGCTGCTGGCTTACAAGTTCTTCGTGATAATAATCTCATACATCGTGACTTAAAGCCCCAGGTATGGTATGTTCGAGCCAGAGCTATGATTTGTTTTGAGCATTGTAATTTTATCCATAATGATGATATAGTTCAATAAAGATTGCAGAAGGCTAAAGAATAAGAATTGCTATGCTAAGGAAGTAGTTTGGTGGTGACATGGGATATCCTTTGACGCCAATCAAACCTGTCCATTTAATTAAAAAAAAATTCAGGTGAATCATTTTATTTATAATGTGTTTCATTTTGGAACAGAATCTTCTTCTCTCCACAGATGACGACAATGCAGTTTTGAAGATTGCAGACTTTGGGTTTGCAAGGTATTATTAATAATATTGTTATATTTATCTCTTTCTGTTTCTTGCTATTTATTTACTCCTTTCTTCTTCGTCCATGCATGTTCAGCCTCACATACGTGCATGCCGCAATCCACTTGTGCTTCTTCCCATAGATCATTATGAATAAAAGTTCATGGTAATCTTCATATTTATCGTTACTTATGGTGATTGTGGACACCTTTCTTCTGGCAGATCTCTGCAACCTAGAGGACTTGCAGAAACCTTGTGTGGTTCACCCCTTTACATGGCTCCTGAGATTATGCAACTTCAAAAATATGATGCAAAGGTGATGTTTGGAATTTTTTGATTCATTAGCTTTTGTGTTGGAATTGCCTCCTTCTAACCTTGGACTAAATGGACAGGCAGATCTCTGGAGCGTTGGGGCTATTTTATTTCAGCTTGTAACAGGGAAAACCCCATTTACAGGAAGCAATCAAATACAGGTATTCCTAGTTCATCTCTCTCTCTCTCTCTCTCTGATGCTTGCATTTGAATTGATTTCTTAAAGTAGTAAGTGAGTTTCTATGCTGTTACAGCTGCCTTACCTTATCTTATACTTCTGTTGTGTTGCACAGTTGCTCCAGAATATTGTGAAAGCAACTGAATTGCATTTTCCTCCAGATGCAAAAATCTTGAGTGCTGACTGCAAAGATTTATGCCAGAAATTGTTACGGCGTAATCCAGGTATGTAATGGATGTATGTTTAAATTGGAGACTTATCTGATCTGATGTTCTAAGAAAAGATGTATTTTGAAAATGAGTGTGTGCCAATGATTTTTCACATGTTTATGCTGTGACAATGGAACTGAAGAAAAAATAGACCATAGTTGGGTGATAAATGTTCGTTCTGTGTTTGTTGATCGATAATTCAATGCAATGATGTAATATGTGTTAGAGATGAGACAGACAACCCCACTTTATTTCCTATGTTATTTTTGAACATCAGGACAAATACATAGAATTATTCAAAGGTTCAACCGTTCAAATTACTAACTCATTTACAATTGCCAAAGTTTGGTCTGTAGTGCTAAAATCTGAAATGAAACTTTGTGTTTCCCATACCTTGATCGGAGTTAGAACTGCTTAGTAGAAGTAGCAACAGCCCCATATAAACATAGTTGGGCTGCCAAACTTCCTATGATTTTTCAGCGTGCCTAATTTAATTTACTTTCCTGTGAAGCTTACAAGATTGTTGACATTTGAGTCATTAGTAAAAGAGAATGCTTTTCATGGTGATGCTAGTTTTTGTTACTTCTGAATCAGTTAGATTCCTAACTATTCGATTTAAGTTTGCTTCTGATGCAAAGGTTAAGCACTGACCAATTTTCTCAAGACAAGTGACAAAAAGAATGATACAAGATAGTCATAAGTATTACTCTTATCTCTAGGTGGAATCTTTGTAGCTTCTGCTTAATCATCTAATAATGTATAATCCCTTATGGATGACTCTTCTCTTTATCCTGGTATTTTCAGTGGAACGCTTAACGTTTGAAGAATTTTTTAATCATCCATTCCTTTCTCAGACGCAACCAGGTCAAGTTTTTAGGTAAACTGGGCAACCTTCTCTATCTTTATGATACTGATATAAGATTCTTGTTGATTTCTAAAATGATGGAAAACTACTTGCAGGAGTAGGATGTTTTCTAGATCAGCTGATGATTTTCCCTTGTTTGAAAGTAAATCTGTGAGGGATGTGGCGGAAAGTTCTCAAGATGATTGTCTACCTTTCTTTCTGGATGATGATTCCAGTGGTCCTGAGGGGAGCCCTTCCTTATCAAAAAGGAGATCCTCAATGAAGTCTATTTATGGATTTTCTGTTGATGCAAAACATGGAAGGGAAGCAACATCAAATGCTCTAAACAATCTGGACCTTAGATATGGCAATAAATTGGATAGTTCTAATCTTAGACAAGATAGCTATAAACTTTCAGATGAAAACCTGAATGAACCTCCAAAATGCTTGGACCAAAGATTGGCTGACACTCGATCGAAAGGTATCAAGAATCCCAATCTGTTCCTCTTTTCATTTTGCTAAATATATTGTCTATGTCCAAACATGTGCTGGCAAAACCTTTTTGTTTTAATGTTCTCATTTTGGCTTCGACAGTTGGGGATTCACTTGACTTAATTGATCAAGATTATGTTCTTGTTTCGGGACCTCCTATGGACACATCATCTTCTTCAACAAGTGTTTCCAAGCCAACCCATATACCAAGAACTTCAGAGAGACCCCTAATATCTGTTCCTAAGTACACTACATCTAGTGCCCCCATGCCAATCATTGGTGCCTCAAACAGTAAGATCAGTCATATTGGAAGCGTGGAAAGTCGGAGTTCTGCTCCTGGAACTTCTCTTGGATCTACAGATATGGGAGATGCTTTGGAGCAGCCATCAAGTCACTGCATGACAAGGATAAAGTCATTGCAGCAGTGTGCATCTGCCATCACAGCATTAGTGAATGGAAAGGTGAGCCATGGCATGCCCATTTGTAATTGAACAGGTCCATCAGGGTCTGATGGATGATAAATGATAACACTTTACTACATTGGGAATCTTCTTTCTTTCCTCTCTCCCCCACCGTCTACATCCAAGTGCCCCCCCTCCCCCTGGTGCGTGCACGCAGGCACCACAAAACATAGTCTCATTGGGAACATGATCAAATTTGGCCCAGTGCTAAAAATACTCAGAGTATTTATTCCCTGTCGCTGTTTGACTGATGTCCAAATTTTGAAGTACTTACACAAAAGCATCTATAGGTGGCCTCATTTTGGACATTTAAATGGCCTTTGTCTGACAGACCCTAGTATTTTGTATCTAAAGGGCAGACTTTACACTATAATGAGCTCATGGAGGGAATGGGGTATCATTATCTTGGTATCTCTATAAGATGTAAGGAAAACAGTTCATTTTGTAGCATGATAGAAACCGTTCAATGTAAGCATAAGCTACTTAGACTTCAATGGTCAAAGTATGGTAAAAGATTGATGTTGATCCTTATTGTTGGGTGAATAAATTTGTAAGTGGGCATGATCAAGTAAACCTTTAAATTCTCTCAGAATGAATGATGAGTGCTGCTTGGATGTGTGCCATGCATGCTAGTCTAGATTTTCATAGCCTCTATAAAGCATTATGGATCATAATTTTTGTGTTGTCTGTCGAGGAGATCATTTTTCAAATTTTGATATTTTTACTTTTGTCTGAATAGATTGAGGCAGGTAAGCATCTAGAAGCATTCTCTATCCAGCTTGTGATTCTTGCAATTTGGAAGCAAGCATTGCATATCTGCCATACGCAGGCTGCCTCAGCTATGGATGGAAGTCCAAGTGGAGAGAGTTCTAGATTGAGGAGCTCTAGGAAGAAGCTTGGTACACCTGCTACAGAAGATTGTCCTGGTGTTAATACTCAAGGGCTTGAGGATATGTCCTCTCAGATCGAGAAGGAATTTCTCCGGGAAGTTGAGCATGCCGAGGAACTTGCAAAGGTCATTGAACCTGGTATGGCCTTGGTTATTTAACTATTTAACATTCCTGCATGATTAACAAGCCTGTAGGATCAAATGATTCCTATACATTGAGAACTAACATTCTTTTTGCACCACTTATTTTAAGCCAGTAGTGAGTGATGAATATTCAGAATAGTGAATTATATCTTTTTGGGGGTCTCATGAAGATGAAAATACTTGAAAGTCATTAACAAAGAGGATGCTAGATAAATAGATAGTAATCTTTATTATTGAAGGTTGCCTATTATCTGTGTAGAATAGTAGTTTGAGAATCCATTAGTTGGTGCCTATAGTGCTACATGCCAAGAAAAGGAGCACTTGGTGCTGACCGGTTCTGGTTTAAACTCCATGTATCCACAGACATCGTGAAGCTGTATCTCTGAGGATACTATCTTCATATCCAAAATATTATATATTTATCAAATAATTTTAGCCATCTTTATATTAGAGGCTATGAATCCTTCTGGTATCCCTGCTGACTGGAACATCTGCATGTACCTAATGTTGTTAAAATGTAAGATAAACAGGTTGCTTGTGTATGTTTTCATTCTGTAATGTTGTATTTTCATCTTTGCAGGAAGTACAGAGATGCCAGATGCAATGGAGACAATATTTCAAGCTGCACTTGCTTTTGGCCGACATGGGGGAGTGAGTATTCTTTGCATTTTCTTCCATTTGTCATTTTCATTTTTATTAGCCTGACGGAAACCCAATTTCCTTCCCTCTCATGTGAGCGTGGTTTAAACCTAAGACCTGTTGGTTTTTCAACACGAGATTTTCCATTTACTATTACCTGCATGCATTTCCTCATCAAGCTATGTCTTTTTTCTTTTGCTATTTATTGGTGAGGTGATGCTCTGAAGTTTATGCATATATGTTCTAATATGATGCTAGAATGAAGAAGATTTTTTATTTTTATTTTTCTTGATTTGGTGTTGTAAAAATTGGTTATTCGGAAATGGGATTAAAGTTATGTCATCTGTAACTCATTACTGCACCTCCTGAAAATGTTTTTAAATAAAATTGATAGATATTAAGTATACTAGTAATTCCTTGAATTGTTGCATATCTTGTCAGGTTGATGAGCTCATGGGTGATATGGAAAGTGCAACTTTGTTGTATTCAAAAGCAGTGCGATTATTAGTCTTCCTTCTAGTTGAAGCGCCGTCTCTCATCCTCAACCCACCTTTTTCTCTTACAAACTCTGACCGATATAGGCTCCGAAATTACATCGATATCCTTAATAACCGACAAGGCCATTCAAGATCACAGAGAATAGCTCTTCTCAAGTGCCAGGATCAAGCGTAACTTATAATTTGTTTGTACCTGTTTTGCTCATGGGTTGGCCTATTTTACCGTGTAAAATGTATTTATTTGTAATTTTGTACAGATATTCTTTCTAGTGACTTGGAATTGGATTGGGTTGTTGTAAAGGTAGGTGGTGGAATATTCTCATTTCTCTGATTAAAGAATGATAAATTATAAATTCTTTCTGCAAATCGTGCTTGATTTTGTCAGTTGCTTGGATCCAAGGTGATTGAATAAAAAAATTCTATTTGGATGGTTTTATTTGACTGAAATCAAAATGGGTTTCTGTCCATATCGGTCAATGTGACACAACGTTGTCGATTGTGTCCAGCGTTCATGAGCTTGGAGGCTAAGGTTGGCTCCCAGAAGTCGTCTTGTAAGTTTCCTCCTTAGGACGGAAATTGGTTAATTTTTCGCACCCAAATATTTTTAAACCATCATTAGACTTTGCTTTACGAACCCGAAGTGGCCCCAAAATAGTATAGCTGGGGCTGGTATGACTTCGTTGAGACTATAGCCAAACCGACCATGACAACGATGATTAAAAAATATATTATGATCGAAAAACCAACTAAATAGAACAAGAAGCCCGGAACCAGACTTTTCTTTGGAAACTGGATCCCCGAAAAGCTTTTCACCAATTAAACTTCTAACCAAATTGTGTAAGCTGATATCCCAGGTTTCCATGATTCCAAATTCTCCACCATTTCTCATTGTTCTCATAACTTTATTATTCTGCTTTCAAACTTCGGAAAGCCAAAACGTCTTGCCTAGGGGCTCTTCTCTATCTGCTGAAGATAATACAGACGTGTTGACTTCTACAGACAAAACATTCAGTTGTGGCTTTTATGGCATTGGTGAAAATGCTTATTTGTTCTCAATCTGGTTCACTAACTCTAAAGACAGAACTGTTGTTTGGACAGCTAACCGTGACAGACCAGTCAACGGCCTGGGCTCCAGAGCTGCTCTGCGAGGAGATGGCGCCATGGTCTTAACTGATGTTGATGGCACAGTCATTTGGATGACTAACACAACCTCTACTGGTGCTGATAGAGCAGAGCTTCTGGATACCGGAAATCTTGTTCTCAAGGACAGACATGGTAAAATCCTATGGCAAAGCTTTGATTTTCCTACTGATACACTTCTTCCTAATCAACTATTTAGTAAGAGCACTAAGCTGATTTCTGGAGTAGGAAATGGAACTTATGCATCGGGGTATTTTAGTTTATATTTTGATAATGATAAGGTACTGAGGTTGATGTGTGATGGCCCTGAGATTTCAAGTGTGTACTGGCCTGATCCTGATTTCGATGTGTTCCTAAATGGAAGAACAAAGTACAACAGTAGCAGAATTGCTGTTTTAGATGATAATGGTAGTTTCTCATCAAGCGATGAGTTGAAATTCGGTGCTATAGACATTGGTTTTGGGATCAAAAAGAGGTTGACAATGGATTATGATGGAAACCTCAGGCTTTATAGTCTTAACAAGGTGACGGGATCATGGATGATTTCTTGGCAAGCTCTTATGCAGCCAGGTAAAGTGCATGGCGTCTGTGGTAAAAATGGGATTTGCGTTTATACACCCGAGCCAAAGTGCTCATGCCCACCTCGGTATGAGGCAACTGAGCCGGGGGATTGGAGCTAAGGTTGCAAGCCTAGGTTTAATAGAACTTGTTCATCAAGCTTGACGGAAGTCAAATTTTTCGGGGTTCCAAATACAGATTTCTATGGGTTTGACCTCAACTACAGTCAGACTATAACAAAAGAGGCTTCTATGAAATTGTGCCTGGGTGACTGTCGGTGTTCAGGATTTAGCTATAGGCTAACAGGTCAAGGGCTCTGTTTCACAAAAAGTGTGCTTTTTAATGGCCTCAAGGCTCCAAATTTTCCGGGCATCATATATCTAAAACTGCCAGTGAGTGTGGAGGCATCAGAACCTGCTATTCTAAATTGTGATGGAAGGGCAGTGGCTGTGAAGAGACTAGGAGATTTACGCCAAGGAGAAGTGTTTTGGGCAGAAGTGAGTACTATTGAAAAAATCTATCACATGAACCTGGTGAGAGTGTGGGGATTCTTTTCAGAAGGCAGACACAGACTCTTAATTTATGAGTATGTTGAAAAGCAATCATTGGACAAGCATCTTTTCTCTTCATATTTTCTTGGATGGAAAGAGAGGTTTAAAGTCGCCTTGGGGACAGCTAAGGGTCTAGCTTATCTTCATCATGAGTGTCTGGAATGGGTTATCCACTGCGACATGAAGCCTGAAATTATACTTCTGGATAGCGAATTTGAGCCTAAGATTGCCGACTTTGGCCTAGCCAAGTTGTCTCAGAGGGGCAGCAATAGTTCTCAATTCTGTCAGATTCGAGGAACAAAAGGTTACATGGCTCCAGAGTGGGCCTCAAATCTTCCCATCACTGCCAAAGTTGATGTATATGGCTATGGAGTTGTGATTCTTGAGATGGTGAAAGGAATTCGGCTTTCAAACTGGGTGGTAGAGGATAGTGAAGTGTAGGAAGCAGAGTTGAAAAGATTTGTCAGGGAAGCGAAAAAGAAAATTCTATATGAAGAGGAAGCATGGATAGAGGAAATAGTGGATCCAAGATTGAAAGGAAACTTTAACACCAACCAGGCTGCAAATTTGATTGGGATTGGGATATCCTGTGTGGATAAAGATCGAAGCAAAAGACCAACAATGGATTCAGTCGTCCAATCCCTGTTAGAATGTGAAACTGAGTCTGAAATCCACATTGCAGACGATCACTGACAAGTCATCTTTTCTTTTCTAGCTACAACATATTTTTGTGCTTCGATGACTTGGACACAGTTTTTTTTTTTTTTTGTGGTAAAATCAACTGATGGTATCTTCTCATGTAATATTTGAATTCATAAGATTCGCTTAGTATTTGCCTTCGCTAAAATTCCAGGATGAAACAATTTTTGTTGGATTGGATGATGAAATATCATCAACAGAAAAGAAACATGTAGTTAGTTGCCAAGTCCTCTCCAGTCGGTAGTTTGTACTGCTTGATGCACAATAGATATGTAACAAAGCGCAGGAACTGCTGTCCCAAGAAATTTAAAATAAAAAAAAGAAGAGAAACTAAAACTGGAAATTCGTTAGCATTTCCTGCAGTCAAAGGAATAGAATATCTGACGCGAACTGAGCTGGGATGTCATAGTTACAGGGATCTGTAGCACAGACCTGAACTAACAAATTGAGAAGCAAAGCAAAATCGATCTTTTTATAATTTTTCTTTCTTGTAGCTTGGGTTTTATTGGCAAGGAATGCCATCTCTCAGTGAAGGTGCCAGATTTCGGTATTCAGGTAGAGATGAATTAACCATCAACAGTTAAAAAATACCTCAAAAAGTACGGTTGCCTCTCCCACAAAGAAATTGAAAAATCAGGAGTAGAATAATTTTCATGCCGCTGACTATATATGCTGCAGAGAGCGACATATATATATATATAATTCTTGCATAAGCATTGCATCACTGATCGAAACAGGGAGAGATCATTGAAAAAATCAACTGTTAAAGATCCAAACAGCGATTCAAAAATGAGTTGGTTAATAGTGATTAATCAATCGAAAATCCGAGTTACAAAGTCAAAGTCAAAGTCAAATTATAGATAAAATAAAGCGTCAAATTCTGAATAGAAACACGGTTGACATTATTAACACCATTCAAGGCTAACAAATCAGGTGTGTAGATACTGCATCACATCACGTGACTGGTTACAAATTAGATATTACAGATCAATCTTCCTAAATTGTATGAAGATATAAAGCTCCGTAGCATATAGGTTTGAGTTTTCTTTTCTTTCCATTTGATCACGTCAGAATTCCATTCAGAGTGTAAAGGCGACGTACCCGAAGCTACCTCCTTTTGATAAAAAATACAAATGATCACCGAGGTTACTTTTTTATAACCAGTGATCATCATCATCATCATCATCATCATCATCATCATCATTACTATATATATCATAAATATGCTAATCATGATAAAAAATACAAAACAAAAAATAGAGATTCAAAGATGTTAAGATAAGAATTAAGAAGTTTTTTCAGTTGAGTTCAAAATTGAAACGTCTTATCTTCTTGCAAGATAGAGTGGAAAGAGCACAACTTACTACAATTCATTCAATGATCTTGCAGTCAATCTATACTCTAGTCATAAGTATGACTCTCATCTCTGGGTGGAATCTTTTGTAGCTCCTACTTAATCATCGTACAATGTGAATAACCCCTTATTGACGATCATTCTCTTTATCCTGGTATTTTCAGAGGAACGCTTAACTTTTGAAGAATTTTTTAATCATCCATTCCTTTCCCAGACTCAACCAGATGAATTTTGAGGTACAGTGGGCAACCTGATCCGTCATTACGATTGGTTCAAAACATGAAAGGAAGCAACATGATGAAATTTGAAAATGTAACGAGTTCATTAGTAGTTTTTCGCTTTCATGCGGAACATGATGAAATTTGACCCACTGCTAAAACTACTAAGAGACTTTATTCCTTGTCTATTTGTTTGATTGATGTCAAAATTTTCCAATACTTACGCAAGAGCAGCAATGGCTGGTCTTATTTTCGACATTTGTCATACCATTTTAGAACCATTTAAATGGCCTCTGTTTGACAGACCCTGGCAATTTGTAACTAAAAGGCAGATTATTACACTAGGGAGCTCGCAGAGGGAGTGGGATCTTATCATTATCAATGTGTCTCTATTAAATCACGAGGAAAAGGGTTCATCTTGTAAGCATAGCTAATTAGACTTCAATGATCAACATAACGTAAAACATTGACGTTGATCTTTGTTGTTGGGTGAATAAACTTGTAAGTGGTCATGATCTAGTGAACTTTTGAATTCACTCGGAATAAACGATGGTTGCCGCTTGCATGCGTGCCATACCTGCAGGTCTAGATTCTCAGAGTCTTCTGTAAAGCATTGTTGATCACAATTTTAGTGATGTCCGTTGGAGAGCTCAGTTTCGAAATTTTGATATCGTTTCTTTTTCCTGAACAGATTGTGGCAGGCAAGCATCTAGAATATCCAGCTTCTGATTCTTGCAATCTGGAAAGTGGAGAGATTACTCGATTGATGAACTCCAGGAAGAAGCACGAACACCTGATACAAAAGATTGTCCTAGTGTTAACACTCAAGGGCTGGAGGGTTATGTCCACCCAGATCGAGAAGGAATTTTTTTCCGGGAAGTTGAGCCAAGCTATGGAATTTGCAAAGGTTATTGACCCTGGTATGGCCTCGGTTATTCAACTAATTTAAATGGTTTAGAAAACTTACCATTTTCTTATATTTTTCAGCACTGCTGCATGATTAGTAATAACCTGTAAGATCAAACGATTCCTATTCTTTGATAACTAACATTCTTTTTTAAGCCAGCAGTGAGTGATGAATCTTCAGAATGATAAATTATATCTTTTCTGAGGTCCCATGAAGACGGGAAATACTTTGAGTAATACACAAAGAGGCTACCAGCTTGTTAACGTAAAGCTGATGCGAGATCAGATTCAATTGGACTTCACGATGATCGGTGGATGACCAATCAATACCCGTGATTAAGAACAAACACAAACTTCGCAAGATTAAACAAAGAAACGAGATCAGACGCAGCAATCAAAGAAAACCAGAAAATATTTAGCACTCAATGACAGAGCACAAGCGCCAAATTATGACAATCAAGAAGAGATCTTCATGCACTTCCTGTATTAAAGAACTTAACTAAATTTACAGAGGACATTACAGGCTTTAGAACAAGCTAAAATATCATTCCCTAATTCTCAGTCTTTGAGAAGATACAAGCCCTTGAAATCTAGCTAATGCGCAGCTTAGAAGCCCTTAAAAAGACAACAAAAGTAACTTCGGCAAATGAACTTTGTTGGCCACTGATTTCATATCCGCTTTTCCTGCCACAGCGCGCAAGTTAGATTTTAAGCAAATGCGCCGCTGAGATCTTACAAAAGATCCTTGAGATTTTACAAATTCATCATTAACACCCGAAACTGAATGTTAATCAGAACCTAGCATGAATGAATAATAATTTTTATTATTGGAGGTTACCTATTATTTGTGAGGGATAGTGGTTTAAGAATCGATTAGTCAGTGTCCGAAATGCCACATAATACCAAGAAAAGGATTGTGGACTGTTTCTTTTTTGAACTTCCTTCACACGTACCTCTAGACATCATAGAGCTGTCTACCTTAGGCCTTAGGCTACCATGCAATTAATATCCAAAATATAATATATTTATCAAAAAATTTAATTCATCTTTAGATCAGAGGTTATGAATCTTTCCTGGGTCCCTACTGACGGGAAAATCTCTATGTACCTAATCATTAATGTTGTTGAAATATATGATAAAAAAAGTGGCTTCTGTATTTTCACTGCATAATGTTGTATTTTCATGAATCGAGATTGCAGAGACCAGAGAATGGCTCTGCTCAAGTGCCAGGATCAAGCATAACTTACGATTATTGAACGTGTCTTGCTGATGGCTTGGCCTATCATGCTTTGTGCAGATTTTCTGTTCAGGAGAAAAGGTTGAAGTGGTGGAGCTAGTCACTTATCTTAGATAAAATGACACAGCAACCAGTCCCATTCTGGGATTCTATTATTTTTTAATATTAAATTTCAGTGGTTTAAGATATAACCCACTTGAAATACCACATTCGATCCAATGAATAACATGGATGACTGGTGGGCTGAGGTAACAGGCCATACGTGTATAAATATTTCTTTCTTTCCAGTGACTGGTGAGTCTTGGAATGATAAATATTAAAGATGGCCAACGATCCAATGGCATGACGCACGGTATACGTTAGTACAGCATGAGACGGCATGAGAACCCTTCGGCAAGGCATTAGGTATGATGCGGCACGCATAATGATACAGAAGAATCAATTGCACATAGAATGGTGCAAAATAGGTCACCGTCCATATTCTCAATGACACACAAAGTACTTGATCGTGTTGACCGTTGGGGAGATTGGAATGGAGTCTGAGGCGGCTTCTAGAAGTCGTCTTTCAAGTCTTCTCCTACGACCAAAATTGGGAAATTTTCTCACACCTCTTCATAAACTATATTTTAGTTTTAGACTTTGTTTTACGAAACTAAAGTGGCCGCTTGTATTTGGGGAAAATGGCAGTAGTATTCCTGTGAATTAACAAAATGATTACGAAAATCTCATTGTTTTTTGAAACGATCGCATAAAATCTTTAGGATTGTCCTTTGGCAATAGGGACCACAATTTGTTTGTTGGCTCCGGCTACGTTGGATCAACTCCAACTTACAACCAACTAATATCAACCATGTGATTATATACACTTAAATTTACTGTCACAATTACACGTAGCGGATAGACATAAAGCGTATAGGATTGAGTGCATAATTACCCTCAGAATAGCTTTTTCTTTAAAACATGAAAAGGAAATCTCTAATTTCAAATCTTAAAATTTTAAAAACACACTTTAAAAGCAATCTATAGATTTGTGCGAAAACTTTCCTCTGAAAGCTCTTCATCTCTTCCTCACCAAATCTTTGGAGAGGGGGATCTTTCTGACCTTTTCCAATGGAATCTTTTTTTTTATTATTGCAATCTTCTCCTCCTTGTGGGTTGAGGATGGTTGTCTTGTCCTAGTCCCCTCCACCCTTTGGTGTGAGGATGGTTGTACTATTTCAACTTCCTCCTCCTCTGGGTTTGAGGATGGCTACTACGTCTACATTTAGATCTTGATCTATGATGGTGATAATGTACCTAGTTGAGCAGAGCAAAACCACAGCATGCGAGCCCATTTATAAGGTTGAGCAGAGCATGTGATCCTCGTCGCGTCGACTAGGAATTCTGCTCGTGGTAAGAGCATAGTTGTAATAATTGACAATTGCCAAATCGTGGGTAAGCCACTGAGAAGTACAAGCACAATTCCCACGCAAAGGCAGTTGTGCAAGGCGATTAAGCCCCCGTTTCCCACGATGGGTAACGGGCCTTAGAGATAGGGGATGAAAAGCATATTGAAGACCTTGGACATTGTATAAAGGCAAGAAAGAACGAAGATAAAGGGGTTGGACAAAACTTTCTCTGAAACGGGTATTTGATTTATTGAATTTCCATTCTTTTCTTTACGAAAAACATTTCATTCTGTGAAAGGGAGAGATGGTCGAGATCTGTGGCTTGAGTTTTTCCAAAAGCAAAAACACGAGTATTAACTTGAGCGTCGGAGGGTTGTCGCCAAAAAAACATCTGACGCCCTTTAACAGTGAATTGTGCTTGCAGGTGTATGCGAGCCACATTGTGTCAAGGTCGGTGTGGTTATCTTAAGTGCGCGCAGAGTAGGTTGAGAGTAGTGTAACAGATTGGAGTACGAGAAGGGTGTCTTCACAGAAGAGATCTCATAATCAAATTTTTTACATCAACATTTTAAAGCCGTTTGTGGGGAACTAAACGAAAAGCTATAGTCGTTTAGTTGTTCCGATAAGAAACCACGTCAAGATGAGTTCTGGGGGAAATGGGTCGTAAGGGGCTGACCTTGAAGCAATAGAGTCAGCCACATTTCGGGAAATTACAAATGAGGTGAAGGAAAAAGGAATGCAAAAACGGATGGAAATGATGGAGAAGCAGATGGAAGCCCTTACGTCAATTTTCTATGAATTGAGGGATGGGCAAAGGAGGGCAGGAGGAGATGTCCCAATTGATAACGGGGACATATCCGAGCCTTGTAAGGCAACAGGTCGGGGTGAACGAAGTCATTTAGAAGGAACCTTATCCCGGGGTGGAAACAATTTTGTAGTTGGAAACCTCCCTCGGAAAAATTTGAGCCTCTGAATTAGCCAGGGTAGAACTAGCACCGAGGAAAGGGAGTTGAGGCAGCGCTTACACAATGTTAAACATGAACGTGATTGGATATTATTGCAGAATTCTGATCAAGCCGCAGAGCTAGAAGTAGAAGTTCGAAGGCCGGCCCAGTTCATCTACCAAATGCAGGGACACGGCCAAGCATCAGGCAGGAGAATTATGCTCGACAACGAATCTCCTCTTTCAGGCGAGATTATGAACATTACCATACCACGGGATTTCTGGTTACCTGCTATAAAGTACACCTGGAAAAGCGACCCCCTGGTCCACATCGAGCGTTTCAATGAAGTGACGGGGGTGCAGGGATTGACACAGGCTCAGAGGTACAGAGGGAGTTAAAACAAAATTTTTTTCTTCACATATAAAATTTGTCATCATAAAAAAGGGGGAGATTGTTAATCTTATAATAATGATTTTGATGATAACAAATATTATATGTTCATGATTAAAGTGTTGGGGCTATTAAAAAGAATTTTCTAAAGCAATACACTTGTTTAAAGTTCAAAAATGATGAAACTGGAAATTAACGGTGAACCGTTTATTGGAAAACGGTGAACTGATAATTTACAGTGCTGAACAAGTTTAGCAAAAGAGGTAAGCTAAATATGTCACATGTTCTGGAAATTAACGGTGAACCGTTTATTTAAAAACGGCTAACTGATAAATTCCAGTAAGGAGAAGTTCTATAGTCTTGAACCGTTTATTTAAAACGGCTAACCGATAAATTTCAGTAAGGAGAAATTCTCTAATCTTGAACCGTTTATTTAAAACGGCTAACCGATATATTTCAGTAAGGAGAAGTTCTCTAGTCTTCAACCGTTTATCAAAAACGGAGAGCCGAGTTCTGTTTTGCAGGTTATTGGAAATAAACGGTGATCCGATAATGTTAAACGGTAAACCGTTTATTTGAAGTCAAAGGATAACGGCTAGTTGGAAATTCAAAACGGCTAACCGATAGAGACAAACGGCGATCCGATTATGATCAGAAAGTCAATAACGGCTAGTTTTCAGCTCCAACTATAAAAAGGCTCAATTAAATTCAAACAAGAGATCTAACATTTTTTATATTTGAGCTTCCTACTGAGAAACAATCTTCTTTGAGCTTCAATTGTGTTTTATTTCATTCCCTCACACATTAAAATTTCAATTGTAATCATTTGGAGTGTGTGAGAGATTATTTGTTATTAAATCTCTATCATTGAGTGATTGTAAGTGTTGGGAAACACTTGGGCTGAGAGATTGGGTTTAATCTCTTATTGTAAAGGTCCATTGACACCTTGGAAGTCAAGTGTAAGTAATTTGAAGCCTTGGAGGCTTGCATAGTGGAATCCTCAAGCCCGGTGAGCTTAGAGGCGTGGACATAGGCACGGTTGGCCGAACCACGTAAAAATCAAGTGTTTGATTTCTCTTCCCTTATCCTTTTTAATTTGAGCATTGTTGAATTTATTACTTTTGATTTTGATTAAGACATTAGTTTTAATATTGTGCATTTTTATTGGCTTAGTTTTTAAAACCCAATTCACCCCCCCTCTTGGGTAGCATAAATAGAATTTCAATTGGTATCAGAGCCTGATTCTCTTGTTAGGACTTAATCGTCTAGAGTAAAAGATCCATGGCAACGCAAAATGATTCTAGCTATAGGGAAGGACAATCCACCATTAGGCCACCATTCTTTGATGGTAATGATTATCCTTATTGGAAAACTAGGATGAGAATTTACTTGCAAGCTTTAGATTATGAAATATGGAAAGTTGTATGTGATGGTCCATTCATGCCGATAACTAAAAATGAAGAAGGAGAAGATATTCCTAAACCTTCACGTGAATGGAATGATTTAGAAAAGAGAAAAGCTTCACTAAATTCTAAAGCTATGAATGCCTTATTTTGTGCCCTAGATAAGAAAGAATTTCATAGAGTCTCAAGTTGTTCTAATGCTTATGAAATTTGGAAGAAACTTAAAGTTGTTTATAAAGGTACAAACCAAGTCAAAGAATCTAAAATAAGTAGATACACTAGGCAATATGAATTGTTTCAAATGGAACAAAATGAAAGTGTCTACTCTATGTATACTAGATTTACAGACATTGTAAACACTCTAGGGGCACTTGGTAAGACCTTTTCAAATAGCGAGAAGGTAAAGAAAATCATTAGATCATTACCAAAAGAATGGAGACCTAAAAGAACTGCTATTGAGGAAGCCAAAGATTTAAACATTTTATCTATTGATGATTTAATTGGCTCACTTATCTCTTATGAAGAAGATTTAGTAGCTGAGAAAGGAGATGAAGATAAGAAGAAGAAAAACATTGCTTTGAAAGCATCAAAATTTGAAAGTGATGAGGAAAGTGAACTTGAAGATGAAGAAATGGCCATGATAGCTAGAAAATTCAGGAAGTTCTTCAAGAAAACCGGTGATAGAAGAAAGTTCAGAAACTTCAAGAATCAAAAGGAGAAGAAGGAAACAATCATATGCTATGAATGCAAGAAGCCGGGTCATATAAAATCGGAATGTCCACTTCTCAACAAATTCAAGAAGAAAGCTATGTTGGCAAACATGGGATGATAGCGATGAAGAGTCAAGTGAGGATGAACAATCACAAGAAATATCAAACTTGGCACTCATGGCAATAGGAGAAGATGAGCTTGATGAGGTAAGTGATCTTCCATCTTATAATGAATTATATGATGCTTTTAATGAGTTGCATAGTGATATGATGAAAATTGGGAAGAAAAATGCATGTCTTAAGAAGAAAATATTAGAACTTTCAAATGAAAAAGATGCCATGCAAAAATGTAATGATTTGTTAAATGATAAGATTAAAGGGCTAGAATTAGATAATGAAAGATTGCATGATAGGATTGCATCTTTAAAAGATAAACAAATTACTTCATATGAGCATGAAAAATTACATGTTGATGACTTAGTCAAAGAAAATGAAGAACTTAAAAAGAAGAGCAATGAGTTAAATAAAATTGTGTCAAGATTCACAAATGGGCAAAAGAACTTAGAAAAATTACTTGGTGCTAAAAAATGTGTGTTTGATAAAGGAGGGATTGGTTACAAACCTAATTTGAAACAAAAATACTACAAAAGCTACTTTGTTAAGGCTACTTCCATTAACAATCATAAAATTATTTGTCATTATTGTAATGGAGATGGTCACATGAAATATGGATGTCTTATTAAGAAAAACGCATATTATGGAGTTAAATGTGTTTGGGTTCCAAAAGGAACCATTACTAACACTCAATGACCCAAAAAGTTTTGGGTACCTAAAATTTGAGATATTCACTACAGGAATCAAAGAAGAAGGGAAAAAGAAATAAGTGGTATTTGGACAAATGGATGCTCAAGACATATGACCGTGACTATTCATGGTTCTCAAGCTTTACCAAAATCGAAAATGGAGGGGATGTATCTTTTGGAGATAATTCAAAAGGAAAAATCATTGGTATTGGCAATGTCGGTAAAGTTTCCTCAACTCTCATTGAGAATGTATGTTTAGTTGAAAATCTAAAACATAACTTGCTTAGTATTAGTCAATTATGTGACAAAGGTTATAAGGTTATTTTTGATAAAACAAGTTGTGTTATTGAAAATGCATGTGATGGTAAAATTATTTTTGTTGGAAAGCGATGTGTTAATGTTTATACCATTGATATAGATTGTGCATCTACCCTTGATAAATGTTTTTCCGCATTACATGATGATAGTTGGTTATGGCATAGAAGACTAGGACATGCAAGCATGGATTTAATTTCAAAGATTTCCAAAAATGATTTAGTTAAAGGTCTTCCGAAAATTGGTTTTGAAAAAGATAAAATTTGTGAAGCATGCCAATTTGGAAAACAAATCAAAACTTCTTTCAAAAATAAAAATCATATTTCTACTTCAAAACCACTTCAACTTCTTCACTTGGATTTATTTGGACCTTCTAGACATGCTAGCTTAAATGGAAAATATTATGCATTTGTGATTGTAGATGATTATTCTAGATATACATGGGTATTATTCTTAACTAGTAAGGATGATGTATTTGATGCATTTAAAGTTTTATGTAAAAAGGTTCAAAATGAAAAAGGCTATTTCATTACTTGCATTAGAAGTGATCATGGTGGTGAATTTGAAAATCATGCATTTGAAAATTTTTGCAATGACTTTGGCATTATACACCAATTTTCATCACCTAGAACTCCTCAACAAAATGGAGTTGTTGAGAGAAAGAATAGGTATATTCAAGAAATGTCTAGGACTATGTTAAATGAGAATGCATTACCGAAATATTTTTGGGTCGAAGCCGTAAACACCGCATGTTATGTGTTAAATCGTGTTTTGATTAGACCACTTCTTAATAAAACTCCTTATGAGCTTTGGAAAGATAAAAAGTCAAACATTGGTTATTTTAAAGTTTTTGGATGCAAATGTTTTGTATTAAATACTAAAGATAATCTCGGTAAATTTGATCCAAAATCGGATGTTGGTATTTTTCTTGGATATTCAACTACTAGCAAAGCTTATAGAGTCTATAATAAAAGAACCTTAGTCGTTGAAGAATCTATGCATGTTACGTTTGATGAGACTAACCCTTCCTCGATGGAGAAAGTTATTAATGATGCAGATGAAGAAGTACCACAAGGAGGAACTTCGAATGCTAAACAAGATTCTTCATCTTTCGAGAATCAAGAGAAGCAACATGAAGAACAAAACAATGTGGAGCAACATGAAGGTAACTCTCAAACACTCCCCCGAAATGGAGGTATGTATCTTCTCACCCTAAAGACTTGATTTTAGGAGAACCTTCACGTGGTATAACTACTATATCATCACTTAGGAACACATGTGCACATACCGCATTCATATCTCAAATTGAACCAAAATCCTTTGCGGATGCGGAAAACGATGAATCTTGGATTATGGCAATGCAAGAGGAATTAAATCAATTTGAGAGAAATAATGTGTGGGAATTAGTCCCTAAACCAATACATCAATCCATTATAGGCACTAAATGGGTATTTAGGAATAAAATGGATGAATCGGGTGTGGTTGTAAGGAATAAAGCTAGGTTAGTGGCTCAAGGTTACAATCGAGAAGAAGGAATTGATTTTGATGAAACTTTTGCACCCGTAGCAAGATTAGAATCCATTAGAATGCTTTTAGCATTTGCATGCTATAAGAATTTTATATTGTATCAAATGGATGTCAAAAGTGCATTTTTAAATGGTTACATCATGGAAGAAGTGTATGTGAAACAACCCCCTGGTTTTGAAAATGAAAAATTTTCAAATCATGTTTACAAGTTGTCAAAAGCATTGTATGGATTAAAACAAGCACCTAGAGCTTGGTATGATAGACTTAGTAAATTTCTTTTGGAAAACGGTTTTTCAATGGGTAAAGCGGATACTACACTTTTTATCAAGCATAAGAATCAAGATATACTTATTGTTCAAATCTATGTTGATGATATCATTTTTGGTTCTACTAATGAGTTTCTGTGTAAGGATTTTTCATCTTGTATGAGCAAAGAATTCGAGATGAGCATGATGGGAGAATTGAAGTACTTTCTCGGATTACAAATAAGACAAAACGAAGAAGGAATCTTCATTAATCAAGCCAAATATTTGAAAGATTTACTCAAGAGATTCGGACTTGAAGATGGCAAGACTAAAAGTACTCCAATGAGCTCAACAATTAAGCTTGACAAAGATGAAAAAGGTAAAGATGTTGATGTCAAAGCATATCGAGTATGATCGGATCCTTACTTTATTTAACTCGCCAAAGAGACCCGATATTGTATTCATGTATGTTTTTGTGTGCAAGATTTCAATCATGTCCTAAAGAATCTCACTTGCTTGCTTTGTTAAAAGAATTTTTCGATATTTGAAAGGAATCGTAGATCTTGGCCTTTGGTATCCTGGAAACTCATTTAGATTTAATTTGTTATTCGGATGCCGATTTTCTTTGGGTATAAGATTGATAGGAAGAGTACTAGTGGAACTTGTTTCTTTCTAGGTCACTCTCTTGTCTCTTGGTTTAGTAAGAAACAAAACTCGGTTGCTTTCTTTCAACCACCGAGAAATTTGAGTATATTACAGCCTAGTAGTTGTTGTCTTGCAATCACTTTGGATGAAACAAACCCTTAGAGACTTTGGTATTAATCTTGATCATATACCTATCATGTGTGACAACACAAGTGCCATAAACCTTTCAAAGAATCCAATTCAACATTCTAGGACCAAGCATATAGAGATAAGACATCATTTCCTAAGAGATCATGTTAAAAAGGAGATATTTCATTACGTTTTATTTCAATCAAAAACAAATCATATATCTTTACAAAACCTTTTGGCGAAGAACATTTTTCAAAGATTAGGCATGAGCTTGGAATGATAAATGTCTCATAATGTTTTATTTAATATCTTCTTTGTCTTTCTATAGTATGATGTTTGTTTGTCTTTGGATGTGTTTTAAATTTTGTAATCATGCATTATATTGGTCTTACAAGACATTCTTGATAAATTAAATGATTTAGAAATGTATTGAATGTTGGCCGTAGATTAAAACATATGTGCGAAATCAAAGTCAAGACAAACGGATTACCGTTTATTCTTAAAACGGCTTACCGTTTAAATCCAGAAACACTAGAATTTTTTTATTTATTAGCGGCTAACCGTTTATTAATAACGGTTAACCGATTATGTTTTCTAGCTCTCTGGACGCTATCGGTGAACCGATTGTTTTTAAACGGCTCGCCGTTTTCTTGCGTTATAAATCAAGCTTTTGATTTTTCTTCCTCATCTCCACTTACCCCCTCACCGTTTTCTCTGAAACCCGCGAACCCTAAGCTCTCTCTCTCTAAAATTTCTGGTTTCTCTTGCCATTTCTTGCCAAAACACGATTATAGAAACATTCTTCATCATCTTTAGACAAGTTTTAACCATTCAAAACATCAAATTGCTGCCCAAATCCCGAAATCCCAAATTGAAACCCTAAGCGCAAGCGAACAAATTTCTCGATTTTTTGACTCATTTGTTGACGATTTCCTACCAAATTGAGCCTTCAGAAACCTTTCTCTACTCTTTTTCATTCATTTTATTGGTCCAGTTTTCATCATTTTCATCTTTTTGACAAAATCCCACATTCTCAACGATCCATTAATGGTCAATCCTCTGTAACCTGCGGGGAAGAGGAAAGCTGTCCCAAGGAGCAACCCCATAGCTCCTAGAGAGACAACCGAGTTCCAGAGACTCCATTTTCCAACCGCTCCGCTTGCTAAACGTTTCGAAACCCGTTTTATGGGTCGAAAGGTAATCGACTCTTACTTTGTGGATTTAGATAACTTTGAGGAGTTGGTTGTTTGTAGAAAAAGTGTTAAGCAGATGTTGTTGCCATGGGAGTCGGCATTAGACTTAGAGGAAAGGATTTATCCTAACCTAGTTCGTGTTTTTTATTCGAACATGGAATTGTCGGTAGAAAGAGTAGATAGAATAGTTACCAGTGTTGGAGGTGTTCCTATTGATTTTGATGTTTTTGATTTAAACACCATTTTAGGACTCCCACTTGCTGGACATAATATCTACACTTCTAGGAAGGAATTATCTTTTGCCGATTTTAACCATACCAAAGGGGTTAGAAACATTTGTCGGGGACGAGATCTCACTGATGAGATCTGCGCCCTTCCTTTTAGAGCCCAACTTTTGCCGCTGCAGGTTAGGATTCTACACACCATTTTACAACATATTGTCACCCCTAGGAAGGGACACTCGGATGAGGTCACTAGGTTGGATGTCGGGATTCTTGATAGTCTTCTTAGTGGACGCCGTATTAACCTTGGGTATATTATTTTGCGCCATATGTTGAATACCCCTGCTGTTACACATAGGCTACTTCCGTACAGTAACATTATCTCTAAGCTTTTGCGACACTTTCGCGTACCTCTTCGAGACTCCGTGTATGTTGAGACCAAGAAGATTGGGAAAAAGGCTATTTCGGCGATTGGGTTTTCTCGAAGGTGTCAGGATTGGATAAAAACGCCTAATGCGAAAAACCAAGACACCCTCGTAGCTCCAGAAGATGCCCGGTTCCTCAACGACATCTTTACTTCTGATCAGCTGCCTGACTTTCGACTCGGTGCTCGCCCTCCGCCCCCTCGTCGCGGATCTGCCTCACAGCCTCCGGCAGAATCTGATTCTCCGGCGCATGAGACGGAAACTGATCGGCCATCTACTTCAGCTGCTTCATCTGCTCCTGATCATCTTCTTCAGCAGCTTGTTAGCGATTTTCGCACACTTTCTGAGCGGCAGCAGCAGCTTCAGGATCAGTTTGCATCCTTCCAGCTTCAGCAGCAGCAGATACTGGATGGACAGCAACGCATCTTTTCTGCTCTCGCCATTCCTCCTTCTTCCTCTACTCCTCCTCCTCCTCCTCCGCAGTAGTTTCTTAGTGTTTTGAACTTAATTGATTTCGCACAAACATTTCATGTGTTATGCACTATTTATGTATGTTGGATGTTTTTATTATCTATGATCGTTTTCTCATTTTGATATTATTCTTATTGATTTAATGCAATTGGTTGTATCTTGATTTCTTATTGTTTTTGTTGGGTGTATATTTTTGGGGATGTTTAAAATACAGGGGAGATGCTGCCGAAATTTTTACTTGTCAAAACAAAACTATTTTTTCTTTAATTCTTTTCTTTTTGATGCTGAAGGGGGAGAATAATTTCAAATATTTCAGTTACATTTCAAAAGGAAAAATAATTTTTTTCCTTTTGAAATGTAACTGAAATATTTGAAATTACCTTTAACTTTGGAAGGGCGAGCACGTGAATGGTATCCAAAGCTTCCCAGAGGAAACATTGGCAGTTTCGAGCAGATGTGCCAGGAGTTTGTAGAGCATTTTAGGGGGGCTGTAGCCCCTGAAGATGATATGATAGAACTGTTATCAATCAAGTAAGGGGAAAGTAAGTCCTTGAAGGAATTTCTAAAAAGGTACCATCGTGTTGTCTTGGATCTTGGTGCATACAATCATCTTCAGGCCCTGAGGGGACTGAAGGAGGGGGTGAAAATAGGCCGGCTCTAGTACGATTTGAGAAGTCCAGCCGTGTAATCATATGTTGTCGCCTATAAGCAGGCTAAGAGAGATGTAGAGATAGAGGGGGAAAAATAGGCGAGAATAAAAAGCGAGTTGCTGGAAAGGATTAAAAAGAATGATAAGAAGGCATAGAATGAGAATAGGCCTATAAGAAGGAGCGACAGACCGACATCATGGGGAATGCTCGCTGGTCGAGAGTTTTCATATCAGACCAACGGGAGGGATCCCCAGCGAGAGAGTAACAGAATAAACCCTGCATATGTCCCCAGCGCTAATCGATGGAGAGATCACGGTCACCCTTATCTCCACCCACATCACAACGCCGTTGCTAATCAGGCGCAACAGATCAGGCATGGGGCACCGAACCCAATACCGAGGACCGCTTCCCGTAATGACTTCTTTAGAGACAGGGCCATACAGATAATTGACCAAGACCCCTCATACGGGTAGTACACCCCTCTAAAGGTGCCCATAATGGAGTTATACCATCGGATAAAAAATCAAGGATTGCTATACCAACCAACTCCAATAGTAAAGCTTGCCAACAAGCGTGACAAAAGCAGGTTTTGTGAGTTCCACGCTACCCATGGTCACACCACCGCTCAGTGTCCAGATTTGAAGAATCAAGTCGAGGACCTGGTGAGAAATCGGTATTTAGATGATTATATTGAGGGAGCTCATCCTACTCTTGATTTGCAGACCAGAGTGGCAGAAGACTGTGATGAAATCAGAACAGAACAGCCCACAATAAGAGTCATAGCTGGGGACCCTACACTTACAGGAGATTTAAACAGGGCAAGAAAAAAGTACTCTAGGTACGGGATGACCAGTATGGATGTGCTCTTCAATATCCCTGCAGCAAAGAGAGCAAAGATGAGGCAAGTACCGATTATGTAGACCAATGATAATGAGGAAAGGGTGTTGTACCCTTATAAGGACGCCTTGGTAATAAAGGCCTGAGTTGCTGGGAAAGAATTTAATAGTATATTGGTTTATTCGGGAAGCTCAGTTGATGTACTGTTCAAATCAACGCTTGCTGAGATGGGGATTTCAGATTTAAAGCTTGAACACACCAACACCTTTTTGAAGGGTTTTGGGGGAGGTAGGCTCATCCCCCTTGGCGTAGTGGAGTTGCCCGTCATGATAAGATCAGCCTCAACCGAGAAAACCATGATGTTGGACTTCATTGTGGTGGATGAGCAGAACCTATATCAAATAATTTTGGGAAGACCTTTTTTAAAGGTTAGTAAGGTTGTAATGTCAAATCATTTTTTGGCCTTAAAGTACAGAGCAAATGGTGTTGTAAAGGTGGTGAAGGGCGACCAGAGGGTGGCTCGTGGCTGCTATGCAACGGATGCCAAGGAAACAATGCAAATAACTTCACTTGACGAGGGCAGACTTGAAAAAGGAAAGGCAAGAACTCGTAGAGGAGTTGGAGACAATAAGTGTAAGACCAGGAGACTTTCAGAAAGTCGTGAAGATTGGGTCAACACTGAACGAGGCGGTAAAGAGGGACCTAGTGCGTTGTTTACAAGCACATTCAGATGTGTTCGCTTGGTCATATGAGGAAATGTTAGGAATCGATTCAAAGGTTGCCTACCATCAACTGGCAATAAAGAAGGATGCTCGACCAGTCAAGCAAAAAAGAAGATGTTTTAGCCAGGAGAGATACGAGGCAATCAATCTAGAGGTGGATAAATTGTTGAAAGCGAGATTTATCAGGAAAATGAATTACCCTTAGTGGATATCAAATGTGGTGTTAGTAGGAAGTTAAATGGTAGTTGGAGGATGTGCGTCGACTTTACTAACCTCAACAAAGCTTGCCCGAAGGACAGTTTTCCTTTGCCAAAGATAGACTAGTTGGTCAATTCCACTGCCTGACATGGTCTGCTCAGCTTCATAGATGCTTTCTCTGGGTACAATTAGATTCTGATGTCCATGCAGGATGAAGAGCATACTGCTTTTATAACAAACCAAGGGCTGTTCTGCTATAGAGTAATGCCGTTTGGGCTAAAGAATGCTGGGGCAACCTATCAGATGTTGATAAACAAAATCTTTAAACCATTGATTGGGCGGATGATAGAAGTATATGTTGATGATATGATCACGAAGTCTAAAGACCCAGCGGAGCACGTAAAGCACCTGGAGGAGACATTTGCATTGTTAAGAGAGTATAAGATGAAGCTTAATCCTGAGAAATGTGCTTTCAAGGTAGCTTCAGGAAAGTTCTTGGGATTCATGGTTAGTCACAAAGGGATTGAGGCAAACCTTGAAAAGATACGGGCAATAATTGAGATGAGGTCCTCAAGAAATCTAAAGGAAGTACAGAGCCTTATGGGGAAAGTAGCAGCCCTTAGCAAATTCATATCCAGGGCCACTGATAAATATCATGCCTTTTTCCAAGTGGTTAAGAAGGGAAAGAAGATGGAATGGACGCCTGAGTGTGAGGAAACATTTCTCAACCTGAAGGGATATTTAATGCAAGCTCCCTTGTTGTCAACACCGCGAGCAGGTGACATATTGTTCTTATATTTGGCAGTTTCAGAATATGCAATAAGTGCAGTGCTAGTGCGGGAGGATGAAGGAGTTCAATATCCGGTATACTACACCAGCAAGGCTCTGCTCGACACTGAAACTCGCTATCTAGTCATGGAACAATAGGCTCTTGCTCTGGTGGTCTCTGCAAGGAAGTTAAGACCATATTTTCAAGCGTTTCCTATCGTGGTAGTTACCAACCAACCGTTAAAATAGACGATTCATAAGCTAGAGGCTTCAGGACGCCTGGTCAAGTGGTCGGTCAAGTTAAGCGAATTTGACATAAGCTACAAACCCCGAACCGTAATTAAGGCGCAAGCACTAGCAGACTTTGTTGCTGAATTTTCGGAGGGTGGATTGGATGGCGAGCAGGAGTATACTGAAGTAAAAGCAAATGTCGGTCAAGTTTGGAAGGTAACAGTGGATGGGTCATCTTCTGAGCATGGAGTAGGGAGGCGGGAGTGATTTTGGAAAGCCCTGAAGGGGAGCAACTCTCATATGCTGTAAGGTTGGAATTTAAGGCCACAAATAACCAGGCGGAGTACGAGGCTTTCCTGGCAGGCCTTAGACTAGCCCGAACAGTGGGCACAGACAGGGTGAGAATTTGTACAGACTCTCAGTTCGTTACAAACCACATTAACGAAAGATTTCAACCGAGGGAATAAAAGATTATCTGATACCTAAATAAGGCAAGGCAGATGATGAGGGAGTTCAAGCAAGTGCAAAACAAGCAGATAGCTCGAACAGAGAACTATCGAGCTGATATGCTCGCCAGAATGGCTACTACTGCTGACGCAAAGATGCCCAGATCTGTGCCGGTAGAGACAAAGGCCTCCCCAACCATTGAGGAAGAGCAAGAAGTTATGAGAATAGCCGAAAAGAGTTCATAGATGGATCCAATCATCTTATACATTCGAGATGGAATCGTAATGGCAGACAAGATGAGTGCACGGAAGCTCAAATGCCAGGTGTCCAGATACACTCTAGTCGATGGGATATTGTATAGGCAGGGTTACACTCTGCCCCTTTTGAGATGCTTGGATGAAGAGGAGGTTGATTATGTGTTAAAGGAAATACATAAGGGAATATGTGGAAACCACTCAGGGGTAAGATCCTTAGTCTTCAAACCTCTAAGGTAACCGTATTTCTGGCCAATATTACAGCAGGACGCTCGGGATAAGACAAGGAGCTGCAAGAGCTGCTAGAGTTTTGCTGATATACCCGCATAACCTCCTGAGAAGCTTACCATAATGTCATCACCTTGGTAATTTGCTCAGTGGGGGATTGATTTGATAAGACCACTACTAAGAGGCCGAGGATCAGCCACACATGCAATTGTGGCGATAGATTACTTTACCAAGTGGGTGGAGGTCGAGCCTCTGAGCAAGATTACAGAAAAATGAACAAGTAATTTTGTGTGTAGAAACCTAATTTGCAGATATAAAATCCCACACTCATTGATAGCAGATAACGGGAGACAGTTTGACAACCACAACTTTAAGGATTTCTGTCGTAACTTGGGCATCGAGCTGAAGTTCTGTTCACCGTCCCACCCGAAGGCAAACAGGCAAGTGGAAGCAGCCAACAAAACAATAAAGAAATTGTTAAAAACGCGGTTGGGAGAAAAGAAATGAGCATGAGTGGACGAGCTGTCGAGCATCCTTTGGGCGTATAGGACAACTCACAAGACTGCCACGGGGGAAACCCCCTTTGCTCTAGCTTTTGGCCATGAGGCTGTGGTACCAGCAAAGATTGGTATTTCAACATACCGAACATAACACTTTAATGAGGAAGAGAATGGTGAGCAGATTTGTCTGAATCTAAACTTGCTGGGGAAAAAAAGAGAAACAGCATTGAGAAGGGTAGCCACTTACCAGCAAAAAGTGGCTCGCTATTACAACAATAGTGTAAGGGTGAGGCAGTTCAACAGTGGAGACTAGGTGCTCAAAAAGGTAAATAAAAATACCAAAGACCCAAGCCAAGGAGTTTTTGGACCAAACTGGGAGAGACCATACAGAGTCATGCGGGTGGCAAGACCAGGTGCTTATAAGCTCGCACATGCAAATGGACGTGAGGTTAAAAGGCCTTGGAATGCAGAGCACCTTAAGAAGTACTTTCAGTAAGATCCTTCTGTATTCAGCTAGATGTCTTTGTAATAATTAAAATGTTTCATTTTCGTTAATGAAAATCATAATCCATGGTCAGCATATGTTTTCAATTATCCTATTTATCCTAGCGAGGCAAAAAGGCAAAAAGGGCTCCAAGTCTCAAAGCCTCCTCGAAGCGAGACAGATTCAGAATTTGCCGAGATTCTGCTCAGCTCATAAGTGAAATACTAACTAGGCTTACCTAAGAGGGGGGGTGAATTGGGTTCTTTAAAAAAATAAGCACACAACAATTAAAACTATTGTCTTGATCAAATTAAAAGCAATAAATTTAACAATACTTGAAATTAAAATGATAAGGGAGAAGAGATCAAACACGATATTTTTACGTGATTCAGCCAACCGTGCCTACGTCCACGCCTCCAAGCTCACCGGGCTTGAAGATTCCACTAAGCAAGCCTCCAAGGCTTCAACACCACTTACACTTGACCTCAAGGTGTCAATGGACCTTTACAATCAAGAGATTATTCCCAATCTCTTAACCCAAGTGTATCCCAACACTTACAATCACTCAAAAACAAAGATTACAATCAACTAATCTCTCACACAATGTATATGATTACAATTGAAATCTCAATGTGTGAATCAATGAAATAAAACAAGTTTAAAGCTCAAGGAAGATTGTTTTTCTCAATAGCAAGCTCAATGATAATTCTTTGATCACTTTGATTTGAATTTGATTGAGCTATTTTATAGTTGGAGCTGAAAACTAGCCGTTGTTGACTTTCTGAGAATAATCAGATCGCCGTTTGCTTCTATCGGTTAACCGTTTTGACTTGTCCAAATAGCTGTTACACTTAGATTTTAAATAAATGGTTTACCGTTTTCCTTTATCGGATCGCTGTTTATTTCTAGAAACCTGCAAAACAAACTTAGGTCTCCATTTTTGCTAAACGGTTCAAGATTAGAAAGTTTTCTCCTTTCTGTAAATTATCGGTTCACCGTTAGTAATAAATGGTTTACCGTTAATTTCCAGAATGATCTGAAACTTTTCTGTAAATAAACGGTTCAAGAGTAATTTCCAGAATTTATATTTTGATGACTTTTTATGGAAAAATAATTTTCGGACTCAAGTTAACTGTCATTAAGATTCTTTAAACATGTTTATGGCTTTAAGAAATTCATTTTAATAACTCAAATATTTTAATCAAGTACATATAAGTTTTGTTATCATCAAAATCAATATTATAAGATTAACAATAAGAAGCGAGCAGAGGGTAATATTTCTGAAGATTTTATAAGGCAAAAAAGGCTCCAAGTCTCAAAGCCTCCTCAAGGCGAGACAGAGTCAGAATTTGCCGAGATTCTGCTCAGCTCGTAAGAAATGAGCAGAGGGTAATATTTCTAAAGATTTTATAAGGCAAAAAAGGCTTAAAGTCTCAAAGCCTCCTTGAGGCAAGACACGCAGTTAGAAGTTGCCGAGATCCTGCTCAGCTCATAGGAAGCGAGCAGATAATATGATATTTCTACAAATTTTAATAAGGCAAACAAGGGTCAAAGTCTCAAAGCCTCCTCGAGGCAAGACACGCAGTCAAAATTTTGCCAAGATTCTGCTCAGATCACTATAAGTGAGCAGAGGATAATATTTCTAAAAAATTTTATAAGATAAAAAAGGCTATGAATCTCAAAGTCTCCTCGAGGCGAGACACAGAGTCAAAATATGCTAAATTCTGCTTGACATGAAATAAACGAGCAGAAGATCCAATACTTCAAAAAATTTTTAAGGCAAAGGCAACTTTAAGTCTCAAAGCCTGTATGAGGTAAGACAGACAGCCAGAGTGTGCCTGTGTAATCAAGCTGCTGATTCGATGTTTGCGAAATTTCTTTAAGGCAATAAAGACTCTAAGTTACAAAGCCTACTTGAAACGAGATAAAGTTTCGATTGTTGGGTTTAACCAGATCAAAGGATTATCAGCAAAGATTCTTGTTATAAAAAGTCGATCATTACAAAAAAAAAAAAAGACAAGAACACAATGAGAATTCAGTTTTCTATACAATCAATGGTTATAGCCCCAGGGTAGGTTCCCTGGTCTGCTCTAATGATGGATTTTTATCCATCTGCTCTTCCTCTGGTGGCAGACTTGTTTGCTCAGCTTCAGGTGGCTGACTCACTTGCTCTGCAGCAAATGGTTGCTCAGCCTGTTCTGTGAGAAGAACGACCTCGACATCTGTTTAAGGAGCAACTTTGGCTTCTGTTGGGGTCACCTCCTGACCTTCAGTTCCGTGATCTTTCTCCTCTATGAATCTGTTCACGCCCTCTTCTAACCGACTCATGTCAAGATCTGGATATTCCTTCTTCAATACTGACATGATGCAATTATAGCTGAAGGCTAGCCCAGAGTTATACTCTTCCTCCACTTGCTTGTCCAAGGCACCTACTCTCTCTCTGAGTTCGGAGATCTACTCTTGAGAACACCTCAGCAGTTTCCTAGAGAGCCTCAGCTGTTCTTCGTAAGCAAACTTCTGAGTGTCTCTCACACTCCTAACAGTATCCAGCTCATAGTTGGCATCAACTAGCTCATGCTCGAGTTGGGAAACCTTGGATTCGGCAACTGCAGCTTTTTCCTCCAAAGCCAAGAGTTATTCATGGAGTTTGGCATACATCTCTTCTGCTTGTTCCATATCTGTAAAGTTAGAGGGTGTGGATCAATCTTTACAGTAAATCTATTATAGTGCCAGTTGGAAAGCATAACTATGGTGGTGGAGATTATTTCAAAAGAGTCGCAGAATCTCAAATGCAACTCGAATTATATGTGCATTGTGAATGAAAGTTTTACTTCTAGTGTACAAGTGTTTCTTCCTGTTCTTCAATAAAATTTTATCCGTCAATCCAATTGATCACTATAATGGATCTCTGTATTTTGATCTTTGCAATGTGTAATGGTGATGTACTGCAAGCAGTTGTATTGTTGTTATTTGTTTAATGAAATATTATATTTTCCTGTAAAAAGATCTTAAAATTTTAGCTTTAAATCAGACAAAATCAAGGGAAAAGAAAAAACCAACAACATACTTTGATAAGAAAAAGAATCTTTCACATAATATATAACTGAAAGTTCGAATAACTAAAGTTGAAACTTGATAATAAAAAAAATGGCAGCAAAAGGAGAATAACAAGTAAGAGCTTCTTAAAGAAAGAAGCTGAGAGAGTCGGTTGGGTGGTGAATGATAATATTGTTGCTGTTGTTGTTACTACTGTTTGTGCAGTGAAAGCATATGCAGAGAGAGATAGAGCAAAAATTCTGTCATATTTACCCTCTTAACAAGTAACCCAATAATCCTGTATGCTTCATGTCTATCTACTACGTGTAATCGTGATGGTCGTATTAAGTGTATATAATGGCACGGCTGCTATTAGTTGGCTCTATGCTGGAGTTGGTCCAACATAGCCGGATCCTTGTTTCATTTAGGCTTATAAGAAAAAGAATCTGAAAGGTCATTTGCGTAAACAATGGGTCATTATGATCGAGTAGTCAAACCACTAGAGTTATCTCACTGTGACAATATTTATTCAAACAATAATCACGGGCTGCGACGACCTCTACTTGACATGAGAAATGCAACCAACCAGATCAGGACCATGACAACGAGATTTCTATTGTACATTACCATTGACTCGACTCTTAAAAAATCAGCCAAATATGACATAAATCCCGAATTCTTTTTAATCTCTTCTCCGACCCCTGCAAATTTGAACAACAATCTATTCAAAAATCAAAAATTCTAAACCAAATTCTGTTAGCATCCCACTCTAAGGCTTCAATGTTTCCAAATTTACCATCTTTTCTCATAGTTCTCATAACTTTGTTATTCTGCTTTCAAACTTCGGAAAGCCAAAACGCCTTGCCTAGGGGCTCTTCTCTATCTGCTGAAGATAATACAGACGTGTTGACTTCCCCAGACAAAACATTCAGTTGTGGCTTTTATGGCATTGGTAAAAATGCTTATTTGTTCTCAATCTGGTTCACTCACTCTAAAGACAGAACTGTTGTTTGGACAGCTAACCGTGACAGACCAGTCAACGGCCAGGGTTCCAGAGCTTCTCTGCGGAGAAATGGCGCCATGGTCTTAGCTGATGTTGATGGCACAGTCATTTGGATGACTAACACCACCTCTACTGGTGCTGATAGAGCAGAGCTTCTGGATACCGGAAATTTTGTTCTCAAGGACAGACATGGTAAAATCCTATGGCAAAGCTTTGATTTTCCTACTGATACACTCCTTCCTAATCAACTATTTAGAAAGAGCACTAAGCTGATTTCTGGAGTAGGAAATGGAACTTATGCATCAGGGTATTTTAGTTTATATTTTGATAATGATAATGTACTGAGGTTGATGTATGACGGGCCTGAGATTTCAAGCGTGTACTGGCCTGATCCTGATTTCGATGTGTTCCAAAATGGCAGAACAAACTATAACAGTAGCAGAATAGCTGTTTTAGATGATAATGGCAGTTTCTTATCAAGTGATGAGTTTAAATTCAGTGCTATAGACATGGGTTTCGGGATCAAAAGAAGGTTGACAATGGATTTTGATGGAAACCTCAGGCTTTATAGTCTTAACAAGGTGACGGGATTATGGATGATTTCTTGGCAAGCTCTTATGCGGCCCTGTAAAGTGCATGGCGTCTGTGGTAAAAATGGGATTTGCGTTTATACACCAGAGCCAAAGTGCTCATGTCCACCCGGGTATGAAGTAACTGAGCTGGGTGATTGGAGCAAAGGTTGCAAGCCTAAGTTTGATAGAACCTCTTCATCAAGCTTGACAGACGTGAAATTCATCATGGTTCCAGAAGTAGATTTCTATGGTTTTGACCTCAACTTCAGTGAACATGTATCAAAAGAGGCTTGTATGAAATTGTGCTTGGATGACTTTCGGTGTTCAGGATTTAGCTATAGGCTAACAGGTGAAAGGGTTTGCTTTACAAAAAGTGTGCTGTTTAATGGCTACAAGGCTCCAAATGTTCCAGGAGACATCTATCTAAAATTGCCAGTAGCAGTGGAGGCATTAGAACCAGCTGTTTTAAATGGCACCAATGCTGCATGCCAGTCGAATAAATCTGAAATATTGGTTGGATCTCCATCTATGTACGACACCAATACTAAGAGAGTGAAATGGAGTTATTTTTACTGGTTTGCACTGGCAATTGGTGCAATAGAAGTTCTCTTCATTGTATCTGGTTGGTGGCTGCTCTTTAGAAGACATGGTATACCATCCTCACTGGAAGACGGATATCGAGCATTATCCAGTCAATTCAGGAGATTTAGTTATGCTGAACTCAAAAAAGCCACAAAAAATTTCAAGAAAGAGATTGGCAGTGGGGGCTCTGGGGCTGTGTATAAGGGCGTTTTGGCCGATGAAAGGGCAGTGGCTGTGAAGAGACTAGGAGACTTACACCAAGGAGAAGAAGTGTTTTGGGCAGAAGTGAGTACTATTGGAAAAATCTATCACATGAACCTGGTGAGAATGTGGGGATTCTGTTCAGAAGGCAGACACAGACTCTTAGTTTATGAGTATGTTGAAAACCAATCGCTGGACAAGCATCTATTCTCTTCAAATTTTCTTGGATGGAAAGAGAGGTTTAAAGTTGCCTTGGGGACAGCTAAGGGTCTAGCTTATCTTCACCATGAGTGTCTGGAATGGGTAATCCATTGTGACATGAAGCCTGAAAATATACTTCTGGATAGTGATTTCGAGCCGAAGATTGCTGATTTTGGTCTGGCCAAGTTGTCTCAAAGGGGCAGCAATGGTTCTCGATTCTCACGGATTCGAGGAACAAAAGGTTACATGGCTCCGGAGTGGGCTTCAAATCTTCCCATCACTTCCAAAGTCGATGTCTTTAGTTATGGAGTTGTGATACTTGAAATGTTAAAAGGAATTCGGCTTCCAAACTGGGTGATAGAAGATAGTGAAGAGCAAGAAGCAGAGCTGACAGGGTTCATCAGGGAAGTGAAAGAGAAAATTCTATGGGGAGAGGAAGCACAGATAGGGGAAATAGTGGATCCAAGATTGAAAGGAAACTTTAACAAGAACCAGGCTGCAACGTTGTTTCGAATTGGGATATCTTGCGTGGATGAAGATCGAAACAAAAGACCAACAATGGATTCAGTTGTCCAGACTCTGTTAGAATGTGAAGCTGAATCTGAAGTCCCATTACCAACAATCCCTGATTGCGTCTAAGTATGTTTTCTTTTCTAGGTATATATAGCGTATTTTCTGAGGCTCTCGTGACTAGGACACAACGTTTATTACGTAAAATCAGCTGATGGTATTTGTATCACGTAAAGTATGAATTAATAAGAGAATAAATAGTATGAGCCTTCACTAGTATTCCTGAATCAAACAATTTTTTTTTCTCTTTGGATTGGATGATGAAAAATCCTCAACGGCAGAGATACATGTAGTTAATTGCCAAGTCCTCTGTCGCAGGCAATTTGTCTTTCTTAATACACTAGATATGCAACAAAACCCTGGAACTGCTGTTCAAAGAATTTTTGAAATCCAGAAAAGAAAAGCGAATTTGTAGCACAGACCTGGTGTAACAAAATACAGAGGCAAAGCCAAATTGATCTTCTAATAAATCTGCTTACTCGTTGCTAGGTTTCGATTGGGAAGGAACACCGCTTTTAAGTGAAGAAGCCGAATTTCACCATTCAGGTAGAGAGAAATTGACTATCAACAGGGAGACGTCTTTGCAAAAATCAACTGTTGAAGATTTAAACAGTTCTTGGATAAATTAGTTGCTTAATAGTGATCGATCAATCACCAATTTATCAAGTCAAATTATAGATAAACCGAAGCCTCCAAATCTGAATCAAAAAACATGTGGCACTAATAAGCATGTGAAGCTGAATCTGAATTCCACATTACAAACAATCGCTGATTGCATCTACGTTTTAAGTAACTTTGCTTTTCTAGCTTATTTTTTTTGCTCTCATCACTTGAACAGTTTAAATTGTAAAATCGAGTCATGGCATTTCCACATGTGATATTTGAATTACTAGCAGAATGCTTAGTATGTGCCTTCACTACTGAAAGTATTTATTCTTCGTCTATTTGTTTGATTGATGTCCAAATTTTCAAATACTTGCACAAGAGCAGCTATGGCTGGTCTTATTTTCGACATTTGTTATACCCTTCCAGAACAATTTAAAAGGCCTTGTTTGACAGTCCCTAGCAATTTGAATCTAAAAGGCAGTCAATCACAATAGCGAGCTCACAAAGGTCGTGGCCCTCGTGGGATCGCATCATTAGCTTGGTTTCTCTGTTAAATAACAAGGAAAAAAGTTCTAATTAGACTTCAATGGTCAACATTAGGTAAAAGAAATTTATATCTATTTTATAGATGCAGGCTAATTATTAAAAATCTAAATCAATTAAACTAAATTATTTTCCGAAAATAAAGTATACAGATGCTGTTGCATGGCTCAAAGAACAGTCCTAGCCCAAATATTAAGTAATTCACTGAGCTCTCAGTATAAAACGATTATAATCTATTAAATTTTTACATAATTTCAAACTCCCTCTTGTTGTTACCGCCACTTTATTTGAATTTACTTAGCGAATCTGCTTAGTTAACACCACTAGTCTTTTATATGCGACCTTACTGTAAAACCCATTCAATATTGCAAATGGCTCCTTCTCCAAATCGACCAATCAATAAACAATGATTAATAGTAAACTAAGGTTAATATAAAAAATGAAGACAAAAACTCCATGAATAGTTTCGACAAGGACTGTTCAAGCAATACTATTATACATTGCGCCTAACACTGTTCATGCTCACCAAAATTCTATTTCTCTGATGGACTGATATTCAATATGTAGAATACATCCTCTTTTATAAGAAATAGTGATATTCCTATAGCAAATCATAATAGAGTACATATTCCTTTTCAATTTTGATTTACTTTCAAAATAAAATCCCTTGTGCCTTAAATAATCTCCCTAAAATAAAATCCCTATATCCTAAAAAAATAACTAAATTAAGAAGTCTCCTGATTAATGTAGACTTCAATTTGAAAATTACAATTCAAAAGAATACAAATCCTAAATTATCACAAGATGTCAACTTATATAAGACTTCTAGGTCTTAACAATCTTTCCCTTTGCATCCTTGTGGTAAAAACTTTTGATGAACTAGCCTTTAAAGCATATCATGGCGTTGGAGCAAAAGTCTACATGTAAATAAATTAAAGAACTAACCAAAACATAAACATTAGAGCACGTTAGTCCAAAAATAAATAAACATGGCCTCAATAAAAATTTACTAGATTTCAAGAATAAAGATTCAGTGTTCTCCTCAATCAAGCAATTCTCTTTTAGAAACAAATGTGACTCCCCCTAAGTAATTACTACTCCCCCTTTTTCGCAAAAGAATCCAAAGTATAATTTAAGAAAATAGTCTAAGGTTTAATGGGTAGTGAATACACATGTTTGCCTAAAATTAGGACTCAAATAATGATCGCCATGCAAGAATATACAAAATAAATGTTTTATGCGTGAAACACATAAAATGACCTTTAAATAGAATTGGTGACAATTTTCTTTGACATATTCTCGTCACAGTACATACAAAATCAAGAGAATAAGAAATTAATCACTCAAACTAATTAAAGATTAGAGAAATTTAAACTTTCTTGCCTATGTGAAAAGCAAATCATTCAAGATTCATTATCAATTCTCTCAATATCAACAGCTTTAGTATAAAGAAATAGAATGAACAAGTCAAACTAACCTTGTAATCTTAATCTCAAATTAAAACCCATTGAAACAAGTAGGTAGTGTCTTTTCTTCTTTTTTTCTTTCCTCTTTTGGGTTTGCTTTTGCTTTTGTCCTTTTTTTTTAACCATAATCGGAGCTAGGGGTGGGTAAAATCAGGTTTGGATCAATCCGATCGGATTTTGGATTGATCAGGTTAGAGAAAAATTCATCAAAATTCAACACGAATTTTAAATAGGATCGGATTGGGTTTAAAATTTGGGTTAACTTTGGGTCAATTCGGGTCAAGGACAATTTTGAGCTGTTTCTATTAATTTGAGGGTTTTTTATAAATATTTAGTTATTACAAGATTGCTTTTATGAAATTATTTCATTTTAATATGTTTCCACTAATTTTCACAAAAAAAATATATAAACTAAAATATGAATTCAAAAATTTGAGAGCTTGTTGGACTTGGTGTTAGTGATAGTGGGTGTTGATCTCGGTCTAGTTGGAACAACTGTGGATGGCTTTGCCTAGATCAAGCAGCAGTAGGTTTTATCGACGACTTTGCAGGTTTCGTCTGTGACTGCTAGAAGAGTAGATTCGGTCAAAAGTGAAGTAGAGCAACCGTCGATTCAATATATCCGGTCATTGGTGTAGCAAATCCGGTCGAAGTGGTGCACTACCGCTAGCCAGCTGCTATGCTGACATGCTTTTGTTGCTTGTTATTTGTTTGTATGAGCTGTAAGGAGAGAAGCAAGAGAGTGAACAATGAAGTTTGAGTTCAAAATTTTGTTTTTGTAACTTGTTTTTGTGTTTTTTTAAAGTGGAGTTGTGGTGTTTGTTTGGAATTAGAGAGTGAGCTGTGAGTTGCAATGTTTGTTGTAAGTGAGTAAGCTGTGAGTTGCAATGCTTGTTGTAAGTTTCCATTTTTCTTTTTCGGTTACCAATTGGATTTTCGAATCAGATCGAGTTTTAGCAGATCCAATCGAGTCGGTTATATACCATCTGATCAGGTTGGGCAAACAATCCGATCCAACCCTAATTCAATTTTTTTTTTATTGAATCGGGTCGGGTCGGGTCAGGTCAGGTCAGATTGTTTGCCCACCCCTAGTCAAAGCTTTCATTCTACATCTTAAGATAACCTTGTTCTCATGGTAGATCATCATCTATCATATTTTGTGATACTTAGACTCATATTACTTCAGAATAGTTTCGCTCCTGCTTTTGTTCCTTTTTAATTTTACCATAGTTGGAGCTTTCATTCTGCATCTTAAGATAACCTTGTTCTCATGGTAAATCATCCTCTATTATATTTTGTGATATTCAGGCTTAGATTACTTAAAAATAGTTTCACTCTTAAGGGTTATAGATAGTTGTTTATGAATGTGGTGCCCACACATCTTGATAACTTGTAATTGAGATAAGAATCGAAGGCAAATAGTCAATGTTTAATCCATTATTCTCAACTTCAAAATTATCATTTTATAGAATTAAGAACTCAACGACAACGGTGCATAAAGATTGTAAACTTACCAAGAATTATTTCAAGCTTTCAAGTTCTCAAATTAAGATTTTATGCACACTATAACTTGAATAATGAACATATCATGCAAACATATGCAAATAATGCAATAAATATGTCCTAAGATGCAATCTAACCTGCTAAATATAGTGAGATGACACGACTACACAAAATAATTATCTAAAAAGTCTTTCTTTAGAAATCTTTTAATTCATTCAGAATAACTGATGATTGCTGCTTGCATGTGTGTCATAAGTGCTTAGTTTATATGCGCTTAGTCTTATGGAAAGCGTTGTGGATCATAATTTTGGTGGTGTCTGTTGAAAGCTCAATTTTGATTTTTGATATCATTTCTTTTTCCAGAATAGATTGAGGCAGGTAAGCATGTAGAATTCCCAGCTTGTGATTCTTGCAAATTTTGAAGCAAGCATTAAATATTTGCCATGAGCAGGCTGCCTGGCTATGGATGGAAGTCCAAGCCGAGAGAGTTCTACGTTGAGGAGTTCCAGGAAGAAGCCTGGTACACCTGATACAGAAGATTGTCCTGGTGCTAATGCTAGTCAAGGGCTGGAGGATATGTCCTCTCGGATGGAGAGGTAATTTCTCCAGGAATTTGAGCCTGCTAAGAAATTTGTGAAGGTCATTGAACCTGGCATTGCCTTGGCTGTTTTACTATTTTAAATGGATTGAAAACTATCTCATTCTCTTATTAGCACTGCTGCATGATTAATAATTGCCGGTAAAATCAATTGACTGCTATTCTGTGATAACAAATACTCTTTTTTAAGCCATTAGCGAGTGATGATCTTCATAATAGTAAATTATAGATTTTTATCTTTTCCGAGGTCACATGCAGGCGAACATACTTGAGTCATAAACAAAGAGGATACTAGATTGTTAATGCACAGCTGATGCAAGATCAGATTCAATTGGGCTCCAGGATGATTGGTAGATGAACAATTAATCAAGAACGAACACAAACTAATAAGATTGAACAAAGAAACAAGATCAGACACAACAATGAAAGAAAACCAGAAAATATGAACACTCAAGAACAGAGCACAGCAGCAGAATTAACGATCAAGAAGCGAGATTTACACTTTCTTTATTAGAGAATTTAACTCAAATTTACAGAGACATTACATGCTAAAAGACAAGTCAAACTGATAAGACTGAACAAAGAAACAAGATCAGACACAAAAATGAAAGAAAACCAGAAAATATGAACACTCAAGAACAGAGCACAAGCACCAGAACTGACTGTTAAGAAGAGAGATTTACACTTTCTTTGCTAGAGAATTTAACACAAATTTACAGACACATTACATGCTACAAAACAAGCTAAGATTTTTCCGTAAATATTATTGACAAGATATAAGGCCTTAGATACTACCTAATGCTCAGGTTCCAAAACCCAAAAAAGTCAACTTAATCTAACCAATTCTCTTATCCACGCAAGCAGCTTTCATAACCTTGTTTCCCGGTAAAACGTACAAGTTAGATATTAAGCAAATATATCCCTTGAATCTTACAAAAGACCCCTGAGAGTTTACAAATTCATCATTTAAACCCCCAAAAATAGGATGTTGAATAAAATAATAATAATAACAACAACAACAACAACAACCTTTATTATTGGAGGTTCCCTATTATTTGTGTACAGGGCTGGCTCTAAAGTATTAAGGGCCAAGTAGAATTTTTGTATTAGGCCTTCTTATTTTTAATAACTTCAATATTTTAAACAATATAAAAATGCTCAAAATTTAATAAGTTTTTAATTATATATTGAATATTAAAAGTCAATAAGATAATAAGAAAATTCAAAAAAGAAAAGTAATCAAGAATTTTTTTTTCAACTCCCTAAGATTATTATTTCAAGAAATTATTTTTTTTACTTCAAAAGTAAACAAATAAATGTAATAATTTTCTTTATAGAGAAGAGTGCAAGAAATTTTAAAATGTTAAATAATTAAGGTTTTCTTAAATAGATAAATAATTTTTTAATATTTTTCTAGGAAAAAAAATAATGAATCAATAGTTAATACTATTAATTATAGTTCTTCAACATTAAAGTTATCATATATAAAATTTGTTGCAAAAGGTTTTTATGGTAGAGTGCTGATGTTTGCCCCGGGTCAAACTCCGAAACGGTTCGTTTCATCTCTTTTTTTTTTTGTTTTGTTTGTGATGAAACGACGTCGTTTCATCTTCGTCAGTTCTTCTCTTTGTTTCATCTTCTTCAGTTCTTCTCTTTGCTTCTATTTTCATATGTTTCCACGCTCCCTTCTTCAGTTCATCTGTTTCATTCGCAACACTCTCTTAGATCCAAGCAAAGTGAAGAACCCAGCTGTTACTTCGTTCTCGTTATTCCCCTGTCGTTTATTAATTGAAGTGAAGGCATTTGCAATCCACCACAATCCGTGGCTGAAACTGCCACAAGCGACAGCCATCACGCGAGAGCCATTCACAAAGCGGCACAATCACAACCTCAGGTAATGCTTCAATCTTTGGCTTTTTTAGGTTATGCCAAAATGGGGACAATTTGGGTTGTTTAGGTTATGGCAAAATGGGGACAAAATTTAGAAACGATTGCTTTGATAGCCTAAAATAGTTGAAAATATGTTCTCTGATTAGGTAAAATATGTTCTGTAATTCCTATTTGATTTAATTTTCAGTTGAAATAAATGTTAAGAAAATGAGTCTCAAACAAAATTTTCTGCAGGATAAATCTTGCATATTTGCTTAATTGAAATTTAACCTATGCACAGTCTCAAACAAAGATTGATAATGAGTAATTAATTTCTCTTTGCAGCATAAACAAAACCCTTGACCGATACCAACGTTGCTGCTTCAATCCTCAAGACAATAGCCTCGAACTTGAAACACAGGTTTATGTGTGCCTGATAGACATGCTCTAAATTTCTGTCTTTGTGTAATGCATTCTTTTCTCACTGTATATGTTACCTAGCTTGTCTTTGATTAATATAACAACAATCCAGAGCTGGTACCAGGAGGTAACGAAGTTGAAAGCAAAATATGAGTCTTTTCAGCGCAGTCAAAGGTCATATTCCCATTCTGATATTCTCATTAATTATATTAACTGTAACTGTTGGTTTCATTTGATTTGCTTTAATTTGCAAGAACATATATATATAATTTTCACCATCATCATGGACACTTAAACTGTTTACAAATGTTTTTTAAAGGCATTTGCTCGGAGAGGATCTTGGACTGCTGAGCGTGAAAGAGCTGCAGAATCTTGAGAAACAGCTTGAAGGAGCCCTAGCTCTGGCCAGGCAAAGGAAGGTACTTGCATTTGTTTAACTAGGAAGGATCCATTACTGATCATTTTGTGTACCCAACTCGCTGCTATATGTGATCAGTATTAGACTAATTAATGCTCTATATTATTAAGTTACGTTTCAGGTAGTACAGAACAAAGTCACGTAACTCATATTTTATTTAATGCACGTTATATGTTATTGAGATCACAGAAGTCTACGTTTATAACTGTTATCTTTTATTATGTCCGCAGACACAGATTATGATAGAGCATGTGGAAGACCTCCGCAAAAAGGTAAGAAAATTTATATATTGTGGTTAAATTGCATTTGATATTTGTTTTTTCCCTTTGCACTTCATCTGGGTGCTTCATAATGTAAACTGAAACTTGAAGAAATTGTGGTAAATTGTATTGAATTACTCTGCAATTTGTCTGAAAATTGGAAGAAATTGTGCTGAATGGCTCTGTAATTAATTGAAAATTTGGAGCAATTGTGCTGAATTGTACTGAAATGCTCTGCAATTAAGTGAAAACTTGAGGAAATTGTGGTTAATTGTACTAAATTGCTCTGCAGTTGATTGAAAACTTGAGGAAATTGTGCTGAATTGTACTGAGAGGAATAATGTATGATTAATGATTGTGTAGTGGATAATATCATTGTAAACTTGAATGATTGTGTTATAATTATTATTGTGTTGAGAAGTAGAGGAACTTTACGATAAAGAAGTGTTGATTGAGGTTGCTGCTGTAGAGTGTTTAAGTGGCAAACACAAAGTAGAGTGTTTGAGTGTTTTTACTTCCTTTAATTCTTTAAGCATATGTGTTCCCTATAGTTGCTGAATGAGGTTGTTTTTTTTGTTTTTTTGGCAGTTTCTTCCTATAGTCTATTAATCACAAACAATGTCATCCAACACAAGTGAGAATCAAAGCCCATTGCAAATATGTAATGGATGCGGTAATCAAATGGAGTTGTTAATGTCGCGTACAACAAAGAATCCAAATCGTAAATTTTGGACTTGTAGAAGATGTAAGAACTTTCAATAGGCAGAGGACCGTAAACCTAGCGAAGAGAAAATAGAGTTGTTAGTAGAGGAGGTTAGGAAGTTGTCCTTGGAGATTGAATGTTTGTCCGTTAAATTTCAACTATTGCATAAAGAACTTGAGCATATGCGAGAATGTGAAGTGCAGAAGCGATTGTTTGATGACGAACTTCGAAGGAGACAGGCACCATGATATGATCTTATTAAAATACTTATAATTGTTGTATTATGTTTTTTACTCAAGTATTATTTTTAAATTGTTTCAATTTGTACTACGTAACTGGAAAAGACATGTAGACATATGTAATATTATTTTGGAATTTAATGGAGTTGTTTGACTTAACTGAGTTAGAAATTAAATTCATATTGTATTGCTTTAATGTTGGAAGAATGTAGTGGCACGTAAATATAATTTGATCAAGTTCACAAGTCAAAAGATACAATAACTAAATAACAATAGAAATATAAATTCCACTTAAATATGTTTCTCCATCAAGGCAACTTCAATAAACTTTGATCATGTGCTTGGGTCATTAGTTGAAAACTCTCTCTGATTGGCATCCTCCAAATTTTGTTGTGGCAATTGTTGGAAATTCACATGATGAACTCCGTCGTAATTTATCAAAAACTGATAGTAAGGGAAAAAAAATGCATGTTGTGCGACTGCCTGCTGCGTGAGCTATTGTACAACCAAAAAAATTAATCAATACATAAATACAAACTACCAAACATCGAAAATGAATGGAAATGATGAATAAAAAATTTTACCATGGCCATATTGCTCTCTTGTGTTGGGATTGTAGTAGTCACCTGCGAAGATAAATCATGTATCTCCGAGTCCTACGAAAACAATCAAGACACATTTAAAAATATATATTAAATTAATTTGTGATTTTAATTATTTTAATATAATGGAATTACCTCTACGATTGTGCTTACCGAAACATTGGTGGATTTCTGTTTTGGCCTTTTAAATTGCTTTTGCTTTCTTTGGCAAGGCGGACGACCTTTGCGACGAGTTACTACTGGATCTTGTATGATTTCGGTACAACTCCCCGACCCACCAGCAACCGTTGTATCCTCACTGTCATATCGAATATTCAGATATACATCATTCATTGCTTTCTCAATCCAGCCCATAATATTTTTATGGCTTTCTTCAATTTTTGAAGCTACCTCAGCAACATCATAAAAAGCATGGCACTCCTCTTTATACCGTTGATGTTCAATGCTCGAACTCCTCACATCATAACTGACTTTCACTTTACTGTAGTATCTCCGCACATCTTTCCTCCACCTTCGTATGATATACTTTTCAGGAAGCAATTTTATACGATTACGTGCCAACATTGCAATGGCGTGTCTGCAAAGAATGCCTTTAAATTCAAACATTAAACACACGCAACGAACTTCACCCTCATCTTTTTCTAACACAACTTTAAAAGTTTTTTCTTTACTTTGTCCATCATTTTCAATGACTTCATATTCTGATCCCCCACAACTGAAAACCTTGCAATACATCTTATTCAGCAACTCCTGTTGAAATTCTTGAAACTTGGCAATAGTATACACTTCTTCAACTTGCTTCTCCATTGTAAAACTAGTACAATATGGCATCTGTTGGCTAAAACACCTAGCATCTGCTTGCCACTCTTTCTCGATTTTACTTTCCATTGCTTTCTCATATTTCTCCACAAATTGCTTTAAAGTTGTCTTTGAGTTAACATACCCATCAAAGAAAGCATTCATACTCTCACTGCATTGAGTGGTTGACATTCCAGCCCAAAAAGATGTTTTAACAAAACATGGAACCCAACGATTTCGTTCCTCGTATAAACCATTTAACCAATTATTATTACCAAGATTATAATTCTCGAACATGTCATGCCAAGCTTCCTCAAATTCAACAGGGGTCTGTGAATCATAAACAACAGAATGTAATGAAACTCTAATGTCATGATATTCAGCATACCTTCCCAGCTTCTCAGGCACCTTTTTTAATATATGCCACAAACACCATCGATGCCTAGTATTTGGAAAGACAATCTCAATTGCATTTTTCATCGCTTTGTCTTGATCTGTGATGATTCCAAGGGGAGGATAGTCAGACATACATGATAACCATGTGTCAAATAACCACATAAAGGTCTCTGTGTCCTCATGCGAAATCAACCCACATCCTAACAAAATTGAATGACCATGATGATTAACTCCCACAAAAGGAGCAAATGGCATGTCATACTTATTTGTAAGGTATGTTGTGTCGAATGTAACAACATCCCCAAAGTCTTTATAGGCTGCCCTGCTCCTTGGATCTGCCCAAAATACATTTTTTAACCGACCCTCCTCATCCAAGTCAAGACTGAAGAAAAACCCATCATTTTCTGTTTGCATTTTCTTAAAATATCTCTGAATTGCAGCAGCATCCCCTTCGCCGAGCCTTAATCGCCTCACCTTATCAACATGATTTCTAGCATCTCTTTCTAAGAATGAGACATTGTCAAAGCCACCAGCCTCAACAACAATTGACTTGAAACTTTGAGTCATTTTAATTCCTGCTTCTTCATTTATTTCAAGTTGTTTTTTAACAAAAGGGCTAATGGTACGGTTACATCGATAATACCTACTTTTGCTCGGACTCACGGTATGGTTGTGTTCGAGGTATAGATTTCCAATTATCCATTTTCCACTAACAACATCCAAGCGTCCTGCAATTTTAGCATCGCATCCAATTTTTTGGTTAGGTTGAAGCCGCAAAACATGATTCAATTTGCTTTTTGACTTGCCGTTTCGCCCACAAGTAAATGTCACATATCTCAAACTCCCATCATCCCCTTTTCTACAAGATCTCCACATCACTGGAAACCCCTCTTGTATGCCATAAGCTTTGTAATATTCAAACATTTCATCATGACTGTTAAAAGACATTCCAACTTCAGGCTTAGCGACTGTTTCCACCAATTCTTCATTATTTTCTTCAAAATCAGCCCCCTGTAAATCCTCCAATTCCTCCACTTCATCAACCTCCTCCATTTGTTCCAAATTATCCATTCACTGCCGCAAATTAAAATAATTCAATATATTATGAATTAATTATTACAAATTCATTAAATTTACAAATAATAATATAGAAACAAAATAAGATAGCTCAAGATTCAAATTTAAACAGCTCAAGCCTATGAAAATATATCCCCTGTATGAAATTGAAATATAGATCCTCACAAGCTACTCCGCAATCTAGTCTTATTTGGTGAGGATGGTGGTAATTTATTCAAGTTAACTTAACGCACATAATTTCGGATAAAATTCAGATTATGAAAGTCATGGCAACAAAATTTCCGATTAAATTTCCAAGTCATAATTTAATATGTATACCTGCAAGGGAAAATGCCGAAAATCAAGCTGCAATTGGGTTCTGTTTTTGTCGAAAATCCAGCTGCAATTGGGTTCTTTTTTTGTCGTTTCCAACCCAAACGTTTCACCAAGACTCTTTGCTGTGTCACGGACAAGGCCAAATATCAAGCTTCTGTCGTTTGAAATGACAAGAACGAAGATAGGAAGAGATTGGCTATGCACGTAGAAGCTAGATCCAGGAGAACGAAGAACTAGAGAATGTTTGTCATTAAAATATCAAGCTTCTGTCGTTTGAAATGAAGAGAATGAACATAGGAAGAGATTGGCTCTGCACGTAGAAGCTAGATCGAGGAGAACGAAGAACTAGACTGTCATTAAAATATCAAGCTTCTGTCGTTGGGAAATTTTCTGTTTTCATAGAAGCAAAGAAGAACTAGAGAAGAGAACGAAGCACAGTTCATGAAGCCTCGAACTAGAGAAGAGAACGAAGCAAAAGTCATGAAACGACGTCGTTTCATGACTTTACAAAACAAAAAAAAAATTTGCCGAAACGACGCTTTGAGCTGCCGTTTCGGGGCTTGACCCGGGGTTTGACCCGGGGCAAGTAGCATTTTCCTTTATGGTAAGATAATTATCAATTAAAGAGAGGCCTAAAAAATAATTTTTTTTTTTATTATAAGTAAGTTAAAAAAATTAATTGGAGTATATTAATGAAATAAAAAAGAGTCTCCTAATATATGAGAACTAGATAGTCACAACGAGACCTTCTTAACATGTGAGACTCTAAGCGACCGCTTTGTTCGCCTATACTTAAAGCCGCCTCTGTTTGTGTATGATAGTGGTTTAAGAATCAATTAGGCTCCAAACCTTATTTACACTAAATGTTTACTTAGATTTAATTCACACTTAGCCTGGGTACTTCAAGAACTGTCATCAAATTTAGCTAAAACTTGATTTCAATGAATAAATTTATATTTTAGGGGTGATTGGGCTAAAAAAGGTTTATGAATGATTTTTCTCAAGATGTGCTATGGTTTTTATGATCTGTCGTGAGTTAAGGTGAAGCAGCCTAGCTACTTTGTATTAGAAAATGAATGAAACAGCGTTTGGATCTTGAAATCATGAAATAATCTGCGAAACAGAGCTAATAGAGATTAGAGGTGGTTGAGGACCATACTCTACCGCTGAAGTCAGGTTTCTTGGTGATTTAATAGATGCTAAGAGTTTAAGAACGTAGAACCTCAACAACTGCAAATATTAAAAGGTTAAGGATGAAGTTTGAGAGAGCAAGAGAGAGATCTCGCATCCCCTTAAAAAATTGAACCTGTTCAGCTTAACAGGAGTGTGTCTGAGAGTCCTTTTCGTCATTTTAACCACCTTGAAAATTTTTTATTGGTTCTTCCCTTCTCACATAGGAATATCTTCGTCATTTCTCTTGAATGCCAATTGCTGGCAACTATCAGCAAACTCTAAGGCCAAGCTGCAAGTGGCGTGCTTGGATCTTTGTCATGTGGTGCTTATTGGTTGGACAGATCGGTTAGCTCAGTGAAGCGGCTTAAAGATAGCTGACGTGTCTCTATTTGATTGCTTACCCTTTTTAGATGAGTTTTGGAATGATAAATTATGAATTCTTCCTCCAATTGCGCTCCATCCATCAAGTGCTTGTTTCCATGGTGATTGCTCCGACACTGAAAGTCATAATCAAACAGAAAAATCAATTGCAAGTGGAAAATACAAAATGGGTTGCTGTCCACATTCTCAATTCCACACAAGGCCATCTATTGTGTTTTGAGCGTCGAGGAGATTGGAGTGGAACCTGTGGCCTGCTTCGAGAAGTCGTCTGTCAAGTCTCCTTTAGGACGAAAAGTGGGTAACTTTTTCACTCCACTATTTTTATAAGCTATCTTTCAGATTTTGCTTTACGAAACCAAAGTGTCCACTTGCATTTGGAGAAAATGAGAACGGTACTTCCATGAGTTTGGTAAAATATCCGCAGAATTGTCCCATTTTTTTTAGAAATGATCTCATTTGGACAATTTTATCATTTAGCAACAGTGTCCAAATGATACATCATTAGGTAAATCTGAATTATCCCAAAAAAGAAATCTCTATGATCATTTCTAAAAGACCATTTCGTGAAACCAGGGGCATTGTCACTTTTCCCATGGACTTCACTCAAGAAAAATCAACAAAGATTAGCATACATCCTGAATCCCTTAGACTCTTAACTTCTGTGAAAACTTGAACATCAACAAGCTTCTAACAAATAAAAATTCTAAAGCAAATTCCGTAAGCATGATATCCCACTCCCATACTTCAATGTTTCCAAATTTTCCTTCGTTTCTCATTGTTCTCGTATCTTTGTTCTTGTGTTTTCTAACTTCAGAAAGCCAAAATCTATTCACGACAAATCAGAGGTGTTAACTTCCCCAGAGAAAACATTCACTTGTGGATTTTATAGTCTTGGTGAAAATGCTTATTTATCTCACTCTGGTTCACTAACTCTAAAGAAAGGACTGTTGTTTGGACAGCTAACCGTGACAAACAGATCAATGGCCAGGGCTCCAGGGATTCTCTGAGGCGAAATGGCTCCTTGGTCATAACTGACATTGATGGCAAAGTGATTTGGATGACTAGCACAACCTCTACTGGTGCTGATACAGCAAAGCTTTAGGATACTGGATACCTTGTTCTAAAGGACATGCATGGTAAGATTCTATAGCAAAGCTTCTATTTTCCTACCGATACACTCCTTCCTGATCAATTGTTTACAAAGAGCACCAAGCTGATATATGAAGTAGGTAATGAAACGTATGCATCTGGGTATTTTACCATGTTTTTTGATAATGATAATGTATTGAGGTTTCAAGTGTGTATTGGCCTGATCCTGACTTCGATGTGTTCCGAATTGGAAGAAGAAAGTATATAACACTAGCAGAATAGCTGTTATAGATAACATGGGCAGTTTCTCATCAGATGACGAGTTCAAATTCAGTGCTATAGACATAGGTTTTGGGATCAAAAGAAGATTGACAATGGATTACAACAGAAATCTCAGGCTTTATAGTCTTAATGAGGTGACGGGATTATGGATGATTTCTTGGCAAGCTCTTATGCAGCCTGGTAAAGTGCATGGTGTCTGTGGTAAATACGGGATTAGTGTTTATACACCACCGCGGAAGTGCTCATGCCCACCGGGTATGAAGCAACTGAGCTGGGTGATTGGAGCAAAGGTTGCAAGCCTAAGTTCAATAGAACTTGTTCTTCAAGCTTGATGGAAGTGAAATTCGTAAAGGTTCCACAAGTAGATCTCTATGGTTTTGACCTCAACTACCGTCATTCTATGTCAAAAAAAGGCTTGTATGAAGATCGAAGCAGGCCGCAACTTTGATTGAAAGGAAACTTTAACACGAACCAGGCCGCAACTTTGATTGGAATTGGGATATCCTGTGCGGATGAAGATCGAACCAAAAGACCAACGGTGGATTCAGTAGTCCAATGCCTGTTAGAATGTGAAGCTGATTGTGAAATTACAGTCAATCACTAGTTGCATCTGAGCTCATCTTTTCTTTTCTATTTTATTTTTTGTGCCTTCATGACAAGAACAGTTCAAATACGTAAAATCAACTGATGGCATTTCTACAGGTTATATATGAATTAATAATAGAATACTTAGTATTTGCTTTCACTAATATTTCAGAATGAAACAATTTTTATTTGATTATATGATGAAATATAATTAACAGAAGAGAATCATGTAGTTATTGCCAAATCCTCTGCAGTAGGTAGCTTTGATTTCTTGATGCACAATAGATATGGAACAAAGCTCAGGAACTGCTGTCCAAAAGGAATGCAAAATCCAAGATGATGATGATGATAATAATAATAATAATAATAATAATAAAAGAAAAGGAGACGGAATCAAAATAAATATTTTTTTGTTATCTGGGACAGGAATCCCCATGAACATAACGTTATTAGCATTTCATCCAATCAAAGGAATAAATATCTGATAACAATTAAGCTTAGAAGTCTACTTGTAGTTTTGTTTTGATTGGCAAGGAACACCATTCCTCAGCGGAGGATTTCACTATTCAGGTAGACAGAAATTGACCATCGACGGCTAAAAAACCTCAAACAGCACAATGGCATCTGACATGAAGAAATTAAAAAATAAGTAGTTGACAAATAAGTACATTAAAATATTAAATTAATATTTGATAAATTGATAATTTTGATCAAATAGTAGTTTTGTCTATCCCAACTTCGGGTCAATGTGGTAAATTAATAATTTAATAAATTTATTAAATAATAAGTTTTAAAAAACATCTTATTTGTTGTAACGGCAAAATACTTTGCATATTTCATCTATCAATGTTGTTTTCTTTACACCTTTCAAATGAGAAGCCATTATTATATTTCATGTGCTATGGTAATATAAATAAGAGAGAGATTGACTTAATATATAATCGTGATCCAACCATGTAATCCAGCCAAAGGATTATCAAGTAATTGATTCACTCAATTAAGATCAAATTAGAATAATATTATATAATTTGACAAAATCACTACATTCTTTAATTTTACTATTTTTATACTTTTTTTTAAAAGCTTCTGTTACGATCATGATATTGTCTTTATAAATTAATAATTTTTTCATATATAAAGATAATATTAACAAATATTAATAATTAATTTATAGATATATTAATATTTGCTAAATTAATAGATTTTTCACAGTCCCAAAGTTATTAATTTATCAAGGTTCTATCGTAATACAATAAAACCTCTATATAAAAAGATATTATTTTTACTAAGAAAAAACATAGTTTAACGAAGTTATTTATTTATCTATAAATGAATAATTCATTAATTTATAGATAAATAAATATTTATTGATTTAGAAAAAGTTTTTTTAAGAGTTTGTCTATACATGTACATATTTATCTATAAAAGAGTACAAATTGTGCTTCTTCAGGTCAATAGTATCTCCTCCAACGGCTACTATCTATAATTGTGCTTAGTTAGGAAACTTTTAATTATACAATATCTTTCTTTCTTTATTCTAGCTATGTAAACCTAAACATATAGATCATTATTGTGTAAGCCTTTGATACTAAGGACGAGCTTGAGTTCAATTTAGGAGCAAAGGAAAAAAAAAAAGCAACTTCAATGTATATTTTATAAAGTGTTAAATTCAAATAATCGAAGTTGTAAGAAAAAGCTCTTTAATATTATGAATTTTATATTTTATTCATTATTAATTTTTGTATTTAATTAATTATAATTTATAATTTTAATTGGACCCTAAATGATTCAAAATTTAATTTAGTATAATGATCGAAATCAAGACTGAAAAATTTTATTATTTAATGAAAATTATTAATTCATAAAATATTTATTTACGGAAATTTTACTGTACTATAACTTTCATGGTGCAGAAAGAGACAGATATATGCATAATTCATGCAGTAGCATTGCATTATTGATAGACAGAATCATTGCAAATAGCAACTCTTGAAGATTTAAGTTTTAAACAGTTGTTTCATAAATAAGTGGGTTAATAGTGGTCAGTCAATCACCAACCCCGCGTTATCAAATCAAATTATAGATAAAATGAAGCCTCCAAATCTGAATAGAGGGAACAAAACAGGAAAGTAGATATGGGTCCATGTTTTCATTGAATGCCAAAGCCAGTTGCAACTTGCAAGAATTATGGGCTAAAAATGATGATGCAAAGATTTACTTATCAAATAAAATAGCAACTTGGTATTTGGTCGGAAAATGAAATTTCGTCTGCTTTTTTCAAGACTTGGACACAAGATAAGCACTCCCGGTTTCCTTTGGCGAACTTCAGAAACCAGAAACATTAGCCTGAATCTATTATATCTCTTCCAGACTCCAAAAATGGGATTTCCTAGTTTGTTCGTTCTGCTGATACTTGCACCAACTGTGGCATGGTCTCAAGGATGGTCTCAGGGGATACCAAGATTAACCCGAGGAAACTCCCTGGCTGTTGAAAAAGCGAATGATTACCTGGTTTCACCAAACGGTACATTCTCTAGTGGATTTTACAAGGTTGGCACGAATGCATATTGTTACTCAATCTGGTTCACAAACTCCGTCAACAAAACTGTGGTTTGGATGGCCAACAGAGACCGCCCAGTTAATGGAAAGCGTTCCAAGTTAACCCTTCAAAGAAATGGAAACCTGGTCTTGACCGATAAAGATAGTTCTGTGGTTTGGTCAACCAACACATTCACAGATGAAGATGTCAAAGCTCAGCTTCTTGAAACGGGAAATTTAGTATTGGTCAATCAAGCCAATACAACCATCTGGAAGAGTTTTGATTCCCCTACAGATACACTGCTTCCATCTCAGCTGCTTACCAAGAATACAACCTTGGTCTCCATGAGAAGTCCAGGTACCTACTTATCAGGATTCTATAACTTGAAATTCGATGACAATAACATTTTGGATCTCATCTTTAATGGTCCTTTAATATCAAGTATCTACTGGCCAAACTCAGCTTTTACAGTATTTTTAAATGGAAGAACGCCTTACAATAGCTCCAGACGAGCATATGTAAATGCCAGTGGCCTATTTAGATCAAGTGATACGTTCAAATTCAATGCATCCGACTATGGAGTTGGTCCAAAAAGGAGATTAACATTAGATTATGATGGGATCCTCAGATTATATAGCTTAGATGAGTCAACCAGACTATGGAAAATCTCATGGTTGCCTGCTGGCTTAGATAATTGCACGGTTCATGGATTGTGCGGTCCAAATGGTATATGTGTTAACGGCCCGCGGCAAAAAACTTGCATTTGCCCTAATGGTTTCAGAAGAAATGATCCTTCAGATTGGATCAAGGGCTGCTCTCCTCTGTTTAATCTGTCTTGTGATCCAAATGAATTGGAGTTCATGGAACTTCGTAACACAGATTACTATGGATATGACTTGGTCACCTATGGCATTGGCATTTCCTTACAAGAATGCAGGAATCGATGTCTAAGTGATTGCAAATGCAAGGGATTTGGATATTCAACAGATGGACAAGGAGAATGTTTTCCTAAAGGCAATCTCCTGAATGGTCGTAATATGCCCGGTAAATCTGTCAGTATGCATATCAAGATTCCCAGAGGAAAAATCAACTCTTTCGCTGAACTCGCAGAGGGAAGGACAAATGATTTGAACTGCTCAGCAGCAGCAGTAGTTCTTGGAGGTGATAACCCTGATGAAGAAAAACCCAGTAAGAATCGGTACATGAAGTATTTAATTTCACTTGCGGGCTCGTTTGCAGTCATTGAAACGGTCGTCATTTCTTTAGGATGGTGGTTTGTTTTCAGAAGGCACGTTCATGAGGAATTGGCCAATCTGGGTTACATTGTACTTGCCTTGGGCTTCAAACGGTTCACTTACGCAGAGCTCAAAAGGGCCACAAGGAACTTCAAACAAGATGTTGGAAAGGGTGGTTTTGGGAGCGTTTTCAAAGGGATGCTTGATGACGAAAGAGTTGTTGCTGTGAAGAGACTAGAAGGCGTCTTGCAAGGAGATGCAGAATTTTGGGCAGAGGTTAGCATCATTGGGAGGATCAATCACAGGAATTTGGTCAAACTGTGGGGCTTTTGCGCTGAGAACGAACACAAGCTGTTAGTTTACGAGTATGTTGAGAATGGTTCATTGGATAAACTCTTGTTCAATGATTCATGCACAGCCAGCATATTACAATGGGATCAACGATACAACATTGCAGTGGGAACAGCAAAGGGCTTGTCCTATTTACATGAAGAATGTTTAGAGTGGGTTCTGCATTGTGATGTGAAGCCTCAAAACATACTACTGGATGATCATTTTGAACCAAAAGTGGCGGATTTTGGTCTATCAAAGCTATTCAAGGAAAGGCATGACACAAAGTTTTCGCGAGTGCGTGGAACGAGGGGATACTTGGCTCCTGAGTGGATGATGAACCTGAAGATTGATGCAAAAGCAGATGTTTACAGCTATGGGATTGTTCTGTTGGAGCTGCTGAGTGGAAAAAGCGCTTCTGACTATCTTTCAACTTCAGCTTCGGATGGTAGTTATTGCAACCATTTGGCGCAATGGGTGGCTAAGCAGATGGAACAAGAAGGATTACAGAAAATAATTGATCCAAGATTGAACAATGTGTGCGACATGGAGAAGCTTGACAGAATGGTGAAAGTTGCTCTCCTTTGTGTTGCAGAAAATCGTGATACAAGGCCTCCAATGAGCAAAGTGGTGAAGCTTCTGACAGCACATGATCATGAATCAAGCCAAGATGAGAGCATTAGTGATTGATGAGTAATTGGACTTCTGAACTTTTTACCCTCATTACACTTTACTGTACTGCTTGTTTATTGGTGTTGAGTTTTAGTAGCTGATTCAACAAGAAACTTAAGCAACTAATCGATTTAGATCGTCTTGGATCAATGAAACAGAGAAAGAAAGAACCAGAATCAAGAAAACAGAGCAAGCACCAAAACACACGCTATCAGATTGAAAGGAAAAAATGCAGATGCTTTTAGCATTCAAAACTGATTACACATAGATCAAATCAGTAGAATGCATGACAAAGAATCTCACAAAACAAGAATCACTTGATTCTGTTAAGAAATGAAAGAGAAACTTGTTACGCATCAGGTGCTGCAAGCCAGCCCTTTTTATTTTGGAAAGTTTCCAGAACCTGGTTAACAACCTTAACGAACTCCAGGCCACGTCATCACAAATTTGCAAAAAAGACCCCAAACTGAAGTCAATCTGCACATTGGCCCCTAATTGCATTCGATTCCACTTAGGTCTAGAAAGCAGAATTCATGCCTCCATACTTGTCCACCTTGCAAATCTGATTCAATTTGACTCTTAACCATAAAAGCTTCTACTAGAAAGCACATAGCTTATCAATTAAAGCCACTTCCAATGCCAATCAGGTTCACACAAAACTTGAATTTGGCTGTTGAGGTTACTTTTATCAGCATGTCGGCGGGATTGACATGTATAAAGTGCAACTTCAGGTGAATGTATTTGGTCCTCTCATGATAGACTTGATTTTTGATGAGCTGAATTGCACTTTGATCGTCAAAAAAGATCTAAATTGTCTTTTACTTCAACTAAAGTTCATTTAGCAATCCTCTCAGCCATATTGACTCTTTTACAGCTTTATTGCGGCAACAAATTCGGCCTTAATAGATGACTAGGCTACTATGTGTTGTAGAGTACTTTTCCAATTTACAAGGCAACCACTTAACATAAATAGATATCCTGAAATTGACTTTCTCCTATCCAAGTCCCTTTTAAATTCAAAGTCTACATAGCCCTTGACTTCGATGACTTCTTATTTGGATTTACCATACACCAAACCATGATTAGCATTACCTCTAAGATATCTCATGATCCACTTTATAACATCCCAATATGCCTTACTAGGATTGCTTATGAATCTACTAACTACACTTATTGCATATGTTATGTATGCTCTAGTGCACAGCATAACGTACATCAAGCTTCCAACAACTTGTGAATGTGGTATTTAAACCATGTGCAGCTTCTCAATTTCTAATTTTGGAGACATTTCATCATAAAGTTTGAATTGAGCTCCTAACGGTGTAAAAACAGGTTTTGAATTCAACATCTTAAGCTTATCTAACACTTTGTTGATATATCTTTATTGCCTTAGGAAGAAGGTTCTAGCAACCCTGTCTCTATATATATCCAATGCTAAGAATTTAACATTGTCAAGATCTTTCATTTCAAACTCCCTCTTAAGTAGGTTTTTAAGCCTTTCAATGACACCAAGACTTCTACCTGTAATGAGCATATCATCAACATACAGCAAAAAATACACTGCTCCACATGAGTTTATTCTTCCAAGATAAACATAATTATCATATTTGCTCTTATAATAGCCATTAAAGATCATAAACTGATCAAATCTCTTATACCATTATCTAGGAGATGGTTTCAAGCCACATAGAGACTTATATAGAAGACACACAGAATCCTCGTGCCCCTTCATTTCAAAACCTTCAAGTTGTGGCATTAGTTTTTTCTCTTCAAGATTGCCATGTAAGAAGGCAATCTTCATATCCATGTGTTCAAGCTCTAGGTCAAGTAAGGCTACTATAGCAAGCAAGGTTCTAATTAAATTGTGTTTGACAACAAGTGAGAAGACTTCATCGAAATCTACCCTTTTTTTTTTGTATAAAACCCTTTGCCACCAATCTTGCCTTATACCTTAAATCTTCAACATGTGGAATGCCTTCTTTGTTCCTGAATATCCACTTATAGCTGACAATTTTTCTATTCCTTGAATTAAGAACTAATGTCCAAGTCTAATTCCTTTCCAAAGAATTTATTTCTTCTCTCATTCCTTTAATCTAGTTACTATTTTTCTTACTACTTAATGCTACTATGTAGTTATTAGGTTCCTCAATTAAAACATTATCTGCACTCAACAATGCATATGCAACCATGTCTATATAAGCATACCTTGCTAGGGGTCTAATAAACCTTCTTTCTCTATCGTTGGGTAATTGATACTCTTGCAAGTTAGTAGCCTGTGATATTGCACCTTCTGTTACTTTTGTATCCTATTAAACACCTTCAGCAGCCTGTGAAACATCTTCAATAGCCCTAGTTGCACATCATCTTCATGAATACTAGATAGCTCCAACTCAATCTCGGTACTTTTATTACTGATTTTAATATTATTTATCTTATTTGTATTGATACCAGTCTTAGAAGTAGCCTGATCAGACTTATTGATCATTGCAACTTCAGTAAATTAAACATCTCTATTAATAAAACACCTATAAGCTTCACCATACTAAATTCTGTAACCTTTGATCCTATCTGGATAACCAACAAACACACCCTTTATAACTCTTACATTAATCTTCCCTTGTTTAATATGGATATACGCAAGACATCTAAATATCTTGAGATATTTATAACTTGTAGGCTTTCCCGACCAATGCTCCTTAGGGGTTTTGAAACCAATTACAGAAGATGAATTTCTGTTAACAAGATGACATGCTATAGAGACAGCCTTTGCCCAAAAGCTCATAGAAAGCTAGAGTTGATCAACAAACATCTTGTTTTATCAACAAGTGTTATATTTATCCTCTCAGCCAAACCATTCTGCTAATGGGTGAATCTCACTATTTTATGCCTCCTAATTCTTCATTTATGACAATATTCCTCAAATTCTTTGTTACAGAACACAAGTCCATTGTTTGTTCTTAAACATTTCATCCTGAAACCAGATTGAGTCTCCACTAAGGACTTCCAAATTTTGAACTTTTCTAAAGCTTGATCTTTGGTTTTTAATATGTAAATCCATATTTCCTATAGTAATCATCTACTACTGACATGAAGTATCTCTTCCAACTCAAAGAAGGCACTTGAGCAGACCCCCAAAGATCAACATGCACATAGTCTAAAGATTGTTTAGATACATGCATCCCCATTGTAAATTTGGACGCGTGTTCTTTACCAAAAATATAGTTCTCATAAAAGTCTAAGTTATTTATTTTGTCACCACATAGCAACCCTTGCTTACTCAACTTTTACATTCCTTTGACATTCATATGGCCAAGTCTAAGATGCCATAACATGGTTTTATCAACCTCAAAAATAGCAAACATTACAGCTGACATAGGTGCTGATGATCCTTCTAACACGTAAAGACCGCTCTTTTTAACTCCTTTCATTACCATCTTAGTCCTCTTCATAATTCAAACCACCATTTTAGATTTAAAGAAGTATTCTATACCATCCAGCATACCTGTTGATTGAGTTCTTAACATATGAGTGTCAGTGTGTAAGTCTACACAACAAGTAATAAAGTGATGAGTATTGAGTATTGAGTATCGTCTCCACAGGGACTGATGTTATAAGAGTTTCTATAATAATTAATTGTAATGCAAATTCAATTCAATCGAATTGAGTTGTTTTATCAGCTAAATTAAATTAAGTAATCTAAATAGCAATAAACTGAATTAACATGTTTTACACAAGAAATGTAATTGATGAGAATGATGTAGTTGAGTGACTTAACTTACTAAATGGTATTGATTGTTTTTCTGTTACAGTACTGTTGCTACAACACTTACTAAAGCACTGGGCAGAACTCTAATATATCCTCAACTGTCGCATGTTGGACATCTTATACTATATGCAACCTAACAATGACCAGTTGTTGTGCCATACAAGATATAACATTAAAAGATCTAGGTTCCTAAATACCCTATAAGGTGATTCCCTATGTCTAGTTCATCACTAGTTTTAAATTAAGGATAACCCTATTCAAATTGAGTTAACCCAACTTGGGAAACTTAATTTAAAACCAAGTATTATTATGATATAATCCACTAAAACAAACTTTTTTTGTGGCTCTAGCTAACCTTTTTTGTGGCTCTCTCTTAGCTAGTATCACTAAATGGGTGATCAGCCAAAATAATGAATTAAATTAAACAATATCAAAATAAAATGCTATAGCAATTCTGCAGCAACGCAATATTTTTAGTCATTAAACCATCAAGCTTGTTTATTACTCAACCACAAATAGATTTAGTTCATGATTTGTATTGAAACAAATACAAAAACTGATTCAACCATCATATACATTATCACAAATTAAAGAAAACGAAGAGAATAGAGATAAAGGCAAGTGATCCGTGTAGATTTATTGATTTCTTCTTCTTCACGCCTTTAATCTTCTTGTTTAGCCAGGAACTTATTCCCTTTTTTGTTGTTTTCTTTTACTTTTCTTATTATTGCTTGTGGTTAACAGCGCCCCTCTTTTCCTTTGTGTGTACTTCCTTTTATAATTTAAAACTAGGGCAACTGGACATCTAGGACAAACATCTTCCATATTTAGAAACTGCAGATCGCAGATTTTTTTCGGAGATTCGCATGAATTTTTCTCCTCTGTTGCTCCAGGATTGCTACAGCAATGGTTGCTACAGCATTGGCTATAACATTACATTGTTTCAGACTAATTTCCACTTTTCTGCAACCAATTTCTTTCCTCAATTTTCTAAGCCCATTGCACGACATTCACTTCCAATTGCCTATAATTAAACACATGATCTAAGCACACAATTTATTCCAAAATAATATAATTTATTAAAAATAAACTAAAAATAGATAAGTATGCAAAATTAAGCTAGAATGCTACTAAAACGCATCAATTACTCTCTAAGTAATCTTGATTTGAGTTCAAAAGTGCTATAAATAACTCTCATTTCATAGAGTTAACAATACCTAAAGAGATCAAGTTTCTCTTTATACTAGGTGCATGTCTTACATCTTATAGAGTTCTTATAGTCTCACCAAACATCTTAATTTTGACTAACCCTATACCAATAATCTTACAGATATTATTGTTTCTATTAATACTCTACCATCATCCACAGATTCATACTTATGAAAAAGACTTATATCAGGACAAAAATGAAAGGAATAGCGTGAATCAAGGACCCACTAACCACTAATGTTGTATTTAAAGCCACTAACAAGTCAGCATTGTGATATCCTTCATCAGATTAATCATCCGAGGCCATTGTTACATCCCTTGTTCTTTCTTTATCATCTTTCTTTTTCTCAACATAATCTCTGATGTAATGGCCTTGTTTCTTGTAATTTTCTTGTAATAAAAATACTTCCTTTTCTTCATCTTTTCTTTTGTAGATACATCATCCTTTTTTGCTTGATTCTTGTTTTTCTTCTACCTTTTCTTCTCTGTTTTTGCCATTAAACCCTCACCATTATTGATTTCATGCCCATTATTCTTCTAAATCTCCTTAGAACTCAAGGAAGCTTTGACATCTTCCAAGGTTAAAGTAGTTCTCTACCATATAATATGGTATCCACAAAACTTTCGTATAACTTTGGCAGCAATAAACTCAATAAGAAGAATGCTTTATCCTCATCACTTATCTTCACATTTTCAACTCCTTCAAGATCAAGAATAATCTTATTGAAGCTGTCAATATGTTCTTAAATGGATATTCCCTCCTTTGTTGAAAAGGTATATAACCTTTTCTTCAAGCATAGCATGTGTGCTAAAGATTTCTTTATATACAAGGCCTTCACTTTATTCCAGATACCAATGGTTGTTTTCTCCTCAAAGATCTCTTTTAGGATTGAATGACTAAGACTTAAAATTAAGGTGTTGTGTGCCCTATTTTGTATCTGTCTTTTCTTCTCATCAAGGACTGAACTGGATGTTCCCCTAGCTTCAAATAAAAATAACTTAATATTATTTTATTCAAATAAATATTTTTTTCAAAGAAAAAGTAAATGGTAATTAAAGTATTTCTCTCTCCTTCTCCAATAAAAAATAATAAAATATAAATTAAAGAGAGAGAAAGTAACTCTATAAATTTGAAAAGAGTATATAATTTCTTATTTGAAAAATGTTAATTAAAATATCTTTAGAATCTTAAATACTGATGTGACTCTTCAAGAAATGAATAAAATTTTATTTGAAAATTCTTTTAAAACTTTAAATACTAAGGTGGCTTTTCAAAAAATAAATAAAATCTTATTTAAAAATTGTTTTAGGTATGCTCTTAACTCAACATGTTGACAGAAGCTTTAAACCCAAAAAAAAAATAATAATATTAATAAATAATTCGACCACGACAACTATGAAAAAGAATTAACAAAAAAAATCAATTCGAGGACCATGGCTGCGGACCTTTTGTGGTCTTGACTGTCGGGTTGGGCTGACATTTTTCACTCAATGGAAGTCCACTGTAACAAATGTTCGGTGCTAAAATAAGCACCGTGCGCAGAATTCTCACTTGCCCTTCCGAAGAATTAGGAATCGATTCGCTTCGCGCACAGGGTGCCCAATTTAGCAGAGCCCTACATATGTCCACATGCGCGAGAAATATCTAGCGCACGTGCGACGTCAAGACGACAGTGTCAAGTGAAACGAAACGCAAAAACAACAAAACATGGTAGTACCGCCACAACAGGACACAACACTTGATACTTCGTAGCAAGTTAGCAACTCCTCTCACTCTCACTCTCACTGTCACAGAACCTCGAAAGGCAGAGAAACCCAAACGCTAACTTCTGTCTCTTTATTTAGGGCGAATCACTTGCGCTCTGAGTCGCTGCGCCGCCTCCATTTTAAACCCTAAAATTTTAAAAAAAATCATTTCCAGAAATCAAACACCAAACAGCTTCACTTCACTCAAAGTCCACTTTAAAAAAGAAAAAAAAAGTTGATTTTTCTTTTTTTCATTAGATTTCTGTTTATTGTGTCGTAGGCAAAAATTGAATCTTCATTCGTCGACTTGCCTTTTTCTCTGAGTTCAAATATTGGAGAAGCAAGCATGGCTGGTTGTGTATCGGGTTTTCGATTATTTCACGTTGTGAATGTGCGAAACGAGGTCGCTTTGGGGAAGATATGGAGTCAGAATTCGGTTTTTTGTAAGGTTAGATTCAAAAAGTTTGTAAAAGAGTTGCATATGCGACATGTCTCTGTGAAAGGAAAAGAGAGGCGGCTTGTTGCGATGAGTAGTAATATGTCAGAGCCATCAGCTGAGCCGCAATCTGGTGTGGCTGCAAGTCTAGAAACAAAAGAAGGAAATGGTGGTAGTGTAGGGAAGGATGTTGAAGTTTTGGAGAATCATTATGAGATAAAAACTGGTAGTGATGGTATTGGTGGAAACGGGGGATTTAACAATGGTGGAGTCGGAGGAGGAGGAGGAGGAGGCAGTGGGGGTGGAAATGGGGATGACAGCGAACAAAATGATTACGAAGAGAGGGAATTCGGGCCCCTTATGAGTTTTGTGGAGGTTATGAAAGAGGTGGAAGCTCGAGGGGCTAGTCTTCCTTCAGATATGCTTGAGGCTGCTAAGAGTGTGGGGATTCGCAGGTTGCTTCTACTTAGATATTTTGACCTGCAGGTACTGTTAGTTAAATTTCAAGAGTTTGAATTGTTTGCGCATTTTGTGATTGCTTTGATTTAATGTTTCGGCTTTAGGGGTCGAGCTGGCCTTTGGGATTTTTGATGAGGTCATGGGCTATGCTGCGAAACAGAATGTTGGCTGATCCATCTTTCCTTTTCAAGATTGGAACTGAGGTTTGTTGACCTTGTCTTGATATATTCTTCATGCAAACTGTGTTTGTAACCAGGTGGTAGAACAATTTTTTTGGTATATTTTTGAAATTATTTTATGTTTCCACCCACCCTTGCATTAATATGATTACTTGAGTATTAATTGTTTGGGGAATAGGATCTGCTAAGAACAAATATAAGAAAGAAAGAGAGAAATTACTCATCCTGTTGAAGCTGTGACCACTATGCGAGTCCCATGCCATGTAATGTAGTGTCGAAGAGCACTTATATTGCAGATTTTATTGCCAGTATTTGTCTAGATACTTACTGGTATTTACTTGATGCAGATTGTCATTGATTCTTGTTGTGCTACACTTGCGGAAGTGCAAAAGAGGGGCAAAGATTTCTGGGCAGAATTTGAGTTGTATGTTGCAGATCTTTTGGTTGGTGTGGTGGTTAACATTGCTTTGGTTGGTCTGTTGGCACCTTATGTGCGCATTGGGCAACCATCTGTTTCTAAAGGATTCCTTGGATGCATCCAACATGCTTATGGAGCTCTTCCCAGCAGGTTAATAGTTCATGCTTATAACAATTAGTTTATCTTCAATCCCCTTGTGTGTCCTGACATGGTTAGGTTGCCTAGTAATATGTTTTCAATACTAGTTCAGTTTCAGAAGTGATCATTTTTTTGCAGCGTATTTGAAGCTGAAAGGCCAGGATGTAGATTTTCTGTGAACCAGAGAATTGCAACATATTTTTTTAAGGTCAGATTGGCTTGTATGTCAACTGAACAATAGTGGACATACTGGTGGAGTATCATTATTAATTTACATATTATGTTTTCAGGGTATTTTGTACGGATCAGTTGGATTTGCATGTGGTATTATAGGCCAAGGCATTGCAAATGTAATTATGACTGCCAAGAGGTTTGCTTCTACAATCATTTTAGATGTGTCCTGTATCACCTTATTCTTGCTCTGATATTTAACAAGTCATTTGAATGGATATTCCCTTTCACTATTCAAAAATCTTTTTGTTGCCCTGTGAGCTATAGCCTGATATTTGCCTCTTAAGAGGCTCTTCTGGTTGCCTTTTCATTTTATTCACAAAACTTTGTCTGATAAGAGAACCATTGAAATTCTTGCTAATAACTGCTGAAGTAATTACAAGGAAACCATCAATAAAAACAAATTGACATTCTTGTTCTATTGATACATGACAAGTTCTTTCGAAAACAAGGAAACCATCAATAAAAACAAATATTATTCAGCAAATCGATAAAGGATATGCTTGCTATCGCCAGTGTAAAATTATGCTAAACTGTACCACTATATTATTTCTATGACCCATTTTAGAAAGTAGAAGAACTGTCATGTTATTGCTACAATTATTTATCTCATTGTAGTTCAGTGATTTTAAGACGTTTTCATCTAGATGCAGAGACGATATAGCTCTAAATTACAATGCATGATAGTTTGGAACTTCACATGTCATGCCTTCTGATTATATTTGTATATTTTACAGAAACTGAGCTGCTGTGGTATTTTTCCATAATGAAGTGACAGCTTATTGTTAACTTTACTTCTTTCTGTTTTCTTGAATTGAGTGGCTCATTGTATCTTTCTATCTCAGGAGCATAAATAAATCGGAAGAGGACGTACCCGTGCCACCTCTTCTGAAAAGTGCAGCCCTTTGGGGTATGCTTGCTTATTTATTCATGCTGTCACCCCATTTGGAGTCAAGTTTCTTCAAAAACTGAATTTCCTTCCTATCCAAACTTGCAGGTGTTTTTCTTGCAGTTTCTTCCAATACCCGCTATCAAGTCATCAATGGACTGGAACGTTTGGTAGAAGCATCACCCTTGGCGAAGCAGGTTCCACCCGTTGCAATGGCTTTCACAGTCGGAGTGCGATTTGCCAACAACATTTACGGCGGAATGCAGTTCGTGGATTGGGCCAGATGGAGTGGGGTTCAATAACTGACTGCTTAAATTGAATTGAGGTAGACTCATTAGTTTTATCTAAAAGTCAATTGGACGTTTCAAAATCCTTTAATTGAACTGTTGCTTGTGTAAATTTGCAAGCACTGGCAGAGGGAGAAGCTACCGCCATTGTAAGTTTTTTACCCCGGCTTGTTCTGCTGGAGAAATTTTATATTTGTTTCTGCTACTAGAGCACCAGTGAGGAAGTTCACCTTCTCAATTATATGGAACGAATTGAATTCTTGATTTTTGTTTGTGGCATTCACGAATGAAAATAAGAAATAATAAAAATAAATCGTGTGAGGTGAAGAGGTATTTATTTCAATCAATTGAATCATGTTATATCACTTTATATAAAAAAAAAGTTTGAGCAACTCTATCATTACTAATATGAGAATGACTCTTTAAGATTTATTTTCCATCTGCAGAATGATAACTACCTTCTATTTATTCTTTCCTGCATGGTTTAATTGGTTTGATGAAATGCCTAACACAAAGAATTTTTTTATTATAAATTTTTTGGAGAAGTTGATTTTATTATCGTGCTAATGTAATTAATATGAGGAGTAAACTAAACCGTCCGGTAAATCATGAAAAAAATTGGGAGATTAAAGGCATCAGTTATGACGGTTAGTTTAACTCGAGGGCCGAGGCACATTACTACTGAAAACAATTGACGGGCTATTATAGTAATATTTACTGACTTATTAGGTTAATATGCATTTCTCGCATTACGTTATGTTAGGTGTATTCTAACATGGTGTATTTTATTAAGTTATAATATAATATAATATTTTGGTGTATTGTGTACTGTATTATATATAATACTATTTTGTGATATTATTTATAATAATATTAATATTAAATTAAATTAGCATTATTCAAATTTATTAATATTTTGGTGTTATACTATTAATTTTTCAAATTAATTATTAAATAATTATTTTTATTTATTAATTTTATAATAAAAATAATTTAATATTATGCTGTTATCAAATAATATAATATTATAATACTACAAATACAAATAAAATAAAATATATAATATTATATAATACAATATAATATTAAATTCTCAATTTAATAATAAATTATTCTTTATGTATTAATATCGAATATAATTATTTAAGTTAAATTTATTTTTAAATTTAGTACTTTAGTAGATAATAAATGATTAAATAATTAAAATACTTTTTACATATTTAAAGTAACATAAGTAAGATGATTTTATGTAATAAAAGTATGATAATTTATTATCATTTATTTATTAAGATTTTAGGTTTATTGATATTTTATATTATTATTTAAATTAAGTTTTATTTCATATAAACATAAATTAATATTTAATAAATTTAAGTTTATTATAAATTATTGAATCATAAAAGTAAAATGATTAAATTTATAGCATCAACAATGTTTTAATGTAATGTAGCCTAAGCCTTACTCTCCATGAGAGTATTTTATGCTCTTTTTATTGTATTAAGTATTAACCATCTTTTTAATACAGTTTAATGTAACTGTGCAACTAAAAATAGGTTTATATAATAACAATCTATTAACGCAATATAATATAATATAAATACGACCTGCCAAAGGTACTCTTTTGCACATGATAACTGATCAATCGATTATGATAATTTGTTACTTTTAATGTAACAACAAGAGAACGTACTGCATGTAAACTTTTATAAATATAGAAGAATATGTTATATTCAATCCAAGAATTAAATGACGTTATGACATATAACATGTAATTACACAGCAGTTATAATGAACCACCGAAATATTACGCCTCAAGTCCTGAAAAAAGAGAGGTTGCGGGTTTCACAAAACCATAGCTGTTACAAACGGAAATGTCACCTTAAAATTCATATAAAAGCTTTTTGTAACGCCATTTGACATTTGGAAGCAATAGGGAAGGAGGAGGAGAGAGATGGAGAATGAGATTCATTCAACATTAGTAGATCAAAACTCTCGCTCCCCTCCTCCTGATTCTCAACGACCTAAAGGAGGATGGAGGTCCATCAAATATATTCTTGGTAAATTCCTCGATTCATTCTGCAATTAACATTTAATTCATGGTCTTCACATTGGTTTTGAGCATAAATCTTCACTGGAGTTTATATCGAATGATTTTAATGGGTTGTTTTGTTAGGGAACGAAACCTTCGAAAAGTTGGCTTCCATGAGCTTGATTGCAAATATGACGGTGTATTTACGTACAAAATACAACATGGATGGTATACTCTTGGTTAACGTGGTCAGTATTTGGGGTGGTTCCTCAAACCTTACGGCAATTCCTGGGGCTTTGCTTTCTGATACATACCTGGGCAGGTTCCGGACTCTTCTTTATGGCTCCATTGCCTCATTTCTGGTAAACATGTATACTCTTTTCTAGAGCCTTAATTATTTTAAGATTTTTATTTTTATTTTTATTTTTTTGACGCAAATATATTACAATCTGGAACGGGACAAGTTTTCATATTGAATGAAATTTATTATTATCACTGGTAACCTTTATCACATGATTGTGGATGAATTTCTGAATTCTGTGCATTTCAATCAACAGGGAATGGGAATCTTGACTTTGACAGCAAGTGTACCGGAACTAAGGCCGCCGGACTGCACAGGACCTCAATGCCCCCAGCCTGAAGGTTGGCAGCTGAGCATTCTCTATGCGGGCCTTGCATTGTTAGCCATTGGATCAGGAGGAATTAGACCCTGCAACATTGCCTTTGGGGCTGACCAATTCGATACCAGTACGCCAAAGGGGAAATCACAACTTGAGAGCTTCTTCAATTGGTGGTACTTCTCGTTTACTGTGGCTCTTGTTGTAGCCCTCACCGCTGTTGTCTACATTCAGACTAATGTCAGCTGGATTCTCGGCTTTGCCATTCCGACTGGCTGCTTTTTCCTCTCTATAGTCGTTTTCTTGATCGGTTATCACACTTATATAATCAAGAATCCACAAGGAAGTGTTTTTGTTGACATGGCCAAAGTGTTGACAGCTTCTTGTAGAAAGCGAAAAGTTACTCTTGGACAAGCCTACGGGAACTCATTATATGATCCTCCTTTGACACAATCAGAAACGGAATCAGAAATAACAAAGCTCCCTCACACAAATCGATTCAGATGCCTTGATAAGGCAGCTGTGATAGTTGAATCAAGTGAATTAGACGACTACGGAAAGGCCAAGAATGGCTGGAGACTCTGCAGTTTGCTACAAGTGGAACAACTAAAACTGCTAGTCGCAATGTTCCCGGTTTGGATAACAGGAATATTTTGTTTCATAGCAATGGACCAGCAGAATACAATTGGGATCCTTCAAGCAATTCAGACTAATAAAAAAATCGGAAGCTTCAATGTTCCACCAGGCTGGATGGGACTAGTATCAATGCTTACACTTTCAACATGGATCTTCTTTTACGAGCGTGTTTTTGTACCTCTATCACAGAAAATGACAGGAAAAAAGATAAGATTGACAATGAGACAGAGGATTACTATCGGCATTCTAACGGCAATTCTCAGCTTATTGGTAGCTGGCTTTGTTGAGAGAGAGCGCAGGCTATCAGCATTGCAACATGGTTCATTTGAATCACCTATAAGTATTTTTGTACTTGTGCCACAGTTTTCTTTCTCGGGTTTGACAGAAGGATTTGCCGCAGTTGCCGTGATGGAATTCTTAACTACACAGCTGCCTGAATCAATGAGGACTGTTTCTGGGGCAGTCTTTTTTCTCAGTTTATCAATTTCAAGCTACATAAACTCAGCTCTTGTTAATATTATTCATGGCTTAACAAAAAAGTATGCCAAAGCGCCATGGCTTGGTGGCACTGACCTTAACAACGATACCCTTGACTACTTCTATTTCACCATTGCTGCACTTGAAGTTGTTAATCTATTGTATTTTAATTTCTTTGCATGCCGTTTTGTATCAAATAATGTCATTGGGAACAAAGAATCTAAAAATGAAGAGAAAAGTCAGAACAAAGAATCTGCTTAGCAGCATGTATAATCCTATGCCTTCCGTTGGCCATTTGTAAGCTCAATCCCCTTTTTCTTTTGTATTTTAAGTTCCTTTTTTGATATCTCTGATTTTTTGTCCGTGTTTTTAACACTTTAATCCCTAGCATTATTCTTTATTGTACTTTGTTCATAATATATTAGGGAGAAAGCACTAAGAATCACAAAATTTGTTTTAATGTACAAATAAATTCATGATTTCACAAATGGTCATGTAGACTTCTCTCAGTCAATTGAATCAAAAGTATTTTTTTAAACAATTATACCCTTTAACAATAGAGAACCAATTATATATATATATATATATATATATATATATTATAGTAGTTTTCTACTCTAAAATTTTAAAGTGTAGGAAAAATTCGAGAAAACTTTAAAACTGTGGGCTTTTAAAAGTTTAAAACTTAAAATGCATAAACTATGTAGTTTATGCATTTTCCCACAATCCCACATTTTAAAATTTTGGATTTGAATATATATATATGTGTGTGTGTGTGTGAATATAATTGTCCTACATATGGTATCTATGATTATTTCATAAACTAAAGGAGTTTATGTGCATTTAAACAATTTTGAGAGTCTTCAACAATTCATGTGAAAATAAAAATCAGTTAATTCTCATATTCTTCCTTAAGGAATAAAGAACCATCAGATATCAATGAAAAAATAAATTGAATTTTGTTTTCTGCAAGTAAATGTTTTTAATATTTTGTACGAATAAAATATTTTTCAAAATATTTTCAATAACATATCAAACAGCATTAAATAGAAAAAAAAAAGTCATATATCAAAATAAAAGAAAAAAATAAGGCAATTCCTTGGTTAACAGCGCACGACGCCACAAGAGGGAATGCAACTGGACCGAGCCCTCTTAGGCCCAACCTCTGTAATTGCCACGCCATCCAAACCTTTTTATACACGTGTCACCATTTTTAACAAACCCCAACCTGCCAAACCAACACAGAGTAAAATTCCAACGGCTATATTCACTTCCCGCCCTTATAGATATTTCTTTATTTATAAATAAACCCCAGAAAACAGAAAAAACAGCACAATAGCCCTCAGCCTCGCCATCATCACACCAGTCACACCAATATTGAGACTCTAACAATGCCCAAGATCGACTCTCTCCGTCGATTCTTCCTCCCTTGCATCTCGCCAACCGCCCCAGACGCCCAAACAACCTCCGCACCCAAGAAACGCCTCAGCACCTCTTTAAGAGACGACATCGACGAACCCACCAACACCACATCAGCAGCCGCTAATCAAGAGACCCAAAACCCAGATCAAGAACCAACATCTCCTGAAGATAACAGCACGAGCCTCTTGATTGTTCCGTCTCGTCCGTCGAAATCAATGGTCATCGGCACAATCTTCGGCCAGCGCCGCGGCCACGTCTGGTTCTGCGTCCAACAAGACCGTGTCTCAATGAAACCGACTCTGCTTCTCGAATTATCGATGCCCACTAATCAACTCGTAAAAGAAATGCGCTGCGGACTCGTTCGGATAGCCCTTGAATGCGCCCGACCAGAAAGCCCAGAGAGAATTGAAGTCACTTCTTGCCCGCTCCGTTTGGTGCCTTTTTGGATAATGTATTGTAACGGGCGCAAGGTGGGGTTCGCGGTTCGGAGAAAAGCGAGCGGCCAGAACCGTCTGATGTTGAAGACGATGCAATCAATTACCATTGGCGCGGGTGTAATTCCTGCCGGGTTAGGGTCGTCAGGTCCGGATTCGGGTGAGCAGATTATGTACATGAGGGCAAATTACGAGCACGTGATTGGTAGCGCTGATTCGGAGTCTTTTCATTTGATTAATCCAGACGAGTGCCCAGGTCAAGAATTCAGCGTGTTCTTGCTTAGATCAAGGTGATTAATTGAAGGTTTCTTGGTAAATAAAACGGTTTATTTATGGGTTTTAGGAGCCGATTTTGGGTAAATGAAAATTAGGGTCTTGCTGGGGATTGAAAACGGTGCGTTTTCTTGAATTTGGGAAATCAGGGTTTCTTGAACTTGATTGATGAATTCTTTATCAGGTTTTGTGGGATTATTAGGGACTTCTAGAGTTGGGTAACTTTGTTCAGATGAGAATTTTAGTTGAATGTATTGATGATTTCTCTTAAGGGTTTAGCTCAACATATGTGACTTCAAGACTGGGAAGTTCCTTTTGAGTATTATAATCACTGCTCAATGGAGAAATGGACTACTTGAAATTTCATTCATTTTTCCCTTGTATGGCTTTTGATAAATTTTGATGATCATATTTCGAACTAGAGAAATTTTAACTGCCTGATGAGTTTGATTTGAAATTGGATCTCCAGGTTTGTTATCAGCAGTGGTGTGCTTGATGTCAGTTGTGCTAAATCTTTTATAATTTACATATGGCAGTATATATAGCCTGACAATTAAGCCACCAAAGAAGAATGCTGACACTTTATTGCTCCACAATGGTGTCTTTGGACATGACAGTTAGCAGGCACAAAATATTGGATTTAACTATTTTGGTCATTTCAATGTAAATATGGACCACTTTAGAATAACTAACTGGGAATCCCAAAAGTAGAAGGCATCAATCTCGTGGTTGTAGCTGTAGTGCAACTTTCTGACTGACTTGGCTAAATTTGTTTGAGTCAAGCAGGGTCCGGAACAACAAATCATGTCTGTTATTAGAACATGATGAAAAATAGAATCGCAAGATGTCCAAAAACCACCTCGTGCTCTGTTGAAATCCCAGATTTCATTAACTTGCTTGTTGGAGATTTGTTGCAACTAGAAAGTGGCAATACTATGCATTCAATGACTAGGAAAGATATTTTTATTACAACTGTTTTGATTTGACAGTTCCTAGTGCTTACAAATTTGAATTTTTATAGGCCAAAATGTGAAATTGACAGAGAAAATATCATCACTTTGGTTTTAACCGCCACTACCAGCTTCTTCTTATCTTTCTTGAACTTGTGCTAAATATACAAAAGGCAATTAGAGGCCTTCATGAGCATTCACTTGTCCTTTTTTTTTTGTCATTTTTTTTTCTCATTGAGATGCTAGAAGGAAAAGCTGTGGTATGAGAAACTGACATGCCAGATGAGCTGCAAAGCCATGTCATGGAGTTAGCTTACCAGGCTCTCGATCTCCACGAGGTATCTGATTGTCAATCCATAGCTCATTACATCAAACAGGTATTATATTAACCTTTAGAAACCTTGTCAGTACATGAGTGAATGATGATATATGTTTGTTAAAGAACGTGATAAAATAGGGTGCATGTCTATAGTAAGGCAATTTAGAACGATGATTTTCTTAAAATAACAACACACTAAAAGATTCAAAGTATCACTTTACCGTGCAATCTCAAATCTTTACCTTATTATGTAGTCTATAACAAACTATGTCACATACTCATGTCATCTACTTTCCATCATACAATCCAATCAATTTGGATGTTAAAATTGGAAAAATAAACAGGTTATATATGCTTCTTTACCTTGATAATGAATAATATATGAGCAAGCAGTCATGACCATAGCAAGCCCCCTAAAAACTCTGTTTCTGAGTGCAAAACGTTCTCTAATTCATGTATATATGGAAGATTTTAATGGATACCTTTAGATTTCTGGCACAGTGTTATGGACTCAAGAACTTTGGAGTCCTGGAGTTTTTGAAGCTTTTACTCTAATTTACAGTCTAAGTTATATTAATCTGACTGGACAGAAATTCAACGGAGCATACAGGCCAGCATGGCATTGTGTGGTAGGCAAAGATTTTGGATCCTGCATTACACATTTATGCAGAAGTTTCATTTTCTTCCACGTGGAGATGATGGAGTTTCTTGTTTTCAAGGATGGCAAGGACCTCACTGAAAGCAAGGAAGAGGCTGTTGGAGTGCTTCAAAAATCCCAAAAAGGTGATCCATAGTCCTTAGGATTTGAGCATGCATGAAATGTATATTGGAACAGTAATCTTTACCAATGTTATGTTCCATTATGTTCATAAATTGAAATTATATATAAAAGCGGCATCCTAGTGCTGGTCTTTGAGCAGTAGAGCTAAGAATATTTCATTAAAAAATTTTGCAGCCTCCATAATAGATTGCTAGGCCAATATTTAGGCATGGCTGGATGTTATAACCAACCAACATGTGAACTCTGATAGAAGAAGATAAACGACATGCAAGTGCAATGATAAAATATTACCTGACAAAGAGGAGCAACCGTCAAGTGCTGCTTTGCTGTGTAGCCACCATAAGTAGCATATATTAGCTAATAGCTTCAGCAATAAAAAGTTATTATATTGTCAGTAAGGACAAGATAATCTGCATCCTGAGGACTAGATACAACAAACGTACATGCTGATCCAAACCTCAGGATGCAGATTACCTGATCCTCACCAATATCGACACAACAAAGATGAAATATACCTCAGAGAGAGTAATGAACAGACAGTAGAGGAAAGAGAAAATGTAACAATCGATAGGTATTAAGAAGTTTTGTAGCAAGGGGAGGCTGAGGTTCATTTGCATGATGAGAGGAATTTATAATTGCACAAAAAGCAAACATGATTTATTCCCTAAGCAGGGGCTGATTTGGTGTAAAGGGGTGCATATAGTATAAAGCGATGATAAGGTGCTCTGATTTGGAAGCATCGTCATTTGATTCTGTTCTTCAAAAACCAATAATCAATCAGTAGCTTGCTTTCTGTGGACAATGATGGATTGATCTTGACTGCTTTTTCATGGAAGACTGAGATCTCCACTTGCTAATTACATATTACATTCTCTGCAAATTATTATGGAACTATTGAAAATACTGAATAAAGAAAGCACATCAATAAGCTCTCGCCATGAAACAGAGCTGTTCAGTGAGCTTGAAGCTTAATTCTGTAAATGAAGAATCTATTAAAAGTTTTCTGAATGCTTCTGCTCAACAAAAATCTGTCAATCAAAGATACTGAACTGAAAAGAAAAGAAAATGCTTGCCACATGCCCAGATTTTATCTACTTGTTATATAGCTCGTTTGATGGTCACCATCGGCTTTAAATCAGTAGCATATTCTATTCCCTTGGCTATTAAATCACCTTCTCCCAGCAGCGAGCGGCTTCTTTAACTTATACTGCGCATGTATCAAATTCTGAACAAGTGGGTAATGTGATTAACGATATTTTTTCGTATCTTATATCATATTTCATTTGTTTATTTAATTATAATGATAGTTTGTTCGTCACAAGTCAGAACCTCGGTTAATTAGCTAATTATGGCAATCATTATAGAAATTAAGCAAATGAAATCCCATCTTGTTCTTTATGCATCCAAGTTAAAGCTAAGCGCTGTGAATTATTATGTTCTTTTTTGAAGTCTCATTCAAGTAATTGTAATCAATTAAAAATTTGCAAGAATCTAGTGGAAGGGTGTCCATACAAGTACCCCAAAGCTTTCTTTGCATTTATGCAATGCTAGGATTCAACTTCGACAATCCAACATGTCATTACATATCTTCCACAGTTATAATAATCAATTTAGCCCTCCAATATCAATTATAGTTTCTGTAACATCTGGTCTATTAATATAGCAATTTAATAGTTGATTCTATTGTTACTTTTGTTTAAGTTTTTGAAGTAACAGTTTCACTTACAAGCTTATGCAGAAATTTGCCCAAACTGCTTGCAAGCATACTTTACATTGAAGCTACGAAGTACTCAAAACCCCACATTGTGCTTTACAAGCACGATCTAAATATATTATATACTTTACCATCTGGCGATCGATATTTCATCTCTGGTATCTGATATTTCCCTTTAGGAGGTCTCGAAAATGTCCATCCACACCATGACAAGTGTTCCCGAACCAGCTTGCTATTTTTTATCCCTTTTATCTCACCCTTAATCCACTTCTTCATTGCATCAATGTTCTCCTTTGCAGGTACAATCACAGCATACGCACAATCCCGAGCTGCGCTTCCAGAAACATCATTACCTAGTTTACCAGTATAGCTTTTATAAATCTTATCATGACATTAATTTAAGTTATAAACTTTTACATGCACGCATACCTGTGACAACTTGTCTGGATTTCCAGTACCTCAAGCTGGCTTCTGAGAATTCTAACTGCTAATCATATTTTTCCATTGCTTACAAACCGTCTTAAGCAAAACAAGGTACCTTGGAGGGACTCTAATCAATGTGTAAAATGTGATCCCACTGGGAAGATAGGGCTTTAAGCTGTTGTCGCGGTTATCAATGCAATTTGCTCTGCGTTTATAGTTCCTCCTCATGCTTCCCTGTAATGTAATGTAAAGAAGCCAGTATCGTGTTTGGAGGCAAAGTATATATAATGCTTTCACTTTGTCTCTCTTAAGACTTTCAGAATGGCATAAGGAAACTTTTGCAAGGATTTCTAATTGAATTCTGTCCTCTTTTTCCTAAGGATTTCTAATTAATATTACACTTACAAAACTTGTGTCTCAAGTTTTTTGTTTTCAGACCGCTTTGCGGGATATATTAAAGTTTTAAAAATCACTATCATGTTTTATAATATTAAAAAAAAAAAAAAGGAATGTACCTGGCATTAACAAATATGAATTAAATCAACTACTTCACTGAATAGAGGGAAAAAATACAATTTGGCATCAAAGGAACTTAATCAATACCATCATCAGCTTTGGTGATACAATAGCATCAACAAAAGGAACAAATTTACAGAGTTTAAAAAAAAAAGGCCAAAACATCTGTATTCAATTCAGTTGATCAATCCCAACATATTAGGCTAGGAACATATGTGAATTTTGGTGAACCATCAGAATTTGCTTCCTGATGTTGACCCTTGAGACTGTATGAACCCAATTTGCCACTAATCCTAACAATGAACTTCACTTCTTCAGTCTCATCAGCATCCATCACGAACAAAATACTGAACCTTTTGCTGAAGTGAAATGGGCTGCCAAGCTTTTGACCACTACATATATTATATTTCTTAATCCAAGTATGCTCATCCCAATCTTTCAAGATCCAAATTCCAAGCTCATTCTGATCCTCAGGAATTGCAACACAAAGAGACGCTTCAAAATTTTCCATCTGAAACATTTTACAATTTGCTGCGTAACTATCCCTAGGTTGGCATGGCAACTTTAACTTTTCCTTAAACTTTTCCTCCACAATATCCAATGCTTGTACATAAACCAGTCTATCTTCAACACTCACAGTTATGTTGTGAGCTAACCAACACAACGACCCATTAACCAAAACTGTGTCAAACTCCCATTTCAAAAGGTGCTGAAACCGGGTTTCAACAATTCTCCAAACTGGGGACTGAGCCTCTTGATGATCATCACCATCCAATTCAATTACACAATACCTGAGAGCAAACTCAGGATTTTCATTTTGATAACAAAACCCTATGACCTTGTATTTCTGCAAGGCGGAGTCAAACACTAACTTATAAAACGCACGGAACGGTGCATAAAAAGGCGAAAAAGGCGTGACGCGCAATATCAGCTTAAGCTTTTGGGTCAAGGGGTTACAGACGTAAAGTTGGTTTTTGCTATAAGTAACACGGAAAAGAATCAACCCATCAAGAGAATCTAAAACAATGACATCGTCTTCGCGTACTAAATTTCTCAAAGACAGCTGATGAGTAGTCTTTGTTCTTATGTCCAATGCAACAAAGTCTTGATAAGGGAAAACTCCTTGCAAAAGAATGACATCAAACCTCGATTTCCAATACTTCAAGTGGGCCGTCGAGAATTCACGACCGGAAATGATATCTTTCCAGGACTTACATACCCTTTTAAAAGAAACAAGATCTCGTGCCGGGACCCTGATCAGTATGTCGTATATGATCTCATCAGGAATAAACGGCGCTGATTTGTTGTAATTTTTGCTTGGCTGACTCAGTTTCTGTCTCTTGTTTTTGGCCCCCATGCCCTGAAACAATTTTGAGGAAACCCAATTTGTGAAACCTGTACGCTCGAAAAGCTACTAATTTGAATTGAAAACTATAAATAAGAAACATAAATAAATCGGATTGAGAAAATTATTTAATATAAGACTCACTTGTTGTTAATCGGGTTCAGAAGTCCCAAGCCAAAAAGTAAACACGCCCCAGGTGTGTAAGGATTCTAACGTGTTTTGTTGTTTGGTCTGCGTCGTGATGGTCACGGATACGGGCTTTCGAGATGCGTCCGTTAAGGTATTAAGGCAATTTAACGCGTTTAAATCCGAAATCAACTGGGCTGATTTTGGTGTTTAACCTCTGCTATCGCCAAACTTTTATGCAACAAAGAAGTTCCCTGGCGGAGTCGGACTCTCTAATCCCGAGAGCACATGGATCACGTAGAATAACTTCTGTGGGCCCATCGTGGGTCCCACTTCGGACGGCTTGGTGGGTCCCACTTGTAAGACCACCGCTTTTAGATATTTGTTAAGTTGCATTTAAGGTAACTTACAATCAGTCGGATTAGCGCAAATATACTTGATATAATAGGACCGGCCCATCAAGTCAGTTAATAAGTCGATCGGGCTATAAGTTATGTAAATGTAATTTAGCATGATCCTCATTTAAATATTGTGAGATCTACTAAATTAATAATAATAATCAATATGCAAAGCAAATGATAAGTTTTTCATAGTCAGGTACACCATATCCGTAGCCCATATGATTTTTTCTTAAGATGAAATGAGTAGTAACATAACGTGTTCTTTTTTATTTTTTACGCAAATACTATTTTATTTTTCAATGTATAATATAAATAAAACATGATAAAATTTATTAAGTTGTTTTACGAATGATATTGCAGCTTACATTAAAAAGTATCTCCTTCTTCAGAGTTCAAATTCATCTAAAGATCGGATTAATAAAATCATAATAATAATAACAAGAGACCCTCAAAACTCTTAAGATTTACATCCTATAAATCTCTATTATTTCATAATTGGACATCATACTCCCTTTAGTTAGTGAATTCTGTCGATTAGCTCAAGATAAGGACATTAAGGTACACACAATTATTGGGGAATATTTGACAATTGAATAACGTTGACATATGGCACAATTTAGTGCGTTCAATTTTTCATTTTTTAAATTAATAAAACCAAATTACTTAGTTGCTGTAATTTGTAAATTAAGTCAAATTTATATAATAATTTTACTATTTTTATCAAAATTATTATTTAAAAATTATATTTTATCAAAAATTATAAACTTTTATTTTATAATTATTATTTTTTCACAATAATAATTATGACTTAAAAGATTATAACAGTTCAATACCAAATTAAGCCATAGTCCCCCAAGTATTTGTCCATGTTAAAGGCAAATGGCTTGCTTCAAGGGTGTACTCTCATTTAGATGAGACTACGCGCACGGGGCCATTCAGTATTTCTTCAGCCAAGATAAAAAAAGAATCAAATATAACTAATAAGCACTTTCACAATCAAACTTATATAAATGTCTTCTCGTAGTCTCAAAAATGAAGGGCCAGAATAATAGAACACATCTCATCTATGTACTCTATTTTGTTGCTGAAGAAATCAAGAGTTCAAAAGAAAGAAAACAATAGAAGCCGGAATTCATAGCCTATAAAAGCCGGTAATTCAAGATACAGATTACAAAATTGTTAGGATGACATGATCGTTAATGAATGCCAAAATCTACGATAGGTCAAGACTTGAATGAGTTGGAATGGATTACACTTGATATCACTCTTGCAGTTCTAACTACCTATACATTAACCAAAACGAAGAAAAATGGGAAAATCATGTATGGCGGCAACGACAAAATTTACCGCCATTGTTTCTCTCAGCAGATGCCAGACATTTGTTCTAGCTGCCTAGTATATCCAACTAACAGAATTTTCTTTCATGTCAAAGTGGGTTTAATAATTTATGAAACTCATGGACAAGTCATAGCATAACATATGTCGGCGATAAGTAACTAAAAATTGGTAGGAACACTTGATAGAAGCATCTTCAATGTTTCGTAAGTCATGAAAACAATGCCGACACCAGGAACCACCTTGTAGTATTCTGGTAAAATGCCTCTATATAAGCCCCGCAGACCTTCAGACTGAATTATGTACCGAAAAGTCCCTAACAACCCACTATTGTAGACACGAGCTCGACCACCGGCCCCTTCTAATTGCATTCTTCTCCTCACAAGATCAATAGGAAAAGTTGCTGCAAATTATCAAAAGGATAGAGTTAAGTCTTAGCAAGGAACAGGAAGTCTATCCAAATAATTTACAACATGATATCATTAGTATATCTGTACATGTATGTGACACAAACACAAAGGAAGACAACATCAGAGCCTAATGATCCCCATATATAAATATATATTTCTGAGAGCTATGTTGCCTGGTAAGTTTCAGTACAGGACTGATTGATCAGTCCTATAACTAAGGTTGCCAAGACTACAGGACATGGCAAACCATGTCATTGCAATCCAAAAATCACCCTAGGGCATCAACTATTCAACAAACATTTGTCATAATGCAACTTTAAATTTAGATAACAAATTAGTACTATCACAATGCTATGGTGTAAATAAGACACGTAAAATCAAGAAATACATCCAACTGAAAGTTTCGATTCAAACAAAGTGCAAAGTCTGCAGCTCAAATTTCCCGTCCATAATGAACATATCAATTAGAAACACAGAAGAGAAGTGAGCAAATAAGCCAATTATATATCTTTTAAAACTTAATCTCAACAAGTCAGTGGAAAGAAAACTGAAAGCAACCAGAAGTTTTCATAAAATAACTGACCTACAATCGGGAAAAAAAAAAGAGTGCAACCCAATATTCAAAATTATTAAAAGGCATCAGTTAGCAGAACAGGAATCCTAAGCAGTGATATTAAGGGTATTAATTCCAAAAATAATCTATTCAAAGAAAAATTAAATAAAATATCTGCTTCTCAAATTTTGATGATATTGGCATGAGATAGAAAGCATAATTGATAGAAGCATAATAAGAAAAATCAACAGCAACCACGAAATTTATGCTGCATAATCACAGTGGAAACTCTTAATAAAACATTTTCCCAGAGAACTAAGTAAATTCATAGCTCAAATGATGAAAGAAGGATTGACTTTGACTGTCGTTTAAAAATGACTGACCTGTTGATGAGGCAATGCCTGAAAGACTGCCACATGTAAGGCTGACCATGACAGTGGGATCATTGGGCCTGATATCAATTGAAAAAAAAGTTATAATAGGCTAGCGAATGGACAGACATTAGGCCAATGACAGCAGATAATAAGACTCCAGTTTAATGGCCCTCACCTGGAAGACTGCCAAAAAGATCTCAGAGACTCATAGACAGAAAAACTTATTGCTATACTAGGTCCAACACCCTGCAATACATTTAAGTAACAGAACAAAATTAAAGACAGTAACACAAAGCAGAAAAAAATTGAGGAAGAACAGTAAAACAAACCAATAATGTCGCTCCAAGTCCTTTATATAAGCCCAAAAATCCTTCTTCTCTGCAAATGGTTTGAAATGAATGGCAAATCCCTTTGTAGTAGATTGCTTGTCTCTGCAAAGTGCCAAAACAATTTGAGTTAAAGACAGAGTTCAAACTGGAAGCACAAATAACAAAACACACCAGATACTTTGATTTCATTAACCAATGAAAAAAGAGAGCGAGGGAGAAAAAGGTCAAACTCAGACTATGTAAAAATTTACCACCCAATTCTAACTAACCAAAAAGTACCTGTGCTGCAAGGCGTGTTCTCACAAGATCTAATGGATATGTAGCAGATGCAGCAGTCATTCCAGCTAACCCACCACCTACAAAGTGAACACCAAGATTGACACTTGCACTTTCCCGACGATTATCCAAGCCAAGAATGGATTGCAAAAACTGCAAAGGGACACATGAAAAAATAATGAGCAATTTGTAATGAAAATTTTATTATCCTACTTTAACAGAAAATATAAGTTATTCAACAAGCAGGTACACTGACATTCTTGTAGTGCTCATAACAATAAAAGTTGACTGAAGAATAAGGAAGACGGTGTGCAATGGTAACCATATTGCCTTTCCAAAATGCTCTAAACCCTTCTTCATTAGCTATACGAGATGCCTCACGCAATATACTAGGCTTGCTCAATGCAGCAAGATCCGAGTGCATACCTTGCACCTAATAAAACAAAGTAACACCCACAGTCAAGAAAACTACAATTTTAAAGAAAAATAAAATGCTCTGCAAATAATCCATAAAATTAAAACTAAGTAATAATCAGCACACGGACACTACATGATAAATATCTCATCCAGATTGTATTGCACAGGATTACAAATTAGTTCAGATTATGGAATGATAACTCTTCTGCTTGATGTAAAACATCTGCAACATTTTGACAGATTAAAAGTTTAAAACAAATTCGTCTTCAAAGAAAAGGGTAGTCATGACAAGATGGAAACATCCAATACAATCAAATACATTTCATCGCTGATGTAAATATATTTTTCACATTTTCTTCAAGTTCTAAAAAAAAAAATCAGAACGTGCAAATTTCTGACCTTCTATTCAATAAGTACTACTAACAAGAATTAAAAATTACAGAAATAAATCAAATTAAACTCCCCCCCCCCCAAATTAAAAAAAAAAAACTCTGAATTAATACACACATACATAAAAAAAAGTTAAAAACAAAAATAAAAGAAAAAGCAGCAAACCCAAAACCAAAAAATAAATTAAAACAAAAATAAAAATAAACCTGAAACAGAATAGTGAGTCGTGCGAGAGGCGCAGTACACGTCTTGCTGAAAGCACCAGCAATACCACCGGCAAGAAGCTGCTGGACGGTTCCAATCTGAGCTTGATGCGGATTTAACGACCGTTTTGGGACACTCAAATTACGCTGCGGATGTTGCGGTTGTTGCGGCTGTTGCAAGAATTTTCTAGCACTAGCGTCAACAACGCTGCTATGAGCTGTATTTAAAGCCCTTTGGCCTCCTTCAACAACCACCCCAACTCTCGCTTCCATGTTCATTGGCAATTAAAATAACAAAAAAGCTCCAAACTTTCTTAATCTAGAGAAGAGTTTGGGTTCAATCTCACATGGGTTATAACAATGAATTGAGAATTTTGTGATTTGCGTTTTAAACCCTTGAAGAAACCCTAGAGAGGAGAAAGGTTTGTCTGGGACTGTCCTATTCAATTTAGGGTTTTGTTTGTGGTTTTAAAAACCGGTTGCTTGTGTTGCGGTGAATCAAAGTGTAGATGCGTTTGGCATTTGGAATATTATTTTTATCTGCGTGCTTTGGACGAAAGTTGCAACTTTGTCATAAATTCTTTTCTGTTTGGATTCCAATCAGCCATTTAGCCCTCGGCCATTCTTTTTCCATATTGTGCTTAATATTTTTTTATTACATCTTTTGCTATAAGATTTTCAACACTCATTAAGTTGTTATTTTTGAGTATTTTTCTGATTTAATGAGAGTTGGATATTTAAAAAAGAAATTATGTATATTGTTTTATATATATATACACTCATTAAGTTGTTATTTTTGAGTATTTTTCTGATTTAATGAGAGTTAGATATTTAAAAAAGAAATTATGTATATTGTTTTATATTTATGTGTGTGTGTGTAAGTAAAAATAGATGAAGCGTGTTCTAACGATAGGCTAAGTTAAAGATACAAGTCTAAGTATTTGCAAATACTCAAAAATATATTTTCTCCCATAAAATAAGTAGGATTAAATGTTTCTTCTGCCTGAGTTGATCTCAATAAATTTATTATTTATTCGCTATTACATATCAAGGCAGGTCTCACCAATACTAAATTTATAATATTAAAAAATACTTTTCAAAATTAAATCCGATAATTTTTTCTATAATACTTGCATGTGTTAGTATATTTTTAAAATGACTAACGAATAAAATATTCAATTAAATATTCCCAACCCAATAACCCCAACGAAAGCTTTAAGTTACTTAACCTTGTTATTTGGTATTTTACAATTCTCAAAATCTTTAAGAGGATAGGTCATATCAATAGAAATGAAAACACTAGATTTAAGATTTGTATGCTCCTCCTCATACTAATTTTGGAAGAATTATTTAATTAACCTTAAGTAGAATAGAGTATGTAACGTAAGCATAAATTATATTTAGTCATTTCAATATGAATTAAAAAAAAAACTCATATAAATAGATAAAGAATATGATTTCAGAAATATAAAATGAAGATCTAGATGTTATTATCCTTTTGGGAATCGGACTAGATTATGCGACACACAGCAAACCCATGATTTGTCATTCATGACAACTCAATTATTTCACATACTGTAATTTTTTTATTTTGAACAATAACTCAAGAGCTGTTGTATGCAGTGGCAGCGCCACATTGGAATCTAGCAAGTGAAGCCCTAGCTTGACTTTTCAAAAGTTGTAAAATTCATTTTAATATTTATTCCATTTTTTATTTAATTTACCATAAAAGCTTTGTAAAAATATAAAATAACTAAAATATTAGATATTTGTTTTAACTTCTATAACCTACAAAGAAATATTATTATTTTGAAATCCGCCCTAAATCCCCTTGCACAAAAGGGCAAAACTACTCATCTTGCTAAGTTTTATCTAATTGATTTTTCTTTTTTCAATGAGTCTTAAAGCCTTGAAATTAAATTTAATGTTTATATTATGGATGTGGGTTCTAATAACAGATTTTCAAGTTTGAAAGGGATTAGAGAGCTAGTAAAAAATAATAGTTGATACTAAGAAGAATAAATTGTATTTATTACTTTATCTATTAGTGACATTAATATTGATTTTACCAATTACAACACTATAGTATAAATGACAATTTCAGTTATGAATTTTGTAATCGTCAATGAAATTGAATGAGAGAAATTAATTGTATACATAAAAAAAAGAGAGAGATATTGATGGGGTACGGCTATGATATCCCTATGATATCATACCCCTGCTTTTTGTCATTTTCTTATCAGCTATTATAAACCATAAGGCATAAGATTTAACATAAAATTAGTTTAGTGGTTTAGATAGATTTAATAAGTTATTAACTCTACAATCCCTATTGTTTGCTTGTACATTAAAAAATGATAAAGTTTCAATATTTTGACACATAACTCCAAATCGTTTTAAATTTTTATACTTAAGTCCATTAATTAGTTTGACTTTTTAATAACTTATTTTAAAATTTGCATTAACATATATTAATAATTTTATATATTAAATATTTATGTATTATTTAATAATTACTAATTAGCATTAGATAAATTTGATTGCACACTAAATAAATCAACATGTATTATTATGGTCTTAATTTTTTGAAATATGCTTAGTCCATTCTCATCTATTATATTTTTTATTTGTTTTAACCATTGACCACTTTATCATATCGAATTTAATTATACCAATTATTAAAATTAAGGTAGAAAAAGATTAATCACCATCATGGTTGGTTCTAAAAATGTATTTCTCATTTTGGTTCTAATCATTATAATTTTAAAAAAAAAAGAATGAATACAATCACCGCTAATTTTATTGTCACAATTACAAATAAATTACTCAAACTTTCCATTTCGACCACCGAACCTTTTAGCCACTTCTAGGCACAAAGAATTTTAAGCTATAATTTCTAGGTGCAATTGTATTTGCATATGCCATGAGACATTACTCGCTAACATTATTTTAATTTTTAATTGTTACTCTTTTCTTTTCTTTTCTTTTTTTTCTCTCTAATCTCTCTCACCCCTCCCCACTTTCCTTCATTTTCTCTATTCTCAAACACCCACTATTAAAATAGATTTTTTTAGATTTTATTATCCTATAGAATTATATTTTGTACGTGATAAAATAACTTTGATGGATGAAAACTAAAAATTAAAGGATAAGACCATTTGAAAATGTATTTGAATTTTAAAGAGTGATTTTACGCATTATAGTAACAAGTTAATTGTAATTTTTCATCACATGGGAGTGAAAATATAAATGAAAGAGAGAGTAAAAAGCTAACTGCAATTTACCAATAACAAAAGACAAAAACTAGGGGTATGGTGTCACGGAGCATCATAGCGGGACCCATATTGATGACGAGGTTATTCTTCAATATTTTCAATATATTAAAATACGTCAATAATAGTTATAAATGTGTTAAATTGGATATATTCATGAATTTTTTTTTATTTGTTAACTATTTTTAAATTATATTATTATTTAAACTTAGCTCATGCTAGATTGAATTCCTAACACTGCGTTGCATGTAACATCTGATGTAACATACCGCAATCCTAAAAGTTATATTATTTCATACTTTTTATAAATACCACATTGAGCGTTACTTAACTCATGTCCCTCGACAAATTAGCATTTGTAGAGAGTACAAGATTCAAGCTCTTACAAGATCCCTAAAATACTATCCATTTAAAAACAATTAGATGGGAAATAATCTACAAGGGTCTTAATAGATATTTTAGGGTGCTTGTAAACTTATAGTCAACCAAGTAGATAGAGTAGGGTTAAAAAAAATAATGATTTACATTAGTAAATAGTAATAACTTTTCAATTAACTTAAAGGTATCTATTAATATTTAAGTAAGATTTAACTATTTTTTTATTTTTTATCATTATTTATTAACTGCTTATCACTCCTAAATTTTACCACAAACATCTAAACTCCAAACAAATCTTAATCCTTTCATTTCAATGTGGCGTTTTACACATCTCAGCCTTTTGTTGGATGCATTTTTTTCATGATGTAAATGAGGAGAAAAACCAGCCACAGGTTCAAATTTCCATGTTATGCTTTTACCATTTGATTTATATAAAACATATAAAGCTGGCAAAACGAGTCATCAGGTCATGTTCATGTCGTGTCAGTTTTGTGTCGTGTCAAATTTAAGTTGACACTAACCCAACCCATTTAATAATAGTGTCAGACACGGAAAAATAATCGAGTTACCCAATAACCTACTTAATATTTATATATTAAACAAAATTTAGATAAAACATTTACACCCTGTCATTCATACACACACACACATACTTTATTGATATTATAAAATATACATATATACTAAAATATTACACATTTACACTATTTAAGTTTTAATTATATATATGTAAATAATATTATATATCAATATTATAAAATATGCATGTCTACCAATATTTTACACATTTACACTATTAAAGCTCTAAATGTATATAAAATTTTATAAATAAAACACGGTGTTATATTCATCCTTTCAAAAAATAAAAATGAAAAAGAAAATCATCTCTAATATTTGAGTTTTAATAACAAGAACCTACAAATTATTTTAAATTAGAAAATATAATTGTGTCATTAATTGGGTAAATAAGTCAAGAACTTTAACCTTAACTCGACAAAGAAAAAAATTATGTCGACCCGGACTCGGCCCATTTAATAATCGTGTTAAATTCGACGGCACATACTCATTTATTCGTGTCGTGTTCGTGTCTGATAATCGAATCGTGTCAAATTTTGCTAGCTCTAAAAACACGTGTTGTTGACAGATCTGCGGAACAGCATTAAAAATTATAATTTGGTCAATCAATCAATAGACACTAGACAGACATGACACGTGAGAAATTTGTTGCTCAATTTCATCTATCGAACCACATCCCGGGGGAAAAAATTATTATGATGAGTTCAATCATTTATAATTGTTTTCTTTTTTAAAAAATAAATTCCAAATTATTTTCTTGTAAAATGAGAATTTTTGAAATACTCTCTAAAATATCATAAATTTTAATTCACCCTCATTTTTATTCAAAAAAATAAAAGAAAATCGAGATGGATTGATATAAAAAAAATTTTATCTTTTCATAAAAGTGAGGGTAAGTTAAAATTTACAATGGTTGAAGAGTTATTTTGAAGATTATCCTTTTAGGTAATTTTAAATTAACCTTAAAAAAACCATTATTATGTATATTATATTCAGAATCAATATTTATAGTTAAATACAAAATTTTTATTAACAAATGCATAGATGAACTTTTTTTTCTTTTTTCATACATTTTTAAGCATACCTTTTTTCCCCTTACACAAAGTTAAAATTTTCATATAATCAAAGATAAGTTCTAATATAGTAGCACATTTGGCACACACACACACAACTAGTATAAATGATATTAGATGATAATCTATTATTAGTAAATAATCGGTTAAATAGTCCCCCTAGGGATCCTTGATAAAGGATACCACTTTTATTTATATTACAATAATGTAAGCGATCGCAACATTTGAATTCCAATTTGAATTCCAATGTCATGTGTCACTCATTAATTGGATGATAGATTTCATAACTTATAAAATTATTAAAATACAATCCATTGAATAAATATCACATCAGTTGAGATTTAAATTAAGACTTGGATTTTAGGATGTTCAATATTACTTTTTATAATACTCTCCGCCATATCAGTCTTTCCAATCGACACACAAATATACTTTCTTGTAATGATTGTTATATTATAACATGGAATCTTTCTAGAATAAAAGCTTATAGAACTAAAAGAAACATTCGCCATAACATACAAAAAAAATAGTAAATACAACCATAAACACTATAAATTTAGATCTAGAGTAAATTACCCACCATAAGTCTAAATTATAGGAAATAACTATCTTCAATCTTCATACATACTGATGGAATTCTAATTAATCTAAAACTAGAAAATATAGAGAATGAAAACTTTTACAAGAAAAGCCTCTTCAATCTTCCTTCTCTCTTTGCTCTCACTCCACCAAGCTCAGCTTCCTATCCATTTTCGTTGGAGAAAGAGTCAGTGTTAACATCTTTCCGGCTGAAAATCTTTCAGTTTTGTTAATTATTGTAGCTTAACGATAATTTCATTCCCCAAATCATATAAGCGGGATTCGAATCATAAATCTTTTATTCTATACACATTAGGTGGGATACATATTAAAATAAGATAATAATAACAGGGTTACCCGGCATTGTTTTTCATGTAATTTCTCCGTTCAGATATCATCACTTATGGACCACAGCGGCCCAAGTCATTGAAAGAATATGTACTCCGGGCCCAAGTTCTTTTTAGATTATTCACTCTCAGGAGCCCAATATCCGTTTGGAAGAACCCATTGAGTTTAGAGATTTCGAGAATTCATTATTATTTAGGCTGTGGAAGGAATATCTTTCGTTTCGGTAATGGTTAATGGGTGTCTGCAAAACATCAACTTTCGGAGCTAAAGTAACACTTTTAAATCTGCAAAGTATTTGCTCTTTCCACCCTTCAACGCTCCCACTCATCAGTCATCCTATGTATTGATGAAGAATCAATGTTAAAAAGAAATATTTTAATGCAACAAAACTTAGTTCTGATTCCCACTGCAAAAAGCTGAAGAAGTAAAGGAGTCCAGAAGGGGGAAAATAAAAAGCGCCTTCTTTTGAGATTGGTCTCTTCACAAATTCACGAGCCTGCTTGTGTTAACCACACTCCCAGTCGCATTATCTCCTAAACGGAATATTTTATATAATCATTTAGTTCTAATGAATTCATACAAATCACTATGCACTGCTTCAGAAACCGACGCTGCAGAAAATATATGGCTACTTTTCTTATGAGAATATATAATAAGTTGGGAAAACAAATTGTAATAAAACAACATACGAACTGTTCACCACTTTTTTTTTTTTTTTGGCCTTCAAGACGATTCAAACATTAATCAATTTAACAAACTAACGCAATGCAGTATCCAATTGGGCTGGTAGCCTAATAGTGCTCGTGCCCTGAAGATCAACGTACGTCGAGGGTATGAATTCCAGTCTCACGAAACTCATTCTCTTTGTTGGAAAATGATTGAGAGGAAGTCTTTCTCAATTTGATCAAGTCAAAGCATGCTAAATAGAACTATCCTTGAGGAAAAATTCCACCCCACATATCTTCCAGAATACAGTTACTTGGTTTCGTACGAGTGTACTCCTAAATACAAAACCCTTGAACAACTGCATGACAATATATCTCAGTAATATATAATGGGAGTGGGAATCTAGTGAGAATTTTCATATCCTTTTGTTCATCTCCGCTACCACCACTATCAAGCTTATTAAGCTTGTTTTATATAGCTCAAATCATAACCACCACCATCAAAATGGTTGTTATTAAGCTTGCTTTATGTAGCTCAAATCTACAAATTAGACGTAAATGTTATTATACTGATATCGTAACTTTCAAAATGGTGGAAATGAATAGCGTAACAATTTCAATCTTTTGTAACTCTCGTCTCATAGTTCTTCATATTAATTCAACATTAATGGCTAAACAATATTTTGAAATATTATAATAAAATTTCAAACATTCTCAGAATAATAATAGATATCTGCCCCAATATTAACGGGAGCAAAGTTCCAGGCTTTACGCTCGGTAGACCAAGTTCCAAGCTCAATGTTTGGCAGACTCATGGACTGTACCACAAACGTCTCTTATATATCCATAATTCTAGTAGATTTCAGATGGTACTAAAATTTGAAGATTGTTACCCAAAACCACATGCTATAAAAGCGTACTAACACTGCATAAGTTTCTTGTTTTGCGTTTCATTAGAATCAATTACACTTCATCAAGGCACGACCTGGGATAATTAGTAGCAAAGCAAATGCTGCATAAACCCACTTAATGTCACTTTCTTGAACGTAACACGGCGGCTGCTGGGCATTAGAGTTAACGAAGAAAAAATTCCAAAAGGAAACCTCCAAGACATAACCCAACTCACCGAGAAATTTCGGAGAAAGGTTTTGCATAATTTCGAAAATTATGACTCATTCATTCATCAAGTTATTCTCCCTATCTGCGACTCTCATGGCAAAAACTTTAATTCCAAGGCTTTGATTCAAATTGAAAACTACATTCTAAGGCCACACTAACCTTGATTTGTTTGGCCTCAACATGTACCATTTCTTACAAAATAAATTATAAATTTACAGAAAATTTTTACGCCAATCATTTAATGTCATAGGCACCTATCAAGGTATCATATACACTCTACCTTCTTATATCCTTAGAGCAATCATTTCGACCACTCTATTTTCGGCCCTGATTTTGGTTGTCCATATAAAGCACATCAACGCGAAACAGCTTTTGACATTTATCCAACATTATAATGCCCAGACATTGTAATCCAAAGATAAAATCAGCCAACAAAATCATGCAACAGCTGCCCTCCGATAACATCCCGACCAAAAATCCGACTTTGGGCTTCATAACCACTCAAAACAAATCCCTCACTGCTTGTCTCATGGACAAGGCCAAATCGTTGAGCTGCACTTATAGGATAAGGCTCTGACAAACCAATTCCATTATTCTGATAAAGACCTAGTGTTAAGGAAACACTACTATTTCCGCCTGCCATGCTCACACCAACACCAACATGTGGATGGTTTGATAAGCTGTTGTAGGACAGGTTTGGCGGTTCCTCATCACCAAGAGGGATATCAGGAAACTCATTTCTGGAGCGTTTGGATGGGGTCTCTTGCACCCTTTGGGTGGAGGTTGATGGGTTTTCTGATGGAAGTGAATTTGATGAAGGTAAATGATCACTTGATCGGTTGGCACTTTGTTCCTCTCTTTGGGTAGCTTTTTGAGCTTGCCGTGTTTCCAGCATGTGTATCTCTTCTACCATTGGCTTCCAAAGCCTTACTCTAGCATTGATAAACCAATTAGAAACCTGTTTCACAAACGATATATCATAAGAAAATGATTAATGCTGCCCTAGTATTTCATAGGAACATGGAAACACATACTTCATTTGGTAAATGAGGAAATTGCAATCATAGTTAAATGAAAAAAATGACACACCTGGCTCCGTGATAGACCAGTTTGTTTTGCTAACATCAGCTTTTCTGTATCAGTAGGATAACTGTAAGGTCAAACAACATCCATATGCACACGAGTCAAACAAGGAAGAATTAGGCCTTTCTATTCCATTTAGAAAAAGCATAACAAGTTACACACAGCATTTCCTAGCAACACAATATAAGAGGACCAGTGTTATTGAAGTACTTACGGATGTAGGAAGTGTTCAAACAGCCAAGCCCTGAGAACAGTGACGGCACGCTCGGGAAGCCCTCTTTGGGGTCGCCAAACAGGTTGGCTTTGGCGCTCAATGAATCCAGAATTAAGGACAGGTCTATGGCCATAAGGACCTCTATCAGCGTTTCCAAATGTTGAAGCTTCATCTTTCCCACGGTTTGCTTGAATTTGAGCTTTATTCGTGAACTGAAGCTGGTCTGTAATTGCATTTTTCAAGGACCTGAAATGTTTGGACATGGCTTTCAAAGCCAGGTTTGCAAAGGGAGCTGCATTGCCAAGCCCAGCAACATACTCAAAAGATGCCACCACTGCTTGCATCTGCTGATAGTATTGCTTGTACCTCCTGTATACCTAAAGCAGGTAAAAATGGTAAGAATTATACAAAATTATACAGGACAGAAATCCCATTTAGTTGGAATTAAGTGACAGAATGCAAACATCAGTGCACGGCAGGATAAAGCAGACTGCAGCATTGATGCACACATCAACCAAAACGAGCAAAAGAATGAAATTTAGTAAATTCACATGCTCATCAGAATAGGAATTGAACAAAGTTCAACTCTCTATTAATAAGGACAGGACAAGCATAATATTTCCAGATTACATTATTTTTCAACCCAGAGGCCCCTAAGCATTGCAATGAAAGAAAAAAGGAAAGCATACAAAATGAAGATCAAAATCATTGACCTAATTCAGCTAGTCAATATATCATTATTTTATACTAGTAGTAGCACTGTGGGTGGAGATGGCCAGTTCTGCAATTCGCACATCATGTATTAATAAGGGAAAATAACAATATGAATTCATACTGGACCTTCTTAATCATTCCATATTCAAGTATTTCTTTTGAAGAATCTGGTTGTAAAGAAAGGTGGTACTTGAGTTGCCTTAGATTTTCAAGTTATAATACCTTACTGATTTCATGGTCAGTGGTACTAACTATTTTATGCATACTACAGGAGTACAGGTGGCATTTAGGATTTTGATATGACTTTGTTCACCAAGGCCACCAAGAATACACTTGCAACTTTATGATATTCCAAGACAAACCTAATGGCATTCTTTAGTGCATGTCAAATATTGTAACTTAAGAGTATCATATATACCTCAAACCAAACATTGTTCTTATACATCAAGATGAACACTCCTTTTTTAATTTTTTTTTATAATAACTAATGTAAATTAAAGCAAAGTGACAGCAATTCCTAAAGGGAGATAATTGATAGCCTAAGTTCTGAATATGATGGAGTAAAATGAGTGCTGTGTTTGCTTAACAGCTGAAAAATTTTTTGTGCTTGCATGGGACACTCATGTTTTGATTCTGCACTCAGTTAACTGATTTGTTTCTTCAAGACTTAAGGGTTTCACTACCATGCATCTAGGGAGACATAAGAAATGGATTGATATTTATGACAACCACAAACTCAAGGACAACACCCAGTTCTTCTAAACCAGTCAAATTGAGCTGCATTGAGTCGACCAAACCAGATACAATCACATTAAAATTGCAATGACCAACAACTACAAAATGATGAGTAATCAACGCACTGAACTAGGCAACAAGTTCTCAAGTTTAATCATATCCGAAGAAGTGAGCAAAACCAAAACAACATTAATGAGTTATCAGTTATAACAACAAATTAAGATTGCTCAAATATTACATACAATAAAAAACATGCTATGGCACATTATCAAACATTGTCAATTTCAACCCATTTGTATGATGTGTATACATAATTATACATTTAATATGCAATAAAATAGCACTTGGTGGTTCTGATTTCCTTTATCTTTTTCAACTTGTTCCAGTCCCAAGGTGGTGCCTATGTTATGTCAAATCATTCAACTTTAGGCAAGAGTCTAACTGCTGTTGTTCCCCCATCTGACTCCCTCTAGTCATAAGAGAAACTATATTTGTGGCCAATAAAAATCCCATGACTCAACTTTCCCACTTGAGGATATAGCAATAATGTGTAACATAATTGAAAGCATTTGAGAAAAGAAAATAAATTGCAGTCTTGTCAACTTCTCAAAAACTATATATACTTAAATAAATATCAATATTATAAAAATTGCCAAACGAATATCAATATTATAATTCAACCTCTTCAAAGATATCTCTCAGTCAAACCCGAGCGTGGTCAATCATTCAATGCACAGTCTTATCCTACATGGATGATGGATCCGAAGGTATGGACGGATGATCAATTTCAACAATCAAGTTCAACAATCAAGAACGGAAATGAAAAAAGATAAAAGAAAAAAATAAGTCACATGAAGGAAACTTCACATATACAACCCTTTTTCAAATACCTTTTGAGAGGCCAGAACCACATCTCAAACTAGATAGTTTAACAAGTTAGCAATTAGAAAATTGAATTTAACTAAGGACTATCCAACAAAAAGGCCAGACACCTTGTCATATACTCATTTCTTCTTCTTTAGGTTTGGAATACCAATTATGCTTTCCACAAGCCTTTTTAGAGTATAAATCTTTTCAAATGGATTCCTTCAATCACTTTATGCACATTAGGCTCCAAACTTGGCGACATTATCACCTAATAGAGCTCTTTCTATGGCTGTCAGACACTTTATAACACTAACAGTTGTGCATATATTCCCTACTATATCACCTTTTACAAAAAGACGATTTTGTAATCGCCGGATGGCATTTACTCCCCAGCCACAGAAGAATCTAATTCATATAGATTAATTATAGTTGCAGAAGCCATAAATTCGACAACCTCTTAAACAAATCACCAAAAATTGACATGCTTTATTGCAACCATGCATCACAGTCGATTGCATGCTGGTTCAAGAATCAATGACTAGCCTAACACATTAAATAATCATTTATTATTTTTTTAATATTAGAACAAGTTATGACAAATTATAGCTTCTACGACAAAATTAAGCACGAACCAATCAACAAAGCAAACAATAATCAACAACGAAAAATATCAAACAAGCTAAAAATGCAATGAGAGGGGACAGGAGAGACAATGAACAGTGAAAATTAGAGTAGAGGACTTAAGCAAGCAAACCTCATCAAGCATTGAAATTAGCCTTGACTTCTTTCTTCGATTATCACTCCCGTCTCCATCATCAACAACAATTCCGCTGGCGTTCAAATTCACCAATGGAGGGTCCATCAAAGAAGAATCAACAGTATAATTCTTCTCAGCAAAAACTCCCTGACCCACATCACAAAACTCTTCAAGCAACTGCTGAGCAGGTTTCAAGAACCTTGATCCCTTCAAAATTGAAGCATATCCCGTAAATGGCCCAAAGGGAAGTGATGAAGTGCTTCTCGAGACCTCATTCGAGGTGGAGCCTGAGGCTCCGGCAGCAACAGTGCTACTGCTTGGAACTACATATCCAGCGCTTGTAACTCTATGATCCCCATAAATAGCAGAGCCATATCTTTGAAGATTAAGCTCCAGAGGGAGACTGTTATTCTGAGTAGTGTGATGAGAAGATAGAGATAACGCTAACGGTTCTGGTTTAAACAAAACAACTTCACTACTACCTTCACCACCATTATAGGACTGATCAAAGTCTCTGAGCTGGTTTTGAAGATTATGTGGAGTCGTAAACAGAAAGGGGTTGTTATTGTTAATATCAACAATGGAGCTAGGGTTTAAATTATGCAAAGTTGAGTGTGGATCCAAAAAAGGATGATGATTATGATGAGATGAAGTTGAAGCACCACCAACAAAACCCATCAAATTGACACCTTCTTCTTTAACAACACAAACTGGGTTCGCTGCTTTATTATCTTGTTGTTGCTGATGCTGAAACTCGTGGGCAGTTAACAAATCTGATGAAGAAAGAAGTGAGGAAGCATCATACAAAGGGAGTAACCCAGCAGCAGGTGCTGGGGCTGATGATGTCGATTCAACACAAACTACAGATGGATGGGTTTGAGCCACAATTCGTAGCTTATCTCTTCTGCTTTGTTGTGGGACATGGTAGGGCTCAAAACCCTCCGCCATAACAAACCCTGATCAAATCTTTGACACACTACTTCTTCTAAAGAGATACAGACAGAGAGCAGAAGAAAAGAGGGAAAAAATAAAAAGAAAAAAGAAAGAAAGAAAGACAGAGTGGGTTATTAAGGAAAAGAAAATAGATAGATAATACTTAGAGATGGTGAAAGAAAGGGAACAGTAAAAGAGATGTGGTTATGATGATCTTATTTCAGAGGCTGAACTGAAAATATGGCAGAGATACGTGATGAATGAAGTGAACCACGCATCTTCCTAACACAGCACAACACAACATCACTTGTTACTTTACTTCTATCACTCACACTCACTCGCATACTGCGTACACACAACACAATACAATTACATATATAAAATAATAAACAAAACAAAATCTTGGTTTCTTTACTTCTGTCACTCACACATGTTACTTTACACAAACTCTCGGTTTCAGTTTGGAGCTGGAGATGAGTGATGAGAGATAGAGCATGGGGTTTCGAGCAACCGGGTAAAAGCACCGGCTATATCCGGTAATAATTGAACTACAACTGTGCCGCTGATATTTCTGACAGGTTTTGGGGGCTTTTGTCCTTTTCTCTTATATATATATACATATATATGTCCTTTTCTCTTATATATATATATGTTAGATTTTGGGGGGGGCTTATTTAATTATTTTAATCAATTAATGGGAGTTAAATTGGTGTTATTATGTGAGAAGGGGATGTGATGACGCACGTGAGATGGTAGAACCGGCAAACAGAGTGTGATGAAAGAAAGAAAGAAAGAAAGGCTGATGACTGATTGAGTTTTGCCGTTCTCAACACTCATCCTTCCCACTTTTGATTCTCGGTTTACGAGGTTCTTTTCTTTTAATTTATTGTTATTTTAATTAGGAGTATTTTTTATTTTGCTTAATTGCATCAGCATGTGTATTCTGTAATCTGTGTGTTCTTTAATTTCTGTTTGATACGGACGGCCGTAATTATTAAAAAAAATGTTAAAATCAAACTTGTTAGTATTAAAAAAAAATTGACGGTAATAATTTTGATAAAAATAAAAATAATTTTAATTTTATAAGCTTAAGTGTGAAGTAAAATTAAATTAATTTTTAAATTTTAACTACGTATAGTCATTAATTATTTTATTATTATAATTTTTCTCCACTCATAATATTAAATAAAATCTTAATTATTTAATTACATGCATAATTATTTTTATTTTACGCCGTGTAGACCCCCTAATAAAAATAAAAATAATATTTATTCATTTCCCTCTAAGTTTTCTTTTTGTGAGCTGCCTTTTTTTTTGTATCTCTCCAAAAAATTAGGCAGATGAAAAATCTTGACATTAAATACTAATCATTGTCCTTTATTTTGACTTAAGTTCTTGTGGCTATAAGCACACTTATGCGTCTGACTAAACTACACCCAAAAAACGAATACAATTTATACATTTAAATGATTTAAAGAAAGCTAATACGAGCATAGAATTCATTCTTGAGGGAGGAGTAGGAGTTCTTATGCTTGCAAGGCTTGACCCGATTCTCGACCTTAAGGTCCTAATTAGGAAACGGGTTACCGCTTACAACTCAGGCTATTAGGGATTCTAATAATATATTTTGTTTATTGATCAACTAACAATTTTAGTCGTCGTTTTTTTTTTAAAGAAAAAACTAACTAATAATCAATAAATATATCCAATTCAATTTTTATACAGCATCAAACAAAGGTAAAATAATATTAACTGCGCTCTTACCTTATTTAATTCAACCTAATTCGACGTACTAAATGCGCTTTTGATGGTGTAATGCTATGTTGGTTAAAATGGAATGACTGCTTGTTAGAAGCAAAAAAAAAAATGCCAAAGTTAACGTAAATGATGAGGTTGACGAAAAGAGGAAGGGGAAAAATAATAATTACATTTTACAATGCTGGGTTAAAAGTGCCATCGATAAATAGTTTAAATACTCATTTTGTAAATTATGGACCAATTCAAAAACACCAGGGGCGGCTTTTGGTAACTCAAGGGCATGAATACGTTGATCATGAGTTAGGTGAATTTATCCCTGTCGTCAAATTATACCTAATTATTACAGCTGTGGATTAGCTAACCAGCGATCGTACGTGTTTTTTGCCTTTTTAATTAATTTATTCTTTGTAATGCATGCATGGACATGTTCTCTATAATTAGATTCTAAGTTGGACACTTTTTTTTTAAATAATGAAAAGAAACCCCTTTTGCTAACACTGCTTTTAATAACACAGTAAGCTATAAAAAGTTAATAACAATGTTGCACTTTAAGATGTACTACAGTAGGTGCTCATCAAGCATGGATTTGTAATATTGCCAAACAGCGATCACGTAATTATGATCAATGCATGAATTACAAGCCACCTAATTTAAGCATTAGTTCTTTTCCTTAATTATGATCAATTGCCATGTTCAACACAGGGGTCCCAATTACGAGTTTTGAAACTTATATTGTTAGTATGTCAATTATTTCAATTAGATCTTTTATATTTCAAATTTGCAGAGCTATTAAAATCATTTTTATAGGTATTTAAAATCATTTGTTAATTTTAAAATATATCAAAAATAATACAAACAATTAATGCATATAAAATATATGTAGCTGAATTTTATATAATCACCAACTGCATGTTAGATTCTTTAAAGTAAAAAATATATATTATAACATCCTTTGCTTAGCGGACATGGTACCTCATAGGTATTATATAATATTTCTCAATTTTGTTAGTCTCAGTCCTTGTAGTAAGAAATTAAAAAATAATAATAATCATAAGCAACTCTCCAAAATTATTATGCATTTTGATTACTCTGATCACCAACATTATTTATATGCATTGAATCTTTGGTACGGCCCCTAATATTTAGCATCAATTGACATTGGTATTGGCTGCATGGTCTTTTCATTTTGAGCAATACTAGGCATCATAATATCGAAATTTTAATTTCAATCCCACCTAATGTGTCATTCATTTATTATACGGCAATTAAATAATTTTATAATTTGTAGAATCAATTATCTAATAAATAAGTGATAAACATTAAAACTCCATTTTTATGATCTCTAATATTATTGTTTCATTTTTTTTTCTTTTTGAGATATTATCATTTTTTTACCTAAGTTTTTCTGGCACATCAAATCAATACTATGGTTTAGTAAAAATTGCATTTTACTACCAAATGTTTACGCTATTAACACTTTACCACAATTTCATTAATTCAGTTAAAGATTAGCTGATTTCATAGGGATATTTAAGAGATTTCATATTATAGCCAAAACACACTGTTCAATTGTAAAAAAGATATTATCATTTATCCACCAAAAGTTTTCTAACATATTAATTTAGAACCAAAGTTTCCTAAAAAACCTACATTTTATCACCTAGTATTTAAGTTGTTATAACTTTACCTCCAAAACATTAATACACTGAAATATTTGCTAATATCATAAGGGCATTTTTACCCCCTACTATTTAAGTTGTTATCACTTTACTACTAAAACATTAATACAATAAAAAAACTTGCTGATATCATAACGGCATTTAAGAAATTTCATGTTAAAGCCAAAACGTTAACACAAATGTTGAATTATGAATATTAAATTTGGAGTATTTGGTTGTCATTATAGTGTTTGAAATAGCTTAGAATTGCTGGTGTTGAATGATATTATCGAAACTGAGATGTTTGGCATGTATTACTTAGAATTTGATATTTGAATACACAACAGCATGTTTGTATAATAAAAAAGTAATCATTTTTTTAATATAACGGCTACTTTCTAGGATAATTTTTCTTTGGTAATTTTTTTATTTTCAAATGACAAAATCATCTTTTATACTCTAAGTTAAATATTTCATTATTTGTTTTTGTGGCAAAGTGATAACAACTAAAATATTAGATGATAAAATGTAATTTTTAAGAAATGCTCACACTGAATTGATATGTTCAAAGACTTTTTGCGGATAAATAATAAATTTTTCTTTTGTAATCTCTTTCTTTTCAAAGTACAAAATTGTCTTTTATAGTCTAAGGGTAAAATTGAATTTTAACTTATATTTCATTATGTATTAAATTATTTTTAACGGAATGGTAGTAGAGCGCTAATAAGATAAACGTCTAATGGTAAAATAGAGTTTTGGCCAAACTATAGAATTGTTTTGATGTGTCAAAAAAATTTTGGTGGAAAAATAAAAGTATACCATTCTCTTTATTTTACTTTTTGTAACTTGCCCAAAATAATATATGCTTTGGCTGCACATCATTATTACTTAAGAAATTAAAATAGCTTTAAATCATTGTACTATAACAAAGTTCCAGCTGTTATTTTGGTCTGAACAGTGAAGATACCCACAGTGATAGATTCAAGAGAAAAACTCTAGAGCCAAAAAAAAAAAAAACCTTCACTGTTTAATATAAATTTTACTCATTCATAGCAATGCACCAGCAATTACCAATAAGAATTTAATGATATCCAAGGGACAAGGCATCATTTGATTCAATTCTATCTTCCGTAATCATAATTTCACTAACGATATTTTAACTAACATAATATTTTAGCTAGCTGAGCTGAACTTACGAAAATGGTTGGTGACTTGTTTAAATTATAGTAATTCGGCTCTCAGAAGTGAAAAGGGGGCGGAAGGGTTTTAGTTATAACTTTCAAACCTTTTGACTTTCCATTTTACCGAGTTTCATCATTAATGAAATTTGTATCTAATTCCCACCCATAATTGCGTGCAAATTAAGCTGGCCTGGCCGCACAACTGGCTACCCAATCGATGATGAACTCAATGTTATGACATCACACCATCAATTCCATGCGCCCCACTTGTTTTCTGAATTGAAATTCATTTTGGAACATTTTCTTTTTTATCCCTAACATTTTTGTTTTTAGAAACATAAAATAACTGGTAATGAAATTTAATTAATATGAGCAAAATTAGAATCATAAATCACTTCTACTCATAGATAGACTAAGGTGGGGTTTGTTTTTTAACTTAATAACTTAAGATAACTTAACTTAATTAATTAATTTAAGTCGAGGTATTTATTTTTATAACTTAACGAGACTTTTCAGATAATTTTGACTTAATAAAAGAAGCCAATTTTTTTAATTTTTTACTGAATCGAGGAACCTAAATTAAGTCAACTAATTTTTAATGTAAAAAATATCTCTATTTTATAATTTATTTTTCATGTCTATCCTAAAACTCACCCATAAGCGTTTATCCTGCATAATATTATCTTTACATGCGACAACTTCAAGATAAAATTGTAAATCAACTATTTCAAGCATCTTGTTATTTGTTTTCTTATATTATGTATTATTATTGAGAATTAGTGATAAAATTTGAAATTTATAGTATTTTATATATTATAATTCTAAAATTATTATGCATTCACTTGAATGTAGTTTTACTTATAAATATCAAAATATTATGGTATTTTTTAGTATATTATTTATTTGACATTTAAATTTTAAAATGGTACAAATGTAAAAGTACATATTTTCATATTTTTAAGTTGAAAAAACAAACAACTTAATACTTATTTTTAGCGATTCAAATAAAAAAAATAAACATATTATTCATATTCAAACATTCAGGTTTATTTAGAATTCAGACTAATTTAGATCTATTCAGAATTCATATTAATTCAGGTCTATTCAGATTTCAAACGGAAAAATAAACGGCACCTAAGTTCTAATTTAGGATTGTGGTTGAAATGCTGTAATAGTTTATTTAATAAGTTTTGATAAGACTGGTTTTTGATAAATTTTTTTAAATTACTCATTTAATAAATTTCTCTATTTTGACAATAAATTTTAAGAGTAGATAGAGGATTGCTTTTTATAAATAGCTTATCAAAGAAGGCATTACACTTTTTTAAAATTCTTATTACAATCTTAATATTTTAACAAGAAAGATAATTATATCTTTTTTCCCTAAAAATGTTAATATACAAATAAAATATAATTTAAATTTAAATTTATTTTGGTTATTATATAACAAAACAATACTTTCGTAATAAATTTACTCTGGTTTTTCAACTCCTAGCAACAGCAGTAACATAGTTTACTATACATCAAGTTCATTTTCTAATCAACAACGTACTTCATCTCCACAACGTAAACAATTTATTTCATTAGTCATTACAATCCTAAATTAATCCCAAATCAAACACACAAATGTTTTGATCCTTGACATATATCAAAATTCTAAAACTTGTTGCTCCTTACATTATATTCTCTAAGAATTTTTTTTATGATAATGCCTACAAAATTCTCTTTTCAATAGGGATTAGGAAGTACAACTTGTAGTTGGTCCTACGCGTCTTATATGAAGAAGAAATGATGTAACAAAGGGGATTCTTATTTGTACAAATAGTACTTCAATCTTTGAATGAGCATAAAGAAATTAGCGATATTTTTTTATCTTTTAAGTTGTTCTATTAGTTTGGTCACTTGAGACCTTTGGTCTCTACCCAAACCTGATGAAAATAATAGGATCCCATCTTCTAAAATGATTATGATTTAGTCCATGGCTTGTTAGAAATTGAAAGTGCTCTCGTGGATCCTTATAAACAGAAAAAGATTGCAGTCGATTTGAAAATGATCAAATAATATTGTTTCTTCGACCCAGACCAAAAAATCCCTCAAATATGATGTAAAAAAGATCTTGTTTTGTTATCGAACATATATTTTTTTTATGAAAAGTATGAATTGGAGTTTGAAGAAGAGGAAGGAGAAAGAGTCCTCGACCCGCAATAGATGGAGGAGGATGTATTCAATCACATAATATGGCTCCTGAAATATGGAGTACAATTTGTAGTTGGTCCTACATCTCCTATATCTAAACACCTTCAAAACAAAATGTAATTAGGAAAACCTGATTAGATATATATTAACTTTATTGTAAATTAAGAATATTAGTCAAATATTTAGATAAGTCTACAGTAGAAGACGAAACTAAATGTCATCAGCTCTTTGTCTTGAGTGGAAACCCATCAGCTCTAGTGTGCAAAAAGATTAAAAGATGCATGGCTGCTTACTGTGTACCCATGTACAGATATACTACTAGTGATGGCTATTTAAAATTATAATAATAATCAAACTCCAGCTTCATCAATTCATACTCTCACGAGTTATTGAAAACACATGTTTTAAATTTGCACGAAAGTCTTAGGGTAATGCTTTTATGCGTGGCACGCGATTACATAAAATTCAAGTTCAGGTTGCAAAAAGTCTGCGTGCATAACACATAATTAACTTGTGTGATGCAAGTTTTGTGTCAAACCTATTTAATAATTGTATTAAAAAATTAAAAATCGATTCAAAAGCTATATAAATAGGTAATACGACACAACATACTTAATAATTGGATAATCATATCATTTATATAACATGGTTTACTAATCTGTTGATATATATTTAATTCAATTTACATGAATATCACTGTCTATTAACTCAATTAACACAAATTGCATTCATTTATATATCTAAACAATTTTGTACAATGATGTTATATAATATACATACTAAATTGTTAAAATACTATCTAATTTTTAGTAATTAATCACATCAAAATTCATTTACTGGAAATTTAAACAATGAAATGACATATATATTGTTAAATATTATTTTGATAAAGGTCCTTTTTTTTTTATTTGAGTTGGAGGATTAATGGGTTAGTACGAGACAATTTTCTATTTGATAATTATATCATGTGTACAACACAATAAATAAATTGTTAAACTTAACTAATTACTTATTTATTTAGGTCTAATTCATTTACTGACTTATTTGACTCCACTATTTTTTTTACACATTTTTAAACTGGGAAAATTTAATTATAAATTACTATAAATACAACCAAAAAAAAAATCCCATTTATTATAGATTTCCAGTAAATGGGTAATGTCAGAATTTGCCATCTCTAAATTCAAGCATATGGTTTGGGAAAATAAAACCACGAAATTAAAACAAAAAATTAGGAGTACACTTTGGGTAATGGGAATTGGTTAAGAAACGAATTGAATAGTAACACGTGGCAATCGTACATTCTGACAAGAGATCCAAGGTCCAACAGTGCAAGATGCTTTTTTGATGGATGGATTGATTACTGATTGATAGATGGATGCTAAAGCCGGAGCATACGACGTCGTGATGCTGTCGATCTCTTTCGCTCTTTTTATTAATCTTCATTTTACTGTACAAAATCTTTTGCTTCATCCAAGCTCTCACAATCTCTCACCGGCCAACCAGGCACCAGACTCAGACAGGCCCCCCGGGTTTGCCGTCACTCCTTGACCAAACGGATTCCCCATAATCACCGTACGGAATCCCGCGAGTGAAACACACTCTCTCCATAATAACGGCTCGTTCCTTACACGCGCTGCCGAGTGAGCTTTGTGCTCTACGCTTTTGAGGCCATGTTTGCGTACGTAAGTACAAAGTACACAACTAAAACAAAAAAAAAAAGTATCTGAGGGCCATTCTTATTGACTAATGAAGAGCTGCCGCAACTGATTAATGGCGTCACCTGTTGCGTGAAGGAGAGATCTGCGCATCACATTACACTCACGATTACACAGCATGTAATAATAGTAACATACTGCAGCGTCACTGTACTGTAATAATTTTTTTTTTTCTGCGGGATACGCACTGTACTGTAATAAAAGCTAAAGAAAAGGTGAAATTAATAAATAGAAAAAAAGAAATGAATAAATGTATGTATATATATATATATAAAATCTGAGATGTGATGAGAAAGTAGAGTACTTTCACCTTACGTTAGCGGCACCGTCCGATGCGCCTCGAATGTCGTATTCAAGCCTGATGTTTCTGTTGCTGTCTCAAGTGTCTGTCCGCAGCCTGGGCCTGCAGGATCGTAACACTTCAGCTACTGCTACGTGTTAGTAGGCCTACTTCTATCTAGTACTAATGAAAGCGATGTTTCGTCATTAACAACTTTTGCTAGTCACTGAACAGCGATTACCCTTTTTTAAAAAAAAAAAAAAAAAATTCCAGCTTATCTTAAACATGAATAAGTTGATTATAGGCCTGCGCAACAGTTGAACAAATATTTTTTTTTTTCACAAATTCATATGGTAAAATATGATTTATTGATTAAAAATATTTTTTAGATATACAGTTATTACAGTTTTCAAATCTGATTTGATGATTTTGATTTTCAAGAGATAGATAGACAGATTGTAGATTGTTATATTAAACTATTGTGAGTGTTCGTCTAAGACTAGAAAAGTAAAAAAAAAAAGGAAAGGAGAAGATTTGAATTTAAATTTAAATCTGGTGATAATACAGTCAGAAATTTATTAGAAACATTTGCATTAGCATAGTTGTGTTAACGAGCAAATCCGGATGATATCTGCTCCAACAAATTATGATGCAAATTTCTCTACAACTCATCGAGTAAATTCGTCTATCTTAGTTGATCAAGACAGGTCTCGTCATAGTTTTGTTAAAATTTTAATTTCACAAAAACAAATCGTAACGATAAATATTAATTCTGGCTGAGCATGAGGAAACAAATGGATAGTTTTTGCAAAAGAAAAAAGTCATTGAATGAACAGAGAATAAACAAAATCGAGCCTGCTAACACTGTCTTTTCGGGGTCCAAATGGCCCACGTGTAATTCGTAATAAATAACGAAAAGTAATCAGATAATTGTTTTTCTAAATTGATTTTCTTTTTGAAAGGCAGAATAATTTAATAAAACAAAAACCGATGCAAGACAAATTATACCTACAAACATTGTAATTTACCCCCCCCAAAAAAAAAAAAATCGAATTCAATCGAACCATTGTACATGCCCCTACCCGTAGTGATATTTTAAGCTTATGTGAATACTGTCAAAGGAAAATAATTGTTTTTATTCTTACAAGAATTTGGGGGGGAAGGGAACATGTGCAGCCGGCAATAATGCACGTTTTGAAATTTGAACTCCATGGACGGAAGCCGCTGATGAGACTTTGGTTCACTCATTCAGCGACCTTCATAATTGGCAGTATCAGATTTGAAGGATTTTGATTTGAGCCAAAGGACGCCTTTATGAGGATAAAAGACAACTCCTTGGCATATCATCCATGCAATTTGGTACGTTATATAATAGTGTATCTTACATTCATACAAGAGTTGTTTTCAACAACTTAAGTGGAATTTAGTTGTCACACATTCATAGGTTATTGGAAACAACTATTGGTTGAATATAATGTTACATTATTATGTAATTTAACTACACTTTATAAATTATGAAGTTGAAGTAGAATTTGACGAGATATTAAAATAAAAGGTATGTTAGGTTCTATGGGAATTGATAAAATTTGCGTTAGCTTGTCATCCATGAATCCAAACACCCAGTTAATGTTTGGTTTATTCAGGTTTAGCTTAATGGTTTTTTAGTAGTATTTTTAAATTTGACAAATTGTAGATGAGATAGGGAAAAAAAAAAACCAGTTTAAATTTTATTCACCACCTAACCTTTGGGAAAATAAAATAATAATAACCATTAATTAGTAGAAAAATTTTACGCGTTCCAAAAGCACTGAATAGATAAGTAATAATATTTTAGGAGCACCAAAACACACTAATTCAAATTTTGAAAAAGATATAGTATTGGTTTTACGTGATGATTAGGACTACCTTCTTATTTAACTTTAAAGCTTATTCAAATAATAATGCTCACACGTTAAAAGATTTTCCAAATCTTAAATTAATTTATATTAGCCGCTGCCATCATGTTAGGGTTTGTTCTTATATCACTTTAAAGCTGACAAACTTGATCACAAATTAATTGTTTCATACCTTTGATTGCAAAAGTTAAAAGTGTAATTTTTTTTTCAGTGCTGTAATAGAGTAACACTTGCTAAAGGAAGCACTTTCTCATTTAGTTAGTGCATTCAATTTATGGGTCTTGTCTGTCTCCTAGGAATTTAATTTCAAATGTCTGGTACTATTATATAGCATTTATTTATAAGAGTAAGAGCATGTAAAGTCTTCTTATTTTAATATTTATTTATTTATTTAAAAAAAAAAAGCGAGACTCTCATCTTGTTGGATCCGTTCATTTTTATAATATAGGGTAAGATTTTTACTCTTATAGGAGAAGATGAGAGTAAATCTTCCTTTTTAAATTTTTTTTATTTATATAATATAATTTATTTTTATTAAGATAAAATAATATTATATTTATTAAAAATGATAATATTATATTTATTTACATAACATTATTATATTATTTAATAATATTAAACTTATTAAATATAATATTATTATATTTAGTCAAAAATAATAATTTATGTAATCTAAGTTAAAATTATTTAAAATTATTATTATTATATTCATAAAGAATTAATAATATTACTGTCTACTATCTTTATTTATAAATATAATATTATTATATTTATTTACAGTTAATAATTAATAATAATGAATAGTTTATTCTAAGAAAAATATTAATTTTATACTATATTATTAACAATAATTTTTCATTTGTATTGCTCTTATTAATAATTTTTAATTAACATAACTAAAATTAAAATTAATAAAAAATTATGATTTACATAATTAAGAATATTAATAACTATTTTAAAGTTATATAATTAAAATTAATAATAAAATAAATAGTTCATTTTATAAATATATTTTTTTATTAACTTTGTAACTAAAAACTATAAATTTTTAAATAAGGGTAAAATTATAATTTGAAATAATTCACTCCTAATCCGAGACAACGTAAACATAAATAAGATTTTGATTTTTATTCCACACTCCCATTTTAGTGCAAGTAAATAATCTATTCTCACTCTCACTCCACATTCCTAATTTAGGATTCTCATTCCTTAGGATTCTCAATCTAATCCGAGGAGTAAGCGCTACTTTATTAGTATTACATTAAGAAATTAAAGACGGATCATAAGCCCCTAAAATTATACTTATTTTTATATTAATTTATGATTATTAGATTTAAAACATATCAACGGCCAAAATTTTGTGGGATGTAATAAATTTTTCATTGATTTTTATTTTTTGGTCGCTTATTTATTATCTCCCCTACACCTACATTTTTTGCTTTTATTTTTTCTCATAATTAATTTTTTTTCCCACTCGAAATCAAAATCAAAATTACTCTTAAAACCATGGGTGCAAATGGTGATGACTAGAAACAAACAAGAAGCAACAAGAGATTTATTTTATTTAAGAAAGATATTTACTCTTTCTCCGTCTTGATTTATCTGTTCAGTATTGAAGAAAATCATTGAATTGGTAAGCAATCAGCCACTTGCAATAAATAAGATATAAAAATACCAATTTAATGAAATAATAATATCCATTCGTGAATGTTTTGATGACAGATACGTTCTTGGTGGGCAATAGCATCTTATGACTAAACTATTCCTGTTTGGATATTTTTATGATTTATTCAATTAGGGATGACAACAAATCGGGTATTGTGTGGAGATGCCACACTCATTTAGTAGAAAACATCTTCCTTGCCAACCCTTAGCCATTGTGGCCTTCGACGGGTATGGATCTGGGATTCCTTAACAAAAGTTAGAGATACCCATCCCTTTCCCCTATTCTTTATATCCCATTTTATTTTAATTTTTTTTTTAATGTATAGGATAATATCATATTAGATCGTTGTTCTAATTACTAAGTTGCTAAGAGCTAATATTTACGTTTTAGGGTTTCAAATTTTCGCTTTAATATTTACTTAATTTTAACTTTTAAGACATTTAAAAAAAAAATCAATAGTCAAATGGGTTTAGTGAGTAGGTACAAGTATTAGTGTTTTACACCTATATTTAACCCGGCTAATCAATAGGCAATTGGGCATAAAAAGTTATACTTATAAACGTTTTTTTTTTATAAATCGGAGGTAAAATTAGAACTGATATCTAATCTTCACATAACGGACCCTTACACCATCAAGGATTCTTGGCATCCCTATATTCAATGGATAAATTTAGAGGCCTAGTGATGAGAATAGAAAAAGGGGAAAAAAATTGCTATAAAAACTTAGGAGAGAGATATCATGTTTTACAAGGAAACTGACGAGGAGTGAAAAAGCATATTAATTATCATTGTTATTAATCTCGACTGTTGATATGTCTTAAATTTAATAGTTATAAATTAGTGTAAAAATATGTATAATTTTAGGCAACTATTGATATGTTCCCGAGAAATTAAGGTAGTGATCAGCGTCAAGTAATTGGCAATAAACAAAAAAACAGCAAGAATAGTGAGAACAATAATAAAGGAGATGTCTAGCCTAATTGGGTCCATATATAATCGCGTAAAGATGAAGTAATTCCGTCATTATATTGAAAATCTCACCCCCGCCTCAACGTTTTCCACATCAAATCAAGAAGATATAGACACCGAATAATAATGAAAGACTTTATATTTTATTTCGATAATTAAGCCATAAGATTAAAGCGATTGATTCCCAACTACCTGTAAGGAGAATATACACTCGCTCCAAACAGCCCAGACAAGATTACACAATATGTTACATGTCATTTACTCGATATCCGTTTAGTGCGGCCATGAAAATGGCACATTACCAATTAAAAAAAGTAAAAATAAAGGAAAGAAAGATAATGTTGGGTCTACAAAGAGAAAAGAAATTGTTTTGCACGCATGGCATTCATTCATTCACTATGCAAATGGCAAGTTGGCAACAGGGAGGATATTAGGCTTTGACTTTTTCAAGAAAGAAAAACCACAATTTGTATTGTTTTGTACGTCCCTCTGAGATCTTCTATTTTTTTTTGGTAGCCAGAGAGCTTTGTAGATGTAGCCCACACAGAATCAATTAGCCAACCTTCTTCTAAAAGCCCAACTCCTGCTCCCTCAATTTCTTCTTTTTCTTGGAGCTATTTGGGCAGGGCGGCCCGAAATTTCTACGGGCCAACTTTGTTTGTTGTGGATCCACTAACTCATGCGAGTGTGGGTGGGAAACCCTGTGTATTCACTAGTTTGCCCAACGCAGAATGTTTTGCAACGGGCTTTAAAGAAGAAGATACAGCTTCTCCTTCAGGCCCATTAACGCCCATCGACTTTTTGGTAGCGGATTGAGTCAAGATCTTCTTTCGTCAATAAAATACCGTAAATCTCTAAATCTTTTCTTAGCTTCAAGGCCATTATTTTCTAAGGTCCTTGATCGCTTCACCTTTTTTTCCCAACACAACGATGCTCAATTACGCACCTGAAAGAAATTATATGATTGCAGCAACAGCACTAACACAAGCCGCGACATCAAATTGATGAGGCATCTTCCTCTGTAATGCTCTTTCCTCCTCAATTTCGCTTTGGTTTTACGATTGCAACAAAGTTTAACAATATTAAAATGCAGTCGTTTTACTTTATTTTCCAGGACAAAAGTGTACTTAAAGGTTCACCAAAATGTATGTAAATTATAATTTCTGATGAAAAAGATTCACTTAAGTGATATTTATTTAATACCCGTGTTAGCGTTTGTCTTGGCTTTGCCATCATCAAAGGAATCATTTAAAAAGCACGAAAGCATCTTTTTCCCTTCGCTTTCGAACTTTTTAATGGTTTAAAAAATGGGAATTTAGGAACTTAAAAGATTGGCAAAGAGGTTAAAATTAGGCCCCCACACAAGACCCAGTTGCTCCCGAATTTGGTTAAAGAGATGATGAGGCGGTCTCAAAATTTGACCTGGCGTCCAGCTGTATTAAAAGGGACTTTCAGAAGACAATTACTATTGAAAAAGATAAAAAGAAAAACAAAATGAAATTTTTTTATTTCGGCTCAAGTTACGTCGTTTACAGGGAACTGATGATAGGGTCACCGTCCAGCGACATATACGAATTTATCGTTTAGTATTAATGTTTGTGATCAAATTCACTGGATTGCTCAGGGTGACATCTAATTATCTCTGCATGATCATCGTTGCAGCTGATTAGAGCTGGGTAATAAACAAAATAATAAATCGGAATGCAATAACACCGAGATAATGACCAAACCAAAAGATATATTAAAAAATGGGGCGGTTGGGGAAAAGGCCACAAATTAGATTCTTACACTTCATGAACTAAATGCCACTTGATGTATAGCTCGGGCACTACTGATTAGTAATTAGTTTCTGATGGAGTTAATTACAAGAAGAAAGTTCTAAAGTTTGCTTTTTATATTTATGTTGATGAATATAATCATGAATCTTGAAGTGGAAATCAGATGAATTAATTGCTTCGTGGGTAAGATCAATTACAAAGAACTTCACTGGCTTCTCTTCAAACCAATCGCAGTATATGGATGTCATTGGCGGTTGGTCTAGTTCGATGAATGCCACTACACTAGAGATAGTGGAGCTGGTATAAGTTAATGGAATAATGAAATATCTCCTCCACTCTTTCCATTCTAGGCTACAGTTTAATAAGTTTATCAAAATCAATAAAAAAAAAAAAAAAGAAGAAGAAGCTTATCATAAAAAAAAAAAAAAATTGTTGTCTGGAGTCTAAGAAAAGTAAAGGGCATGGTAAAGATAAATAATGGCATATGCCATTCAGCACTTTTAAAGCTCAAATGTGATTATTTCTTAATTATGGGGTGTGTTAATTTGATCTCTCCTCTCTCTCTCTCTATATATATATATAACCGGTGTTTTCATTTTTTTTTTAATGCAGACACACTTTAAAACTGTGGGATTTAAGAGATAGTGATCATTTACTCTTACACACACATATATATATATATGAGTTTTTATCTAATAAGGAATACCTTAAATTATTAAAGTTATTCCAAAACAAACAAAACACATATTTTAATACAGTGTATTTTATCATATAATGTATTAGAAAGTATGTTTATCTTGTCTTTTAACTTATTCCTTATTTTAGTAACCTAAGAGGTCCCACATTAAAAAATTGATATATGTGTGTATGTGCATGATTAGGATATAAATAACAATATAAAATTATTAAATTTAATCAATACCATTATAAATATAAATGTTGTTGGTTTTATAATATTGATTTTGATGATAACAAAACTTATATGTTTTTGATTAAAATGTTGGGGTTATTAAAATGAATTTCTTAAAACCATAGACATGTTTAAAGAAAGCTTTATGGCTGTTAACTTGAGCAGAAAAACCTTTTCTAAACAAAAATTGTCAAAATATAGGTTCTGAAAGTTAGTGGTAAACTGTTTACTAGAAAACGGTGAACCGATAATTTACAGAGAGAAAATTATCTTTGTAAATCCTGCACCGTTTATCTGAGAATATTCTGGAAATTAACGGTGAACCGTTTATTACAAACGGCTAATCGATATTTTACAGAAAGGGAGTTTTTCTAATCTCTACTAAATTTGCTTTGGTAAGATTCTAGAAATTAACGGTGAACCGTTTATTATAAAATGGCGAACCGATAATTTACAGGAATGAGAAATTTTTTTAACCTTGAGCCGTTTAGTAAAAACGGAAAGCTAAGTTTGTTTTGCAGGCTTCTGAAAATAAACGGTGATCCGATAACTTTAAACGGTAAACTATTTATTTAAAATCTAAGCATAACGGCTATTTGGACAAGTCAAAACAGTTAACCAATAGAAGCAAACGACAATCTGATTATTCTCAGAAAGTCAACAATGGCTATTTTCAGCTCTAACTGTAAAATAACTCAATCAAATTCAAATAAAAAAAAATCCAACAATTATCTTTTAGCTTGCTACTGAGAAAACAATATCTTTTGAGCTTTAGACTTGTTTTATTTTATTGATTCATACTTTGGGATTTAAATTGTAATCATATAGTTTGTGTGAGAGATACATTGATTATAATCTTTGTTTTTTAGTGTATACATTGATTATAATATTTGTTTTTGAGTGATTGTAAGTGTTGGGATACACTTGGGTTAAGAGATTGAGAATAATCTCATGTTGTAAAGGTTCATTGACACCTTTGAAGTCAATTGTAAGTGTTGTTGAAGTCTTGGAGGCTTGCTTAGTAGAATCTTCAAGCCCTGTGAGCTTGGAGGCGTAGACGTAGGCGCAGTTGGCCCAACCACGTAAAAATCTGGTGTTTGATCTCTCTTCCCTTGTCTTTTTAATTTAGAGCATTACTAAAACTATTGCTGTTTTTTTTTTTTAATTAAGACATTAGTTTAAATTGTTGTGTGATTTTATTTGCTTAACTTTTAAGAATCCAATTCATACCTCCTCTTGGGTAACCTAGTTAGTATTTCAAATGTGGCATAATATCTTTAGGGAGCGCTTAGCATATAGTATTGCATTACATTATAATGTATTGCATTAGGTTGTATTAAACTATAATGTAATATAATGTTTAGTATAGTATGGACTGTAGTATATATAATAATATTTTCTATCGTTGTTTAAAATTATTAGTACTTAAGTATTTATTATTAGTTATATTAAATCACTTAAAAATAATTAATTCTTATATATTAATCCATGTAATATAATCGCATAATGTAATATTTTGTAATATTTTAATATAATTAATATACAAAGAAAAATGTAATATTATTGAATAATAAATTGTAAATTTATTAATTTATATTAATTATTTCAATGCACCACAATACAGCAGCTGCCGCAGGCAAACATGAGACTGCTCAGCATAATGCTATGCAATCTCATGTTATGAGAGGTGCTAAGCACACTCTTGAAGCACAAACCGCAAGAGAAGATTCTAACTCCAAACAAATAATTTTTTTTTTTATTTCATGTTATTGACATGAATTGTCTATTTACCCAATTAAAATCTCATTCAAATTTTTAGAATTTAACTCAAAAGCAAGAAAATCACTCACTACTTGGATTATAAATCACTTTCCCTTATGATGCACCATAACAATTTTGTTAAAAAAGTTCTTATAAAAGTTTAGTTGTTATAGGTGATTAACGTAACTCTAAGGGGAAAATCTCCAAAAGCAACACAAAAACTACAAGACAACGTGCCATTGAAGTATTGGGCTGATAGTAGATTCATGTGCTCCATAATTTGAGTCTCGAGGATTAGGGTTGGCAATAAAATTTTCCGGAAAATCTCCAATAAAATGCGGATCCGGATCTTAAATAGTCCGTGGATCCGGATCCGGATCTGAAGTCAAGCATGGATCAAAAATTATTATATAATTTATTTGTGTATTTAATTAAATTTTAATTAAAAATATATAAATTAAAATATTTATAAGCATAATTAATTCTATAATCTTCATTGACTATAAAAATATGTTAAAAAGCTAATAATAATAATAATAATAATAATAATAATAATAATAATAATAATAATAATAATAATAATAATAATAATAATAATAATAATACTAACAATAATAATAATAATAATAATAATAATAATAATAATAATAATAATAATAATAATAATTAGAGAATATTATAATGAATTGGTTTACTTTAGTTTTTTTATTTTTTATATTTTTTATTTATGTTGTGAAATTATCATTTGTGAATTTATGGTGATATTGTATGTTATTTATACTGAATTGATGTTAAATTGTTAATTATTAAATTATAATTTAATTTTATTTGATATTATTAAAGTTAAAATTATATTTAAATTTAAAAATATGCGGATCCGGATGCACATACATCCGGATCCGGATCCGAATTTTGCCATCCCTGTCGAGGATTCAATAAAATTTTTCTCCAACAAATGATAATAGTCTAAATCAAGCAGCATTAGTCAAAAACTTAAATTACTGATTCAAGTCCTGTTTGCTATTAAAGTTAGCATCTATAGTTTTTAAGATAAATCACTTAGTAAGTATTAGTTGCTGTGCTTTGATAATTACAATAATTTAATATACTATTTGTATAATTAAAAGTTTATAATACTTTTATTATTTTTTAAAAATTATATTTAACATACGTTATTAATTTTATTTAATAATTATAATTATTTTTACAACATCTGTAATTTTTAAGATATATTACCCAATACTCCAAGACTTCGACAACTACTCTGGACCAACTTCGGATAATATCCTCAACAATTGTAGGAAAAACAAAAAAAACCAATAATCAGCACGTGGTGGCCCGACTCTATATATCAGACAATCAAACTCATTGGCCCTACATTCCCTTGCTTGCGTTTGCCACCTTCTAAATCTACAAAACACCAAAATGTTCTTTTGCCGACGTGTCACTCCAATGCTCCAATAGCCGACACTTTGTTTAGCCAGGACCCACGGTATTACCGTTGCCGTTGAATTTCGAAGGCCATCAAATTAAATCCTTCACGGACATTTGACGATCAACGGTCGACGTTTCACTGTCCTGATTTCTACTTCGCAGACACTCTCCTCTACTTCGTCGTTTGAAACTCCTTTTAAAGTGCTCAAACGAAATTCATCACTCGTCAGTCTTCACTTCTCCACTTCTCCTCATGGATTGTCTCAATCTCTTCTTGCTCTTCACTTTCACGTTCGCATGCGCCAGTAGTATTTCCACACGTGCTGACCTCCCCGGCACGTGGGAACTCCTGGTCGCTGACGGGGGGATTTCCTCCATCCACACAGCGGTAACCCGCTTCAACACCGTCGTCCTTCTAGACCGAACCAACATCGGCCCATCCCACAAAATGCTAGGCAAAGGCCGCTGTCGTTTCGACAAAAACGACCCCGTTCTCAAACGCGACTGCTATGCCCACTCAGCCGTCCTCGACTTGCAAACCAATCAAATCCGTCCCTTAATGATCCTCACCGACACCTGGTGCTCATCGGGTCAGATTTTAGCCGACGGAACGGTGTTACAAACCGGTGGTGCCATGGACGGATTTAAGAAGATCCGAAAGTTCAGCCCGTGTGAAGCAAACGGGTTGTGTGATTGGGTTGAGCTTGGTGACGTGGAGTTAGCCAACGGCAGGTGGTACGGTACGGACCAGATATTGCCAGACGGTTCGGTGATTATTCTCGGAGGTAAAGGAGCTAACACAGTCGAGTATTATCCGCCGAGAAACGGTCCCGTTTCATTCCCCTTTCTCGCTGACGTCGAGGATAAGCAGATGGACAATTTGTACCCGTACATTCATCTCCTTCCTAACGGTCACCTTTTCATTTTCGCCAACAACAAGGCAGTGATGTATGATTACGAGACAAATAAAATAGCAAGAGAGTATCCACCGTTGGATGGTGGCCCACGTAATTATCCATCCGCTGGATCATCAGCAATGTTAGCCCTCGAAGGGGACTTCTCGACGGCTGTGATTGTCGTCTGCGGTGGGGCCCAGTATGGAGCATTTATCCAGAGAAGCACCGACACCCCTGCGCATGGTAGTTGCGGAAGAATAATTGCCACGTCAGCCGACCCGGCTTGGGAAATGGAGGACATGCCATTCGGGCGGATCATGGGTGACATGGTTATGCTTCCAACCAGCGACGTTTTGATCATAAACGGAGCTCAAGCTGGGACTCAAGGATTTGAAATGGCTTCCAATCCGTGCTTGTTTCCGGTTCTTTATCGACCCACTCAACCCGCTGGATTACGGTTCATGACTTTGAACCCGGGTACCGTACCCAGAATGTATCACTCCACTGCTAACCTATTACCGGACGGGCGAGTATTGATAGCTGGAAGCAATCCGCATTATTTTTATAAATTTAACGCGCAATTTCCAACTGAATTACGGATTGAAGCGTTCTCTCCCGAATATTTATCATCGGATCGGGCAAACCTCCGACCTGTTATCGAGGAAATACCCGAAACGGTACGTTATGGTGAGGCTTTCGAGGTGTTTGCAACGGTACCGTTGCCCGTGGTGGGAATTTTGGAGGTCAATTTGGGAAACGCGCCATTTGCTACGCATTCGTTTCAACAAGGTCAAAGACTGGTCAAATTAACCGTGACGCCTTCGGTACCCGACGCAAATGGGAGGTACCGGGTCGGCTGTACAGCGCCCCCAAACGGTGCCGTTGCTCCACCTGGTTACTATATGGCTTTTGTAGTCAATCAAGGCGTGCCAAGTGTGGCACGGTGGGTGCATTTAATTGCTTGATTAGTTTAATTTTGTATCTAAGATTTCAATTTTTTTTTTAAAACCCTATGATGACCAAATATATAAAGGTTCAGAGTTAATTGTTGATAAGGCAAAAATTATTGGGAACAAAGAGAGAACTTTACTATGAGAAGATGTTCAAGTAATTATTTTAACTTTGGAAGGAAGTGCTCATTTTGCCCAAAGTTAGTTTAATATATATTAGAATTGCAAAATCATTTCTAACATAAGAAAGGATATTTAGTGGCATATGCAGAATAAAGAGAAGATTGAATGGCGGTGGTTGCTAATGTACAATGGATGCATACAAGTCAAGTGGGCCTAAGATATAATTTGCCACTCTGGCTATAGATTCCTTTGGGGACCCCCATTGTCACTTCTAGATGAGCATGAGCCTAACTAAAATTCACTGAAAGTAATGGCACACATAAGCTTCCATTAAGAATAGCGGGGATGTTGCTCTCATTTATATATATAGTTGATGTTGAAATATATGAAAAGCCTTCTTCACGTTTTCTTATATTGGATCAAATTAAAATATCAATTTTTGTGAAGTTTGCACACATTAACATCACATGCCCCTTAGCTTGTCAAAACCAGGACATTGTCTTGAGAGCCAAACCCACTTAAACATGTATGAATATTAGTAGAGTAAAACAATTAATTAATAGATTAGAGCAAACGAAAATTTAGTTAATTTTTGGGTTTAGGCTGGCAGAACATTGATGTCATGTGCGTTAAATTTCTCATTCCAATCAAGATGAGTTAACAGGAACTGTTTATTACAAATTGAAAGAGTGGTCTCCAAGTTCCAAGGGGTGGATCAAGCTTCTCTTCGTGTTGTTGAAGGAAGATGGGTTGCATGAATGGTTTGTGACCGGACCAAGTTTGTTGACTTGCGGGTTTGTCTTAAAGAGATCATGTGCTTGGCCTTGAGTGTAATTACTTAACAAATTCTACTGACATTTTAGAAGGCTTTACATCGGCCGAAGACTAAAAATAACAAGCCCAGACAAGACAGGCTTAGCCCATTGGCAATAAATACTAATGTTAAGACATGTCATTTGCAATAACAATGTAAAACAACTACTGTTTGTGTGCATGTATGTGCGCGCTCGTGTATAATTAGAAAAGATCAGTCATTTTTAATATGCGTAAAAATTAAAATTTAAAATCGTAAATGTAATATTGTATTAAAATTGACAACTTATCATATCTAAAATGACATTTTAAAATAGTATTTTTTTATTAAAAAAAAAAAGAAAAACACCGTTAATAGTGTTTTTCTCCAATGTTTTGCAAAGTGCAAATTTTTCTTTATCTTTCTTTTTTTAAAGTGCAATTCGGGACAAACTAGCTACTTTTGATTTTATTTTGGTTTAGGTAATGCTCTTTCAATTTTCAATTTTTATAAATAGGCTCTCTATCCAAATATATTAATATTATAAAAAAAATAAATATTTCAAATAAAATGTATTACATATAACATGTATAATTTTTACAATATTGGATCAAATTTAGGATGTAGCTAATCAGAGTCCAAGTGATGATTTACCCATAAAAGTCCTAAAGTTTGTGTGTGTGTGTGTGTATAAACGACAAAGAGTAAAGAGTGTATATGTGTATATATACATTCAACATAGTACATATTTGTATTTAAGCATGATTTTTAAGTTAAAGTTTTTCCCTTAGTTTTTGCTCAAATATACAAATAACTTATTTTCAGTTTGGAGAAAATAAACATCCAAAAATATATGAATAATTGAAATAGTTAATTATTTTATTTAATTGTTAAAAAAGAAACAATCTCTTTAATTTTATTAAAATTGTGCGGAATTCAACATTGTAGATGACATGTCTTACCTAACAAAAAAGTGTATGTCATGTCATCTATCCCTTAGTTATAAGAAGGACATGTCATTTTGTTCTAGAATCCAAAGATGACTAGGGAACAGTATGCACCGGCGGATACTATTTATGCTTTGTCATTTATAAAATTGGAGTGGATGTCATATTGTTTTTTAGTGCATGACAAACCTGACTTGTCATCCAAGTAAGAAAATGACAAACGCCTAATCATCTTCAGCATGCTTGCGAATAAAAATTTAAAATATTATGTGTAATGTCCTTGAAAATAAACAACTCATCATGTCTAAAGTGAAATTTTAAAATAGTTATTTTTTTTATCAAAAAATAGAAAAGCAATGTTGAAAGTGTTTTTTTTTTCAAATTTTTGCAAAGTGTAATTTTTTTTTAATTTTTTAAGCAAAATTCAGGATGAATTGGCTATCTTTGATTTTATTTTGCTTTAACTAATTTTTAATTTTATAAATGGTCTCTCCATCCACATATATTAATACTGTAAAAAATAAATATATTACATATAACATGTATAATTTTTACATTATTAGACCAAATTTAGAATGAGTCTAATGAGAGGTCCATAAATGATTTTCCTATATATGGCCCAAAGTGTGTGTGTGTGTAATTGACAAAGAGTAGAGACTTTATATACACATTCAACATAGTGTATATTCCTACTTAAGAATGATTTTCAAGTTAAAGTTTTTCCTTTAGTTTTTACTCAAATATACAATAACTTGGAGAAAACAAACATACAAACATACAAAAATATATGAATAATTAAAATAGTTAATTATTTTATTTAATTGTTAAAATAGATATCATATTTTTAATTTCATTAAAATCATGCAAAATTTGATGATGTAGATGATATATTGTTGACCAATATAACAATAGTATACCTTGTCATTTGTCCGTTGTTTAAAACATGAACATGTTATTTTTCTTCAAAATCCAAATGACAGATTGTAAACAATATCTGTTGGCATGTGTACACTTTGTCGTTTATAAAATTTAATCGGATGCCATGTCATGTGTTTGTGAATTATTCCTCCGATTTGTCGTCCAAAAAAGAAAATGAAAAACTACTAGTCATCTTTAGCATACTTGCAAATTAAAAATTAAAATATTAGATGTAATGTCATTGAAAAATATACGATTTACCATGTCTACAGTGAATTTTGAAATTAGTCATTTTTATTAAAAAAATAGAACACAATGTTGAAGGTCCTTTTTTTCTCTATTTTTTTTGCAAAGTATAAATTTTTTAACTTTTTAAAGTGCAATTCGGGACAATTTGGCTACCTTTGATTTTATTTTAGTTTAGCTAATGGTCATTCAATTTTAATTTTATAAAGGGTCTTTCTATCTACATATATTAATATCATGAAAAAATAAATATTTCATATGAAATGTATTATTTATAATACATATAATTTTTACATTATTGGACCAAATTTAAAATGAGCCTAATGAGAGGCCAAGAGATGATTTTCCTATATAAAGCCCAAAATGTGTGTGTGTGTAAATATATGTAGTATATATATATATGAATATATACATTCAACATAATATATATTCGTACTTAAGCATGATTTTCAAAATAAAGTTTTTCCCTTAATTTTACTCAAATATACAAATAATTATTTTTAGTGTTGGAGAAAATAAACACGTAAAATATACGAATATTTGAAATAGTTAATTATTTTATTTAATTATAAAATAGAAATGATCGCTTTATTTCATTAAACTGATGCAGAATTCAATATTGTAGATGACATGTCATTGTAGAACAAAGCAAGTGTATGTCATGCCATCTATCCACTAGTTAGATGAATGACATGCCACTTTGTTCTAGAATCCAAACGACATTTTGTAAATACTATGCATTGGTGGCATATAATTTACGCTTTGTCGTTTATAAAATTGTCGTGGATGCCATGTCATTTTTTTAGTAAATTAATGATCCAATTTGTTGTATGCATAAGAAAACACTTAGTCATCTTTGGCATGCTTGCAAATTAAAATAAAAATAATGAATGTAATGTAATTTAAAAATAGACGACTCTTTATGTTTAAAGTAAACTTCTAAAATAGTCAATTTTTTATTAAAAAATATATAGAAACAATATTGAAGGTTTTTTTTCCTCAAATTTTTTCAAAGTATAAATCTTTTTTATTTTTAAAGTACAATTTGGGACAAATTATCTACCTTTGATTTTATTTGATTTAGCTAATAGTAATTTGATTTTTAATTTTATAAATGATCTCTCCATCTGCATTTATTAATATTATGAAAAAATAAATAAATGTTTCAAATAAAATATATTACATATAACATCTACAATTTTTACATTATCGCATCAAATTTAAAATGAGCGTAATGAGAGGCCAAGAGATAATTTTTCTATATGAGGCCCAAAACATGTGTGTGTGTCTATATATATAAGGCCCAAAGTATGTGTGCGTGTGTGTGTGTGTCTATATATATAATATATATACAATTGACAAAGAGTACAGAGTATGTATATATACATTCAATATAGTATATATTTGTACTTAAGCATGATTTTTAAATTAAAGTTTTTCCCTTAATTTTTACTCAAATATGCTGATAAATTATTTTCAATGTTGGCAAAAACAAAAATGCAAAAATATATACATATTTGAAATAGTTAATTGTTTTATTTAATTGTTAAAATAGAAACGGTCTTTTTAATTTCATTAAAATCATGCGGAATTCAATGTTATAGATGAAATATCGTAGATAATTAAAATAGTTTGTAAGTCTTGCCATCGACCCGTTTGTCACATGAATGACATGTAGTTTTATTTTAAAATCCAAACGACGGATTGCAAATGGTATGCGCCATCATATACTATTTACACTTTATCGTTTATAACATTGGTGAGGATGTCATGTCATTTGTTTGTGATTTACAATGATGACCTATAGTTTGCGTAAAAAAACAACAAACGATCAATCATCTTTAGCCTACTTGCAAATCAAAATTTAAAATATTGGATGTAATGTCATTAAAAAAAATAGATGACTTGTCATGTCTATAATAAATTTTTTAAATAGTCATTTTTATTTAAAAAAATACTGAAGGTATTTTTTCTCAATTTTTTGCAAAGTGCAATTTTTTTTTATGCGCAATACAAGAAAATTTGGCTACCTTTAATTTTATTTTTTTTAGCTAGTGTTCTTTGAATTTTTTATTTTATAAATGGTCTCTCTATCCACATATACTAATACTATGAAAAAAATAAATATTTTAAATAACATTTACTAAATATAGCATGTACAATTTTTATATTATTGGACTGAATTTAGAATGTACTTAATGAGAGGCCAAGGGATGATTTTCTTATATAAGCGTCAAAGTGTGTGTGTGTATAAGTGACAACGAGTAAAGAGTATATATGCATTCAACATGGTAAATATTCGTACTCAAGCATGATTTTTAAGCTAAAGTTTTTTTTTCCTTAGTTTTTACTCAAACATACAAAGAACTTATTTTTAGTGTTGGAGAATACAAACATGTAAAAATATATGAAGAATTGAAAAAGTTAATTATTTAATTTAATTGTTGAAATAGAAACGATCTCTTTACTTTTATTAAAATCAAGCATAATTCAATGTTGTAGATGACATGTCGTTGCCTTATAAAACAAGTGTAAATCATGCCATCTGTACATTATGTACTCGCATAACATATTATTTTGTTCCTAAATTCAAACAATATATTGTAAATAGTATGTGTCAGTGCATACTAGTTACACTTTGTCGTTTATAAAATTGGTGTGAATGTCATGTCATTTGTTTAAAAATTTACTAGGTGGCTTGTCTGCCTGTTAAGAAAATGGCAAATGATGAGTCATCTTTAGCATGCTTACAAATTAAATTTTTAAAACATTAGATGTAATGTTATTGAAAAATGGATGACTAGTCATGTTTAAAGCAAATTCTTAAAATAGTCATTTAAAAAAAAATAGATAAACAATGTTGAAGGTGATTTTTTATCAAATTTTTGTAAAGTGGAAATTTGCTAATTTTTTATAAAAGTGCAATTTGGGACAAATTGCCTACATTTAATTTTATTTTGGTTTAGCTAACGGCCTTTCGATTTTTAATTTTATAAATAGTCTCTCCATCAACATATATTAATATTATGAAAAAAATAAATATTTCATACAAAATGTGTTACATATAACATGTACAATTTTTAAATTATTGGACTAAATTTAGAATGAGTTTAGTGAGAGGCCAAGAGTTGATTTTTCTATGCAAGACCTAAATATGTGTGTGTGTGTGTATCTTTATATATACACACAACAAAGAATAAATAGTATGTATATGGATATACACATTGAACATAGTATATATTTGTACTTAAGTGTAATTTTTAAGTTAAAGTTTTAGTTTTTACTCAAATATACAAATAACTTATTTTTAGTATTGGAGGAAACAAACATTCAAATATATATAAGTAATTGAAATAGTTAGTTACTTTATTTAATTGTTAAAATAGAAATGATCTTTTTAATTTTATTAAAATTTTGTGGAATTCAAAGCAGTAGATGACATGTTGTTGACAAATAAGAAATTCATATGTCTTACCATCTACTTGTTAGTTACCTAAATGACATAGTGCGCATTAGCTTATACTATTTATACTCTATCGTTTATAATATTGAGAGAAATATCAAATCGTTTGTTTGTGAATTAATAAACCGACTTGTTGTCATCTTAAGAAATTGACAAATGATCTATCATCTTCAACATCCTTATAAATTTAAAATTAAAATATTGGATCTAATATCATTGAAAAATAGATGACTTCTCATGTCTGAAGTAAATTTTTAAAATAGTCATTTTTTTAATTAAAAAAATTGAAAAGCAATGTTGAAGGTGTCTTTTCCTCAAATTTTTGCAAAGTGCAATTTTTTTTATCTTTTTTTAAGTGCAATTAAGGAGAATTTGGCTACCAATGATTTTATTTTAGTTTAGCTAATGGTCTTTCAATTTTTTGTTTTATAAATGGTCTTTTTATCCGCATATATAAATATTATGAAAAAAATAAGTATTTCAAATCAAATGTATTATACATAGCATGTGTAATTTTTATATTATTAGACCAAATTTAGAATGAGCTTAATGAGAGACTAAGAGATGATTTTTCCATATAAGGCCCAAAGAGTATGTTTGTGTGTGTACATTCAACATATTATATTTACATGTGCGCGTGTGTACACTGCACAATACAAATTGGAACATAAACCCGAAACAAACCCGCTGTTTGGATTTGTTCACATTTGTGTTACAATTCAAGTTGAGTTTTGAAATTTTACAGTGTATTTACTTATTAAAATAAAAGTGGGGAGTGTAGAGTTCTCGTACTCAATATTTACATACTTATTTAAGAGTAGGATTAAGAATTCCACTCCGTACGTAAGTACCACCTAATTTTGGAGAAAGGAGTGGGAATCCCACTCCCATAGAACTCCCACCTTTTCTATTTTTATCCTTTCCTTTAAATATAACATAATTATGTTTATTAAAATAAAATATTAAATATAATATAACTATATTTATTAAAATAAAATAATATTATATTTATTTAAAAATAATAATATCATATTTATTTAAATAATATAATATTATTTAATAATATTATGTTTATTTATCTTATTTACCTATATTATTTATTTATTTATTTATATTACTGATTTATTAAAAGTAATAATTTACATTGATTCTAAGTTAAAATTACTTAAAAATAATATTATTATATTCATATAGAATTAATAATATTACTATATAATATCTTTAATTATTTAAAAATATAATATTATTATATTTATTTAATATTAATAATAATTATTAATTTGTATGATTAAAATTAATAATAAAATAAATAGTTTATTTTAGAAATATATTTTTTTTATTCACTTTGTAATTAAGAACTATAATTCTTTATATATGAGTTATAATTTAAAACAATTCACTCCTAATGTAAGATAAAGTAAATGTATAAATAGAATTTTAATTCTTATTCCGAACTTTCATTCTAGGTAAGTGAGCAACCTACTCCCATTGTCACTCCACACCCACAATCCCAATATTCTAACTCCTTAGGATTCTTAATATAATCTAAAAAATAAACGCTATCCTAGTTCTATTTTCAATTGATTCGATTGAATTACTTCCCAAGTTAAATGTGCGATATTGTGACTCAAATTTCAACTTAAAAAAAATTGAATCTACTTTCAAATACTTAAAAGAAAATCAATATCCATACTTGCATAAAAGACACAAACCCCTTTTTACATGCTTGGAAAGATGGTGGTTTACCTTTCAGGTATTAAATAATTGCTACTCACTACTACCAATTAATGGGGGATTTTCGGCCGCATACAAGTTAATATCCAGAATTAATCATACTATATAATATCGTGGCGGGGAGTTAGGTATTGATTTGCAATAGAAAGCAAATGCTCATGCGTGGATATGATTAAAATCCTTTGAAAATATATATTTTTCACAATGAAAGTTCTATGAAATTTGAGACTCGTAAATCTATTTAAATGTGGACAAAAATGAAATGGATGCCAAGAATATTAGTCTATAATAACATATAAAAGCACACATGAAAGAGATTATCATGCGCGACAACTTGATTCACACATGCTTGAATGCTAAGTAAGTTAAAGATATGAACTGTTTTTAGCGGCCATGCTTATTGGTTATACATAAGAGTACATGAACTATTATTTATTAAACATGTGACTGTGACCCATCACCTTGGTAGCAATCAGCCACAGCCACACTCCTTTGCACATTCTTGTAAGAATACCGTCGAGCCACCACCACATAGACGAACAAATTGGCCGTAACCATGGCTGCTATTAGCCAATAGAAATTGTCTACGCGGCTGCTGTTTATATCTTTCCCAAACCAACTGCCCCCACTCTGGTTGGTAACATGATCGACAATTGTTATCAAAAGGCTGCTAAGGAAATTTGCAGCTCCAATGACGCTGAGGTAGAAAGCTATGCCTAGGCTTCTCATGGAATCGGGAACTTGGTCGTAAAAATACTCTTGCAAGCCCACAAGAGCAAACCCATCGCCAACTCCGCTGATGATGGATTGCGGAGCCAACCAAAAGACACTCATTGAAAGTGAATCCTTTGTCGGGTTTTTCTCGACGACTCCGAGTCTCTTTTTCTCGACCAAGGCCGCGACGACCATCGTAGCGATTGAGAAAAGCATTCCAATGCCGATTCTCTGGAGGATTTTGATCCCTCTTTCATTTCCTCTTGCTCTTCTTAATATTGGTACTAGGATTTTGTCGTAAAATGTGACGGAAATGATCATTCCGACGGCGGTTAGCCCAAAAACGGAGGGCGGGGGGATTAGGAATCCGTTGCCGATATCTCTATTCATAGTAGTGGCCTGTTTGACAAAAAATGTTGTGGATTGTGCAACACTAATTCCAAATGGTAAGCTAGCTAGCCATATGGGAATCACGTTAAGTACAAGCTTCATTTCCTCGACTTTGGTCACGTTTGCAATTCTCCAGGGACTTTGTTGATCGACAGGAGTTTCGTAGTCTTCAAGAATGGCAGCTTTATCAAGAAATCTGCAAGTTTAGTTTGGTACTTGATCTGATTAGAATGAGAAAATTCACAAACTGCAATGGAAGTTGAGTAGAGAATTATTGATCGATCAAAACATGCTTACTTGAGGTTGTTGGTGTGACACAAGAGCCTCCCCTTGGCTACTACCTTTGGATACTCAAACAATTGATCAGGGTCTGAAGGATAAGGCAGGTTTCTTTTGGCAATGGCGGCGACAAGCACTTGAAGCATTGGCGTTAAGGGGCTTCCTGTAGGCACCCTGTAACGATAAAATGGCCTTCCAATGATGAATATGAGTAGCGAGGCAGCCATAGCTGTTGTGATTATAACATCTGCTGCACCCCAGCTTACATGTTCTTGCACATAAACAACTACGGTCACACCAAGTAAAAGTCCAGAGCAAAGGCCAGAATTCCACCAGTTAAAGAAGGACATTTTCTTCTTCCTTTCTTCAGCGTGATCATCGTCAAATTGGTCTGCTCCAAAGCTCTCTAAAGAGGGCTTGTGGCCTCCAGTTCCAATGGAGATTAAGTATATGGCAAGAAAGAAGACTACTTCATGAACTTTTCTGGGCTCGAGGCACATATCGACACGGCAAGCCTTTAAGCTTGGCACAAACCAGGACATTGTTAAGAGACCTAACCCCTGTTTTTAAACATCAGAGAAATATGGTTAGGTGTAACATAACCAATGGTTTAATAAAAAATTGTCCCAACGAAGTTGACGATTTTTAAAGAGGTGCCAACAATAGGGGTTTGAGTAGATTTTTAAAGAGGTGCCAACAATAGTCCAACTCTAAATTTAAACTAATGAGCAGATAATCACCAAGAGGTAGACGACGGATGAGACAAGAACAGTCCAGAATCTGCCCAAGTAAGCATCGGCTATGAATCCCCCAAGTAATGGCATAAGTGTAGTCACACCGGCCCAGCAATTGACACTCTTTGCTGCCGTCTTCAAATCTTGATGAATCACTTTAGTAAGGTAAAGGATAAGGCTTGTCGCTATTCCAAAGTAACTCAGTCTTTCACCGAACTCGATTGCTGCTCAAAACTCAATACAGTAAAAAAAAATGACAATTGTAAATATATACTACAACATTAATTTTAAAAGAAATTACATAAAAAGAAAAGAAAAAAAAAACCTAAAGCGCTACAAACTTTTGTCTCCCAAGTTTTGTGGCTTGAAGAGAACAAAATTATTTTCTACTTTTTGCTGACATTTTGGACCTTGGGAGCTGTTGGGCACGTATCTATATAGCCATTGGCGGTTGATTATTTACGTTAGAAAGTTGTAGGGCCATAAACGTGAACAGAGGAATATTTGTGAAGGGGAAGTAACTGACGGTGGAGAAAATCTTCCCTCATAACTTCTCTTTTTATGACTATGGACGACAAAGTTGATGAAGGAATATAACCATTAATTTGAACAAATAGAGACTAGGGTTACAAATTGGACTAGGCTAAAGATTTAGTTCCCCATTTCGAGTATATATGCCTTGATTCGAATTCTCAAGGGAAAAAAAGATATATTTTATGCACCATTTATTTATCGAAAGGGAAATATATAGTAAACCCAACACATAAAAGATTGATCCACGATATAGAGTTAATTCAATCCACATGCAGCCTGTTGACTCTTGATGAGATTTTTTTTATTTCCTGTAGAACGGGATATAAAGGTGGATAAGGTAGCGCTATTTAAATGGGGCAGCACTCATAAACTAAGTGATGAAATGACCCCTCCGGCCTCCATTTTCCCACTTAGTTGATTCTATTTACTAACGTATGGCTAATAATATTTTACACTTGATAGCATTCTCATTCTCACGACCCACAAATGTTTAGTGATCATACGATAATAAGAATATTGATATACAGACGCGATATTTTATTCCCTAAAGAACACCAAAAAAAAAAAAAAACAGAACTTAATCAATTAATGTTTATTTTATAATCTCTTGGCAATTCAATGATATACCCATATAAGAAATCTTAATTAGTGGCTAACAGAAAATTACTAGATTCTCCTCTCAGATTACTTTATTTAGGATTAATTTTTGTTCATGACACAAGCAAGGGTTATAACATGAAACTGTGGAAGTAAAATCTGGGAATAGGGTTTCCGAGGCCTCCTTACACCTTTGGTGTTTACAGGCTTTTGCTAATAGTTTGAGATTGGAGCAAGAAAGATAAAAGGAAAATGAACCACGCACCCATATCCAAAGATATAGTTATTATCTGGTGCAGACATTCACACTTCATGAGTTGTAAACTCGCAGCTTTACATTGTAACGAAGGGTCTTTTACTTGCTTTTAACTTATAATGTTGTAAAGACTTTTATACTGCTACATGGTGGTGTGACCGTGTGAGTTTAGACTCTATAAAAATACAGACATCTTGAAGGACTCCCAACATAATAGGAATGGCACATTTATGATTTATTATTATTATTTTTAGGCATGATTTTACTTGAGTACATGAGGATCACTAGTTTAAAAATTCAAATAATTAAATTGTCTAAAATATAATCTTGTCTTGAAGAGAATTAAGAAAAGGAAAGGAAAAAAAAAGAAAGAAAGAATGAAAGAAAAAGGATTAATTCTATACGTGAGAGAGAGCTATCAATGCGCAGAGGAGCTAGCAGCCAGAAAAACGAGGAGCAGCAGAATTGATGGCATCTAAACCCATGAGAGAGCCTAAAGCACTTTTTATATTATTAACTGAAAATCTAACAGGACAATTTTTAATTCGTTTTCTTGGCAACCAAGCCAACTAAATGAAGCATAAAGAATAAATAAAGTAACTATTGTTGATGACAGTAATAGCTAGTGCTTATTCCATACCGATAATAAAGAGGGAGGCTTTCCACACTCCAGTTGAAGAACGGAAAGGAACCCTTCCTTTATGATCCACAGAGGAATCACAAACCCATTTCTCTTGATCATCGACATGATCTCCATTTTTCGCTGCTGCTGCTGCTGCCGCCATCTTTTGTGGCTCCGTCTTCAATTTGCTAGCTATCTCAGAAACAAATACTGCTATAAATTATCAACTTCTTAAGCAAAGAGAAAATAATAATAAGAAGAAGGAATTGTTAGTTGTGGTGGTGATGGCACTCCTTTGCTTTGTACCCGCTTATATAGGCAGAAAAGTAAGTGGAGTTGCTTTGTTGGCTCACTTTCATACTCAGTTTGGGTGGTTCTGTTTTCAAAATTTTAAAGAACTAATGAAACATCTCCTATTAAAAAAGCAAGTAATGAAACAAAAAAAATAGACTACTAGGTAAATGGTATATATGATGTCAATGAAATTTTTTCCTGGAATAATAATTGTTAGAGAGAATATTTTCAACAAGCCCACTAGTTTACGAAAGTGTAACGGCCGTGTTGTTATCATCAGTTAGATTTGGAGCCGATGTCTAGCATCAATAGAGAGGAGCAGCATTCCGACGATTCAGGTTATGGGCTTGAACTTCAACGAGTGAGTGTGCTACTAATAAATTTTATTTTTTTTTAAAAAGGGTAGTGATATTTCCACCCCACAAATTATGTAAATCCACCCCACTTCTAGAAAATAATTATAAAATTTTCACATTACTTTTAAAAATTTTAAATAAAGAAGAATTCTAAGGAATTAATCAATTAAATCTTTCTTAAATTCTTAATTTATTTTTTGTGACCTTTTTTTTTATGTTTGACTACTAAGATTGCTTCAGTCTAAATTTAAATTGATTATTTTATCCTTAAAATGTAAAAGTACAAAAAATTTACTTCAACTTCAATATTTTTTATTTTATACAAAATTCATTGCTTCTAAATGGTCAATTCTACTTTATTAGCATGATTATTAACTTTTAACAAACATTATGTTTTTATGAGTCAATACTCATGTAAATTATTAGGCTATTAAATTTATATCATTTACACGTAAAATATTGAAAATTATTATACTTCATTTAAAAAGTTAGATAATAAGTCACAAAATTAATACTTAAAGATTGATATCTGAACACATTATCTTGCCTGGTTAAGTAATTTTATGCCATAACGATTACATAATTAAATAAAACTCATATTAAAACAATCTTTATAGTAAAAAAACTAAGTAAAACAATATAAGAATGATTTAATTGATTAATTATACACATATTGATGTTGATTTGTATTTATAAAAAATAATGGGATTTATTATAAATATTTTTTAGAAGTGGGATGGGTTTACATAAATAATGGGGTGGAAATATCCCCACCCTTTAAAAAAATCATCAATTGGATTGAGATATCTGATTAAAGATACAATTAGAAATCTGTAATCAGTTTCTATTCCATGTCTAAATTTACGTTTTTTCAGACCTCTAAATTCTGAATTTTCCCTTATATTCTTGTAATGATTATGTTTTCCCACCAGTCTACTTAGGTGGAACAAGGATTTTGATTTGGGGGTTGCCGAAATGCATAAGAAAAGTATTGCAACAACAATAAAAGAATGCTATTCAAACCCTAAATTAATGAAAATAAAAAAAATAATTGTATCTTATACTATTTAATTCAATCATATATGAAAAACGAATTTTACGTCCTTTTCATTCTATATGAACTTTACGTTCTTGAACCTTAAGGTATAACTAGTGAGTGGCCGCCGCCCTTGTGGGAGAGAATCAAAGAATTTAGGAAGAAAGTTGAACGGTTCTTGTAGTTGTGTTATGTGAGATAAACTTAAAAAAATAAATCGAATATGAAGATGCCAATTTCCAATCTCGGGAACTTGAGGTACAATTATGCCTCTTTGATGGGAGAGAAAAAAGATTAAATAATTTAGAGTTTATATAAATAAAAGTAAAATAATGAAGTAGAAGGGATATTAATGTGTTTTCGAAGTTTAGGAGTTTCCAGTTATTAACATTTTTCTTAATATTTTAAAAATTTCCATAGTATTAAAAGGAATTTTCTAAAATTCTGGGGGTTGTCAAAGCATAAAACTAGTTACGTCACTGATCATGTTGTAAGTTGTAACACAATACGAAGCGTAAGATAGAGTCTTGTGCGCATGATAACTTTCAAGACAAAACTCGCATGCATTAAAGTGTGTGAGATAAAGACTTACAGAAACGACCGAAAGTAGGACGTAGACTTGTATATACGACAAAGTGCTAGACAAAGACTTGCATACACTCTATTAGACAAGTTAAGAGACTGAAATCAAAATTATATTAATTATGATAAAGTTAATTTTACCTTTTTACACGATCGTGGTCCAAATAAATGGATTTGGTCAAGGAGGTTAAGGCTCATGGGTTATGAAAAGAACTGGGAGAGTCTTCCTCTGTCAAATACTACATACGTACATATATATTAACTTGAGCTCTTTTTAATTTTTAAAAATTTTGTGTTACCGACATATTTATAGTGCAAAATGTACAGTTGAAATTAATTTTAATCAATTTTATATTTTTATCTAACATTACTAGTCACAAATTTAGGTTCTCTTATTCAGGAAAGACTCACGGGATAATTGCTGTCCATTTTTAACGTGTAAAATGGCATCCGTGCTAAAATTGGATCGACTTTTATTTTTAATGGGGACCAAAACCAACGTAAATAATTTTTTAAAAAAAAAAAAAAAAGAAAAAGAAAAAGTGGCCGCCTTATTTCGTAGTGAAAGGTTGGTCCAGTCCGTTTATATTCCAAAGAGAGGTGGCACTGGCATTGTATAGTCATTGCAGCATGGCCGGACCTGATAGTGAAGCTGCCATGAACCAATGTATTATCCTAATCACGTGATTTATTTCCCAAGTAGCAACAAATGCGGGGGAACGAAAAAAACAATCAAAATGCAATTTCATTATGCTTGCATACACATTCGCACAGGCCAAATGATGTTGACGCCCGGAGTTTTCCTGGCCCTCCAAGCAGGAAAGAAATCTATGGGAGTTTACGCGGCGTTGAGCGTTCGCTGGAATTTAGCTTATTTTCATTTTCTGTGTTTTAACCCCGTCGTGTCTACAGTTTTTACGATGCGTCCCTTAACATTTATTAGGCCTTGATTGATTGTTGCTTAGAGCGTCTTCAGAAAAATTTTTAAATAAGATTTTATTACTTATTTAAAAAATTACATCAGTATTTAAGATTTTAAAAAATATTTTAATTAAGATTTTTTAAATAAGAAATGATTTTCAATTTTATAGCGTTATTTTCTCCCTCTTTAATTTATATTTTATTATTTTTTATTGAAGAGATTGTGATAAGTGTTTTAATTATCATTTATTTTTATTTTGAAAAAATATTTATTTGATTAAACTAATATTAACTTATTTCTATTTGAATAGTCTTTTGAAAAGTAACATATTTTTTTACTCTCTTTTTTACTTCATAGGTAAGTAAATAGATATTTTAAGAATAAAATTAATAGAGCATTTTGAAGATACTTTTAAAGTATCTCCAAAAGAATGTTCAAATTTTATTCTTTAAATATCAATTTGTTTACTCATGTGACAAATAAGAGGATGAAAAAATACAATCATCTTTAAAGGACTCATCAAATAAGAACAAATCAATATTATTTTAATCAATAATTATTGACTTACTGATATTTTTTTAAAAGGAAATATAAATAATAATTACATCAATCTTATCTTTTTCAAAAAATAATAAAAAAATATTAATAAAAAAAAAAAACTCACTCGTCAATATAAAGAGTCAGAAATAATCTTATTTAAAGAATATAAATTAACATGTCTTTTGAAATATCTAATACTTATATGGTTCTTCAAATAAGAAGTAGAATCTTAATTAAAAAATCTTTTAGAAATGCTTTTAGGCTTCTTGTTTTGATGGATAATTGTTTAACAACATAATTAAATCTTATACTGTTGTTAAGTCATGATATTGTTAGATAGATATGCTGAAAAAGATGGCAAAAGATTTGATCTATATTGACGATATTAATTTTATAATCATAGGTCACGCGTTGGGTAATGCTAAGTGATGACATACTGGCAAAAGCGGTAAGCATTACAATAAATATTGGGCCATTTTCTGCCACATAGAAATTTAACGGGGTCCCCAACATTGGATCAAATAGTGTCACGTGATTGTATATATGTTTAGAGTCTATTGATTAGCGTGTGAAATATACAGTGGCCGGACAGCTAATTAATTATGTCAAAATGCGTCAAAGTTCGGTGGTTAGGGTTTGTGGAAGGCCGCTCAAGGAAACGTGATTTCATATTAATTTTTCTAAACTCATTAGGACATTAAGTGCCAATAACAATTTTGAAAGTGAAAGAGTAGGGTTAGGCTAGGGGATATAAATTCAATGCTGAATTGATATTTTTACCAACTTTTTAGAAAAATATAATTAGTAGTTATTAAATAAGAATTTAAAATTAATATATCTTAACCGTATATTACTATACATGTACGTGTGTAGAAAATTATAAAGAGTTGAGTAATGGTTAACTCAGCACTAAATCTAATTTTGGATTATGACCTTTGAATTAGTTTGATTAATTAAATTATAACTCTGTATGTTTTGTTTTTCTTTTGATAAGATAGTTTGTAGGTTTTCAAAATGTTAAAAACCAAATTATAATTTTTTACTGAAAAGTATTTCTTTATTTTTTTCTCTTTGATTTTTAGTCCCCAAATTGATACCCTGTGTTGCATTATATTCGTTGTATTGCTTTAGTCTGTATTATATTATATTGCATGAAGCTGTAATACAATATCATGTTTAGTGTAGTATGGATTGTATCATTTAAATAAATTTTTCTATTTTAATGTTTATATTAGATCATTAATATTCATTTTATTTATATTTTATTATTACTAATATTAAATTAATAATTTAAATTTATTAATTAAAATAAATAATTAGCATCATGGCTACCTCTTGTCGTCAACAGCCGCTGCAATGCCATACTTTTGTTTCTTTTAAACTATATTTTTGTACTATTATACTTCTTGTCATTAGAATTATGTAATTGTATAAGTATTACTAACAAAGAAATTTTCATTAGCCTGAGATCCAAGGTCAAAGATTTAGTTTTTAAATTATTGACAGTGAATTTATAGTATGCAAAAGTTTCTTTGCCTAATAGTTTTCACTATTGCGTAGCCTTATCAATAAGAATTCTGATAGTACCAAATTTTAGTGGAAAAGACATTAATATCCAGTGGGTAGTGCCCATCAACAGCCAGCCCCCTGTCGAGCTATCACTGGCAATTAATCATCATCGGCGGCAACCTTTTTATTATTATTTTTTTAATCAAGGAAGTGCCAAACATGAGGCTACATTGCTTAATGCAATGCGTCTTATGTTATGCAGGGTGCCATACGCACCTTATGGATATGTTTGGAGCACAACATTGAGTAGCATTCTAATATTGTTCTCGTTAACTTAATGTTATCTGCATGTGTTTGTATTAAAAAGGCAAGAGATTACATTGTATTAAAATTCAAATTAATACAGATTTCACCGCATTAGATAATCGGATCAAGATCCTCTCATAGGCTCTCTCTCTCTTAGTCCTCCTAAATTTTTAAGGATCCGCTGACATGTGTCATTAATAAAATTAAATGGCTAAGATTTTGTTTTAATTAATTTTTATTTAAAGAGACATCCAAAATCACGTGATTGTTATCAAGTTCTTTCCCGCAAATTTTTTCCCGCTCATCTCTTTCTACAAATGCCCATCTCCAGCAAATTGTTAAAAAAAACACACACACACATATATTGGAGAAAAGAAATCGACATGTTTGCATCTTAACTTCAATTTTTTTCATTTGTTTATTTTTTTCTTGATGTTTGGCTTTTTTATGGATCCAGATTTCTACAATTAAAACAATTTTCTTCTTTATTTATCTTTTGTATTGTCCTCTAATCCATCAACTTAAAAACAAAGATAAAAATAATCAAGGAATTGCGTACTAAAAAATCCATCTCAGCTATACATGATAAAAATGCTAGAAAAAAGTTGCTACTGAGTAAATTAAATCTTCAACATTATCATGACTAGTTATGGGGCTAAAAGCTTCCATTTGATGGGTTTAGATTCCCTTTTTGCTCTTATTGATATCTAAAATTAACTCTAATCGAAACTTTGAAATTGTGCCTTCCCCCTCCAGCAAATCTTCTTAACATTGACAACCAATTTCGTTCAGCCATTTCGTCGAAAACTTTGAGGACAGTCTCCAACAAACTTAACTTCTCAACTTTTCTGATATTTTTTTAACCGCTTTTTCCATCGAACACTTCAATTCCTTTCGGTGTACATCTCACCCAAAATAAAATATTATGAAACATAAGCTATCAACTCATATCTATCTCTACTCCTCAATCGAACAAAAGCCATATTATCTTATGTATCATGGACCCGTAATCATTGTTGTTGTCCCTCAACCTCCCGCACCCATGTTCCTAACCATCTTCATTCTAACTTTTTCTGATTTTCAATTTGCTAGAGATCGTGGTCAATGTACAAAGAGAAGAGAGGGAAATAATGAAATTAATTAAAACAAACATTATTTTCGATTTCTCTTCTACCGTGTTTTTTTTTTTTTTACAATTTGCTAGAGATGAGTGTTTGTCAAAAGAGATGAGAGGGAAAAATATTTACAGGAAAGAATTTGATAACAATTACGTGAGTTTGAATGATTCTTTAAATTAAAATTAATTAAAATAAAATCTTAGCCATTTAATTTTATTAATGACACATGTCAGCAGATCCTCAAAAGTTTAGGATGACTAGGAGAGAAAGAGCCTAGGAGAGAATTTGGATCCTAGATAATCACGACACCCCCTCGAGTATAAGCCACAGAGCATTAACTTTCAATTTATTATTTCATTAATATTTTATTAAAATTTTGTATTTTTTTATATTTTTACTAAAATTTTGTTATTTTTTTTTCATATTTTTACTACAATTTTGTTATTTGTTTATATTAATTAATTGATAATCAAAGGCAGCAGCTCTAAATCACTGCCATCACCACAAACAACGTTCACCACCTCACTGGCCACTGGATTTAGATGTCCATTTGGAATCCTCATTGCTTGAGCGTGGCAATGGTACATGTTTCACTGGAAATGAAATTCCATTCGCTGTAGATTTATGGTCAAAATTTTTACAATGTTATCGCCATTAAAAATAAATATATGATGGCATTCAACTTTCATTATAAAAGAGGCTAATATAGTAATTGAACTCCTTAAACAAATTAATTTAACTAGTGGCATTTACAATTACTCAGGATGAATTCAAGTCAACTGCAGGGCTTATCATAGTTACAAGGAATTAATTTTAGTTCAGTGGCTCTGCTTAATGAATTTCAATACTTTTCCATGGTGCTTAGAGCACTCTCTCAGTTGGACCATGTTTAAACTTACTGAAAATGGAAAACAGACAAAGGATTTGGCAATTTAATATATATGTTTTGCTCTAGCAATAGAGATTAGTGGTCATCAACTCTGATTTGCGTTAAGCAATCGAAGAAAAAGTCTTATGGATGTAATTATGATGAAATTTAAAAGCTTCTCTCATTAAATGAACCACGTGATTCTCATTTCATTTGTTTAGTTGCATATTTTCTTACTTTTTATCTCTCCAATTTGGTCAATACAAATTCTTGATGGCTGCCCGGTACACACTGGCCACTGCCCACACATTCTATTTGATGAGTTTCAGCTATATGGATATTTTATTAATGCATCTTATTTCATATAATAATAATAATAATAAAAAGGAATCCGAATTGAAGATGTAGATGACTTATTTCCACAAATATATTCGAAACTTTGCATTCACAACTAATAACGAGACGCACAGGCAGCAATGATTCTCATGCTTTTTGTAATATTTAATATTTAGAAGAAACTAGGGTTTTGGATTGTTGAGATTCTTCATTCTTCAATTATTATTCATTGCACCATAAAATAACTACGGCCCGTGGGCAACTAACAGGCGCACATCCAAACGTGGAAAACTTATATGAGATGATCTCATAACATCATCCTATACTGTTTTAAATTTTATTTCTCCTTACACATAATATTGAAGAATTTTATTAATTAAACTTGACAATAACGCCGCATGTATATGTCCATATGTAACTTGGGACTTTTTCATTTTATAGAGATAAATAATTCAATAACTAAAATCAGAAAGGTAACAATTTGGACATTTGCAAAGATTCAAGTGGATAATTTAAAGTTTTTGCATTGGTTGAAACGAAAATGATGTAAAACGCGATTCCAAGTTATCTGCCTAGCTTCTTTCTCACAAAAGAAAAAGAAGGGGGGTGCAAAAAAAAGGGCATTGATGAATGTTCATACTAAAAGTCAATAGATAGTGATCTCGACACGATCCCTTTAATTGTCGAATTACAACTTTAATTTGTTTAATTTCCATGCTCCAATCTCTATCGCTACACGATTTCTCATAATCTTCACATGTTATAATTATTAGATTTTGTACAACAAACAAAGATTTACTTATATTTCAACTTTTGATAGTGAGTTATGACGTGATCGGCTACAAGCCTACAACACAAGCCACGAAATGAATTCGATAAAAACGGGTTGCTTAATCACCACAGCTTGCATGCGTTAAAAAAGTCCTTCCCTACATCTACATCCGATTCAAATGGATAAAATATACTTTGTTTCAGAGATATTTTTCAATAAGAGTTCCCATATATATATAATCAGTAAATGTTATGAGATTTTAAGAACCAACACAATGGACAGTCTACCATTTATTGAGTTCTAATATGTTCCCATGCTAAATCCCCACATAGGTTAAAAATATAAAAACTAAATGAGCACGTGACCTTATGAATACTCATTCCTACAATAAATTCATACCATACACAATTAATGTCCAGCTAGCATAGTATCTAATGTATCATATTGAGCACGTGAGCTTATGAATACTCGTCCCTACAAGCTAGTTTTCAGGAGTGAGTTCTATCAATAAATTCATACTATACACAATTAATGTCCAATTAGCATAGTATCTAATGTATCACGTTGAGTATGATCAAATCGGTATGTACAAATTCATGACAATTGCGAGTATGATATCAAATGCATCATGTTGACAGTGAAATTTAATAAAGGTACAGAATCTGTGAAGTCAACCAATTGGGAGGTGATGGATTGTCGTAAACGATGGTCGCAGAGCATGATGGACTTCTACAATCCTAAACTATAAGCAGAAAAACTAAATGGGTAATATAAGCTTGATAAATCACAGTTAATTTAAGTTAACGATATCAATTTATTCTTACATAAAATGATAATCTTCAATTTATTCCTACATAAAATGATAGTTTTCAATTTACCCTATATAAGTGTGAAAACATCAATTTACCACCAAAAAAAAAAAAAGAAAAAGAAAATTCGCCCCATATAGTCACATTTGTTATTTGCCGTCATCTTATAAACAAAAATGCTAGATAAATTGAGTTTTTTGCATGTTTGGAGGACACATTAAAAATTGTCACTCTACTGGCGGATGAATTGAAGCTTACTCATAAAAGAATTAGGAATATTGTAACAAAAAGGAAAAAAAAAATTGTGGCAGATTGGTAGTAAACCGTTGAAGGCGATGCAAAAAGCATATCAATGATGCAAACCTTAATGCTATTGTAGCTAAGTCATTATTAACTTGCACTTGCAGGTGGCTTTAAAGAGAAGTAGACCACAACAAAAAAATTGTGCCCGCAAAACATTGGAGCCGATACATGGTTGACATATCCTCTCAAATGCATGCTAAAAGTATAAGAACTTTGGACAAACTTTTAAGTAATTAGTAGTTGAGTAAGAATTAGCTTAAATTTAGGGTGGGCAAAATCGGGTTCGGATCAATGCGATTAGGTTTTAGGTTGTTTGGGTTGGACAAAAAAATAAAATGTAACTCGAACTTATAATCCAATCCAATCCGATCCAATATATATTTGGATTGAATCAGATCGGGTCAAAAAATCAGATTGAATTCGGATAGGATCAAGTTAATATTAGATACGGATCGGATTGAGGTCAAAAAATCACATGAACATGTAATTATAATATATTACTGCTAAATGCTAATTTGCCATATAATATAGTAGTATACCATCAAAACTCAAAAGGTCAAAGCTTCAAAACTCAGTGGGGGAGGGAAACTCAGGTTGGGTACTGGACTAGAAATTTGGAATTGGGTTGCACTTGCAACGGTTGTTGGGTTGGAGCAGCAGATCAATGGTAGTAGATCGAGTAGCGGTGGCAGCAGTTGCCGAGTTGACACCGTGAGGAGCTAGATTGAGGGGCGTGAAAACTGAAAAGAATTCTTATTTGCTAGAGATGAGAAGTGGAGGGAGGAAGAAAGTTGTGGCTGTTAGCGGCTTATCGGTGTACTATGAGTGAGATAGTTTGAAGCTATGTGTGACTAAGCGTTGTGGCTTGTGTGCATTTTGTGTAATGTGTAATTGCGCTTTGTGTAATGTAATCTGTTGATCTATTGAGTGTGTGGCGTGCATGTGTTTTCTCACTTTTTTGTATTTTTTAATTTTGAAGCAATTTGATCGGATTTTCAGATCAGGATCGTGTTTTATCCATTTTGATCACAACCCAATTGAGTTTAGAAAATTTCACCCAATCGGGTTTCATTAACAACCCAATTTGATCTGAATTTGAAATTTTTCAAATCGAGTTGGGTTGGATAGAATCATGTCGTATATTTTGCGCACCTTTACTTAAATTGATGGTGATAATTAGAGCTGGTAAAATTTGACACGATCCGATTACCCGACATAAACACGATACTAATAAATGGGTATGAGTCGTCGAATTTAACACGATTATTAAATGGGTCAGGACTCGGGTCAACAAGATTTTTTTTGTGTCAAGTTAGAATTATAGTTCTTGACCCATTTACCCGATCAATTATACAATTATATTTTTTATTTTAAAATAATCTGTAAGTTTTTGTCATTAAAATTCAAATATTAGAGATGATTTTCTCTTTTATTTTTATTTTTTGAAAGGATAAATATAAACACATTGCTTTGTTTATAAAATTTTATATACATTTAGAGCTTTAATAGTATAAATATGCAAAATATTAGTAGATATGTATATTTTATAATATCAATAGATAATATTATTTATATATATATAATTAAAACTTCAATAGTGTAAATTTGTAATATTTTGGTAGATAAATATATTTTATAATATCGATAAAATATATATGTATATATGTATAAATGACAATGTGTAAATGTTTGATGTAAATTTTATTTAATATATAGATATTAAGCGGGTTATAGGATAACCCAATTATTTTTCTATGTTGGATTTGGATCTTAATATTTTGACATGATTATTAAATATGTTTGGTTTGGGTTGACCTAAATTCGACACGACGCGAAGTTGACACAACACAAACACGATCCGATGACCCATTTTGCCATCTCTAGTGATAATCAAGAGAAGATGAATACAGTGTACAAATGGTGAGGCAGGAAGTAGGGTTGTTCGCGGATCGAATTTTACGGATTAGGCATCAATCCATATCCGATCCACGATTTTGCGGATTCTAAATTTTTAATCCAATCCAATTTACGGATCAGTGAAACTCAATCTAAATCCAATCCATACATCTGCAGATTGGATGCGGATTTAACTCAATCCATATCCAACCACCATTTTGTGGATCTTTTTACGGACTAAATTTTTTTTTATTTTGTCCAATTCACGAACTAAATAAATAATAAAAATTTAATATAAAAATAACTTTACTACCAATCAAATTCAAAATTAAATAAATTTAAATAAATAAATTATTTAAATAAAGCTAGAAAATACATTCAAAGTTTTAAAGTATAACGTACCAAAAAGGAAAAATCTCGTTTGTTTAGATCAATATGTGAAATTAACTATTTAAAAAGTTATATTTATTTATTTAATTATTTTTTATTTTATATTATTATCAGTAAGTACTAATGCCATATTTACAAGTTTAATTATTTAATTAAATATTTTTTTTTTATTTTTTTTGCGGATTCACAAATTTTTGCGAATTTACATAAGTCAATTCGTTTACGGATTTTTAAAATTTCAATCCAAATCCAATTCACCAATCCACAAATCGAATGGGATTTTGTGGATTTTGAACACCCCTAGCAAGAAGCCGATGCTTGGTATTGTTTGACCCTAAACACATCTTGAAAGTATGTGCATATAAATGATTCAAACTCGTGAGTAATTGGTAGTTGAGTGAGAATTAGCTTGAATTTGAAAGGTCATCAAGAGAAAGGGTTCTGTGTTTGTCTATCAACTACACAGAAGGGTCGTCGCATCATCATCAGCCACTACAATTTTGCTAATAATGCCCACTTGGAGCTCCAATGTGAACCATGTCCTTTCAGATCTGTCGATTAGTTTCACTCACTCACGAAACTAAATATTCTGCTCCAGATTTCTCCACTAGCCATAGTTGCTTTTTGTAAAATCATGTAATATCCTCATCTGCTTTCATAGAAAGTTCAACTCATTGCATTCATGTACACATATACATACCTGAAAATACTCCTCTAAACACAACCAGATCATGAGATTCACGATCTGCCGATACCAGGGACGTAGCCAAAAAATTGCTTCAGCTAGGGTACATTCAACATATAATATAGACCATGAATGTAGTTTAACTGATCATGAAGGTGCTTTGCACAGTTGGAGTAATAATAGAGGGTAAGGATTGATGCTTAGGGCTGAGGTTTCTCATCTTTATCCAACACTTTTTATCTTTTTTCAAAAAAGATACAATACAATTTAAAAGTATTCAAATAGCAATATATGACACTATAATTATATTATATTATTATTTCTTGATAGATTTTAATTGATTGCCGTTGTTCCTATAAGGTTTTGTATTTTGGAAATGATATATGATGGTTTCATTGTTAATACAATAATATACAATATTTTTATGTGTACAACTAAGAAGAAGAAGAAGAAATAATGAGGGAAAAAAAGTAGAAGATTTTTTTTTTTTTTTATGTTTCATATTTTTTAATTATTGCCTTGTTTTGTTAAATTTCTTTTATCTTTATTTAAGTTTGGCAAATTCATGTTTATAGAATCAAAATAACTAATAAACTTTAAAAAATTATTTTTTCAATAATGCCATGTTTACTAAGTTTAGATACTTAGTGGGAATACTCACGGGTGTGTCGGTAATCATATAATGCTATGCGAATAGTATTAATTGATTTTATTATTAATTATTAACATTATTTTTACAATCCACCCAATGAATGACACATAAAATGTTGTATCATTAGGTATCTCAATTGAGTATCCAAAGTGAATACACATAATATTACTCTTCTTATTATTCTTTTAACGACAGTTAAATTTAAACTCTTTAAAATTATTAAGACAAATTTATTATTTTTAACACTAATCTGGGGCACTATCACAAATTCAAAGCAACAGTGGACTGATTTAAAATTATTCTTCCAAATTTTCCAAAGTTAATTGTGGCCAGCGCATCAGCTGGCATTATACTGGCAGAGGCAGTGGTGGATACGAATAATCACCCCTACTCATATTGGCTATCACAAAGCCACTAATTAATCGGTCGATAGAACTTTTGATTAACACTAATCACATAATATAATTATTAGTGATCGTATAGGTAATAGGTCAATAAGAATGTAGAACTCACATTATTGTAAGACACCTCATCATTTTCATGACCACAAGATTAAAGATAATGCTTGAGGCAATACTGAATATAATAAATCTATCAATTGTGTATGATGGATCGATGGGATAGATTGGAAAATGAGATGAATCAAAATGATAGCAGTAAACAGGGAACTTCATCATGGAACCCATCATGACCATCTTACACTAACCATAAGGAAAGCACTATCTATACAAGAGTTTTAAAAATCTAGAAACACATAAAAGTTTATCCAATGAGGGAAAATGGAAAAGAAAGTTCAAGCTTAGAAGTTAATATCAATGAAAAGGTACATAGATGAATGAGTCCTTAGTTGAGGCAAGTAAATGTCGTGCAACCAAACAAACAAGCAACGCTTTAATTTAATGCATAGCCTTTCAATACTTTCGGAGTCTTTAGACCAATAATGACAGCAATATTATGGATAAGAGTTTTAAGTGGTTTAGATCAGAAGGGTGCAACAAACAGTGCACCAAACCACTAATGAGGAGAAATCAAATATATGTGGAGGTAAGAATGCTGATGAAAAAGTGACCCTGTTGACAAATAGAAGAGAAAGGGCTCATAGTGCTTCTTCGAATGATTGCTTTTGACTTGACAGATGTCAAAGAAGTGAAAGCAACTAGCTATCGAAGAAGATCTCCATGCATCTAAATTAGAGATACAAACAGATCTTCTGGTGGAGGAAAACCTAATGTGCTGATAAGAATTCTCCCATTCCAGCGCCTGTTTGTGTGCGCGTGTGTAGAAGCCTGCGTACACATTTGCTCCAATGAGAGAGTGAAAAGTAAATGCAGGGACCATTGGTGAATTCAAAACAAATGATTGAGACCATTTCCATGAGAGATAGCGTATATGCAAATATGTGATATTTACTTTTTGAGCTTAATAATTCAGTAGGTAAAATGTCAGCAATTAACAAGTAATATCATTATCTGAGACCGTAAGACTTTTCTGAAATTTCTGAGTTTTCGTTTTCATTTTCTCGTTGAAGGCTGAAGCTTAGAGTTTGTTTTAAAGTCGATATTTAGTTACACAACGTTAATACAATCGATCAGAATTCAGTGTTGAAAATACAAAGAGCTATCTATAGGTCAAAGCCTTGGCCCTCAGATAAATAAATAAATAATTGAATAGAATTTATACTTGTAGTTGCTCACATGTACAATCTTTTTGGCTTAAATATTTCAGCATTCATCTGTCAATTTGGGATACAAAGCAACATGCAGGTCATCCATTAAATTGAAAAGGCCACACAAAAACAATATCATTGCCCTGTTGTTGCAGACTAGAAAAACCATAGAATTTATAGATCATGGAAGCCCAAGAAATATATATCTCAACAGATAATTAGGCACCACATAGGAGCTTCTAATGATGCCAAGAATCCTCACAGTCCTGCAACTAAAAGCATCATATGAATTCAGTTGCAGTTTTTTGTGTAATCTAATACAATTGGAAATGTCATGAAATTTAAATGCAGTTACCAGGAACAAATTGAGATGCAGTTCATAGAATTCACAGAAGACCTTCGAGATAATTTCTCTGTGATATTAAGATAAACAGACCATATATAAAGCCTCCATCTGAGCTTTGGGGGATTTGACTTCTGATGTTCTAATGGTCTACTGCATTTACAACCCCGAGCAGAGTTGGCAAGTTTGCCAATTTACAAGTAAATGCAATAACCCAAATGCCATACGTTTCTCTCCCTGCATGGTTACTATTGAAACTTGGTGAAGAAACGGAACTTCAGTTAGCAAAAAGATCAAGAGAAGCCAAACAATTTGACTTATGAACCCTTATTACACTTCCATGCTATTGAAGAGCCAACAAACTCAGAAGTCATCTCTCATGCTTCCAGGTCATAACCTTATTTAAACACCCTTGTGTGCCATTTATGTCTCTGTTTCCTAACAGAAAAATACCAGAACATAATTGTATGCCCGTAGGGGCTTGACCGAGCGGTTTTCAAGCAACCACCTTTCGCTAGCCACCTGAATTCGAATCTTGGGGGAAGTTGGGGTTAAACTATTGATTTGGGCTTGGCCCACCCTCCTACAGTCCTACCTCTTCCAAACAAAAGATTAAAAACAAAATACAGAAAAAAACAGAACATAATCGCAAAGAAATATTTTCTCTTGAAAAAGAAACTAGTTGGTGGACAGGGAGAGACATAAGACAAGAGTTGGAACCTAACTCCTAATGGGTTGATATTAAGCGTCTCTTATACAAGCTAAAAGTTCATTTGTGCAGTCCCAAAAGTGTGGCATGAAAATTCTGCAATTCACTTCATGAATTAAACATATCATTTTAGAACCTTAGTCTGCTTCAGACTATCACTAAAGCTCTGGTAATGGCAATTCAACAGGAAAATCTTGCAGAGTACTATTCTTCTTTTACATTGACATGTAAGCTTGAAATCTTATGGTTCAAAGACAGTTCCAATAAGAAACTAACCAAGCAGTTTCTATCACTAACACGATAGTAAACATGGGTGTAGATGTAAGGAAACTAAGGAGGTCTGAACTGAAATCCACCAAAAATTATTAAACACGGGTGTCTGTGAATCTTACATTTAGGGTCCGCTCCTTTTAGTTGATCACTCAATTAAAAGATGAATGCAACCTTAGAAAGATTATCTTTTAATTTATGCTCCCACCAAACTCCAGCAACTAGCAGTTATACATCAAACTTCTGAAAACCATACACAACCATCTGAGCAAGTTTCAGCTTGAAGCTTATTAACTAAAATTAACTCTGTATACAAAACGCAAGCCTCATAAAGTTAAAAAAAAAAAAAAGCACCTTCAATCTATTAGCTTTATTTCTTGATGTGTAATACTACTACACAGTACTCAGAAAGCATCATGTAGAATGAAATCTACCGAATGAATAGAAGCTATTAGTACAGTAATTTAAGTCCATAACGAAGATTGTTAATTACAGCAAGTACAACGAGTGCGAATAAAAACCTCAATATACAAATTCACACACACATACATCTTTACTCATCTTATCATACCATTTGCAACAATTGCATTATCAATTAAACTAACTTTTAACCTAAAAAGGAAAAAAAGAATTACCTAAATAATGTTTCATACATTCATTCATTCTAATCTTTGTTTTGCTTCCTATTTCCTCTCTTCCTCCATCTTTTCGGCGGCTTTCCGTTGAACTCATTTGTGCTCGATACCTCTTGCAAATTCCCATTTTCACTTTCGTTATCTTCTTCACTCCGTAATTCAGTGCGCTTCGACGCAATAAGCCCATAGGGTTTCACGCTGTGAACAACTCCTTTGGGGAAAAATCTAGCGGAAGGCAACCCGTCGGCGGTCTCAAACAATTGCGGGCCGTCGCTTTCGGTCCACAGGTCAAACCCGCCAGGTCTTTGAAACCGGTCGGCCAAGACTTTGACTTGCTCGTCGGCGCTGACAGAGAAGAGGTTGGGGGCTTTTTCGACGGCCTCCCAGGGGCGCTCGAGCTCGGAAACGGCGGCTTTGAGTTCGGCTCTCTTTCGCATCTCGTAGATTTGTCTCTCGCGGCAGAGGCGGGCTTTGAGGAGCTGCTTGGCTTTCTTGGCTTGCATACGCTTCCACTGCCACTTTGAGACCCCGCCTGGATACGTGCGGGGCCCACCTCCCATTCGGATTATTGTTGATTTTGGGTGGTGGTGGTGGTTGTTGTTGTTGAAAGAAAAGTGGGAGGGTCTGTTGGAGAGGAATATTTGGGTCGGTGATGATAGTGATTGTGAGAAAGATAGCACACTAGCTGAAGAAGCTGTTATTGAGAGAGCCATTTGCAGAATTGAGGGCATTCGATTTTGCTGTGAAGCACACAAACTGAAGAAGCAGACACGGCTGCCTGCCCCGGGTGTCACCTATCATTGAATTGGTTAACAGTTAATTAAAAAATATCTGCCCAGTTAATCAAGAAGCACCAGTGGTCTAGTGGTAGAATAGTACCCTGCCACGGTACAGACCCGGGTTCGATTCCCGGCTGGTGCAAGAACATTTTGGATTTTAAATTTAAGCTTTGTTGAGGAGCTCTGCACGTGCAATCACCGACATTTTGTAGGCCGCTCAAGAGCAGGATCTGCAGTAAATCACTAACTCGCACCCCTCGATGTGCTACCTAAAAAGAATTGATCATTCAACCGCAATCGTCGATTAGCATTATTGACTGACTCTTAACAAAATGGTATAATAATGTGCACAGGCTGCTCAGTGCTTAATCAAATAGATCAACTCACTTGCAGACTGTATGTATGTACACCAGAATCATAACACGCAATATCCATATCACAGCATCACCCTTTTTTTTTTTTGGTTTTAATAACATTAACAGTTCTGTATATGCATGCACTATCAGTCTGCGGCAATACAAGAAGCAATCGGGTTATAAATTCTGTCTGGTGAGAGTTTGCAGACAAGAAAACATTTCTTGGATTCTTCAATTTAATCCATGTTCCTTATGTTATCATAATTTGTAAACTATAGGAACAGAATGGACTAATTAATTGAAAAGGATGAGCTGAGACAAGAGAAGGATAGAAAATTTTGGTCTAACTTTTTCCTTGGAAGCATGTTTACTTCTTTTTTTCAATGATTCTGGTATTATTGAGGCATGAAAATTACACAATACTTTTTTGTACCCTGGACATCGACGGGGCCATGCTCAAATTCATTAAATTAAACTGCCGTATGTGACAGGTCCACACTTAAAATCAAGAATAAAACAAGTTTGGTAAAGAATTAGTGTTCGTCGATAGCTTTTAAGTCACCTTTAATTTAAATATTTGTTTGATTGCTTCAAGCTCTTTTTTGTTTTAAGAAGCAGTAGTTTTAAAGTCACAATTATTATGGAAAAAAAATATAATTATAAATTAAAAGTTAATAAAGTATAATAAATATGATTTTTTTAAAAAATAATTTTGTTAAAAATAACAAAAATATTATAAGTTTTTTATTATGGTGTAGACCAAATCATATTAGCTTCCAAACCACAATAATAAGTATTTATCAAATACTTTAATGTTATAACCTAGAGCTACAATTATCTATTCTCAATTCTAATTTCCAAATAAAGTTTTAGTCATAGAACATCGAAGATAAACAACTTACAATATGACAGCATTATCTAGTGAATGAACATAAACTATGTTAAGTTCGTTCTTCAGGCCACCGAAATGAGTATACACTTTGTCACACGAATAGCTGCAATCTTTAAGAATTTGATGAAATGATCAATCACTTGACGATTAATTAGACATTATGATTAATTTTGGCATTTCTTGGAACCTGGGACAGCAGACACCTTGCTGGCACAATATGCAACAATGCAACTTGTTAGAATCTTCTATTATTACTGGAGAAATTATGGGATCTTGAGCCTGTACTTTAATTCATTTTTCTTCAATGATCCACATTTATAATAATTCAAATTAAATGCGATTACAGCTTGCAAATAAACATATTACAGATCTTGTACCCTTAATTAAGATCTTAGTTGTATTTCTAATATTCTAATACCTCCTTCACTTTCCCCCCATTCAACAGACAGCCCCATAAACACCAACTTAATAAAATCAATTGAATTCATCCTGGAATCCTACCCACTTGGAAATTTCCATCAAACCACACGATTGCAGGATCTCATGTTAATGTCCCCCCCACCCAACAACAACACCCAAAAAAAAAAAGGAAAAAGGCACATATATAAATGACTCAAAAGCCATAATCTCCATAATCTGCTCTCCACAGCTTCCCAAGATAACTCAAAGCATCTGTAAACCATCAGCACTGTTCAAAATGGCTCATTCTTTTCTTCTTTGCTTGATCTTAGTTGATGCTTTTCTGGCTTTGGCCGTGGCTAGTGAAAACACAGACACTGAACACATTCTTCACTCAAACTCGCCAGCATTGAGTCCATCAATCAGCCCTGATTCACACAAAGCTGAAGCACCTTCAATAAGGAAACTCGGAAAGCACCCACCTGCAGCAGCTTTCACCCCATCTGAGTCACCTCAACCGTCAAACGAAACTACTCATTCTTCTGAGCAAACAACTTCAAATGAGCAAGAGATTCATCTGAAGAAGAATCACCATTCGATTGACAAGTCAGTTGCTGGAGGCGGTGTCATTCTTGGAGGACTGGCTACAACATTTTTGGTAGTAGTATTTTGTTACATAAGAGCCACAGGGAGACACAAAGCTGATAGCCAGATCACTGTTTAATAGTGCTGCTGTTGTATATCTATGTAATTTGATTAATTCTGTAAAGTAAATATGATAAATTAAATTAGATATGTAATGTTAAATCCGGAGTTTTATTAATTGGATGAACTTTCATTAACTTATAAATTTATTTAACCTTCTTTACAAAGGCAACACTGAGAATCTGATTCTGTTGAGCTTTCGAAAATTATATAAACCTCTCCAACGTCAGCCAATCAACTCGCCGGCCATAGGCTCAATGTATGGGCTCCAATTCTACAGTTAAATGGATTTAAAACTAATGGGCCTGACCCGACCCTGGATCGTGTACCAACTGGTGCGCCAGCAGCGCTACGTATAAATCAAGCAAAAATTTCTTGCTAAACAAGCCAGCAGCTTGGCTTGCCACGTGGACTAGAGCCAAATTATAAAATGCCTTTTAAAACCTTTCACCTTTCTCATGGTTTACTTTCGCAAAACCGATACGAAAACCTCTCTCGTAAATTCTTCTTAAACCAAAAATCAAAAGCAGCAACGATGTCGAACGACAAATCGGTGATGGCCGTGATAAGAGCGGCGAGGCCGACCTTCAGAAACGACTTCGATAAACTCGCATTCGCCGTTCACGCAACTTTCCTCGCGTCCGGACACGTGTTAACCTCCACCGGCCCTTCAGCCGATACTGACTTCACCTCTCCATCCACCGGTAATCAATGACTTGATCAAACAGAATATTTAATATTTCACTAGTTTCGTTTTTTGCGTCTTTCATTTTTTATCTTAACTAAACGGCTGCGTTTTGGTTTGTAGACGAAGTAGGAATCGATCACTGGAACGAATTAGATGATAATTACGCGTTCGTGTATGTAAACCCTGAGAAAGGCTCAAAGAAAGTGTTAGTTAAGTGTCTCGTGATGAACAATAAGTTGCTTGTCGATGCATTGGCTGACGGAGCTTCTGAGCCTGTGCATCTCGAAATCAAGTACGCTTTTGGCTCCTTTTTTATTTGCGATTATATTATTATTATTTTTAAAATTTTGTAATTTTTTTTATTGTTAATGTTTTGGTGTTTTGTTGCTAGTGTTGCGGACTTTGTTGCCGAAAACGGAAGCAATTACTCTGATCAGTTCAAGAGTTTGGAGAAGCTTGTGACAGATGTTGATAAAGAGATTATCTCGCAATTATATGGCCCCTCAAAACCAGCAAGGTAATTTCCCTACCGTCTGGTATAATGAGTCGGTTAGATATACGCTAATTGTAACTCACTCTTTATCTGTACCTATTTGTTGTGTCTTTGTTGTTACTTATATTTGAGAACAAATTACTGAAGCCAGTTAAGGCAGGAAAGAATGATAATATTAAGCTCTTTCATGTGATTGATGAATTTTCTTCTAGTTCTTTGATTTCTTGCAAAGAAAACAGTATGCTTAGCTGGCCTGGAATATGTAGACTGTGACCCAATTTATATGTTTTGTTTATGCTCAAAGTAAGTTCTAGATTACTAGATGTCAGTGGTACTATTTTATATGTTTTATGGGTACCATTTAACTTATTTTTGGTCAGGTGTTATTATTCATAGAGATGTAGGACAGATTTTTCTGTCCACTGTATGAGTGTATGTTTGTGCATTCCCGGCTGATTTTGTTTGATTGTGTCAATATGATTGGAATAGATGAAACAAGTGTTGGAATGTCATTTTGAATGGTTTGGAAAAGAAATAACTGTTGCTTCTTTCTCCGCCATCAGTTAGCATTTGAATGTGGTATTATTGTCAAGGTTCAATAGACATGTAATTTTGCAAAGTGGAGAATTGTGCTGAAGATGGCGTAATATTAGTTTTGCCAAAATTTGGAGCTGTTATATGGTTTTGTTTAACTTTGAAACTTCCCAGAAATGCATGACAAGGATGCCATCTTATGAATTAGCTTTTCACAGAATTTTGTGTTGTGAATTGCAGCTCGGAAAGAGGTGAAGGATCAAGGCTAAACAATCCTGATTTTGGATATTTTGTTCATCAAGGGCCTCAACCTTTGCCTACTGGGTAAACCTTTGCTTTCTTGTTGCTTCTTTTTTCCTTTCTTTATTATCGGGGGGTGGGGAGCCAATGGATTATATGTTACTGTATAGCTCATAGTTTTACTTTGCACACTGACCCATTCTTTTTCCTGTATTTTTATTTAACTTAAATTTTCATTTCTCTAGTTCTAGACTTGTGGAGTATAGAGTTCATTGCAATTGTTCTAGATTAATTTTATGATTCATTCAATAATTTCTTCTGTTATTATGAAGCCTGTTGTTCATGTGAGGGAAACTATTTATGGTAATTGTTGGACTGGCATGGTATAAGTCTCTCAGAAACCCACCACGAAAATTTGGATATCTGGTACTCAAGGAGAACGCTGATTAGCTTCCATCTTATGTAACCAAATCAATGGTACAACTTGGTGCAACAATGCTTCACTCTCTATAGTACCTAATCATTTTTTTTATCTTGAAATTGGGTAGTGATAGTCTCGTTAACTGTAGTTCAGACCATTCTTGACGCTTTGACAGTAAATTTTCCTTATCATTTAAGACTAGGGGCCAAAATAATGGTCCCTAGCACATTACCCAATGTTAACCATAGTTGAGACCGATCTTTATAAATTCAATCATGTGCAGTTTAGCTTATGAAGAGGAAGATCAAGTTCCTTGCTTGTTAAGGACTTAGGTTTCTATGTAGAGAATGAACTTGTCATATGGCATATAATCAATGGAGTTAAATTTCATTTAAAGCCTGTACAGATAATAATGCTAATGCCATGCACATACTTGTGATTAAAGTACAGCAGTTTAAATGCTCATATTGCCAAACTTACCTGATTTCCCAATTCTATAGATTTGAATGGAATAATTGGGATTGGTATTTTTATGTAATATCCATCATTTTTTTTCCTTGGCAATTTCATCCTTCCACTTCACTGTTGCATCAGCTTCCCCAAAGACTAACTTTTGTGTAATATATTGCTTTGTAGAACTCCACTTCCTCCTATCAATCCAGACCTTGGTGGTGATGTCTATCCTGGGCCCGGTGCTGGAATGTATCCTAGAAGGTATGTCAGTATCCCAAACAAGTAGGTGTTTGTCATTGCTGTTTCTTTTCAATTGTGACATGTTTATATCTATTTAACTGTATGCAGTATTGCAAATCATTGATTGTTTGTCATTACTATTTCATTCTAATTGTAACGTGTATATATCTACTTTTACTGTCTTTCAGGGGCAGATTTAGTGGTGATGGGGGCATGCTAATAGGTTCGTAAAACAAGGCATGTTCTTACTAGATTGTTTAAATAAGCCTATCATTTCTCTGGACTTACTGGCTTTTATCTTGTGGATACAGGACCTAATCATCCTGGCTTTTTTGGTGGAGAACCTGATTTACGTAGAGGGAACCCATGGTACTTAAGAAAACGGCTCTTCTTGTATGAAATGTGCATCTGCTCAGGATATAATTTTTGATGGATTTTTGGTGCAGGCCTATTCCTCCAGGTGCCCGTTTTGATCCCTATGGCCCAGCAGATGTTCCTGGTTTGGAACCTAATCGATTTATCAGGTATTTTCAATTAAGATTCCCATGTCATGGTAACTTGTTAGCTTATAAAAGCAAATAGAGGAAAGAGTTAAAATTTAGCATACTTTTGCAGTTACATTGACTCTGAAGGAACTAGAAACCTAACTACCTAAGGCAATGCCACAGTGTTTCAATTGTGGCTAATTGATTTGTGGTCTAGGGTGATATACTGATAATAGTGAGTGCAATCTAGTGATTCTACCAGATACAGTGGTGTCATCTGGTATTTGGTTTACTGCCAATCATTGAGGGATTTTCAATAAGCTAGGCACCATCTTTAGAACACAAACAGAGATCAGAATAACCTAGCGTTTGAAATTTGACATTCTTTGCTTTCTTTTACTTCAGAAACCCACCACGAAGGCCTGATGGGACTCATCCAGACCTGCCGCCACGCCCGGATGGTTTTGATTTTATTTAGGAGACAAGACTTGGAACATTTTAGTATTTTGAGTGCTGTGAATTATACTAACAGTTTAGTACAAAGATTTACGACCTAATTACATCAAAACTCTAGTAGTATATGCTGAACAAAATCAAATGTGATGTGGGCATTAATTTAGAGTAGGGTGTTAATCTAGGGTAGTGTTGCACTTGTACAGTTTGGGCATGAACTTTGTATTTATTTGATGTGACAAATATTTTTGGTCTTTTATATAAATCACTGTGTGTCAATGATCAAGAGTTTGACTCATGACAAGTTATGATGAAATACACGGGTACACTTTATATTGATTATTGATTCAAGTATGGTTGGTTAGGCTTACAAAATAGAGTATATAGATGCAAAATTTATATGTTAAACATGAGAATAATCAATGATTGTCTGTTTCAGGTCGTTGTTGATTTTTTACAACCTTTAAATGGATAATTGTACCGTACTAATGAATCGGCAAAAAGTCTATTGCCATAAGCATATTTTGTATCTAAATTTTGTAATTGTAACATTACTCTTAATTTCGTTACAACATAACGGAAAAAGTGGTTTCTTTTGACCAGCAGCCCATCGGAAAACTTTCAAGTGAAACCTTTCCCTATTTTGTTTGTAATGTTAGTGAATATGAGGCAACTTGAACACATAAGTGCAAAGTTTCATGGGCCCTGGAACTCTGATATAATCGTACAGATTTAGGCGTATGAAATAAAATAAGAAGCTGTTGGGAACCCAAAAACAAAAGTTTGGTTTTTTTTTTTGTTTCCCCTGTTGATTTCACTGTCGCCGACACCTTTCCAAAGCATCATCATCACAATAGAAAATGGAAATTATAAAAATAATAATAACACCTAAGTGGCTCAAGCAAACAAAAAATACCCAAGTGGTTGAAGTGGAAGAAACTTTCATTAATTGTTCTTGGTTTTATTTCTAGGCCGTTCAACTATACCAACCAAACCAAGTGCCTAAGATTTACGATGATTATTTTATACATCATATTGATTTGCCTGGCAATCGCAATGGAAATACCAAGTCACTTAATCTAGAAGGGGAATTCATTATATATCATAAATAAAGAAATAATAAATAAATAAATAAATAGACAATGGTTGTTAGATAGATTTGTGTTTTAGGTAACTTTCGTTTCATTTCTTTGTCATTTTCGTTTTCAACATAATGAACCCATTTTCAATATGTTACATAAATTTGCCCACGTGTGGGCATAGTCCTAGACCTAGTTAACAGCAAATAACCATCATCAGTGTAATATTAGAAGTGGAGAAGTTACAGCTTTTGTCAATTCTCTCATTTTTGCTTTGTTCATAATTCATAAATCACAACAGATACGATAAAAAATTGTAACACCTCAGTCCTACGTACATCATAATTCTTGTAGAATGTAGATTCAACAATCAAACCACATAAACAGCAAGAGGAAGGTTTAAGTTGTCATTGCATAACCAGGATTCGTGAGACGACTCACAAAACGTACAAGGATCAAAATTTCCAGCCAGTTTCATCTAGTGTCAGCTGATAACGACATGATTAAATGTGAAACTCCTTTAAATTCAACGACATAAGATCAAATCACACATAATACCAAAGCGACCCATGCATGCACTTTATTTATTTTCCTCCATTTTACATTAAACAGACAAAACGAGTAGGGTCCAAGTGAAGCTTCATGGCATCACCTACCCTGATCAGAAACGTAAAGCAATTGGAAACTTGGGGCAAGTCCATTTCATGTGCTCTAGAACCTCTCGCTCTCAAGCCTCACCAATCTAATTCAAACGGAAAAATCCACGCTTCTTATAATAATATTTAACTCCTTCGTGATTTCTATTGAACTGACGCTTCTGTTGCTCTCTTGACTCTTGTTTTCTTATAATTAGCATCTAGTTTCTGGTACGCCTCGAAGATCAGAAACCCCCGACTGTCATATTAATTAAAACCCTGCATTTGTCTTTTCAAAAAATATTGAGACATGGGCATGGCTAAGCCTTCAGTAGTGCCTCTGATTCTGCTGATAATATTTATTTTCATGTTACATACACAAAGTAGTGTTGCAGAAGCAAGGCCACTTTCAATCATCCCACCGCAACAGAGTAAGAAGAATTCAATGAAGCCTCTTACTTTATTCACCGTTTCTCTCCTTCATTTATGATAACTGATTAACTATTCTTGATTATTCAAGTTTCTCATCTTTTTTCTTTTTCTTTTCCTAACGTATTGCCGATTACTGTTTGCAGGATACGCTAAGATTTTTGCAACTCTTGGGATTGTTTGCAAGTGTTGTGATGGGAGTGGAAATGAATGCACAAGCACATGGACTGAGCCTTGCTCTAAGCTTCAGTGCTCGCCTTGGAAGCTGCATTAGTTAGATGCTAGTTTTGTACATACTCATACACAAATGAAGTGGGTTCTGTTCCGCCCCTACTAATTGATGACATTAACTTGTTGATTGTAGTACTAAAAATTTTGCTTGCCCTTTTCTTTTTGTTTCTCTCTTGTTTGGACACGTTTATGCTCAAATTAAATGGGTCCTATTCCCGCAAAAAATGTGTTCCTCATAGTTTTATGTCAGATATCGTTTAAATTTGACTAATAATAGAGAGCTAAAGTTGATATTTAGCGAGCAAAATTTCTCATACCTATCTGACCATCCAGACTTTTAAAAATAAATCCACAATGTGTGAATAAAAATCTTTAATCTGGGATCAATTTGTCACAAGTAACAACAAATGAGGGTCAAAGAAAAAAAAATCTGTTAATTTTAAGAAGTCCTAATTTTGTTTAAAAAAAGAAGAAGCCAATTTCTGACTTCTAACTCCATTCTGTTTTTTTTTTTTTTTTTTTTGGGGTTCTGCGATGAAATAGTTGTTGCTTTCTCTATCCAAATAAATTGCTTTGAATTAATTATTTGGACAATTGATCACGACTTTGTTCGTTTGATTACAAAAGCTGAAACCTCCCATAAGCAACGGCTTGCATTATTGTATTTATTTTTGGACTGTGTGGTAGACGGCTTCTAGATTGGAATCCGATGTCACAGTTGTTGTTTAAAATAAAAGAAAATTTTAATAATTATTTGACCAAGCAACATTTATTTATTTAACAAGAAGATTGCTTCTGAATATTCAATTATTATTTGTTACTCCCCTTAACATCAGCCCTCTAGAAAGCTTAACATGTTAATTATGTAAAATGAACAGACTTGGGGACAGAATTGATCAGCAACTAAATAGAAGTTTCTAATATAGCTAATTAGTTTATAGAAATTGTATGGAGAAATTGAACTTGTCTTCATTTAACACAAGAAGATTGCTTCTGAATATTCAATTATTATTTGTTACTCCCCTTAACATCAACCCTCTAGAAAGCTTAACATGTTAATTATGTAAAATGAACAGACTTGGGACAGAATTGATCAGCAACTAAATAGAAGTTTCTAATATAGCTAATTGGTTTATAGAAATTGTATGGAGAAATTGAACTTGTCTTCATTTAACACAAGATATTATAGACCCTCTTTAAAATATTCATCCATTTGTAGCAGCAGCAGTCGTGTTGTTTACGTGATTATTTTACTAGAAATTACTTCTTCAAATTTATTTGATCACACACTCTTTCTGGGTTCAGGTACATCGAACAGCTCTGATGGTCCAATGCTTTTTTTTTTTTTCATTTCTTTTTAGGATATGATCAGGTGCAGCAACTGTACCGTGTTATTTTTGTGCTTTTCCTTATTGTTAATGACTTTTATTTTTGGCATTGGCAACAACTTTTTTTTAAAAATTATTATTTGTACAATTTATGGACGACAATGTTTACATGTTATTATTAATAATGAAAAATTTATTATGAATAATGGATAACAAAAAGTTTTTGTGGGTGGTTAATTACTTACGCTTTCTGATGGTCCTATTGCACCGTAAATGGGCTAAGGGAAAATTTACTGAGGGAATGTAATTTTTTTTTTTTTTCCAATTATGATACGTGCTTATGTTCACTTGGTTGAAATAATTAACTTGTATACTAAATAATGTGACAAAAAAAGTGGCATTACTTGATTGGCTTAAGTGATAATTAATTATTAAGTCATATTATTTCATATATAAATAATAAATTTTTATTGGTGGCACATTAGATAATATATGTAAACATAGTATTACTCTTTTTTTTTTCCAAACTGCTAAACGGGCTGTAAAATGAAATTGTGACTATTTATATCTTTGTCGTTGGAATTAGGGAAAAAAATAAAGATGCAGAATAACTGGGGCTGCCTAGGCGTGAAACGTTTTTAGTGATCTTATTTAAGGATTTATTACAAGTATTGGTGAGTGTTTTAATGTAATTTTACTTAAAGTCAAGTCAAAACTTTAAATCCCGAAGGTGGGCAACAAATTGTTCAGGGTGTAATTAGGAACACAGTCTGTCCCAGCCAAATATCCTAGGCCTTACACGAGACACAATTTCATAGGCACCCGCAGATCGAAATGGACTAAACGAGATTCTAAGAATACCCACAGCCCAAATCGGACACCGACAGCGTGTGCTTAGAAATTGTTTTACCGCCTTGAGACTTCTCCCTTTGAGTTGGCCCAGCTCGGTTAGTATTGTCATTGAACCTCAGGTTTCATTCATTAAGCACAAAGGGCATTAGTTCGTTTCTTTTAAGCACGGAATTTGTCGTTTTCGTCCTGGGCACAGAAAGAGATAACGTCAAAACTTCCAATAACATTAGGCTATATAATATCAAGTGGTTGAGAATTTAATTAAGTTCTCTAATTATCCCCTTAAGATGTGATAAACTGAAACACATTTGCAGCCGTATAATTATAACTGAAGCAAACAATCTCGACCATTTTATGGATTGAAAAGAAAGGGAGCCGGCCTATGTTGACACATACAATTCACAGAAAAAATGTTGATAAGAAAATGAATGATCGCAACGTCTCGAAGTGGCACATGATACGAACTTGAACGCATGTTACCGCCCCAAATGCCTTTCATGTGCTCGCTTTTGTTTGCTTGCGTCTTGGTGATGGAGAAGAGGAAATGAGGCTTTCGAGTCAATTTTGTCTTTTACCATTGGGCTATGAATTTCCCAAAGGCGCCCTTCCACGCCTTTCATCTTGCAAGATGCAATCTTGTGTCTTGATTCCCACGTAATTGATAGCTCCATCCTGGCTAGAGTTTTCTTTTCATTTCTTTCTTTTTTTAAAACATTACCTTCACAATATCTACAAATATTACGCGAATAGATCTGCTGTAGAATCGAAAGTCTAGGGGATCCAAATGTCTTAGACATTAAAGTTTTCCATTTTTTTTTTATTTTTTTACATAGTATATTACAAATTAGATGCATAAGAAGAAGTTCTACCAAAACCCAAAGTTTAGCCCAATGCTTGTCGGGGCATGTTTTGATCTTCAAAGTTGAAGTTCGATCTAAAAATTTATTAGGAAGAAAGAGAATATACTCCCACACACACACTCATTAAGAGCCTCAAAATTCTCAACCTCAAGTATGAGGTAAAAAAGTATCCATCACTTGATTGGGTAGTAGTTTGATAAGGTTTAGTGTTAAACATGAGTATTACATTATGAGTACCATGTTAAAATATTACAAGTATCGAATCCAAATCATGAAAATTTATACTTTTTCTATGCCACGAGTTATGCAGAGCCGATAAGGCCCCTGGCAACTTCGTTCTTGTATATGAACCTCTTAGATTAAATTTTGTGATAACAACTAAGATATTTAAATCTAAATCCAAAAAATTAATGGTCTCACTTCTGTTTCGTCATAAATTTTGTCTATCCAGCTTTTTTTTTTTTTTGCCTATTCTTTTGACAAATTTTTTAAACATATTACTTTCATCATTTACCTCATATTGTTTTTTTTTTTTTTTAAAAAAAAAAAGGTTTATCTTTAATTGTAAGTTTGTATCAACAAACCCTGACGTATGGACTTACGCTTGTGAGTTAAATAGTTATTCATACATCCTATCAGAGGCAAAAATCTGACGAAGTTCAAATTTCTTCACATTCTCACGTGAGGGAGTTTATTACAACTTCTTGTTGAACTTTTTACTTCATAACTTAAATTTTTGTGTCAAATAATTTGTCTAACATCAACTAGAAAAACTAATATATACATAAAATAAAAGAAAATATACAAATTGTGGGGTATCATAAAGTTGATTTATAAAATATAAAAACAACTTCACAAACCTCAGAAATTTTTATTTTTTTTTTTCCTTCTCCCCCTCTTCTCAATTCACACGCACACACACGAGTATTTTCACAGAAGCAAAAAGAAAGAAACACAATCCGTTAAAACAGAGCGACACTGAAGCAAACGCGACTCTCGTGGTGGTGGAATCAATCGCAAGCGCTCGCCACATGATGCCGTAAGCAAAGCTGAGTATCATATAATTAACGTGTGTCCTTTTCTTTTAGTTGACATGTCGTTTGGTATTCGTTACTTTGTTATCATCTCTAGTGTACATGGTGCAGGTTTAGGTGGCATTTACCAGTTTCAGCCACGCTCTCTCCTCGACATTAATTTCTGATTAAATCTTATTCAAAACAATTTAATTGCGTTGGCCCATTTTTGTTGGTTGTTTTTTTTTTTCCCTTGATTCAACCAATAACTAATATCTAGCCATTGGCATTGGCATTATAAACGGAGATATTTGTCATTGTTATGGTGTTATTTTCTTTCTATAGTTTGTAGATTCGTTTTTTACTTGTTAATTTTTTTCGATTCTAATAAATTATTAGCAAATTACTGGCAAGTGGCAACTCATTATTCACCTTTTCAAACTTATCTTAGAGGTTTCTAATTCTTCAAACATAATCTTTATTTTGATCTTATCTTCCATGATTTTAGGGATAAGGAGCTTGTGGATGGAAGGTATTTAAGTTATTGTTATTATTGTGAAAAAAAAAAGGTGTGATGTTTACATGTTAAGTCCGATACTTGTTGGACCTTGCAATTAATTTAAATCTAATTATAAGTTTGCCCGAAATACTATGTTTAATAGCATAATGATAAAAGTACTTTCCTTTTTTAACATATGTAAAAGAAAAACAAAAAATTGAGCCCCTTCATATACACATGCATATTTAAAATACTCATCTGGTTAAGATTCTAAATCTTATTAAAATCTCCAGAAGTTATTAAAACATATAATTTAATAGTAAATGATGATTTAATAACTTTATTGATCATTATACTATTTAACTATATAGCTTAATAATTTTTTCGCTTTAACAAATCTAGGATCTTAGATTGGAATTTATATATAATTATTCTCTCATGCAGGTGCCCTTGTTTTTCTTACACAAACACGTCATTGAACCACATGATTTTATAGAGTCTATACAAATAACCTATTAAATCATATGATTTTTATAGTGAATTGATTATTAATTTTATTAAATCATATGACTTAATAACATGTTCTCATGAAGAAAAAAAAAAAGAGTGCTTGCACCATATACATATATATATTTTAAGGATTTAGTTCAAAATCCTAAATTTTATTAAGTTCCAGGAAAGTTATTAACTCATATGATTTATTAGTATAATAACTTTTTCAGTCATTACATTATTAAAGGATACGCCTTAACAACTTTTTTGAGATTTAACAAATCTAAGATGTGAGCGAGAGTTAATTTTCTTTTCAATATTTTGAATAATAGTGATAATAGAAGATCCAAATATTCAAATTGTAGTTGATTTTTGTTGCAAAATATACAGAGATTTGTACCTTCTCTCTCATTTCATAGGTCCAAATCGCAGACCCAAGTGATTCGTGAAAAGGGGTAATATAGTAATCTCACTGCAGACCAAGACCCAACGAGATCCTACAACAGAAATGCTGGGACCGCCACGGGACACTTGTCAGAAAACCGAGCGCACATAGATCATGCGGCGACTCACAGTGGCCAAGCTAACGACTAAACCGTCTGCATGGACCCACTAATATCACACCGGCAACGTGTCGGCGGTTGCCCGCATAATTATCTCCAATTTTAAATCTTTAATTAATCAATATTTCATTATTTAATTACCAAGATAATCGATAAAAGGACCAACATGCTTCAAAAATTAATTCTTAATATCACTAATTATATCCTCAACTGTATAACTCCCTTATCCAGAACACTGAGTCAATGGCGGAAATTTTCTTCACTCTTCATCGTCACGTGGGTTGCCATCACAATTCACAAACACTAAATTGGACAAAGAAACAACCAAAAAAAAAAAAATGGGACCCAACAATTTTGGACCAACCGAACTGAAACTCTCAATAAACAGATACTTTTAATAAATCATCTGAGTATAATGTGTATCATTGTCTCGTACATTGTATTGTCTCTTTCCATCACCCTCGTCACCACAATCCATCGCTGCCAACAATCAATCATCGCGATATCATGAACACTGCATTGAAACTTGTTGACTCCTAATAATTTTGCGCGATGGTGTTAATTATTTAGATTATGATAAACGATATTATCACAAAATCGAATAAATCGTTTAACACAAAATTGCGTCCCATGCATAGTTAATGGGAAACGGATAAATTTTGTAAGAAAGAAAGAAAGATTTAGTGGCTAACTGGACTGGGTATTATCTTTAAAGATTTCTAAATAGAAGTAAAAGGGTGGGTCGCTTGGGTGTAGTGGAATCCAGTGTTTGTTTGGACCCAATCCGAGTTAAAAACTACGGCGAAGAGGAGTGAGCGAAGAAGACAGAACATGGATACGTATGTTCGGTCCGACAAGATAAAAAGATAAGGTCATAATATTACGAGGGGTCGGGGGTCTACTTCTCTCTCTCTCTCACACACACGCGCACACACACACACAGAGTCTTTATTATCATTTTTTTTCCGATCACCTGTTGAGCTGTGCCTGTAGTGTGGCTTTTCTTTTGTCTTTGAATCCAAAAAGAGACAATAATGAAAAGTCAAAAATGGGTTCCAACTTTTCGACTCTCAAGTCTCAACTTCCATCAACCGAACTCTAAAGGCCCAAAAAAGGCTAGAGGTTGTTGTTATCCACTTGGGTACCCGTGGCAGTAAGCTGTTGGAGGTTCAATCCCTGGCCCCACCCGCCAGCCCAGATTGTTCCACGTGGCTCCCATCTGTTTATTCCTGCGACAGGTATAATTGTAGGAGAAAAGTAGGACGAACGAACAACCAACAGAGGGCAACCGCAAAGATTAGAATTTAGAAGGAAAATATTAAAAAAAAAAAAATGACAAGAGGAAAGGAACAATTTAATTAATAATTATTAGAATTTGGAAATAATTCAAAAGAAAAAAAGTGTTTGTTTTTATTTTGTTGGTTTTGTTTTGTGAGGAAGCTTATAAATTGGTGTGCCGTGCGACGGTTTCATTTCTAACTCCGCGGCGATCTTCACGTGTTAGTTTAAAAATTTTCAGTTGCGAGTAGGCGAAGGCTTTCTTGTTTTTATTCAAAGTTTTTCAATTGCTTCTTTCTTTTGGCGGTGGGGGTGCTTTGAACATACAATACAATTTGTGCTTCATACGTATCTCTCCCTGTTTGTGTCTTGGCGGGCTAAGGCTCAGAGAGAGAGAGAGAGATTCAATAAAAAGAGAGAAACGTTTCAGTTCTTGAAGAAACAGCAGCCTTGAGAGAGAAATGGAAGGAAGAAAGCCAACGGGTTCCTCTTCTTCATTGACGAATGAGTTGTTTGGCTCCAAAGAATCTTCTTCCTCTTCTGGGATTTTCGGTTCCATCTTTTCGCCTCCCTCTAAGGTATTGTGGAATCAATTATCAATTTTATTTATGGGAAATAATTGAGAGTGCTGAGCTAATAATATCATTAAAGCTTGATTCTTTTTTATTCTGACACGCTGGTATCTTCATTTCTGTTGTTCTTTTGGGCCCACCCATTTATTGAGAATGTTGTGCTGTGTTGATGTAGGCGTTAGGGAGGGAGTCTCTGCGTTCTGAATCAATGGAGAAAAAGCATGACTCTTCACAGGAGGCATGGAGCACCAAACCCAAACCCGGTGCTCCTGGTACGTATCCCAGTTCTTATAATTTGTGTATGCCAATGCTAAATTCTGTTTGTATTCTTATATAATGTGGAAAATGCTCTGTTATATGCTTTTGTATTTTGATAATTTCTTCTAACATGTTGAAGTGATTTTTTTTTTTGGTGTTATATTGATTAAAATGTTTTTGGGGGGGTTGAGTTCTCTTACTTTTCTTTCCAGGTGATGATGCATCAAGAAGCTACGAAACTGACAGTCAGGGCACGGCATATAAGGACACGGGTTCCATGTATCAGGACCAGAGAGTGCAACCGTGCCATTTAAGTTCATCAATCTATTATGGTGGCCAAGACGACTATGCTCCTAGACCACCGAATTCCCAGGGCCCTGGAATTAATTCTGTGGTGAGCACCTCATGCACTAATTGTGTCTACACACCTTTAATGAAAATCTAATACCAATTAAAAAAATGGAATTTATTGCATTTTATTGTTTTTTGTATTGAATTGAGGAGCACATTACTCTTATTTAAGTGACTGGTCTTTAGTTTCAGAATCTGCTAACATGTATTGTGATGCTCTTAGTTCAAAAAAGATGGAGAAGATGATTCCGGGAGTGCTTCCAGAGGAAATTGGTGGCAAGGTATTGTATCATATAATCATATTTGATAGATGTTTGAATTAGTATTCTGAATTTGTACAGATTGTAACTAATACCTTTTGTCATAAATTTTCTTTGTGCAGGATCTCTCTATTATTAAGAGTTTCCTTGCCAACGGTTGTATACCAGTCAAGGAAGGTATCACGTATCAATGAAATTCATCCTGAATGCTAAATGGTTTTTCTTCTTGTGCTTGCATGTTCCTGAAGTGCAGTTTTGTTCTAGCTTCCTATTGCTTGATTAAATCTTCCGTAGTCACACGCTGTTTATTGAATCATGTCCATGAAACTCTGTTGATTGTTGGGATTGTTGCCAGTGATATCAGTCGATCTGCTGATTCTAGTATACATTCTGTAGTGCTCTGTCTCACCCTGGTTTCTAAGATTTGGTCAACATTTATTTCATTAGTTGTAATTCAAGATCACAAACCTCAGCTTTTAATTGTTCGAAGATAATAAGTACATATTTATTTATTATTATTTTTTTGGCCTCGGAATCTTTTTTACTGGTATGGTTGAATTGTGCCGTATGCTTTGCAGGTACATAGGACGATAGAGTTGCAGTTTTATCTACCTCTTATAAGTAGTAAATAGGAGCTAAGTTGTAGTAGTTCGATGGTGGCAGAGCTGGTCGTTATTGCTTCCTCCAGCTCAACAGCAACATCTTTATATGAACACATAATAATTGTACTGTACTTGCCCTTTTTCTGTATCGCTGTAAAGGGTGTGAACCTCTTGTAAAACTATAAAAGTATGTATGGTTCGGACACTTGAGTTACCGTCGAGTGTATATGTAGACGATGTTCTTATTATGGTTGGCCTATCTCAGTTTGTACTTGTATCAAATTTTCCCTTAAGCTTTTGGATTGAAATCATCTAATCTTTACGAGTAAGTAAACTATGAGAGTAGTTTCTAACGCGCTGTTTGGTGGACGCTTTGAGAGACAGCTTGGTTCTGGATCTCATCTAACAGCTTCCGTGTTCGCATGAATCATTTCCTCTTGGGGGCAGAGGGTTATAAATGGATTACCATTTTTGAGCTTTGACTGGCAATTGGGAATAGATGGACTTTCCATCTTTCTGTTTTTTTTCTCCACCGACTTTCGCTTTCATCCATTTTATCAGTTGATTGTGGAGTAGTATTAGCAGTTTTGCTGAAAGTTCCTGATAATGGTACCACACTGCGAAACAGTAGGAACCATATGAAACTTTCCAGATTCCACACCTCGCAAATTGAATTTTTTCAGGATGCCGCGCACTCCGAGCAGGGGTCCCAGCAAGCACAATTATTTTGCGCTGCATCCAACTGCTGGTCTCCAAGCAGTCTTATCTATCTGAGTCTACGATAATGCAAGTCGAGGTTATCTCTGTCCGAAATGTGACCCACCATTCCACCATTCAAAGCAGTCTCTATCCATTAGTTGATTTAACAATGCTTTTCAATAGTGGACAGTTTCTGGTCGTTATATAAGATAATATAGTTTGCGGACAAAGATTCTGCGGACACAATTTATCAATGTTGATTCGGATTTTTGATGTTACTTCGCTAAGTGTTTTGTTTTCAGGGTCCCATGACATGCTGCCACATCGAATGGGCTTTAGAATATCTGAGTCATCTTGAAACTTTAGGGGATGATTTCTTTAATTGATAATCAAAGTGAGATTCCAAGTGGTGAGTATTTAGAACTAGAAGACTGTGAAGCTGAGTCAAATACATCACTTTCGTAGTTCTAATTGCTAAGAAGTACAAGCTAACGCAACGTAGTAATTTCATCATACTGGTGACTTCAATTTGTTGGTCCATCTCATTTGGGGATCCAAAAGCTCAAAATTTAAAAAATCTGCTTGATGTGTAATTAATATTAAGTTTTGAATTTAAATGAAAATTATCATGAAATTTGGACAAGAACATAAAGTAGTGGGGGCAGTAGGTTTTTCAATCGCAAAAGGACCAGAAAGAAGTGAAAGGCAGTAGGAATTTTTAAGAATTTTAATTTTTGATTCGATGATGGAAAGGTAAATTTAATTTGATTTCTCTTAAATTTTGAGAATAAGTTTTTGATATCGTCCTCTATAATTTTATTGATTTTTATTTTTATTTTATTCTCTTGTTGACTATTATTTAATATACCCACTTGTTAGAAATATGTAAGCTAATAATATTAAGATTTTTGATTTTTTTAGTTTCTTGTATTATCTAGAGAAAAATTTGCGTTAGAATTTTATTAATAGTGAAAGATTATATCGGACTACTATCCTTATAATTTTTCTTTATATCTCTTGTAGTTGATTTATTACCTTAAATTTTATTAGTTTATTTTTTTACCTATTTATTTATAGTATACATCTTATTTTAATTACACAAAAAAAGAAAAAAATTTGTTTTTGCTTAATTTATAGTTGCCTATGTGAGATTCTTTCCCAACACAATTCATGGCCTTCTTCCAGTGTGCTACCGAATTCAAGAAAGCGTGTAAGCTGCAAAACCAACCATTATGGTATTATTAAATAATAAATAAGACGAGATCACGAGATGGAAGTAACCAAGGCCAATAAACAAGCACGTTAACGTCCACGCTTGTAATCAGCTGAAAGATTTGTGAAGTTGCAGGGTTTGGGGATGGTGATGGCAACTTGAGGCTTAACTCCTGATAATTTAGCAGTATCTGATAGAAGAACAGAGCAGAAACGGTTCGGATTCTGGCCTATTCTCTGTACATTTGTGCAGCAGCTTGCTGAGACAGGAGCTTTCTCATCTTGTGTAGCCGTTGCACAAGGCGCTAGCTTCATTGCCTCATCATCTGGTGATGAATTTCCACATTCTCCTGCCCCATCAACTCTTGCAAGTGTGGCGATGTTAACAACTAGAAGCAAGCCAACAAGGCAGATGAATTTGAGAGAAGCAGCCATTACTTTCTCTGCTTTTCCACAAGAGTTTTTTTTTTTTTTTTTCTTTCATACTTTTACATCAATATAAGCTAATAGCCATTAATCTCTTGCACTGACAACATGACATGTGTAAATAAGCACCCATTCATAGCCATCATAGACAAGAGTTTTAGTGTAACAAGTTTTTGTCTCACGTGACATGTTTACAGTTTGATAAAATAGGGATTTAAATTTAATGAGAAATTCATTTGCTAATGGGAAGAGGATGGAAAAGATGCAAAAGCTTTCGAGTACATAAGATTTTTATGGATTTTTTTTTTCTGCTAAGGGACTCAACTTTAATGGAAAGTAACGTTACACTTATAAATAAAAAAATTTGTATCTCAAATAAGATTAATGTAAATTCACTATTTGAATGAGAAGTAATAATGTTTTATAATTAATTATCACTTGAAGTTATGAGATTATACCACCTTAGTTGAGATACAAATTTTATAACCTAACTTTGTAAGTTTATCATTTCTTAATTGAAATACAAAAGTTTACCATTTCTCAATCTATAAAAATATCATATACATTCATACGTAATGAAAGAAATTTTATCGGGTCTTTTATTTTATTTTATTTTTTTGACTGTATGTATAGAACCATAGCTAAAAGATAAGCAAACTGAACACACCGAGGAGGCAGCCGCATAAAGCTCGCGACTCCTTAAAATAGTTCGTGAGAATTTAAATGAACAAGAGCTAAAGAGACGCAACGATAATAACTAATAAGAGAAAATTTTAAACCTTCTCTTTCCATTTCATTTCTCTGTGAATCTGTAAATAGATTGCAAAAGATTGGTTGCTATTTTATAGGAAGCAATTAACCAACTTTGGTTGCTATTTACACTCCTCGAATGTGCAAGTGCGAAAAAACAAAACCAAATAATACTTTTTACAATTTAGTAATTCACTTTCTAAAGTGGTTAGCGTGAAACGTACGTTATTTTTATTAAAGGATAGATAAATATATCTTATAATACGTACTGAAATTTTTGAGCCTTTCAAATGTTCACACTTAATACAGAAAATATATACCATAATATTTAATAATTAAACTTTCACAATATATTTATACTTATTTTACAAGATAAAATCTTAGATATTGATGTCATTACTTCTAAAAAAAAAAAAGATGTGGATGTCATTAAGGTATATACAAACAAAAGGTCAAAAGGCAGTAGAGTGAGTTCTTAGAACAAGAAGATTACTGAAGCATAGAGAAACAGATAAGTTTCATTATTAACAGATAACTTTTTTTATTCTCATAATGGATACATAAAAGCTGCAAGCTTTCATTGATAGAAATACAAGCTAAATTAGCAACATAGTCACCATCAGACTAGTGACTTCAGTCCATGGTCTTTAATTCTTTATTCCAGCGTGTTACCGATTCAAGGAAGAGTGTAAGCTGCAAAACAAACAATTATGATATTATTAGTTTTCTTTAATAATAAAAAAAAGCAATGTAAAAATAATAATTAAAGCCAAAATAACTATAATCAAGCATACTTAGTTACTTACGTCCACACTTGTAACCAACCGGGCGATTAGCAAGGTTGCAGCGTTTGGGGATGGTGATGGCAACTTGAGGGTTAACTCCAGATGCTTTAGCGGTATCCGAAAGCAGAATAGCACAGAGACACCTAGGGTTCTGGCCAATTCTCTTCACCTGAGCACAGCAACTTGCAGGAACAGAAGCTTTCTCATCTTGTGCAGCCGCTGCACAAGGAGCTAGCGTTAATGCCTCATCATCTTGTGACGATTTTCCACATTCTCCGGCTCCATTAACTCTTGCAAATGTGGCAATGTTAACAACCAGAAGCAAGCCAACAAGGCAGATAAATTTGAGCGAATCTGCAGCCATTTATATCCTCTGCTTTTCACTATGCACAAATTAAATCCTCAACGGTATATTCCTCAATGCTAAAAACCCTATTATTAGACAAGGGTTTTTATACAGCAAAAATGAGCTCTATATTAGTGTTCACACTCATTACCCACTAATCGTGATGGAGCTACACTCATTACCCACTAATCATGATGGAGCTAGCACTAACACACACATTAAAGTTGCAAGCACTTTGCTGCACAAAAATTGGTAAGTGATGCCCAATTTGCTCTCTTTGGTCGAATCAAGAGTTGGTATTTGCATATAAAAATGAACCGAGTTGATAACTGCCCGGATGTTGCCATTTTATTAACAATGGAAAACCTCCAAATGCTCAATTTGCAGCCAACTCATCTTCACTACATATTTAGAATTTTATTACCAACAACAAAAGAGTACAGTCTCTTTCAATAACTCGAATTGTATGGGCAACCTTGAGATAACTCGAATTGTACTCTTGTGGAAATGTATGGGCAACCTTGAGATAACTCGAATTGTACTCTTAATTACTAGCGGGCCAACTGAATAATTAGGGATAATATTTTCTTTAAACTTAATTCTCTCCCATGAACTGTTTTCAGCTAAAATAGCTATCCATTAATTTTCATATGCATTTATTTAGTTTGGAAGGGTTTCCTTCCAAAATCCGTTGTATTTTCTAAGTTCCTAAGAGTGAAAGTGAATTGGACGTAAATTGTTGTACAAGGTCTCCAATTTTCAAAATTTACTCTTTTTATTGGATAACTTATCAATAAATAAAAAGTTTAGGATCGAGATATGAGTTGATTTAATTATATATAGGCATCGACGAGAGAAGGAATCCAACTTAATTTTCTCTATGGCAAAATCCCACATTGTTTATAATTAAAAAACTATGTAGAAGGGCTTTTTCTGCCTGTCATCTGCCTTGCCACTGGATGAATAGGGTAATTTTGGATAGTAAATAATTTGAATGATATGTTTTGGCGTCAGCGTGTCACATTTTACCGTCTTCTCATAGTGCAACACATTTCGCAATTAGGGAATAAAATTACTAAGGTGACGTTTGTTTTTTTATATGAAATAGAAGGTAAATTTAATTCGATTTTTCCTAAATTTTGAGGGTAAATTCTTGGCATCGCCCTCTACAATTCTACTAATCTTAATTTTTATTTTATCCTCTGATTGGCTATTATTTGATATACCCATTTGTTAGAAAGATGTAAGTCAAGGATATTGAGATTCTTGATGTTGTTAGTCTCTATTATTATCTAAAGAAAAATTTGTGTTATAATTCCATTAACAGTGGAAGATTATATCAGACTACGGTCCTTGTGATTTTTCCTACTTTGATCTTTTCACATTAAAAATCTATTTCTCTTGTGATTGATTTATTACTTTGGATTTTATTGATTTATTTTTCTACTTATTTATTTATAGTACATATATTATTTTAATAAAAAAAAAGAAGAAAAGAATTTGTTTCCGCTTAATTTATAATTGCCTATGTGAGTTATTTCCCAACACAATTCATGGCCTTCATTCCAGCGTGCTATCGAATTCAAGAAAGCGTGTAAGCTGCAAAACCAACCATCATGGTATTATTAAATAATAAATAAGACGAGATCACGAGATGGAAGTAAGTAACCAAGGCCAATAAACAAGCACGTTAACGTCCACGCTTGTAATCAGCTGAAAGATTTGTGAAGTTGCAGGGTTTGGGGATGGTGATGGCAACTTGAGGCTTAACTCCTGATAATTTAGCAGTATCTGATAGAAGAACAGAGCAGAAACGGTTCGGATTCTGGCCTATTCTCTGTACATTTGTGCAGCAGCTTGCTGAGACAGGAGCTTTCTCATCTTGTGCAGCCGTTGCACAAGGCGCTAGCTTCATTGCCTCATCATCTGGTGATGAATTTCCACATTCTCCTGCCCCATCAACTCTTGCAAGTGTAGCGATGTTAACAACTAGAAGCAAGCCAACAAGGCAGATGAATTTGAGAGAAGCAACCATTACTTTCTCTGCTTTTCCACGAGTTTTTTTTCTCTTTCATACTTCTACATCGATATAAGCTAATAGCCATTAATCTCTTGCACTGACAACATGACATGTGTAAATAAGCACCCATTCATAGCCATCATAAACGAGTTTTAGTGTAACAAGTTTTTGTCTCACGTGACATGTTTACAGTTTGATAAAATAGGGATTTAAATTTAATGAGAAATTCATTTGCTAATGGGAAGAGGATGGAAAAGATGCAAAAGCTTTCGAGTACGTAAGATTTTTATGGATTTTTTTTTTCTGCTAAGGGACTCAACTTTAATGGAAAGTAACGTTACACTTATAAATAAAAAAATTTGTATCTCAAATAAGATTAATGTAAATTCACTATTTGAATGAGAAGTAATAATATTTTATAATTAATTATCACTTGAAGTTATGAGATTATACCACCTTAGTTGAGATACAAATTTTATAACCTAACTTTGTAAGTTTATCATTTCTTAATTGAAATACAAAAGTTTACCATTTCTCAATTTATAAAAATATCATATACATTCATACTTAATGAAAGAAATTTTATCGGGTCTTTTATTTTTTATTTTTTTTGGGTGTATGAATAGAACTATAGCTAAAAGATAAGCAAACCGAACACACCAAGGAGGCAGCCACAAAAAGCTCATGAGTCCTTAAAATAGTTCGTGAGAATTTAAATGAACAAAAGCTAAAGAGACTTAACGATAATAACTAATAAGAGAAAATTTTAAACCTCATCTTTCCGTTCCATATCTCTGTGAATCTGTAAATAGATTGCAAAGGATTGGTCGCTATTTATAGGAAGCAATTAACCAGCTTTGGTTGCTATTTACACTCCTCGAATGTGCAAGTGCGAAAAAATAAAAACCAAATAATACTTTTAACAATTCAGTAATTCACTTCCTAAATTGATTAGCGTAAAATGCATGTTACTTTTATTAGGGAATATATAAATATATCTTATAATATGTCCTAAAATTTTAGAGCCTTTCAAATGTTCAGACTTGATGTAGAAAATATATACCATAATATTTAATAATTAAACTTTCACAATATATTTATACTTATTTTGTAAGACAAAATCTTAGATATTGATGTCATTACTTCTAAAAAAAAAAAAAAAAAGATGTTGATGTCATTAAGGTATATACAAACAAAAGGTCAAAAGGCAGTAGAGTGAGTTCTTAGAACAAGAAGATTACTGAAGCATAGCGAAACAGATAAGTTTCGTTATTAACAGATAACTTTTTTTATTCTCATAATGGATACATAAAAGCTGCTAGCTTTCATTGATAGAAATACAAGCTAAATTAGCAACACAGTCACTATCAGACTAGTGACTTCAGTTCATGGTCTTTAATTCTTTATTCCAGCGTGTTACCGATTCAAGGAAGAGTGTAAGCTGCAAAACAAACAATTATGACATTATTAGTTTTCTTTAATAAAAAAAAAGAAGCAATGTAAAAATAATAATTAAAGCCAAAATAACTATAATCAAGCATACTTAGTTATTACTTACGTCCACACTTGTAACCAACTGGGCGATTAGCAAGGTTGCAGCGTTTGGGGATGGTGATGGCGACTTGAGGGTTAACTCCAGATGCTTTAGCGGTATCCGAAAGCAGAATAGCACAGAGACATCTAAAGTTCTGGCCAATTCTCTTCACCTGAGCACAGCAACTTGCAGGAACAGAAGCTTTCTCATCTTGTGCAGCCGCTGCACAAGGAGCTAGCGTTAATGCCTCATCATCTTGTGACGATTTTCCACATTCTCCGGCTCCATTAACTCTTGCAAATGTGGCAATGTTAACAACCAGAAGCAAGCCAACAAGGCAGATAAATTTGAGCGAATCTGCAGCCATTTATATCCTCTGCTTTTCACTATGCACAAATTAAATCCTCAACGGTATATTCCTCAATGCTAAAAACCCTATTATTAGACAAGGGTTTTTATACAGCAAAAATGAGCTCTATATTAGTGTTCACACTCATTACCCACTAATCGTGATGGAGCTACACTCATTACCCACTAATCATGATGGAGCTAGCACTAACACACACATTAAAGTTGCAAGCACTTTGCTGCACAAAAATTGGTAAGTGATGCCCAATTTGCTCTCTTTGGTCGAATCAAGAGTTGGTATTTGCATATAAAAATGAACCGAGTTGATAACTGCCCGGATGTTGCCATTTTATTAACAATGGAAAACCTCCAAATGCTCAATTTGCAGCCAACTCATCTTCACTACATATCTAGAATTTTATTACCAACAACAACAAAAAGAGTACAGTCTCTTTCAATAAAGCTAACATTTTGCTCTTGTGGAAATGTATGGGCAACCTTGAGATAACTCGAATTGTACTCTTAATTACTAGCGGGCCAACTGAATAATTAGGGATAATGTTTTCTTTAAACTTAATTCTCTCCCGTGAACTGTTTTCAGCTAAAATAGCTATCCATTAATTTTCATATGCATTTATTTAGTTTGGAAGGGTTTCCTTCCAAAATCCGTTGTATTTTCTAAGTTCCTAAGAGTGAAAGTGAATTGGACGTAAATTGTTGTACAAGGTCTCCAATTTTCAAAATTTGCTCTTTTTATTGGATAACTTATCAATAAATAAAAAGTTTAGGATCGAGATATGAGTTGATTTAATTATATATAGGCATCGACGAGCGAAGGAATCCAACTTAATTTTCTCTATGGCAAAACCCCACATTGTTTATAACTAAAAAGCTATGTAGAAGGGCTTTTTTTTGCCTGTCATCTGCCTTGCCACTGGATGAATAGGGTAATTTTGGATAGTAAATAATTTGAATGATATGTTTTGGCGTCAGCGTGTCACATTTTACCGTCTTCTCATAGTGCAACACATTTCGCAATTAGGGAATAAAATTACTAAGGTGACGTTTGTTTTTTTATCTGAAATAGAAGGTAAATTTAATTCGATTTCTCCTAAATTTTGAGGGTAAATTCTTGGCATCGCCCTCTACAATTCTACTAATCTTAATTTTTATTTTATCCTCTGATTGGCTATTATTTGATATACCCATTTGTTAGAAAGATGTAAGTCAAGGATATTGAGATTCTTGATGTTGTTAGTCTCTATTATTATCTAAAGAAAAATTTGTGTTATAATTCCATTAACAGTGGAAGATTATATCAGACTACGGTCCTTGTGATTTTTCCTTCTTTGATTTTTTCACGTAAAAATTTATTTCTCTTGTGATTGATTTATTATTTTGGATTTTATTGATTTATTTTTCTACTTATTTATTTATAGTACATATCTTATTTTAATAAAAAAAAAGAAGAAAAGAATTTGTTTTCGCTTAATTTATAATTGCCTATGTGAGTTACTTCCCAACACAATTCATTGCCTTCATTCCAACGTGCTATCGAATTCAAGAAAGCGTGTAAGTTGCAAAACCAACAATCATGGTTGTTAATTGACTGATGAAGCAAATCAGAAGCTGAGCAAAACGACACAAGCTACTGGCGTTTTGATGGGTGTTACCAGTATAAGTTAAAACGACTTAATCAAGTGCCGTTTTCTCCTTACTGAGTCATCAACTCTGCACGTGAGTTAATAAGGTTGTTATAACCCATTATTACAAGCATGTCAGTGTGTGTCACGTGAGCTTCTAGGCTTCGTTGGGGTAGTTACAGAGCTATTTTCAACAGCTGATTCTGGTATAAAAAACAAAGGAGGGCTGTGATCTAGAGAGAGGGGAAGTTGTAGCTTTTATCGTTCTTCTTCTGATTCTTGGTGTTAAGCTCTGTAATTCTTCTTGACAAATCAATAATATCTGATCATGTTGTTTCTTCATGGATGTAGGTTGAAGCAATTCAATTGAACCACGTAATTCATCTTGTTCTTGTTTTTGCTGCTTCTTAACTTTCTTTAATCATATTCTTTTTTCGGTTTCAATAAGTTTCATTAATCTTGATCTCGGTATGTAAAGAGAAGCATTTTGATTGGTTTGTTTAATAGATATTAGGCTGCAACTTTTGATTGTTTGAGTTTATAAGCACATCAGTTGCAACAATTAGTATCAGAGCTTGGTCTTAAAAAACAAATCCAAGTATGGCGACAACAAAAATAGATCTGGAAAAGTTTAATGGGAAGAATGACTTTAATATATGGAAGGTAAAGATGGAGGCCTTATTGATAACCTAGGGACTGGGAGATGCCATTGAACCTGTTACCAAGAAGGAAAGGAAAGAACCTTCATCTTCAAAGTCACCCGAGCAAGTTTCTGAAATTGACAAGAAGGCCATAAGCACCATCATCTTGAGTCTTGGTGACTTTGTAGTAAGGGAAGTTGCTAAGGAGAAAACAGTTGCCGAGTAGTGGGCAAAACTGAAAAAATTGTACATGATAAAGTCTCTCGCAAACAGATTATACATCAAGAAAAGAATGTTTACCTTAAAAATGGTTGAAGGATCTTCTCTTGATGATCATATTCACGAATTCAATAAGGTTTGTGATACTTTGGAGACTATAGATGAAAGGCTAGATGATGAAGGTAAAGCCTTGCTTTTGGTTAGTTCACTACCTCAGTCATACTAAAATTTTGTAGATGCCCTCATGTATGGTAGATAAACTTTGACTCTGGATGAAGTTAAAACAGCCTTAAATACAAGGGGGTTGCAGCAAAAGTCAGGAAGTATGGATAATGGTGAAGGCTTGGTAGTGAAGGCTAAAACTAATAAGAATGATGGAAAGAAGAAACAGAAGTCAGAGAAGAGTAAAACCAAGCCTCAGAATTTAAAGTATTTTCAATGTCATAAAGGGGAGCACTTCAAGAAAGATTGCCCTTAGAGAAAGAACAAGAAGAAAGGGCAATATGGTGATGCAGCAACTGTGGAAGAAGAAGGGTATGAGTCAGCTGGAGTATGTGTGGCAACTAAAGATATGCAAAGAGGTAAATGGATTCTTGATTCTGGATGCACATTTCATATGTGTCCTTACAAGAACTATTTCTCTGAATTTCAAGAAATTGATGGGGGAATGGTAATGATGGGAAATAATGCAGTGTGTAAAGTCACAGGAATGAGAAATGTGAGTCTTAAATTACACGATGGGATCATATGGAAACTGAAAGAAGTTAGATATGTTCCTGATCTAAAAATAAACTTAATTTCTCTTGGAGTCATTGATCAGAATGGGCTTAGTATTAAGCTTGAATCTAGAAAGTTGTCGGTTACAGATGGATCCAAAACTTTGTTAAAAGGAACTAAGAAGAATGAGGTATATGTCTCAGATGAGGAAGCTATTACAAGTCTGTTTAGTTTGTTGATTGGTTCTGTAAAAGATAAGACAAAACTCTGGCATTTAAGACTTTGGCATATGAGTGTTAAAGGTCTTATGGAGTTGCAGAAACAATTAGTGCTTGGAGATGAGAAGATCACGGACCTTGATTTTTGTGAAGACTGTGTTCTAAAAAAATCAACTAGAAACTGAAATACTATCTAGGCTACCTAAGAGGGGGGTGAATTGGGTTCTTTAAAAATAAGCTAATAAAATTGCACAATATTAAAACTATTGTCTTAATCAAATCAAAAGCAATAAATTTAACAATACTCGAAATTAAAAAGATAAGGGAAGAGAGATCAAACACGAGATTTTTACGTGGTTCGGCCAACCGTGCCTAGGTTCATGCCTCCAAGCTCACCGGGCTTGAGGATTCTACTAAGCAAGCCTCCAAGGCTTCAACACCACTTACACTTGACTTCAAGGTGTCAATAGACCTTTACAATCAAGAGATTATTTCCAATCTCTTAACCCAAGTGTATCCCAATACTTACAATCACTTAAAAACAAAGATTACAATCAACTAAGCTCTTATACAATGTATATGATTACAATTGAAATCTCAATGTGTGAATCAATGAAATAAAACAAGTTTAAGGCTCAAGGAAGATTGTTTTTCTCAATAGCAAGCTCAATGATAATTCTTGGATCTCTTTTATTTGAATTTGATTGAGCTATTTTATAGTTGGAGCTGAAAACTAACCGTTGTTGACTTTCTGAGAATAATCGGTTCGTCGGTTGTCTCTATCGGTTAGCCGTTTTGACTTTTCAGTTAGCCGTTGTTCTTGATTTTAAATAAACGGTTTACCGTTTTATGTTATCGGATCGCCGTTTATTTTCAGAAACCTGTAAAACAAACTTAGGTCTCCGTTTTTGGTAAACGGCTTAAGATTAGAAAATTATTAGTTCACCGTTAGTAATAAATGGTTTACCGTTAATTTCCAGAATGCTCTGAAACTTTTCTGTAAATAAACGGTTCTCCTTTTATAATAAACGGTTCACCTTTTATAATAAACGGTTCAAGGGTAATTTCCAGAATCTATATTTGGATAACTTTTTGTAGAAAAATGATTTTCCAACTCAAGTTAACGGTCATTAAGATTCTTTAAATATGTTTATGGCTTTAAGAAATTCATTTTAATAACTCAAACATTTTAATCGAGAACATAGCTTTGTTATCATCAAAATCAATATTATAAGATTAACAATCTCCCCCTTTTTTATGATGACAAACTTTGTATGTAAAGATAAGAAAATTTTGTTAACTCCCCCTGAATATAAGCTCCCCCTGAAAAATATAAAAATATAACTTATTCTCCACCTTCAGCATCAAAAAGAAAAGAATAAAAGCATATCCGTTTTTGACAAGTGAAAATTTTAGTAGAATCTCCCTTGTATATTAAGCATCTCCTCAAAAACTATTACCAAAATTTATACCCAAAAAAAATCAAAATCAATATTAAAACAACTACAACCAATGCTAAAATTATAGTAAAATCAATGCTAAGTCTCATATATAACACAAGCATTCATAAAAACAAGAAACAATCCATCACACATCAAAGTATCCAAAATATGAGAATATTGTGCGAAATATCCAATACTTAATACATATCTAAACCATTTGGTTGATAAAAAATGTCCTTAAAGGTCAATATAATGCATGATTCATAAATTTACACAATTAAAAACATTCGATTATCATATTATAGAAAAACAAGAAAGATAGTGTATAAATCATCATGAGTAGATGCACAATCTGTATCAATAGTATAAACATTAACACACCTCTTTCCAACAAAGCATACATGTTCAATGAGAGTTGAGGAAACTTTACCGACATTACCAATACCAATGATTTTTCCTCTTGAATTATCTCCAAAGGATACATCTCCACCATTTTTTATCTTGGTAAAATTTAAGAACCATGAATAATAACCGGTCATATGTTTTGAACATCCATTGTCCAAATACCATTTATTTCTCTTTCCCGTCTTCTTTGATTCATGCAGAGAAGATCTCAAGCTTTAGGTACCTAAAACTCTTTGGGTCCTTGAGTGTTAGTAATAGTTCCTTTTGGAAACCAAACACATTTAACTCCATCATATGCATTTTTCTTAATAGGACATCTATAATTCATGTGACCATTTTCATTGCAATAATGACAAACAATTTTATGATTATTAGTGGAGGTAGCCTTAACAAAGTAGCTTTTGTAATATTTTTGTTTCAAGTTAGGCTTATATCCAATTCCTCCTTTATCAAACACACATTTTTTTAGCACTAGGTAATTTTTCTAAATTCTTTTGACCATTTGTGAATTTTGACACAATCTCATTGCTCTTCTTTTTAAGTTCTTCATTTTCTTTGATTAAATCATCAACATGTAATTTTTCACGCTCATATGAAGTACTTTGTTTATCTTTTAAGGATGCAATCCTACCATGTAATATTTCATTATCCACTTCTAATCTTTTGATATTTTCATTTAACAAATCATTGAATTTTTGTAAGGCATCATTTTCATTTGAAAGTTCTAACATTTTCTTCTTAAGACATGCATTCTTCTTACCAATTTTCATCATATCACTATGCAACTCATTAAAAGCATCAGATAATTCATTATAAGATGGAAGATTACTTACCTAATCAAGCTCATCTTCTCCTATTGCCATAAGTGCCAAGTTTGACATTTCTTGCGCTTGTTCATCCTTACTTGCTTCTTCATCACTATCATCCTATGTTGCTATCATTGCTTTCTTATTGAATTTGTTGAGAAGAGGACATTCCGGTTTTATATATCCATCTCTTCATCTTCAAGATCGGTTTCCTCATCGCTTTTAAATTTTGATGCTTTCAAGGCAATGTTTTTCTTCTTCTTATCTTCATCTCCTCTTTCAGCTGTCAAATCTTCTTCATAAGAAATAAGTGAGCCAATTATATCATCAATAGACAACGTATTTAAATCTTTGGCTTCCTCAATGGCAGTTCTCTTAGGTCTCAATTCCTTTGGTAATGATCTAATGATTTTCTTTACCTTTTCGCTATTTGAAAAGGTCTTACCAAGTGCCCCTAGAGTGTTTACAATATCCGTAAATCTAGTATACATAGAATAGACACTCTCATTTTGTTTCATTTGGAATAATTCGTATTGCCTAGTATATCTACTTATTTTAGATTCTTTGACTTGATTTGTACCTTCATAAACAACTTCAAGTTTCTTCCAAATTTCATATGCATTATAACAACTTGAAACTTTATGAAACTCTTTTTTATCTAAGGCACAAAACAAGGCATTTATAGCTTTGGAGTTTAGAGAAGCTTTTCTCTTTTCCAGCTCATTCCATTCACGTGAAGGTTTTGGAATATCTTCCCATTCTTCATTTTTAGTCATAGGCATAAATGGACCATCACAAACAACTTCCCATATTTCATAATCTATTGCTTGCAAATAAATTCTCATCTTAGTTTTCCAATAAGGATAATCATTACCATAAAAATAGTGGCCTAATAGTGGATTGTCCTTCCCTAAAGCTAGAATCATTTTGGGTTACCATGGATCTTTTACTCTAGACGGTTAAGTCCTAATAAGAGAACCTTACTCTTATACCAATTGAAATACTATCTAGGCTACCTAAGAGAGGGGTGAATTGGGTTCTTTAAAAATAAGCTAATAAAATTGCACAATATTAAAATTATTGTCTTAATTAAATTAAAAGCAATAAATTTAACAATACTCGAAATTAAAAAGATAAGGGAAGAGAGATCAAACACGAGATTTTTACGTGGTTCGGCCAATCGTGCCTAGGTCCACGCCTCCAAGCTCACCGGGCTTGAGGATTTTACTAAGCAAGCCTCCAAGGCTTCAACACCACTTACACTTGACTTCAAGGTGTCAATAGACCTTTACAATCAAGAGATTATTTCCAATCTCTTAACCCAAGTGTATCCCAATACTTACAATCACTTAAAAATAAAGATTACAATCAACTAATCTCTCACACAATGTATATGATTACAATTGAAATCTCAATGTGTGAATCAATAAAATAAAACAAGTTTAAGGCTCAAGGAAGATTGTTTTTCTCAATAGCAAGCTCAATGATAATTCTTGGATCTCTTTGATTTGAATTTGATTGAGCTATTTTATAGTTGGAGCTGAAAACTAACTGTTGTTGACTTTCTGAGAATAATCGGTTCGTCGGTTGTCTCTATCAATTAGTCGTTTTGACTTTTCAGCTAGCCGTTGTTCTTGATTTTAAATAAACGGTTTACCGTTTTATGTTATCGGATCGCCGTTTATTTTCAGAAACCTGTAAAACAAACTTAGGTCTCCGTTTTTGGTAAACGGCTCAAGATTAGAAAATTATCGGTTCGCCATTAGTAATAAATGGTTCACCATTAATTTCCAGAATGCTCTGAAACTTTTCTGTAAATAAACGGTTCTCCTTTTATAATAAATGGTTCACCGTTAATAATAAACGGTTCGCCTTTTATAATAAACGGTTCAAGGGTAATTTCCAGAATCTATATTTGGATAACGTTTTGTAGAAAAATGATTTTCCAACTCAAGTTAACGGTCATTAAGATTCTTTAAACATATTTATGGCTTTAAGAAATTCATTTTAATAACTCAAACATTTTAATCAAGAACATATAAGCTTTGTTATCATCAAAATCAATATTATAAGATTAACAGAAACAGTTTTAAAGCTTCTTCTCACACTACCAATGGAATATTAGACTATATACACTCTGATCTTTAGAGGCATGTTCAAACAGATTCACTAGGGGGTAATAGTTATTTTCTATCAATAATTGATGACTTCTCAAGGAGAGTGTGGGTTTATGTTTTGAAGCACAAGGATCAAGTGTTTAGAAAATTCAAAGAATGGAAATCCTTAGTTGAGAATCAGACTGGTAAAAAGGTGAAGAAACTTAAGACTGATAATGGTCTTGAGTTTTGTAATCAACAGTTTGACAAGTATTGTGCAGATGAAGGCATTGCAAGGCATAAAACAGTTAGATTGACACCTCAACGAAATGGGTTAGCTAAGAGAATGAATAAGACCTTGATGGACAAAGTTAGATGCATGTTGGTTCAATCTCAATTACCTAAGAACTTGTGGGCAGAAACTCTTCTAACTGAATTTTACTTAGTAAATCTTAGTCATTCTGTTGCTCTAGATTATAAAACACCATTTGAAGTATGGCATGGTAAACCAGCAAACTATGACTGTCTAAGAATATTTGGATGCCTAACCTATGCACATATCAGTCAAGGAAAGCTTGCACCTAAAGCTCTGAAGGGACAATTTATTGGGTATCCTGAAAGAGTAAAAGGCTTTAAACTGTGGTGTACAGACCTTAATCCCTCTAGGTGTATCATTAGTAGGGATGTAACTTTCAATGAAGGGGCTGTCTTGGATATGAAGAAACCTACTGAGGGTAATCATCAAGCTGAGGAATATAAACCCAGTATACAAATTGAGGTGGAGCGAGCAAACTTTAAGTCATTAGAGGATGATGGAAACTCTGAACAAAGAGCTGAAGATCATGAAGAATGTAAAGAGATTCAGCTACAGTATCAACATCAAACTCAATTTCAGAATTATCAGTTAGCCAAGGACAGGAAGAAGAGACAGATAAGACCCCCACAAAGGTATGGATATGTTGATTTAATAGCATATGCTTTTGCGGCATCTTATATAATTGAAGAAGATGAGCCAAAAAGCTTTAAAGAAGCAATCCAAAGTCCCTATAGATCAAAATGGCAGAAAGCTATGAATGAAGAAATAATTTCACTTCACAAGAACAGTACTTAGGAATTGATAAAGAAACCAAATAATAGAAGAACAGTGGGCTATAAATGGATTTTCAGAGTTAAAGAAGGGTTAACAGCTGCTGATCCTAGGAGGTTTAAAGCTAAGCTAGTAGCTAAGGGATGTACATAGAAGGACGAAGTGGATTTTAAGGAGGTCTTCTCAACTGTGGTTAGACATGCTTTTATAAGGGTGTTATTAGCCTTAACTGCAGTAAATGACATGGAGCTTGATCAACTAGATGTCAAGACTGCATTCTTGCATGGGAAACTACAAGAAGAGATCTTGATGACTCAACCTGAGGGATATATTGATCCTGAAAAGCTTGAGTATGTTTGTTTGCTGAAGAAGTCACTGTATGGTTTAAAACAATCCCCAAGGTAGTGGTATCTCAGGTTTGATGAATTCATGTTATCACATGGATATTTGAGATGCAGCTTTGATTGTTGTATCTACTACAAGCTGGTTAAAACAAATCTCTACATATATTTGTTATTATATGTAGATGATATGTTAGTTGCTTGTAAATCCATGGATGAAATTGAAAGTTTAAAGCAGCTGCTGAATTCTGAGTTTGATATGAAAGATTTAGGACAAGCCAAAAAAATCCTGGGTATGGAAATAAAAAAGGACAGGAAGAAAAGGATTATGGTCATTTCACAAAGAAAGTACTTGGAAAAGGTACTTGAGAATTTTGAAATGACAAACTGCAAGCCTATGAAGACCCTACTTGCTGCACATTTTAAGCTTTTAAGCTTACAATGTCCAAAATTTGATTAGGAAAAGGAAGAGATGGCAAAGATTCCGTATGCAAATGCTGTAGGGTGTATGATGTATGCAATGGTGTTGACTAGGCTAGATATATCACATGCTCTCAGTGTGGCAAGTAGGTATATGGTGGCATTAAGAAAGGATCATTGGAGAGCTGTAAAATGGGTTTTAAAGTACCTAAAAGGCACTCTTGAATATGGTCTAGTATATGGCAGGTCAAATATGGGAAGCAAGGAGCTATGTAGGTTTGTTGATGTTGATTTTGCTAGGGACTTAGATAGGAGAAGATCTTTAACAGGCTTTATGTACATGTTCAGTGGTTGCTTGATAAACTGGAAATCAAGTCTTCAAAAGGCTGTTGCTCTGTCAACAACAGAAGCTGAATATACTACAGCAATTGAGGTAGTGAAAGAAGCTTTGTGGTTGAAAGGATTAATGGCCGAATTAAGGGTGTCCCAGAAGACTGTTGATGTATTCTGTGACAGTGCAAGTGCCATCTATCTGAGCCGAAATCCAGCACATCATGAGAAAACAAATTACATAGATATAAAGCTTCATTTCATTAGAAATGAGGTTGCAAAATGGGTAGTTAGAATGGTAAAAGTTCATATACATGGTAACCCTGCTGATATGTTACCTAAACTGGTTTAAACAACTAAGTTTCAGTTTTGCTTGAACTTAGCTGGCCTATGTGTTTATTGATGAACATAGGTTGAGAGACAGTATTGATCAGGCTGATTTGTTCAAGGTGGAGAATTGTTAATTGACTAATGAAGCAAATCAGAAGCTGAGCAAAACAACACAAGCTGCTGGTGTTTTGATGGGTGTTACCAGTATAAGTTAAAACGACTTAGTCAAGTGTCGTTTTCTCCTCACTGAGTCACCAACTCTGCACGTGAGTTAATAAGGTTGTTATAAGCCGTTATTACACGCGTGTGTCATGTGAGCTTCTGGGCTTCGTTGGGGTAGTTACAGAGCTGTTTTCAACAGCTGATTCTGGTATAAAAAACAAAAGAGGGCTGTGATCTAGAGAGAAGGGAAGTTGTAGCTTTTATCATTCTTCTTCTGATTCTTGGTGTGAAGCTCTATAATTCTTCTTGACAAATCAATAATATCTGATCATGTTGTTTCTCCGTGGATGTAGGCTGAAGCAATTCAGCTGAACCACGTAATTCATCTTGTTCTTGTTTCTGCTGCTTCTTAACTTTCTTTAATCATCTTATTTTTCCTGTTTCAATAAGTTTCATTAATCTTGATCTCGGTCTGTAAAGAGAAACATCTTGATCGGTTTGTTTAGTAGATCTTGGGCTGCAACTTTTGATTGTTTGAGTTTATAAGCACATCAGTTGCAACAATGATATTATTAAATAATAAATAAGAGGAGATCAAAAGATGGAAGTAAGTAACCAAGGCCAATAAACAAGCACGTTAACGTCCACGCTTGTAATCAGCTGAAAGATTTGTGATGTTGCAGGGTTTGGGGATGGTGATGGCGACTTGAGGCTTAACTCCTGATAATTTAACGGTATCTGATAGAAGAACAGAGTAGACACGGTTCGGATTCTGGCCTATTCTCTGTACATTTGTGCAGCAGCTTGCTGAGACAGGAGCTTTCTCATCTTGTGCAGCCGTTGCACAAGGCGCTAGCTTCATTGCCTCGTCATTTGGTGATGAATTTCCACATTCTCCTGCCCCATCAACTCTTGCAAGTGTAGCGATGTTAACAACTAGAAGCAAGCCAACAAGGCAGATGAATTTGAGAGAAGCAACCATTACTTTCTCTGCTTTTCCACGAGTTTTTTTTTTCTTTCATACTTCGACATCGATATAAGCTAATAGCCATTAATCTCTTGCACTGACAAAATGACATGTGTAAATATGCACCCATTCATAGCCATCATAGACAAGAGTTTTAGTGTAAAAAGTTTTTGTCTCACATGACATGTTTATAGTTTGATAAAATAGGGATTTAAATTCAATGAGAAATTCATTTGCTAATGGGAAGAGGATGGAAAAGGCGCAAAAGCTTTGGTGTACCTAAGATTTTTATGGATTTTTTTTTCTGCTAAGGGACTCAACTTAAATGGAAAGTAACGTTACACTTATAAATACAAAAATTTGTATCACAAATAATATAAGATTAATATAAATTCACTATTTAAATGAGAAGTAATAATGTTTAACAATTAATTATCACTTGAAGTTATGAGATCATACCACATTAGTTGATATACAAATTTTATAACCTAACTTTGTAAGTTTATCATTTCTTAATTGAAATACAAAACTTGATCATTTCTCAATCTATAAAAATATCATATACATTAATACGTAAAGAATGAAATTTTATCAGGTCTTTTTAAAAAAAAAAAAAATTGGGTGTATGTATATAACTATAGCCAAAAGATAAGCAAACTGAACACACCAAGGAGGCAGCCAGAAAAAGCTCGCGACTCCTTAAAATAGTTCGTGCTATTTTGGATCTAAGTGTGAAATATCTAAACTATGCAAGCAAAGAATTTAAATGAACAAGAGCTAAAGAGACGCAAAGATAATAACTAATAAGAGAAAATTTTAAACCTTCTCTTTCCATTCCATTTCTCTGTGAATCTGTAAATAGATTGCAAAAGATTGGTTGCTATTTTATAGGAAGCAATTAACCAACTTTGGTTGCTATTTACACTCCTCGAATGTGCAAGTGCGAAAAAATAAAAACCAAATAATACTTTTAACAATTCAGTAATTCACTTCCTAAATTGATTAGCGTAAAATGCATGTTACTTTTATTAGGGAATATATAAATATATCTTATAATATGTCCTAAAATTTTAGAGCCTTTCAAATGTTCAGACTTGATGTAGAAAATATATACCATAATATTTAATAATTAAACTTTCACAATATATTTATACTTATTTTGTAAGACAAAATCTTAGATATTGATGTCATTACTTCTAAAAAAAAAAAAAAAAGATGTTGATGTCATTAAGGTATATACAAACAAAAGGTCAAAAGGCAGTAGAGTGAGTTCTTAGAACAAGAAGATTACTGAAGCATAGCGAAACAGATAAGTTTCGTTATTAACAGATAACTTTTTTTATTCTCATAATGGATACATAAAAGCTGCTAGCTTTCATTGATAGAAATACAAGCTAAATTAGCAACACAGTCACTATCAGACTAGTGACTTCAGTTCATGGTCTTTAATTCTTTATTCCAGCGTGTTACCGATTCAAGGAAGAGTGTAAGCTGCAAAACAAACAATTATGACATTATTAGTTTTCTTTAATAAAAAAAAGAAGCAATGTAAAAATAATAATTAAAGCCAAAATAACTATAATCAAGCATACTTAGTTATTACTTACGTCCACACTTGTAACCAACTGGGCGATTAGCAAGGTTGCAGCGTTTGGGGATGGTGATGGCGACTTGAGGGTTAACTCCAGATGCTTTAGCGGTATCCGAAAGCAGAATAGCACAGAGACATCTAAAGTTCTGGCCAATTCTCTTCACCTGAGCACAGCAACTTGCAGGAACAGAAGCTTTCTCATCTTGTGCAGCCGCTGCACAAGGAGCTAGCGTTAATGCCTCATCATCTTGTGACGATTTTCCACATTCTCCGGCTCCATTAACTCTTGCAAATGTGGCAATGTTAACAACCAGAAGCAAGCCAACAAGGCAGATAAATTTGAGCGAATCTGCAGCCATTTATATCCTCTGCTTTTCACTATGCACAAATTAAATCCTCAACGGTATATTCCTCAATGCTAAAAACCCTATTATTAGACAAGGGTTTTTATACAGCAAAAATGAGCTCTATATTAGTGTTCACACTCATTACCCACTAATCGTGATGGAGCTACACTCATTACCCACTAATCATGATGGAGCTAGCACTAACACACACATTAAAGTTGCAAGCACTTTGCTGCACAAAAATTGGTAAGTGATGCCCAATTTGCTCTCTTTGGTCGAATCAAGAGTTGGTATTTGCATATAAAAATGAACCGAGTTGATAACTGCCCGGATGTTGCCATTTTATTAACAATGGAAAACCTCCAAATGCTCAATTTGCAGCCAACTCATCTTCACTACATATCTAGAATTTTATTACCAACAACAACAAAAGAGTACAGTCTCTTTCAATAAAGCTAACATTTTGCTCTTGTGGAAATGTATGGGCAACCTTGAGATAACTCGAATTGTACTCTTAATTACTAGCGGGCCAACTGAATAATTAGGGATAATGTTTTCTTTAAACTTAATTCTCTCCCGTGAACTGTTTTCAGCTAAAATAGCTATCCATTAATTTTCATATGCATTTATTTAGTTTGGAAGGGTTTCCTTCCAAAATCCGTTGTATTTTCTAAGTTCCTAAGAGTGAAAGTGAATTGGACGTAAATTGTTGTACAAGGTCTCCAATTTTCAAAATTTGCTCTTTTTATTGGATAACTTATCAATAAATAAAAAGTTTAGGATCGAGATATGAGTTGATTTAATTATATATAGGCATCGACGAGCGAAGGAATCCAACTTAATTTTCTCTATGGCAAAACCCCACATTGTTTATAATTGAAAACCTATGTAGAAGGGTTTTTTCTGCCTGTCATCTGCCTTGCCACTACATGAATAGGGTAATTTTGGACAGCAAATAATTTGAATGATATGTTTAGGCTTCAGCGTGTCACATTTTACCGTGTTCTCATAGTGCGACACATTTCGCAACTAGGGAATAAAATTGCTAAGGTAACGTTTGTTTTTTTATCTGAAATATGAATAAATATGAATTCATCCGAATTTTGAATAGAGCTGAATGTCTGAATCTTAATAAAATAGTTTTTTTTGTCTGAATTGCTAAAAATAAATATTTAGTTATTTATTTTTAACTTAAAAATCTTTAAAACTAGTATTTTTACATTTGTGCCCTTATAAATTATAAGTGTCAAATAAATAATAAACAATTCAAAGAACATCAATAAGATAATATGTTATCAAAATATAAATTATTTTCAATTGAATATAATTTTTTAATATTTTAAATTGGTATATGGTAATCAATTTTATTGTAGTTTATGATATTTTTATATAAAAAAAATTCATAAAAAATATGAAGATAAATAATGTTAATTTGAAGAAAATAAAAAGATAAAAATAATAATAGTCTACCGCTATATTATCACAAGTTATAAAGATGAGTAATAATATTAATTATTAAATTTTATTTAGATGAGGATGAAAATTAATTAATTACATAGAGATATTTTAACGAATATCTTTTAATAATATCATTCGGACTTTTTAAATTGAGTAGAGCTAGTGGCACCCATCTAAAATTCTTATAAAACCCCTATTTTTGTAAATTTATAATTTTAATTGCGATTTAAATAATTGAATTAAACATATATCATGCTTCTATTGATTAAAACAGAGTTACTGATTGTAGGTACTCGGAGTTTGAGACTATCAAAAGAGTAAAAGGCTAATAGTTTAATTTTAAGTTTCAATGGATTTTAATAGTTTGTTAATAGATATAATAAGAATTTTATCTTTTCAAGTTGGTGATTATTTTGAGAACTTTTAGAAATTAATAGTTATATTTGAAAATTTTGAAACAAAGCTAGTAAAATTTTTGCAAATTGTAATTAGAGATTATAGGGGTTAAAAATGCAGGGTTATTTATGGAATTAAAATGGGTGTATTTAGAAGTAGTGTGATTTTTAAATATTTTTAGTAGGGTGCTTCTAGAATAGGGGTTGTATGAGGAGTTTAGAGGGGTGCAAACAACATCAGTCTTTTAGATTAAGAAGTTATTTGTTAAATATCTGAAGTCTAAAATTTTATTAATTTCATATCTTTTTTAAAATATGCTTGTTTGTTTTTTAAAACTTATATATGATTTTTAAACATTTACATCTGAATAAAAAAAGTAAATTTTTATGACTTTTATTTGAATAGAAAAAGGTTTGAATGACAAGTAAATATTATATTCCAAAAATATCTCTATAAAATAACTTATTTATTAAACTATAAAATCTACTCCTCTTTTTTGTTTTAATTTACAATGACATAAATGTCAAATAACCAATTTTAAGATTTTTTTTATTGTAAAAATAAACAAGATGCCACTTATATTCAAATATTAAAAAAAGAAAAATAAACATGTCATTCAAATTTTCATATTCATACCCATTCAGACTTTAAAAAAATTTAAACACATTCAAATTTCAAATAAAAAAACAAACACTACCAAGTAAAAAGATAAAAAAAAATTGGCTTAACAACTTAATGACTTAATGTTTTCAATAAGTTAAAAAAGAAAAAAACAAATAAACTTAATGACTTAACTTATTGAAATTAAGTCAGTTAGGTCATTAAATGAAAAAAAAACAAACAGTCCCTAGGTTATTAAGGAATCTAAAAACTTGATTTATAGTGGCAATACGATAACTAAAAATGTTAATTTATAAATTAACCCTAATATTAAATTTTATTTAAAAAAATTACGCCACTCAAAGATAATTTTTCCTATAGGAAATTAAAGCAAATTTATTTTGAATAGGTTAATTGCCCCCAAACCATTGAATGTAGATCTTTCCCAAAACAGAATAACCATTCACTGAAGCTCTTTTATTGAAGGCCTTTAAAGGAATATAGGAGAAGCCACATGCCTTATTAAATAACACGTGGTGTAATCGATAACTCTAAAGTAAAAGTATCTTTAGAGTGCTTATGAATGCCTAAAATAAGGGTCCTGCTAAGTTATAACTTGTGTAACTTACAAACTACACAAAATTCATATGAGCCCCTTGCTTGTTCACTACTATTCACATATTTTAAATGGGCTGTAAGTTACAGCCAGCTGCAACTTAGCAATTACCCTTAAAATAATGGCTCCTTATCAATAATGTTACATGTCCTGATTCAAAAACAACATGTGGCACAACAATTAAGGCACCTAATCTACCTCGAATTATCTATTTATAAATAATGAGTTTCTTCCACAAGTTGAGAATATAAACACACTTTTATATAAAAATAGATTTTTTTTTTTTTGAGATCGGGTTCGGATCAACTGGCTCGGATTTTGGTTGATCGAAGTGAAAGAAAATTCATCTAAGCTCAACATAAAACTATAACCTAGGGTTGGAAAAATTCAAATTTGGATTTACATTTATATATCCGGATCTGCATCCGGATCAGTAAATTTTTTTTCAGATTTGGATGCTGGTAATATCCGCACCAGATTCAAATCTGGGCAGATATTCCGAATCTAAAAAACTTAGAATTAAATGATTTAAAATATCTTCTAAAAATTTAATAATTTAATGAATAATATCAAATAAAATTCAATTATAATCTAACCATTAACAATTTAACATAAATAACATATAACATCATCATAAATAAAAATATAACAATATAACAAATAAAAATATAACAACATAAATCAAACATAAAAAATAACTCAATTGTAAATCCAGATCTGGATGCGAGTAATATTTGCACCGGATCCGGGTGGATACTCTGGTATCCGAATCCAGAAAACTAAGAATTAAATGATTTAAAATATCTTCTAAAAATTCAATAATTTAATGAATAATATCAAATAAAATTCAATTATAATCTAACCATTAACAATTTAACATAAATAACATATAACATCATCATAAATAAAAATATAACAATAAAACAAATAAAAATATAACAACATAAATCAAACATAAAAAATAACTCAATTGTAAATCCAGATCTGGATGCGGGTAATATCTGCACCGGATCCGGGTGGATATTCCGTATCCAGATCCGGAAAACTTAGAATTAAATGATTTAAAATATCTTCTAAAAATTCAATAATTTAATGAATAATATCAAATAAAATTCAATTATAATCTAACCATTAACAATTTAACATAAATAACATATAACATTATCATAAATAAAAATATAACAATATAACAAATAAAAATATAACAATATAAATCAAACATAAAAAATAACTAAATTCAAGTACACAACCATTAAAATCCACAAATAAAAATATAACAACATTAATCAAATATAATATAAATAATTAAATTCAAGTGCACAACCATTAAAATCCACAAATAAAAAAACATAACTAAATTCAAGTACACAACCATTAAAATTCAATCAAACAATTAACCACAATAGCAAATTATTAACCAGAAAAAAAAAAATTGAATCAACAAACAAATTAAATTAATCCAACAACATTTTCAAGTTTAAATAACTTTACATTAGATTAAACTCATTAAGTATAATTAACAATTAACCACAATATCAAATTATTAACCAGAAAAAAATCCATGTAATTAATATTATTAACAAAAAATTTATTGAAGAAAGGGAGCAAAATAAAATGACCGGATTTGGATCCGAATCCTTGTGGGTGAGGCTTGGATGGCACAGGTTCACAATGGGAAGGAGGAACACTGGCTGCACCGTGACCATGAGGCTTCTTCGATGAGATGAGGACTGCGAGCAATGGCGTGGATCCAGCAAGCTGCAAGAAGACGGCAAGGACCGCGAGGCTTGGACGGCAATGCTTAAACTTTGATGAGAGGATCCGGTGAACTGCAAGAAGATGGCAACCGGTGATCGACACAGCCGCTGGTAAGTTGAGGTGAGGTCAGTGTGTTTGTGTGTGACAATGAAAATCAAGAGATATGATGGGGTTGTTAGGGATTTTTTTTAATTTAAGTTATATATTTTTTAATTAAAAAATATCCAGATCCGGATATCTAGTTTTTCGTATCCACGGATCTTGATCCATGCGGATCTTTAGTTTTTAAATCTAGATCTGGATTTTTCGGATCTTTGCAGATGCGGACAGGATCCAAATTTTCTTGTCATCCCTACTGTAACCTAATTCGATTCAGATCGGATCGGGTCAAATAATCGAGTTGAGTTCGGATCAATTCAGTCTAACGAAGCTATTGCGCATATCAAATATAACACACAATTTAATTTTAATGTTTAATCTACCTAATCTATTCATTTAAAAAAATTAATTCATATTTTGAATTGAAGCTTCCACAGATTTAATCAATCAAGCTCTAAAATTTTCAATATAAGAATTTTTGTGATTTTAATTATTAACATTTAACAATACATATACTTAACAATTAACATATATTATAGAATATATTAGAATTATATACCATCAAAACTTCAAAAGAAAAAATTCGGGTTGCTAGGTCTTGGAGGAATTTGGTGATGCTGGAGGTTGGAGTAGCAGATCCGATTGGGAGTTCGGTGGCTACGTGTCCAAGCTGCACTACATGTGCGTGTTGCGCTTTTCTCGCACTTACTCTGCATTTGCTGCTGGTTGCCACTTTGCTATTGGCTTCTACAGAGTGTGTGTGTGTGTGTGTGTGTGAAATCGTGAAGTTGTGAATGTGAATGTGAGGGCAAGGACCGTGAGGCTGTGAAGACAGAGAACTGAGAAGACACTATCTGTAGTTGTGTGCACGTGTTTTTTATTTTCATACAATTCAATCACGATTCGATTGAGTTGACTAAATGCTATCTAATTGAATTGGGTGAATAATTCAATCTAATCCGAACTCAATATTTTCAGATTGGGTTGGGTTAGATCAGATTATTTGCTCACCCCTACTCTTATATATCTTAATAAAATTCTCTTCTAGCTCATCATACTTTAATACACAACCCTATATTTTACTTAAGCGCTAGAGTATCTTTGTACTTATAATGTGTTTATTTATTGGAGTGGGAATGAAGAATATAAATTCTTTCCACACTCTTTGAAAAGGAGAGTAGGAGTCACACTCTATCAATCTCACTTATTTTCAGAGTGAAGAGTAAAATTCTCACACCTATAAAAAGAGATGAGAGTGAGAATCCACTCCCTCCTCTTTTTTTATTTTTTATCCTTCTTTTATTAGATATAATATAATTATATTTATCAAAATAAAATAATATTACATTTATTTAAAAAATAATATTATATTTATTTAAACAATATTATTTAATAATATTACATTTATAAAAAAATAATAAACTTATTTAAATATAATATTATTTTATTTAGTTAAAAATAATAATTTACATTAATTCTAAGTTAAAATTACTTAAAAATAATATTTTATATTCATAGAGAATTAATAATATTAATATATATTATCTTTATTTGAATATATGATATTATTATATTCATTTACTTTTTAATAGTATTATATTTGTTTAATATTAATAATAAATAGTTTATTATAAGAAAATATTAATTTTGTAGTATATTATTATTAATAACGTATTATTTGTGTTACTCTTATCAATAATTTTCAATATGCATAATTAAAGTTAAAATTAATAAAAATTTGTGATTTACAAAATTATGAATATTAATAATAATTACTAATTTATATAATTAAAATTGATAATAAAATAAATAGTTTAATTTACAAATATATTTTTTTCTAATAAAATAAATAGTTTAATTTACAAATATATTTTTTTTACTTTGTAATTAAAAACTACAATTCTTTAAAGGGCAATTATCATTTGTATACCTTTAGTTTACTCCGTTATTAAATTTACTACAAAACTTTCAGGGTATATCAATCGCCCACCCTAAGTTGACAAAAATTATCTGCCGATCACCAAACCATTAGCTTCTATTTGAAAGTTAACAGAATTATAGCAAATTAATGATTTTACCCTTAAAACTTAAATTAAAGGAAAATTATCTCTTGTATACCCTTAAATTCTCTTATTATCACTTGTATACCCTTAAATTATCCGTTGTATCATATGAAAAGATCAGATTACCCCTTTGACGTCATTGTATTGAAACGGAAACTAATGATTTTGTAGACAGCAGATATATTTTGTCAGCTTAGCATGAACAATTGATATACCCTGAAAATTTTATGATAAATTTGATAACGGAGTAAACTAAAGGTATACGATTAATAATTTTTCTTTTTTTAAATAAAGATAAGATTGTAATTTGAAATAATTTACTCCTAATTTAAGATAAAGTAAATATATAAATGTGATTTTAATTCTTATTACATACTCTCATTCAAGTAAAAGTAAAAAATCTACTTTCAATCCCACTCCATCCCAATCCTAAGATTTCAACTCCTCAGAATTTTCACTTTAATCCGAATTCTAAATTCCAATCTTTCTTAATTATAAGATTCTCACTCCAATCCGAAAAATAAACACTCCCTTAAACACTTGAAACAGCAAGCATAAAAGAGAATAAATTATTATTTTTTTTGTGATTGAAAAACAATCCTTCAATATTTAAACAAAAGAAGGGTCTCACGAGACAAATTAACAATGAAATCATGCTCTCACAAATTGTGAGAACGGCACTTCGAGCCCCGCAGAGGGGTGAATAACTATGGCACGTCAGCATCCGCCATTTCCGCTTTACACAAGAATTTTGAAAGGTTTCTGGACCAGTTTTATTCAGTTCATTCGATCAAGAGTTAAGCCCTTAAGCCCGTTAAAAGATTTGACCAATCATTACCAGTGGCCCATCCAAAGATTTTGTTTCAGTGGAGGCTAAAATGAAGAAATTGTAAACTCAAGGAGACAGAATAAAAAATCTATCAATTTATTCGTTAAAACGTAAAATTTTGAAAAGATATTGTTGAATTTCAGTTAGCTTCCTTATCTTTCCTATATTTATTCTATAAATTTATTCACCAAAATGTAAAATTTTGAAAAGAAATTGATTGAATTTCAGTAAGCTTCCTTATCTTTCCTATAACACTTTTGACTTGGGGTGATAGCCCCACTACCAACGACCTTTTTTTTTCTCCCCACACTAATACTACCATCCGAGTATAACTTATATTATATGAGACCACTAATAATATTTAATACCATATAATTGTTATGATTAATTTACATTAAATCTTATGAAATAATACTCATATTTTTAACTTTATTAATATTCGAGTGATGTCCACTTCACTCACATAAAAAAAAAAAACAGTTTCTACTTAATTATATAAAGACAGTTTCTACTTAATTATTGCATAATTAAGGAAGGAATGAAGCCCCATAGGTTAGTTAAGTTAGTTGAGGATTGACAGCAAATGCCAAATGGTAACTGAGCGACTGGTTTTCTACATGGATGTGGCCTGTGGGTCTGAAAGGACGAACCACTTATTGGGTGTTTAGTGTTTTTGAGTTAATTACTGTGACATCTTTGATTGCTTCTTCATGATTGATTTTGAAAAAGAAGAGCAGAAGTGAAATAGGTAACGTTCATTATTCGCATTTTGTATCACAAGCTGTTATAATTTTTTATTGCTATAAGTACAAACAAGCTAATAAAGTGGCAGTCACCATAACCCCAGTGACTTCAATTCATGGCAATTCATTCCAATTCAAGGCAGTGTGTAAGCTGCAAAACCAATAATTTTAAAGTTAGGAAACTAGTAATTAGAGAGGCAAAATTATTTAAAAGGCCAAGGAAAAAGGCATTAGAACTAATCAAGAACACTAACGTCCACATTTGTAACCAACTGGGCGATTAGCAAAGTTGCAACGTTTGGGGATGGTGATGGCAACTTGAGGGTTAACTCCAGATGCTTTAGCAGTGTCCGAAAGCAGAACGGCACAGAGACATTTCGGGTTCTGTCCCATTCTCTTCACCTGAGCACAGCAACTTGCTGAAACAGTGGCTTTCTCATCTTGTGCAGCCGTTGCACAAGGAGCTAGCTTGATTGCCTCATCATCTGGGGACGATTTTCCACATTCTCCTGCCCCATCAACTCTTGCAAATGGGGCAACGTTAACAACCAGAAGCAAGCCAACAAGGCACACGAATTTGAGTGAAGCTGCAGCCATTTCGATCCTCTGTTTTTCACAATGCGCAAAGTAAATCCTCAACTATATATCCTACGATGCTAAAGCCCTATCGTAGTCGAGAGTTTTTATACTGCAAAAATGAGCTCTATATTAGTGGTCACACTCATTACCCACTAATCAGAATGGAGGCGGCACTAAAGCGTTGTAGTTGCAAGCACTCGGCTTCAGGAGGCTTGGTGAGTCGCATTAGTTATTTTCTCCTTCTTGTCCAAACAAGGGTTGATATATATTTTGCATATAAATATGATCCCATTTTTATATCTTTCCAGATGTTGCCATTTGAATAGCAGTTGATGGCCTCCAAAAGCTCAGTATGAAACCAACTCATCTTCAAATCTAGAAGTACTCCATTACTAATCACCAACAACGAAAGAACTGGAGAGCCTCTTTCAATAAGGCCATCATTCTTTGGAAACGTGTAACCAAATTATTACTACCTACCACAGACCACATTACGGCTTGGCCAATATCTGAGGTTCATGGTAGGAGCAGACCAACTTTAAAACTCTGACCAAATTAGGTTTCAACTGGTTCATGGTAAAATTTCTCAACTTTTGCATGCAAAAGAACACATTATATGACTTTCGTTCATTTGATAGATGCCAAGATGTATTATACTGAGGCTTTGTTTGGGAGTGCTGTGCAGTGGCATGGCTTGGCTACCACAACACAGCACTCCCATGCGCAAATTAAAGTGAAAATTTCTTGGCCCATAGCTGCTTCGTATGGGACTTAAGTAACTTTACATATTATGAAATTAGCTATATAATAAATGAATCTCAGTTTAGTGCTAAGGTAAACACAGCAAAAATATGTAAACAAAGACATTAAAGGCAGATAATCTAACACAGTTTTACAGCATCTTAAAATACGAAGCGGGCGGGCTCAGACGCCGTTGCCGGGGATCGAACCCGGGTCGCCCGCGTGACAGGCGGGAATACTCACCACTATACTACAACGACTTTGCTGGTGCTAATAAATGATTATTTGATCACATGATATAGATATAAATTTCACGAACGCCGAGCCAAACCACAACGAGTTCAGTGAACGGCAACGCTCTTGTTCTTCCCCTTGAGCGGTACTGGGTCCGCCCATCTCGCCATGATATAGTTACTTGTTTTTAGGTATTATTATTTCAAAAGGTTAAAACAAAGTCGCAGTTGGTACAAAGTCGTTGTGGTGAGCATTCCCGCCTGTCACGGGACACGCCTAACAGGAGAGCTAAGGGTGGTCGTAGATTAGTGGATCAGTCAATGAAGCATTTCCAGTCAAAGAGGGGAATAGATCTCAATCGGGGGCGAGCCGGGTTCGATCACCGGTAACGGCGTGCTGGATTTTTCCATCCGACGTGGTGGTGATTTGAAACCATAAAAATCCAGTCCTTAACAAGGATATTTGGTCTAGTAATATGACTCTCGTTCAGGGCCTTAACCAGGGCATTTGGTCTAGTGGTATGATTCTCGCTTAGGGTGCGAGAGGTCCCGAGTTCAATTCTCGGAATGCCCCATTTCTGTTTTCGTTTTCCTTTTCTTCATCATTTTACCCATTTTTTATTTTTGAACTGTTTTAGTCTACCATTTGATTCTATCATTCTAAGGGAATAGGTGCATTCCTGGGTAAGCCATGAAGAAACAAGAGGTACTGGACTCATTGTCCTTACAGGTATCTCATTACTACAAAGATTTTAACATCATAATAAGCTCTCGCTATCCAAACGTTTACCTATTGCTATGAAAAGTATACATTAAATAACTAAGTACAGTGAAAAGCTCTCAAAGCTTTGGCTCATATTCGCATCCGCAAAATCCCTTCCTCCACAACTTGGTCTTTTGTTGGTGAGCTTGCTGCTTTTTTTGTACACTCAACTGATTCTGTTTCAGTTTGAGATGGGGATGCTTCTTGAATTATGTTTAACGTGGAATCTGCTTCATCAATTGAATTCCTGTAATCTTTCCCTTTGTTCTCAATGCTAAGATAATCTGTCAATGCCTTTTTCACACCCATACCACGCTGGGGAATCTTGCTGCTCGTGCGGAATGGAGATATATCTCCCTTTGCGGGGCTAACAAGTGCTGGTGAAAAGGTTGGTGTAGAGAAAGCTGATTTATATGGAGTGCTCGAGAAAGGCAGTGAGTATGGGATTGAGACACTCTTATGAGCAATCATACCACCTTTTGACATTGGAGAGAATGAATCTGAATGTTTGGTCAAGTCATCCACATAGAGTAGATCATCAATACGTGCCACAATATTAAAAGCCAAGCTCTCCAAAACTCTTGAGTAACTCTCCAAGATGGACTTCCCAACATCCTAAATGATACAGTGTAGCATAGTTAGTTTGACCTAACAATCTAGTATGGCATCGAAATTTAAAGGTGTTATTATGAATAAATTATTGGACAGGCGCAAGATATGTGTACCTTATTGTACTGAATTTTGCTCATATCCAAAGTTGTCTGGGGAAGACCAGGGAACCACTGTTTCAAGCAAAGTAGGAGGCTTTCTGCTCTATCTGCAAGTAATTCTCTCTTCTCTGTATTATCAACAAATTCTTTGACCAATCCCCATGATGACTTTGAACTGGACCGGGTTGTGCTATTGGCAGGCTTAGAGTTGGTTCTTTTGCGCCACACATACATTGCAGCCTCTACCCGGTTGGCAATCTCTATAGCTTGATGTTCAGATGACAAATCAAGGCATTCAAGCAGATATTCTGGAGAAAACTGATCTGATGAAATGTATCGGTAAATAAGATCTCCTAGGCTGACTTTTCCATTCTGAAACCAAAACAAAGCTGAGATTCACAACATGGTCTATTTGGATCTCATGACACTAGATATTTATGTAGAGGTTTTTACCTTTGGAAGAGACTCAAAGTATGATTCAGGGACTTCCATGTCAGCTAGTGTAATGCTGTTGATGGCCAAGGCAGCTTTTAGTATTTGGTTAGTACAATCACGCTTGTGCTGCAACTGCTTTCTTGTATTTTCATGGAGACCACCAAGAGGAACCCGAGGCACAGGTAGCCACCACTTTTCCTCCTGACGCTGTAGGGCTCTTCGGAAAGAGGTTGACCCATCAGCCTCTGTAGCTAGAATCCCTTGGTCAACATACCAGAACTCTGTATTTTCGAAACTGTCCAATATTTCCTGCCAAAAAAGATTGAACTGAGAATGACCTTATTCACCTGGAGCAAGGTACAGAGTAAAAAAGTGTCGCTAAATTTTACCAGAAGCATGTTATCTAATTTGCGCAGAGCTGGAAGATTAATGTAGAGATCTGATCTGGGCCTGCAAGTCATTACCTGCATACAATATCAAATAGGTAATGAAAACTAGCTCAGCATATCATTTTTCTGACCCTTGGAGAAGATGCTTTTCTCCCAGTAATACATATACACTGATCCAGTTAGCTGTAGTGAATTAAGAAGCAAATAATTAGGATTTACAATCCAATGAAATTGAATGACTACATGAGTTTTATATAAAATTTGATGCTGCAATTCCAAATAAATAAATAAAAATTATGATGCAAAGCAATTGCTAGTCACTTTGGGTATTTCAAAAGTCAACAATGTTATTAGAAAATAAAAAGTTTAGAGCTTTACCTCAAGCTTGCTACCATCTGGAAATGTTTGCCAAGAGGGTATCAGCTCCACAATGTGATCGCTCACACAAAGAAACCATTCCATCTCTCTTCGCCACATGGCTTTCTTCTCAAAGGGCAGTGGTTCCAACCTCCAAAGTTGCCCAAACAAGGTAGCTGCATTATTGGTCAGACAAAGGGCAATCACTATCAAAGAAAAGCCAACACAAAAATTACAAGATCAAATACTTACAATAATTATAGAAAATTCATCAAGCAGCATCTTAAGCAAAGAAATTCATAAGCTAGCTTACATACCACAAAGATTAGTGATGGCATTTGAAATAGCTAATGCAGTTGAAACCCCATTTCCACAACCTGACATATCTTCTCCAAGCAGCAATTTTGCGAACCTCTCCTTCATCATTTCAACCTCTATAATACCAATCACAAATAATCAAACACATTATCAAAAGAAATTCATTACAGAGTCTAAACAGAAACGTAGAAAGGAAAATACCTGGAAGTGTTGAGGCTTTTTTCTCCAATTTCCTATCATCCAAACATGGTTTCTCTTTTTTTTCACTACCATCAACGCTTCTACTATCTTGTGCCTCAGCTTTTTGTACAGGCCACCCTAATGGAGGAGAAGATGATTCCTCAGAGCTACTATGGCTCTGCTCCCCATGTCCTGTTGTCTCAGATGTCAAAAAATCAGAACTTGAACTGCTCTCACGACCTTTCTCTTCAATCAACTCCCCAAATGTCTCCACTCTGCTCACATTTGCACTAAAATCTTCATGCTTAATCTCTTCATTGCCTTCAGTTTTCCCTATATTCAAACCCTCCATTGTCGCTCTCTCTTCTTCAACCAGCTCAGGCGTTGAACAAAACACAGAATTGTTCACCACCATAACATTACATTCAAGCCGTTTCAAGCCACACCCACCCGAGAATCCAACTCTGCAGTAAAACCTTTTCAAAGATTTTGACACCCAGAAACCAAAAAGAGAAAATGGGCTCGAGTTATCAAGGCTTCTAAGCTTCACTGCTGGTACACAAGGCTTAAGCTGGTAGCATTGTTGTAGCTGTTGAGTGTGTTCTCTTTCTTCTTGGTGAATGAAAGCGCTATCCATAAGGTTTCATTTTCAAGAACCATTTCTGCTTCTATTTGAAGGGTAAAACAGAAAGGGGAAAAAAATTATGTGTGTTACGTGTGAAAGGAGCCTTGTAAATTTATGCTGAATTCTTAAATCCTGTGTAAGAGACTAGACACTGTAGTTCGCCGTGATTATTACTGATGCTCGACAAAACACATGACATATGAAGGAAGAGTTAGAGGCTCTCTCTTGTCCTTGAATATTTAAGAGCTCTGTTTTAGTCTTGGATTTATTTTAGGCCACCATTTTTAACTTTTAAAGCAGAGAGAGAGAGTCAATAAAAATAAAATGCCTGTGAATCTGTGGCTCCTTTTCTCTCTCTTTACCTTTGCTTAGACAAGGCTCCTAATTAAAATGATAATTATGTATTAATAACACTTAGTTTGGTTCAAAATAATGATAAAGTAAAGACAGTAGGAAATTGGGAACCGTGTAAACGACGGATCTAATCAACGATGCCTACCAATTTATCCTTCATTAAGTTTGTAACTCGAGCTTCCCAAGACAATGGGCTAGTTTTAATTTCTAACCATCAATGACTAAACTAACCTTTGCTAATTAATTAAACACTCTTGGTGCCAAATTGTTGCATGGTAATCGAAAATGAATATTTATTTGATTTTTTCATAGACGAGTTTCCGTGGGAAAATATATCTGGAAATTGATCGGCTATAATCGTTCCTATGTTTGAAGGGTTCTAGAAGATAAAAGAAAAGGATGTTTTGTATTTGAGGGCAATGAACATGAATCTCATGAACTGCAGGGTAGTTTGGTAATTTAGTCAATGCACAGGGGTTTTTCAATAGCACGTGTCTTTGAGATGGCCAACAAATTGCTTAATTAATTCCACCATCATTAGGGTTAAGGGCGGGGTGCTATTTTATTACAAGAATTATCCAATATTTTTAGGGTTTGAAGGGCGCCATGGTAATTCTAATTATGATATTTTCAAATTTATTAGCTCTTTAATCACTTGTGTTATACAATAGTAATATCCACGGTGAGCGGGTGAGTCCATACACTTAATTATTTGCTGGAAATAGATGGCCTCTCTAACAAGTTACAAATATAACCTAATAAAAATATACAATAAATATGTGAGTTAATGCTCAAAATTGATTCCATTAAAATTTATTATTAAAAAATACTAGTGGAATTATAATTTTTATCATATGGGTGTTATGCAAGCTACTTAATTGCACCATATGCTTAATTTTGATATTACTTTTTGTTTGCTAGTAGTAATATTAATAAATAAATAAATAAATTTTGAGAAAAAGATGAAAATAATTTATGAACAAGAATCTAATGAATGCAACAAACTAACTTGATTATCATCATCTCATAACTAACACTAACAATGATAATGAAAGAGACATTATTGAAGTTGTAGTTCAATGTCAAGATCTCATTAACAGGAATATTTAACTAAGTACACTCTTTACGATCCTAATGGTTTTGGTTCCCGTCAGGTTGAGCTTTCTTTTTGTAACTTTCCTTGCAAGATTTGATGCTTTTCGGCTCCCTTAATCCTCTCATCTGTGATCATCATTCTGCCGGTTGTTCAAACTTAATCACATTTGAAAACGAAGGCTCCCCCCAACGGCTACCATTACCAGGTTTGTTAAGCTGATGTTGACATTTAATTTGAAATTACCCTAGAGGGAAACTTGCAGAAAACTTCATTTGCAATCTCAGTTTTGGGTTTTTTTTTCCAGTAAAGTTATGGTATATAACTTTGTTTTAAAGGCTGGTCTATTTTCTTTATAAAAGTGTATTTATACGTGTTTGCGTACGCCCAAATGTAATCTTCTTATCCCGGCTTTATTTCAATTTTTGAATGCTGAACATTCGAATGGGCTAGCCGAACTTTTTAGCTGATATCAGACAATGTGCATGGAATTGGAATCTATTCAAAATATTGTTACCAGTGGTTGGGTAAAAATATTTATGGCATTACACGCCTGGGTGCCCGTGAAAGAAGTGAATGCGAACGTTTGAAATAGTGTTCCCATGCCATGATTCACCCTGCTTTTGAAATTTGAATAACAATTGGCAGGTGTTACTCCATGAAATTTGGATAGTGAGTTTTTCGTTTTTGTTTTTTTCAATCCAAGTCTATTTATTGGTCTGTCAATGGAGGTCATTCTAAAGTTCGTCCACAATTTTCAGTAATAACTCGACCAATGGAGCATTGCGTACGCTATAGACAGAAATGGTGGTTTTTATGTCCTGCTCGGTAGGACTTGTAATTTGTTGGGTGAGATTTAAGCCCACGAACCTACAAAATTGACCGGGGACGGAATCTTTATGGGTTTCTCACGGACTCTATTTTTGCCTTGACGGGCCAATCTGAAAAGGGCTTTGAGTTGTGCCCTATCCAAAATGACAAAAAATCAGTCCAGATTTTGCTTTCGCGATTGGTGGTCAAACAGGCTTCAACTTTGACCACTTCCCCCCACGGGATTGCTACTGCCTATTATGCCACTACAAAACAATCGTAACAGCTTGCATCATCGGTGATTTTTTGATCTCTTGAATCTTCCAAGTCCTTGGACTCGTTACATGTTCGATTGTTCGTGCGTGGAAAGTTACCGAAAACTGCCAAGAAAATTATATATAAGATAAAGACAAAATGAGTCAGAATAATCTGCAGGATTATCTACATATTTCTTTTCTCATGCGAGTATCTTACTTGTTTTCTTTACACGTTATAAAGTTATATGGTTTAGTAGAGTGAGTGCAAGTATATTATTAATTTAGATAATTTTATAATAAATTGAATACTGACTTTATTAAAAATTATATAACTTAATAGTGTGTTCATATGAAAAAATAAAAATATTTGTACCTAAAAATTTTATATATATATAATTAAGGAACTCTTAATTTATTAAAATAAAAAATATATTAAAAAATAAGTAAAATGTCTACTTCGATGCAGAATACTTTGTGCTATAATATATTAAAATGTGTGTGATTTTTTTTTTGTCTTTTATTTTATCTGCTACTTCAATAACTTAAAGAATCCTTCGTACCTGATGTTTACTAGATTCGAGCTTAGAATCCAAGGAAGATTTACAATACCATAAATCAGTTTACAATGTTATAAAAATCGATTTACAACATCATAAATTTGTCCTACACTTTAATTTCAAATTAAAAAAATCTTTCTCCCCAATGATGAGGATTATCAATCCATAATCAAAATTTAAATCACTGTCCCCATCAGTGGCGTTGCCACATTAAGACTACCCCTTGACTTTTTAAAATTTACACATTTAATTAAATAGTTGTTTTATTTTTAATTTAATTTACCACAAAAGCCCCATTCAAATTTAAAAATAACTAAAATATTAAGTACTTATTTTTACATTTCTAACCCATAAAGAAACATTATTATTTTGAGATTCCTTGGACCCTAAAACTATTTCACCTTATTAAGTTTATCTAAATATTTTTTCTTCGATGAATGTTATAATACTTAAAATTCAACTTGATGTTTACATTATGAAAGTGAGTTTTGATAACAAATTTTTAAAATTGAAAGGAATTGGTAAGCTAATATGAAAAATAGTTTATACTAAAAAGGATAAATTATATTCATTAATTTATTTATTGATTTTATTAGTTGTCATAACTATAGTAAAAAAAAAGTATTTTCACTTATGAATTTTGTGAAATCAACTGAGAGATCAATAGTTGAGTGATATTATTGTTGTATATAAGAAAAACGATTTATTTTGTATTGTTGATGATAAGGTTATTCTTTAATCTTTTTAACATATGAAAATAAGTAGAAGACAGTTATAAATATATTATTTAAACTTATATCATTTTATATTTTTAATGATAAAGTTATTTTTTAATTTTTTATTTTGATATATGTTATTTGTTAACTTTTTTTTTTAAATTATATTATTATTTAAACATAACTTCTGCCTAATTAAATTCTTGGCACTAACCCCGGTCCCCATTGTATATTTTTTTTTCAACTTTTAATGTTCATGCATTCAAGTTTCTAACCACTCGCCGTTGACAATTTTGATCAAAGTCTCATAAATAAAGTAGAGGGACTAAATGAAACTTAGTGGCGAAGTAACAGAAAGCTGATCATCACTCCATAAATAGGCATCAGGCCTGGATAATAAAACACAAAACAATAATAAAGTAACATATATAATATGGCTCAAGTGCAGTTGTTTGGATCATGGGGAAGCCCTTTCAGTCGCAGAGTTGAGATAGCTTTGAAACTGAAAGGAGTCGAATACGAGTACATAGAAGAAGATCTTTCTAACAAGAGCGCTTTGCTTCTACAATACAACCCCATTTACAAGAAAGTTCCTGTTCTTGTCCACAGAGGAAAGCCAATTGCCGAGTCACTTGTCATACTTGAATACGTTGATGAGACCTGGAATGAACGCAATCCCATCTTGCCTGACGACCCCCATGAACGAGCCACGGCGCGTTTCTGGGCGAAGTTCATCGATGAAAAGGTTAATGTAGTTTACAATATTATGCATAAGCATATGTTTATTGAATTAAATTTCAATGCTTTTGGTTATTATTTGTGGTTATGAATGTAGTGCAATGTTGCTCTTTGGAAAGCCTGCTGGAGTGAAAAGAAAGAAAGAGAGGAGGCCGAGAGAGAAGCCTGCGAGCACTTACAAACACTAGAAGATGAGCTCAAAGATAAGAGGTTCTTTGGTGGAGACGAGATCGGGCTAGTTGACATTGTTGCAAACTTCATAGGCTTTTGGTTCGGAATCATTGAAGAAGCCACGGGGGTTAAGTTATTGACAGAAGAGAAATATCCAAAATTATACAAATGGAGTGAAGAGTTTGTTAATTGCAGTACTATTAAGGAAAATCTGCCTCCAAGAGACAAGCTTCTTGCCTTTATGCGCGCTCGCAGTGGAGTTTCTGTAACTTACTAGAATGATGATTTTATATATGGATGAGGTTAATGTTACCTTTGCTACTCATGTTGGGGTTTCTGCTTCCTTGTATATGTGATGTCAAGTGCGCTTTTTAGTCAGGTTTTATAGCGTCAGCTACACCTAGTAGGCTACTGATATATGATGTGTTATAGGAGATTGCTCTTGTTTTTTATTTGACATGAAATAAGAGAGTATTTAATATATTTTTTGTAATTTTTCTATTATGTGTTCAGGTGTTTCGATAAAATGCAAGGAAAACTAAAACACTTTAAAGGCTTAGGCAAAACCAAAGAAAAACTTGTCTAAGAGAATCCAATGTTCATAACTGGTTGAAGAAGTAAAGAGTTTGATGAATTTTTGGAAGTATTTGATGACATGCCTGTGAGAGGGAATTTTGGAGCTAAAACACCCCCCTCTCAGTAAATAAAATGGAAAATGATGACACATCAATAGAGTTTATTAGAAGTAACTTGAGTTAGATAGAAGGATTCAAGGGATAATATCGTATAACAATTGTTTGGGGAATGAAAATACTGCGATCAGATAAATATGAGATGGAACTTACTCCAGACAGTCTCAAGCAGCAACAATAATACCCAAATTTTCAAGATGAGAAAGAAACAACTTGGTCATTCCAACTGCTGACCTGAATACTGTGAGGTGACCAGAATTGACTTGGGCAATCAGAAACCCTCGATCAAGCTTTAAACCGTTAGGCAATGACTGAGAAGTTAGCCATAACGCTTGCAATGAATGTTAAAACAGTGGCTCGGTTAACTTCTTTATAACGAGCATCTTATTAAAGCAACGATTAACTAGAGCATTGAATTTGGAAACTGTCACGCATTAAAGAGGGCGCTAACGATGCAATAATATCAGAAGCCTATAAAAACTCAACAAAATGGGAAGAGAGGAGCTTTTTCCCTCTAAAAAAAAGATTATTCTTTAGAAAAATAAAGAAAGAAAAATCCAGTGCAAAAAGGAAAAAAATTGAAGTAATCCAGATTATAAAGTTTTTTCTCCTCCAATTTCTTAATTATTGACTTGAGTATCGGAGGGTTATCGCTAAAAAAACATCTGGCACCCCCTAACTATTTTGCTGTGAGTGCAGGAGAAAAGAGAAGAACAACTCAACCCAATTGATAGTAGGTCGTTTAAACCAAAATAAATACAAGAGCTCATAAAGCGATATGGATGCATTGTAAACTCGACTAAATTTCAGCATCAATATTTGGTGCCGTCTGTGGAGATTTGAGCAAAAAGCTATAGTTAGCTAAGTAACTAGGAAAGAGAATAAGATAAAATGTACATTGGAGGGAGTGGATCACTCGAAATTGACAGAGCTGCAAATGAGCCTCAAATTCCGAAGGAGATTGTAATTGAAGACAGGGAAGATTGGTGTCAGAGCAGATAGAAGTCATAGAAAGGCAAATGGAGACCTTTACTGTTGTCCTTCAAGAGCTTAGGGAAAGATAAAGGAGAACTGGAGAGAAATCTTCATTACGAGATCCCAATGCTCTTGGGCCCAGTGGTGGAGTCACTTGTGGTGTTTAGGGGCGTGAAGGGTTCAGCAGTGAAGGGAATTTTTAGTTTGGAGAGGCCTAGGGTCGAGATAATGGCAAGAGAATGGCAGAAGATGTGGAAGTGGAATTAAGGAAGCATGTTAGTCATATAGAACAGAAGCATAATCGGGTCGCAGCACAAAATCTTGTGCATGCGATAGAATTGGAATGAGAGGTGCGTAGATTAGGTTAGGTAATAGACAAGCTTCATGGGTGTTAAAAGGCACCCAATTGGAGGATTATGTTGGATAATGAATCCCCTTTATTAGAGGAGATTATGAGTACAACGATTCCACAAAACTTTCATTTTTTTAATCTTAGATATTTCGAAAATAGTGATCTTTTAATCCATATAGAGTGCTTCAACGATATGACAGGTGTGCAAGGATTGACATAGGCTCAGAGGTGCAGAGCGTTTCCATTGACCTTTGAACGAAGGGCACAGGAGTGGTATAGGAAATTACCTTAGGGAAGTATTAGGAGTTTCGAGCAAATGTGCAAGGAGTTTGCAGAGCAATTTAAGGAGGCGATGGCTCTAGAGGATGATATGATGGAGCTGCTGTGGATTAAGCAAGGAGAAAGTAAGTCTCTCCAAGAATTCTTGAAGAGATATCACTGTGCCGTTCTGGATCTTAGGGCCTTCAACCATCCGCAAGCTCTAAAAAGACTTAAGGAGGGAATGAAGATAGGATGATTCTAGTATAATTTGAGGAACCCATTCATACAAACATATTCCTTAACTTACGAGCAGGCAAAAAGAGATGCCGAGATTGAGGAAGAGAATGAGGCAAGGATAAGGGCTGAGCAGCTTCAAAAGTTGAAAAAAAAAAAGACAAGAAGGCACCAAAGGTGGGAGGGCCAATCAGCCAAAATGATAGACAGATATTAGAGGCAGAAATAAGTAATCGGTTGATCCTATACCAATAACGCCTGCGACTAGCACAGTTTCAAAAGGTAAGTGACCCATCTCCTTACTCATCCAGGGGAAATCAATGGAATGAGTTTGGCCAACCTGATGGATGGTCCCACTATGGAGCCCTAGGAGCCCGTTATCCACTAGAGACCAGACGAGATAGACCGGATTCCCTGTGCTCAAGGGATAAGGTTGTGCAGATGATTAAGTAGAGTCCCTTTTATTGACAGTATAATCCGCTGAAAGTGCCACTCAAAGAACTGTATCATACAATTAAGAACCACGGCTTGTTGTATCCACCAACTCTAATAGCAAAAGCTACCAATAAAATGGATAGGAGTAGGTTCTGTGAGTTCTATGACACCCACGACCATACCACGGCTCAATGTTGGGATTTCAAGAACCAAGTAGAGGATTTGGTAAGGAGTCATTACCTGGACGATTTTATTGAAGGAGCTCGTCCAGCAGTTGACCCTCAGTATGGCACGGAAGGGAGTGGTAGTGAGGCTGAACGTGAGCAGCCAGTGGTTAGGGTCATTGCTAGAGGTCCAACTTTTGTTGGGGACTTGAACAGGTCTCAAAAGAGCTATTCGAGGTATGTGATGACCAACAGAAAAGTTCTTTTCAACCTGCCAACAGCGAAATGAGTGAAAATAGGGTAGGTGCTCATCATATGGACAGATGATGATGAAGAAATGGTATTATACCTACATGAGGACTCTTTGGTGATCAGAGTGACCATAGCAGGAAAGAAGTATGATCGGATATTGATAGATTTTAGGAGCTCCGTTGATGTGTTGTTTAAGTTAGCATTGTATGAGATGAGAATTGCATATTTAAAACAGGAAAATACTCACATGTCCCTTAAAGGCTTTAGGAGAAGAAGATTGACCCCATCAGGGTAATTGAGTTACTTGTCACAATAAGCTCTACACCATACCAGAAAACTATGATGTTGGATTTCGGGGTAGTAAATAAGGACAGTCCATACCAGATGATCCTTGCTAGGCCATTCTTAAGAACTAGCAAAGCAGTGATATCTAATCATTATTTGGCTTTTAAATATCGAGTCTATGGAGTTGTAGGTGTAATGAAGGATGATCAGAGAATTGCTCGTAGTTGCTACACGATTGCTGAGAAAGTGACAATGCAAATCACCTCGCTAGAAACTCGAGGCGATTAAAAAAAGGGCAAACAGGAGTGGATGGAAGAGGTTGAAGTAGTAAGTGTGAAAGCGGAGGACCCAGATAAGGTTGTTAAGGTTGGGCAAGAGCTACAAGCGGGACTTAAAAGAAAAACTGGTGACCTATCCACAGGAGTATGCAAATGTTTTTGCTTGGCCTCATGATGACATGCCTAGAATCGATCCTTCTATAGCATGCCATAAACTAACATTGAGAAAGAACACTCGAACAATGAAACAAAAGAGAAGATGTTTCAACTAGGAAAGATATAACGCCATAAGCGTGGAGGTTGAAAAGTTGTTACGAGTAGGATTTATTATAGAGGTAGACTATCCGGAGTGGATTTCCAATGTGGTCCTGGTAAAGAAGACAAATGGAAAGTGGCGGATGGGTATAGATTTTACAAATCTCAATAAAGCATGTCTGAAAGATAGTTTTCCACTGCCCAAAATCAATCAGCTGATTGATTTAACAGTAAGGCATAGTTTGCTTAGCTTTATGGATGCCTTCTCTATGTATGGATGACAATGGTATCCACAAACTCTTAAATCTGCCCAAACCTACCCTTTAAACCCGTCCACTGAAGGTAATTTTATGGGTTGTGAACGGGGTTTAGTATTATAAATTGAAACTCGCACTAGGTTGCGGGTGGGTTTGGTATTAACCAAAAATTGGATAGATATCCGCATGGATATCTGCCAAACCCGCAAATTTTTTTAAATTAATTTTTTAATTCAATTTTAATTGAAGAAATATTTAAATTTAAAAATATAGTTATATACTTGTTATAATTTTGATTGAATTTTCTCTACCTTAATGTATGGATTATTTCATTATTATAATTTTGTTCTTCAAATTATTATTTAAAAAGTACTATTCTTTAGATTAAATATAAAGTAAGCAAATCTATAAAAAAAAGTCACAATTTAATCTAAAAATAAAAATTATGTTGGATTGATATTGAAATTTTAATTTTCCATTTATATTGGTTAAATTTAGAATTGAGTATGTTATGTAGAATTTTATGTTATTATTATAAATTTATATATTGAATATTTGTGATTTCAAATGTTAAAACTGTAAAAAATCTACCGAATACCCACTGCGGGTTTGGTAATTGTCAAAATCCGTTGCGGGTAGATTTTTTTAAAAAAATCAAAACCAGCAGCGAGTTGCGAGTAGGTTTGGTAATTTAAATTTTATGCGGGTGTGGGTTTGGTAATGGCAAATCCGCTACGATGGTGCCCATTGCCATCTCTTTCTCTGGGTATAACCAGATACCAATATTTAAACAGGATGTGGAGCGCACGGCCTTTATCCCTAACATGGGCTTATTCTGTTATAAAGTAATGCTTTTCAGACTTAAAAATGTAGGGGCGACATATTAGAGGCTCATAAACAAAATTTTTAGGTCATTGATCGGACTAACAATGGAGGTATACATAGATGATATGATCACAAAATCAAAGGACCCAACCGAGCACACGATGCACTTGGAAGAAACTTTTAAGCTGCTCAGGAAATACCAGATGAAACTCAATCCCGAAAAATGCACATTCGGAGTTAGCTCAGGAAAGTTCTTAGGGTATATGGTAATCCACAAGGGGATTAAGGCGAACCCCAAGAAGATCCAAATTGTTGTCGAAATGAAATCCCTGCGAACAATTAAAGAGGTGCAGAGCCTTACAAGGAAGCTAGCAGCTTTAAATCAATTCATTTCATGAACAACTGACAAATGTCATGTCTTCTTTCAAGTAATGAGAAAAAGGAAGAAAATGGAGTGGACAAAAGCTTGTGAACAAGCGTTTTAGCAGATAAAGGAGTATCTTTTAAAGGTCCTACTATTGTCCACACCAAGGGAATAAGATAAGTTGTACTTGTATTTGGTTGTGTCTTAATGGGCCACAAGAGCTATCCTGGTGAGAGGAAATGAGAGAGTACAATATCCGGTATTTACGCCAGCAGGCATTATTGGATGCGGAGACTAGGAATCCAAAGATGGAGAAATGGGCACTATTCTTAGTAGTTGCAGTGTAGAAGTTAAAGCTATATTTTCAGGCCCATTCAGTGGTTGTGGTGATAAATCAACCATTGAGGTAGATGTTGTATAAGCCGGAAGCTTCTGGTCGTTTACTGAAATGGTTAGTGGAATTGAATGAGTTCGACATCAACTATCGACCTCGAACGACAATCGATGCTCAGGCTTTGGTGGATTTTGTCACTGAATGCACTGAGGTGGAGGAAGATGTTCGTAACAACAAAGAAGAAGGTACATGTGTTGGTGAGGTCTAGATAGTGTCAGTTGATGGCTCAAATGAGGGTCAAGGTGCAGGAGTTGGCATAGTCATTGTCAACCCTAAGGGTGTTAAAGTCTCTTATGCAGTAAAATTTGAGTTTAAGGCAACTAATAACCAAGTAGAATATGAGGCCTTTATTACGAGATTGAAGTTGGCATTAACCATGCGAGTAGAAAAAGTGAAAATGCAAATTAACTCACATATTATGGTTAATTAACTTAATGAGAATTTCTAGCCAAGAGATGAGAAGATAGAACGATATTTTAAATATACAAAGGAAGTGATGAGCAGATTCAAAGGGGTAGATGTCGAGCGGATACCGAGGGAGCAAAATTTTTAAGTAGATATCTCGACAAGGATGATTGTTACTCTGGATGCAAAGATTCCCAAGTCTATCCCAGTGGAGATAAAGACTTCTCTAAGTATTGAGCAAGTGGTGGAGCTGATGTGTATTGATGCTATGAGAACATGGATGGATCCGATAATTTTATACATTTAAGATAGGTTATTGCTCGACAATAAGGGGGAAGCAATGAGGCTTATGTGCTAGAAAACTCGGTTTTCATTAATCGATGGAATATTGTATCGACAAAGATACAAGCTACCTTTATTACTATGCCTGAACGACGAAGAGACCAATTTTGTCTTAAAAGAAATACATGAAGGAGTATGCAGGAATCACTCTGAAGCAAGATTGTTGGCTTTTAAGGCGTTGAGACAAGGATATTTTTGGCTAACGATGCATCGAGATGCACAGGATAAAACAAGAACTTGCAAAACCTGCCAAAACTTTGCCAGTATTCCTGTACAGCCATCAGAGAAACTGACTTCCATGTCATCACTATGGCCATTTGCTCAATGGGAAGTCAATTTAATAAGATCTTTTCCCAAGGGTCGAGGAAAAGTAGTGTATGCTATTGTTGCAGTCGATTATTTCTTGAAATAGGTTGAGGTCAAGGTTCTGAGCAAAATAACCTAGAAGAAGGCAATGGATTTTATTTGGAGGAATGTGCTTATTACAGATAATGACAAGCAATTCAACATGGCAGTTTTAGGGAATTTTGTAAAAATGTAGTTGTAGAACTAAAGTTCTGCTCACCTTCACACCCATAGGTGAATAGACAGGTAGAAGCTGTGAATAAAACAATAAAGAAGTTCCTAAAAACTAGACTTGGAGAAAAGAAGAGTGCCTGGGCTGATAGGTTGCTTGATGTGTTATGGGCTTTTAAAGATAAGGCAGTGGTCCAGGTCAAAGGAGGAATATGAATGCATCGCGTAGAGCATTTTGATGAAAGGCAGAATAATGAGCAGATGTGTTTGGGTTTCGATCTATTGCCAGAAAAAAAGGAGACAATATCAGAAAGAATATCGGTGTATAAGTAAAGGGTGACGTAGTATTATAACCAGAATGTACATTTAAGGCGGTTTAAAAGCGGAGATTGGGTACTTAGGAAAGTAAACCAAAACACAAGGGATATAGGTCATCGAGTGTTTAGTCCCAATTGGGAGGGACCCTATTGGGTCGTAAGACTGATCGGACTAGGAGCATACAAACTCGCCCATGCTGACGAAGGGGAAATCAAGAAATCATGAAATGTAAAGCATCTAAGGAAGTACTTTCAGTAAGCTTTCTTGTGAATAAACTTATATGTTTCCCAATTTGTGTATGCAAATTTATAAGCTGTAATGTTCAAACAAAGCATTTGAGTAAAGTCAACATTTTAGTTTACTTATGATTCAAGAATACCCTTCTACAAGTAAAAGACTTAAAGTCTCAAAGCCTGTTTTAAGGTGATGCAAAAGTCAAAGCTCACCCAAATCAGCTTTAATTTATAACTATTTGATCACTAAGCTATAAAGAAGAAGCAGAAGGCTTAAAGTCCTAAAAGCCTGCTCGAGGTAGGGTAAGAGTCGGGAATCGACTAAGTCTACTTGATGGAATAAAAACGAATAGGCAATGATAAAATAGTAATAATAAGTCTCATCATGTGTAAGATGAGGAAAGAAATAATAAGTTCACTCGACTAAAACAAAGTTGAGTAGACAAATTTCAAGTTTGCTCAGCAAAGCAAGGTCAAGTGGGTAAATCTTAAGTTTGCACGACAAAACAAAGTTGAGCAGACTAGTGATCATAAAAGGATAAGAGTATCAAAACATGCGCAGGATGAGGCACAAGTGTGAGAATTCACCCAAAAATGTGTATAAACAAATTGGTTAAAGGCTATCAATAAGTATTAATAAACTTAGGATTCAGTCAGATGGAAAATATCCTTTGTCCACTCGAGTTCCTAATTTAAACGGTATGGAACAAATCATCAGGTTCAAAGATTATAAAAGTACTAAGGTCTCAGTGGTTATTAGTTGTAAGTTGAAATGGCTAAATGTTAGTAAAGGGCAAGCAAATCATCAAATAATAGAAGAAGTATGAATTTGCATTGATTGAACATTGCTCTTCATTACAATAATAACAATTAAGCAACCTAATTTAGTTTTAAGAAGCTTTAACAGGGGGATCAACGCCAGCTTCCAGGGGTGCGCTTTCAGGAGGAGGAGGCATAGCTTCAGATGAAGGAGGAGCATCCTCAGTAGCTCTATAAGGACCTTCTTGTTGCTGCTCATCTTTCTTATTCTATTTGTCCATATCGATGGCAACATCAGCCTTGAGTTTAGACATATCTAACTTTGAGTATTCCCTTTTCAGCACAGACATAATGATGACATCGCAAAATGTCAAACCAGAGTTATATTTATCAACACCTTATTTCTTTAAGGTGTCGATTCTTCCTTGAAAACGATGAATTTCATCTTCTAAGTGCCACTCGAAGGCAAACCTCTGAGTTACAAGGTCTTTCCTGGCCTGGACTAGCTCATCCCACGCGTTTGCCAATTCGCGCTCAGGCTCTACCACCTTAGAGTCAGACAGGGAAATCTTCTCTTCAAACTCGAGGAGATCCCTTTAAAGCTTAGCAGTCTACTTTTTTCCCCGCTCCACCTCTTTCCGTAAGTTCTGGTTCTCCCCCTTCAACTTCTTGTCATAATTGAAGAGTTTGGATTTATAAATAGAGAGGATAACCGAGAGCTTATGAGCATTTCGCTGAAGAGCGTTGAATAATTAACCCATCTACCGATCTACCAAATTTGAAAGTTGTTCTTGTTATAAACTTTAACAAATCTCTCTAAAAAAGTTCGAAATGAGTACCCTCTTCACTCTGTTCACTCTGACAAGCAAACCTTGCTCGAGTCCTAGTAAAGCTTGTGGCAACAAGAGTTTGAGCTGACATCTTCTCAACCAGGCCCTTGTTTTCATCATAAGGCAGAAGGGCTCGTAGAGAAGAGGCCTCTCTGGGTACTACTGGTCTTTTTGGAAGAGCTGCGGAGCTGCTGAGAGCCCTGTCAATACAATTGCCTTTTTTTAACCTTTCTAGGAGGCTGCTGCTCATGTCTCCTCCTTTGGGGACAAAGTAGGATTGGACCAGGCTGGTGGTGGAGAGTAGGTCTTTGTATTAGCTCACATTAACCAAAGTAGTCTCAACACACAGCTTTGCCTTTTCTTTTATATTGTGGGTTACACTCCAAGAAATTGAAATGCATAAAGAAAACAAAACAAGAACCATTAATGATGTGAATGATAGAATAACACACAAGAAAATTACAATGGATAGCAAGCAACCTGGGGTACAGAAGTTATTGGGGACGCAGATGTCTCCTCTAATTGTAGAGACCACCTGACCCTAATTACCCCTAACAAAGAAAAAATTATTCTTCCAATTGCCTCCAGAAGTGAGGAGGTCTACTATGGGTTTTCTCTTCTTGGAGCTACTCGTGAAGTAGTACCACCCAGCATATTTGGGGTTACTTCTTAGCTGATAGAGGTTTTTTATCTCTTTCACAATAGGCTCACCTATTTCACACCTCTAGTACAACATAAACAAACTAGACAAAACCCTCTACCCATTTGGGTTAAGCTGACTAGGTAATATATTTAGTCTCCCTAGTACCTTAACAAAATAAGGTTGAAGAGGTAGTTAAACCCTTAGTTTGAAACACTCTAAATATAAAGTTACATATCCTTTTGGAGGGTGGCTGGGGGTATTGATTTTACCAGGAATCCTAAGCTCGATAATATTAAGTATCCTATATACCACCCTAAGTCTATCTAAGCCTTCCTGGGTAGTTTCATAAACCATTTTGTATATAGGGAAGGATTCAGCCTTGACTCTTTAGCTCATTTTAGGTTTCTTAGATGGTTGAGATTCTTCAGGGGAACTCAAGCTCTCCTTACCACCCACATCCCCACTAATGCCTTCTATCCCTCTAATCTCATAGTCCCCGTTAAAGCTAGCATTTTCTTCAATATTCTCGTTATGAGATTCAGTGTCTTTGGATGAAGAAGAAGCCTTGGGAGATATCCTTCTAAGGAAATCTAAGCTTTAATGGGCTAACTCTCTCAACAGTGATTTGGGGGTTGGGGTCAAAATTCTTAAGGGGATTAGCAGGGGTACTCAACCCATTCTCACTATCGATTTTTATCACTATATCTTTTCCTTTAGACATTGCAAAAAAATAAAAAAAAAAATCCAAACAAAATACAGAGGGGATCAGGAAGAATACCTGAGAGGATTTGAAATCAAGAGAACAAATATCGCAATCAAAAGGAAATTCTGGCTTGAGAGTGCAGGGTTAAGGTTCAACTGTGAAAGAAAATGAAAGAAAATAGGAATTAAGGATTTATAAGGGGTGGTGAAAGATGCCAGCAATAACGTCCTAAAGATTTAAAACGACGCACTTGGGGAGTTTAGAAGCCACCAATTTAAAGATTTAAATTCTTGGCTAGGGATTTGCCACGTCGTACGCATTTAAAGTGAGGTGACGGAAAGGCAAATTGATGTACGTTTGTGAACCTGAAAAGCCACCTCTCATAGATTGTGTTCATAGTTTTTAGTCTTGATTCATTTCATTCTCAACACTAGAAACTGAGGGATTAGTGTTTGGGGAATGGAAATACCGCGACCAGATAAATATGAGGTGGAACCTGCTCGAGACAGTCTCAAACAACAGCAATAATATCTAGATTTTTAAGATGAGAAAGAAACCACTTGGTCATTCTAGCTGATGACCTGAATATCACGAGGCGACCAGAACTGACTTGGGCAATCAAAGACCGTCAATTAAGCTCTGAACCATTAGGCAATGACTGAGAAGTCAGCCATAACGCTTGCAATGAATGTTGAAACCATGGCTCAATTAACTGCTTTATAACAGGCATCTTATTAAAAAAACGATTAATTAGAGCATTGAATTTGGAAATTGTCACGCATTAAAGAGGGTGCTCACGGTGCAGTAATTTTAGAAGCCTATAAAAACTCAGTAGAACGGGAAGAGAGGGGTTTTTTCTCTAAAAAAAAAATTATTCTTCAAAAAAAGAAAGTAAAAAAAACTAGAGCAAAAACGAAAAAAAATCGAAGTAATCAAGATTATAAAGTTTTTTCTCCTCTAATTTCCTAATTACTGACTTGAGCGTCGAAGGGTTATTATCAAAAAAACATTTAGCGCCTCCTGACTATTTTGCTGTGAGTGCAGGAGAAAAGAGAAGAACAACTCAACCCCATTGATAGCAAGTCATTCAAAGCGAAGTAAATATAAGAGCTCATGAGGCAATCTGGAGCCATTGTAAATTTGACCAAATTTTAGCATCAACAATAATAATAATGATATGGTTACTTCATTTAGGATACAAATATTATATCTCAACTTTGTCAACGTGTCATTACTCTAATAACAATAAATGAATAATATGCATTGCTTATTCATCTTTTCTCCTCGTATAACAAATCCATGCACAATCTCATGAACTGCGGTCAACTTCATTTGATGACTCATTTGACAAATTCAACATAATTGTCAAATTGAGCTTCGAATTTTATGCTTTTGGTAACTTATTCGTCTTGTGGGGTCTAAAAACTTCGTGATTGGGATAGCTACAATTGGTTTAAGGGATATGAATGATTACACAAAGCTTCAAACCAAAAGTATTCCAGGGATTTATGGCCCATCTATTTAATCTGCCCCCAGTTGCTGGACTCTCCGCCGTCCGGCAATTAACTGCCCCCGCTTCTATATTTTTTTTATTTAAACCAAAAATTATGTATTAAGTCTTACCTAATAATTTTTACCAAACACCAAAACCTTTTTCTTAACAATTATAGTTCTTAGTTCACTGGCTTAACAACAGCTAAATACCGAAAAAGACACTTAATTGAGATTTATACAAAATTCCTATCCCGTGTAAAAAAAAGTTCCGTACATTTAATTTGAATATGGAAGACAGCCATAATTAAACAAATCAGATTAAAGAGTTTGTCCATTAATGAAAGTGGATAATTAATTTTAAAATAATAAGTCCATTGATGGAAGTGGGTAGTTAACAAAACACTATCACTATTCTTGAAAATAAATAGGTAATTAATAAAAGTTTATCTTCTTGTACAAATAATTTAGTTGATGAGTAGAGCTATCAGCACCTCCTTAATCTCCTATCAAAACCCCTCTTTTATATTTATGCTTTTACCCTCAATTAAAATTAACATTAAAGCATAATATAAAATGAGAGTACTAGTGATGTTAACATTCTAACGAACTTTTCACAGTGCAGTATCCCTATATTGACATCAACATAAAACAAGTGAAATAATTTCAGAGTAGCTTCTCAAAACTAATTATCATGACGCTATTTTAATTATATTGCTAGCTATTTATTTATTTTTTTTAATCAATGAACCATTTTCTACAACAGCTAGGATCCGCCACCGACACTCCCCAAACTGTTACTTCTCAAGAAGTTGATAAGGATTTGTCTTTGTCCACGGCAGGATTGCAGTTCAATTTAAAAAATTTATGCTGAACTTGCAGACTGACAAATGCGCAACATAGTTATTGAGTTCAGAATTTAATGCGGCAACTTGCAGTTTACTTATCAAACCACTCAAATATTTGTACTAATATAATATGTTGAGCTTTCGTCTTTGTCGCCATGTACTTTTGAAATTGTCAAACTCATATGAGCGGCTTGGGCAATTGACAAATTTTAACGAACGTAACTACTAAAGAAAATGGGTTGCGAGATAAATTTGTTTAATTCATGTGATATTTGAGATTTGACATATAGACGGGCCTTTAGGCAAAAGTGAAAAGGGTTATTTGTGGAAACTGTTCTGGCGTTAATAGAAGTAATATGATATTTTAAATTATTTTATGGGGTATGTTTAGAAAAGAGGTTTTAATAGATTAATGATAGGGTTTCAATAGCTCCACTCTAAGTTGATTAATTATCATGAGGGTCGCTTATAAGTAATTTTAAATTTGCCCTTATCAACTTTGTATCCTAACTGCTTTTTTTCTTGGCAGAAATTTCATTAAAAGAACAAAAATAGGAAAAAGTACTATAATTACACATTAATCATATAAATCTATGTTTATAGAGGCCAAGAAATCTTATACGGGCTCTGCAAATACAATTAGACGGAACATCCTGTCAAATCCAGAGAAAAAGGCAAAAAAAAAAAAAAATCGACTTAAATATCCACAACGAAATTACTTTCTCCGTAATTATAACTACAGCGAAAATGCAATGCATCTAATTTAATTGTCTCATAATTTTGCACAAGTCCCTTATTTATTAAACCACTAAGCAATTGTTTAATGAAGCATCTTATTACTGTTTAACCGGATAGTTTATACTAATAGAACCTCAGTGGACTCTCCACAAACTCATCATATCTTTTTTTTTTTTTCCACTTTCGCTATCGTGGCCAAAACTATAATTTGATATGTGGACGGACATTGGGGGGTGCCAAATAAATAAATAAATAAATGAGTGAACAAGCATGCTCCAGTTTTGCTAAGCATCATCACTTCATAAATAGACACGGAGCAATATCTCCTTTGAGCGCAAGTGAAATAAGAAGACAAAAATTATTATGGCTGAAGTGCAGTTGTTTGGTCTACGGGGAAGCTTTTTCAGTCACAGAATAGAGATTGCTTTGAAACTGAAAGGTGTTGAATACGAATTCATAGAAGAAGATCTTTCTAACAAGAGCCTTTTGCCTCTCCAATACAACCCCATTCAAAAAAAAGTTCCAGTTCTCGTACACAAAGGGAACCCAATTGCTGAGTCACATGTCATACTTGAATACATCGATGAGATCTGGAAACACCATCCCATTTTGCCAGAGCACCCCCATGAACGAGCCAATGCACGTTTCTGGGCCCAGTTCATCGATTAAAAGGTACCCCCAACAACAGCTTAAGCTTTCAGAATCTAACACGGTATCAAAACTGAGGTCTTGTCTTTTGCGTTTATGTAGTGCAGGGTTGCCCTGAGGAATGCTTACGGGTGCCAAGAGAAAGAACGAGAGGAGGCCGCCACAAGAGAAGCGTGTGAGCACTTGAAAACACTAGAAAATGAGCTCAAGGATAGGAGGTTCTTTGGCGGAGACAAGATTGGGCTGGTTGATGTCGTTGCAAATTTCGCAGGCTTTTGGCTCGGGGCGATGCAAGAAGCATTAGGGATCATGTTGTTTACGGAAGAGAGGTTTCCGAAATTATATAAATGGAGTGAAGAGTTTGTTAATTGCAGCGTTATCAAGGAAAGTTTGCCCCCGAGAGGCAAACTTATTGCCTTCATGCGTCGTCGTTATGGGCTTTCTAGTTAGATTGCTCTTGATTCGAGTTCTTTCCTGTATTATAGGTTCGGTGTTTTATTAAACTTCATTTTCAAAATGTGGCAAAACGTTTAACTTTACTAGTAACGCTCATTAACTATCAGTCTCAAGTTCCAACTCGTTCTTAAATTATTTAAGAATTCAAAGCAAGCACCCCTTTCGTTATCGTAATCTTGTTAGCTTGAAAGTTAACGACGAGATTTTGATATGGTGCATTTTAGGCTACATATCTCAGATTTAGCATAAAATGTGTTCTTAGGCATTTTAGAAATTACTCGTCCACTAGGGGTTTTTATTAAAGTACAATAAATGTAACAAGGATGTGAATCCTTGGGCTACACAATGTTTTACTCCATATTAGATTTTTAATTCGGAAACTCGTTCATGCTTCCTCACATTCCTTATACTAACTCAAGTTTTATTCAGATTATGAAATATCAATTCCCGGAGCTGTGATTCAGTTTTTTGGATTTGGATTCTCTCGTAATTTAATTTTTCTTAATATTTTTAGGAGATTTTGGAAAATGACAATTAAATGATTTTATAAACAAAATTAAATCTAATCTTAATTTTCTTTATCAAACACAAAAAGCGGTGACATCTACTGAAGAACACATGAAGTTGCGGTAATTTTTTTAGTAGTTCGAACATCATGACAAGATAATAACCCATGGACAAAACTACAAGATATTTGCTCGGAAATATTTGGTCAAGAAAAACTTGCTATTCTCTTTACGGCAATTGAAAGTGGATAATACAGAGAAACGTGAAGAGAACTGAAAAAAAAAAATTTGAAGTGAATGACATGCCAATATCTAAGAAAAAGATGAAATCACGAGTAATTTCTTTTTAGATTAAGACCTGGCAGAATAATCGATGGACATGATCGATGGATAGATTTTACATACATACATACTGTAATGTTTGTAATACTGTAATCTATGTTTCATGTAATGAATTAAATTAAAAAAAAGAAAAAGAAAAAGAAAAAGAGGAACAAGAAAATAACGCGACGATAGCAGGTCAAACAAATTGTGTTGTTTTCTTTTCCATTTTCTCACATATTAAATTGGACAGGGCCCGCCAAACAAATGTTTGCAACTTGCATTGGGAAGAGTGCGTGACTTAACTATCCCTCGCTGCCTCGCACAATGGTTAGGCTTGGCTGCTTCTGAAACAAACAACTCATACGTTACGCATCTGTGAACTTCATTAATAATTTCATGGAACCCATGTAACACTACTAGACAAAAATCAGTATGCGCATAGATCCCATCTCGCCAATAAAAATGTAACATGGCACATGCAATTCCTCAAACGCTATCAGTGCTGCTGCTGCTGGCAGATCGAGATTCCTCTGATCATATACAATGTAGCAGACAAAATTATACGATTTAAAAAGCTTGGTGATGTGGATGTGACAAAGATTTTCGGAAGCCATGTGTTTCGGCACTTTGGATGGCCATTAATGAATCAACAAGTCAATGAATTCACAAAAGCAATATGTTCTAACTTTATTTATAATAAATACACCAGGGGAATAAGGTCAATACAGCGTAGCCCCATATGCTTCAAAAACTTGAACAAGTTCAGGACATGACCGATAAATATACTCAAACCCAAACAAGAAACCCGAATTCACGCAGGACAACATAAGATCGGCCGTAAATTAAAGCCCAAATAATATTCGATCAGTGCTTGCCGAAGCTTGGATCCTTGACGATGGTCACAGGGCAAGGTGCATGAGTCATCACATAGTTGCTCACACTTCCCAAAATTATCCTACATTTCATTTCATCAACCAACCACCCATCAGTCAATATGCGTCTGTGTCACACTTTATCACCGTAGGTGACAAGCAAGAACCAAAAATGCCAAGTGAAATTTTCATACCTTTGAACGGTACCAAGTCCTCGGCTGCCCATAACCAAAGAGTCCAGCTTCAGATCTTCAATTGCTTCAAGCAACCTCTCCCGCGCATCTCCCCAGTAAATTTTGGTAACAATGTTCGCCTGCAAAATCACATCATTACAATTCCAAACATTCGATCCAACCATAAAAGTATAAATTCAATTCACTAATGTCCCAGGTCAATAACACTAACAGTTGAATATTTACCTCTTTCTGTCTAGAAGCAGTGTCAAGCAAATCAAGCACGTCAATGTCAGCTTTAACATTGTACTTCTGCAGAGTCTCAGGCTCTCTGAACTCAGTCAGAGGAATAAGAGCTTGAAAAAAATAACAAAATCCCAGATCAGAGACCATACGTAGCCAGCCATGAAACGTCAAAGATCAAAGAAACTGATATTAATTAGTCAGTAAATAAGCAAAAAGAAAGATACATACGGGAACCAGATTTAGCCCACATGAGGCTACGAGACTCGTCTAGAGGATTGGGGTTGATGTGGATGACATACAAGGTGTCACCTTTATCAAGCAAGTTATTAATAGCCCATGATAGAGCAAATTTGCTGCTCGGCGAAAAGTCCAGCGCCACTCCGATCTTTCTGTCCTGTGCCATTTTTCAGAACAGTGAAGAGAGGCCAAAAGTTTCTTTCTTTCTCTCTTGAGAGCGTTAAGGGATGAAGCCAAGTTTTCTCAGAATTGAATATGGTCTTTGTCTTTAAGCTGGAACAACTTTATTCATACAGCTTGATGTCAAAAGTAGCGTCGAAAGTAAGATGCTTTTGTAAATAAATTTTGCTGACAATTTATCTTGACCCTCCACGTATACACCTGGTTAATATAATTAACGGTAGATTGGTGAACTGGTCCTGTAATGCGCTTTGCTTCTTACCAGCCCCTAGAAATTTGCATCGCGTGACGAGATCATGCGAATTGTAACTTATATTCAACAAGTGGGAGAATTTGCTGAAGTCGTGAAATAGAGGAGGATAAGGCCAGGTGTAGAATTGGCAGTAGCGAAGTTGCTCGGCTCCTTCCTTTGTCTTTATCATTTTTCTTGGAATATTAAATATAATTGTACACAGGGAACTCAAGGTAAGAAATAGTATAACAAGAAACAATCATGTGTTGACAGCTAATCCAAAAGTTGGTTTATTATTGGTCCATCGTGGTGGCAAATTTAGCTGTTCAATAATCCCACGAAGAGGACGACGAGGATTTGGATTTCAATGCGAGGGCTTACCGCACAGGCGCCCTGGGCTGGGCAAAGTGCTTTTTAATGAAGCCATTATAGTTTGGGCCAAGATGTGAAAAACATGTGGCTTAAAAAATGGACTACAAGCTTGGACCCAACAACAGTTTTTGATTTAGGCTTCTGTACATAGAGGGTTCCTAGAAATCATTGATAGGGTGTCTGTAGTAGGATTTGCATCCAATTATTAATTATTAATAGAGTTGACCTGTACTCAATTATTAATAGAGTTGGACTGTTGGCACCCCTTCATTAATTTCAGAAAACCCATGCTATATTATAATTACATTTAAGGACAAATATACATAGGATTAACCCTATTTATATTTTCTTTCTCTAATCAATTTTATTTTACTTGCACAATAAAGATTTCTTTTATTATCATTAAAATAATATGAATTTAAGAAGTAATCCTCTAAGCCAAAATTGTATTCTTGTAACATACATAGCAACAAAATTAGGATACAATATAGTGAGAAAATAAATTAAATAAATTTTACCTCACTATAAATAATTTTTTAAGAATTCTCAAACTAATTGTTGCACTCAAAGTTTATAGGTACGATAAAATTATATTAGACCCATAAAATATTCATTATTTTCTAAGTTTTTTTTTTTACTTTTTTTTAAGATATTTTTCTTTAGAAATTAAATAATAAAGAAAATTTAAAGAGATGAATACAATTACTAAGACTGAAAGAATAAAAAAGTTATTAGAAATTACAAGATTTATAAATGAAAAGAGTATTTATTTAGAAAAAAAGGTATTTTTGCCATTAAATAGAATATAATTGAAAAAGGGGTTTCAAGAGGATTTTGAATGGGTGCTAACAGTCTAACTCTTATTAATAATCTTCTATCACACGTGAATGTATAATAATATATAGTTAATATTTAATTCGTTTTAATATTCTTATCTAATAAGTAACATTGCCCCCAAAGCCGTAGTCGAGTTGATTGGCAGTGTATCTGTCACCCCTCACACTCGTGTGAACTCGAGTTCGATTCTTAGAGATGTTAAGAGGGAGTAAAAATTGATTTGGGTTTGTACAACCCCCCTTATCTTAAAAAAAAAGTAACACTTACATATTTTAAAAAGATCAATAAAAAGGTAAACTCAGCACTGGATTTAAATCTTCCTTAAGTATAACATGGATAGTAAAAAATTCAATTCTCGAAAGGGCAATCAAGAATGGTGAATATTCACATGTAAGTGGCAACCCTTAAAATATACTTTTACAAGATATATTAACTCATAAACAAAACTATATTCCTACTCTTCCATCTTCTAACTTTTGTCATCCGAGGAAGGCATCTTCATATGGTACTGAGAGTCAATGCAATGCATAGTTTTACCTTTGTAACAGACGGATAGTGCGTAATACAAGTAATCAATAAAACATCTCACTGGTGTTTGTGCTATATTGTTTGGTAACTAACTTTGATTAGTTTGACCCCACTTATTACGATGTCACTATTAAACGTGGCCCACGACCACCACTAGAATCACCGTCTGATTTTGAAGATTTTGATCGTGGGTTCATTCACTGGTAGCCACTTTGGAAGATTTACATGAGTCAGAGTGTTCGCTTAGCTGCAGGGGGGACAGATGGTCAAAGTTTTCTAAAGAATCGACGAAGCTCTCACTGATCTCACCTTATTTTAACAATAAAAACTAAAAGCAAATAAGCAATTAAACGACAAGCTTGCGGGCACAAGGCACAAAACCCCATTCCGTTCCGCTAATCAAGGTGACAACTCCCTCGATATTCCCCCCTTTAGGCCTTTACCATGCCTGGAATTGGAAGAAGAATAATTAATCATTGATTATTTGACGTACTTAACACTTTTTATTTGTCTGTGGGTTGTGATTAGTGTTGATGACTAGATGTGCTCAAGCTTGTACAGCTGGTCTCTACTCTGGTACACGCGCCATCAGCTGCACTTACAGCGGCCACGTGTTGTAACGACAATAATATCAAACAGCTAGGATTAGTCTGGTACACAGCATCCAGCGTTACATTTATTTTTCATCTTTCTCATATGCGTAACTTGCAATGAACGTGTTAACCTGTACATTATATGTCGCAATTGAAGGAGGACCCAAGGCTATAAAATTTCAAAATTGTTTAGTGAACCGAACCCTCTTTTGAACTGTCTTTTTATTAGGGATTGATTTTAATACCAGTACTAATGTTAATAATGACAATATATTGAATGATCATCTGCTCATGTGCATTCCTGCCAAATCCTATTAAAATTATGCCGTAACTAAACATAATTAACCAAAGTAATTGTTGAACATAATTCTTGTTGGCTACCCTCAGGCGAACCATTAATGGCCTCCCCTTTAAAGCTTTTCGTTTTTTTTTTCCAATTTTAAAGCTCATCTTACAAGGCATGTGAACACAAATGCCACGAGGACTCGAGACAACACGACACGGGTGCTAGTCTAAACAATTCATGTGAATGAATATGTGCGTGGGAACAATGTGATTTTCTCACCACTTTAAAATAAATCGAATCAGAGAAGAAAGCTTTGTAGCCAAGATTTTGCGGTGCTATATATCCTTTTGACTCAAATCCACTCTTTTCTTTTAATCTTATTGTTCCCCATTACGCTTCGCTGTGATGGTTTCACTTTGATTGCGTCCACCATGTATCATTTGCATGCATAATAAAGAGCGCATGCTGCCTGCACAAGGTATCCGATCGATTCATAATCAACGGTGTTGATTCAATCGATCAACGGCGGCACCTAGTTTCACTTAATTGCAGTGGACAACCTCAGTCTCTGAATGATGACCGTGTTAGAATGAGATTTTTTGGCTAGTTGTTTATTCTGTTCCTTCACAATATCGTCAACTTTGTCAGTAGCCTAACCATGTGAGTGTCGGGGCCTACAGCGACTGTTTTTCTGGTATAAAAAGAATGGACTAATGATGGTACCATGAAAGATTGATTTGAGATAAGAGCAGCAACTTATTTTGTGAATTTACTCACAGCTACTTGAATTATTGTAAGGTTCGGTTTCGTTTGAACCGCTATAAAGTAGAGCACCCATTTATAACCATACGATTAAAATTATAATAAATTTTTTATTATTTATTATTTTTTGTGTGTGGTTGTGATTCATACTCTTTCTTAGAGCAATTCCAAGATAACCATAACATTATTAGAATCATGATATATGTTAGTTTTCCAATCCACTTGTAACTATGTAGGCTTGAATGGGGTTCTTAGGAAAATATGTAACATTGTGTTATGTTAATTAATAATAGTATAGTTTCTAATATTTTGAGTTTTAAGTTGAGTCTTACTTGATATAACGACATCACATCAAATTAGTTACTAGTGCTTAAGAATATTGAGATAAACTATTACGTTAGTTGAAATTTGAATGTTAGAATCTCTAACAGTATTATTTGTTAAAAATTTAGTTTAAATTCGCATTTAAACTATCAATATTTCAAATGACTAATCGCTTCCAAGTGGATTCTTCTTTGAGTTCAATCATCATATGGTGGAATTTTAAGGGTAGTTTTCTCCTTTCAAATAAATTGGAGTAGGTTTGCTCTATGTAAGCTTAAATTTCACCCTTATACCATCCGTGCTTGAAAAAGACGAAAAAAGTTTGAATTTGTATTTTGTATAATGCATATGTTTGAATTATTATTGGTTCCTTATTAGAACGACATGGAAAATTAGAGACAATAATATGATTTATTATCACTTGTTTTTTTTTTTTCTTAAGAAAATATTCTCAAATATGTTGAAAAAAAAAATTCTAAAATCTTGAAAAAGAAACCTAGGGGAAAAAGAAAAGTAGGGAATAGAAGGTTAGTTATGGAAGCTGACCTAACTCTGCAATTTACATGGCCACCCTTTGAAAAAGCAACAAAAAGAAGAAAAAAAAAATGAGGAAAAAAAGAAAAGGGAGACAAAGCAAGGAAGAGGGTATAATGCGAGCAAGCTTAAAGCTTACTCAAAAGAATCCAAAATAATTAGGTTACCGTATTATTGGCACACAGCCTTCAGTTTTTGATATATCCTCATCTTATATATTGTTAGCGAGAGACCATAACAAATCAATAAGAGACCCACTTCGCAATCTGGAATCCACTCACCATCACTCACGGCTTCAATTATAGAAACAACACGGAACATGTTTTGTCAAATTATTATTTACACCGTCACGTTCTTAAGACCTGATTCAGAAAATGACCTTTTTGAGGGCTTTGCTTTGCTTTTTCAAAATTATATTTGTTTTCGCCTCCGGCTGTCGTTCTCAGTGATGAAGATCGAGAGTGCATGGTAATGAAAGATTCACGCACCACTAACAGGGTATGGGAATGGACCGCGCTGGTTCATCTCATCATGCTAAAGCAAAAGTATTATTATTTTTTTTTCTCGTTGCCAACCAAAAAAAGAAAGCGACTACAATATTAGGATTTCAGATGATTTCAATTTAAATATCAAAATAAATTGCATAAATTTATAATTATTAGTGTGTTGAAATTTCCTAATCAAATATAAGATAGCATGGTTTGAATATTTAGACCTAAAATGAGTCGGATCTATTTTAAAATATTTGAAAAAAAAAATCAACATTTGCACACAATAAACACATGAAGTCTTTGGACCCTCGACTTTAAAGGTACGCTACCTTCATCTAAGTAGTAGCTAATTTCCAAATTCAGTGGAATTGAATTTTTTCTTTTTAAATCATTCTTTGTGATAAGTGGATAACTCATTCGGGACTATTCTATTTACAAAATTTTCATATAGATCTTTAAAGAGGGCATGACACGATCGGATAATCACAACTCTAACGAAGAACTTAATTAAATCTCAATTTCATGGCATAACCTTTATTCAAATTGTTTAAAGATTGAGCTTATTCTTAAAGAGCAAGGCACTTATGTCAGCAGATGAGAACAATTATTGTTGCAATGGCACATATAAAATAAAATAAAATAAAAGATTCTCAGATAGAAGATTCCTGGAACTAATTTGTTGACTTACGTACATTACGTGTCACAAGGCAAGGCATTGAATGGTCTGCCAGATCCTTCGGTCTGCAAATTATGAAGCACACACTGGGCCCACTTGTTTGGATGAAAGGAAAAATTAATTCTGTGGATCGAAGCTCCTCCCATCGACATTATCCGACCGCGTGCTAAACCCAAAGCCTTAAAGAAAAATTTGCCGCCATCATTTGTGATATAATTTAACTTTTGCAGCATGCTAAATGCTAAATGCTAATGCCATTGGTGGTATTTCATTAGGTCAAATTATTGCGATTACAAATTATGCCTGCAATCATAAATCTTGTTTAGCGTAAATAGGGTTGGTTGATAATTTCTTTTTTTTAAATCTTCTTAGCAGAAAAAGAGAATAAATTAAAGCTTTTAAAATAAAAAAAAAATTAGTTAATGGTAGTCAATTCAAATAGAACAATCTAAAATTAACTCTTTTTTTTTTTTTGGGTTTATTCATTAAAATTTAAAACTAATGATATTGACTCCTTGCGTGCAAGTTCAAAATTCTATTTGGTTAGATGATAATTAACATAAGGCCAAGTGTCGAAATTAATACCTTTGATCATATCATATCACATCAGACTAGGTTTCACTAATCCAATAAATTTTCGTGGGTTAACTTTCGGTTTTCATTAATCTTTGGGAAGGTCCTTCTTTTCCGCTCTCTCTACTCGGCTTCCTCAAATAATAATAATAATAATAAAGTATATCCCTTCGATTTCTCTTGGAAAGAAAGCGAGGTCTCTCTGGTGAATTTTTTTACATTTTATTTTTGTTTGAAACAAGGAATATTTTTATTGGATCTAGAATTTATGGTGCTTTTTTCTTTTTTTTATGTAGATTTAGATCTGAGGTGGTTGCGGCAGCCTTTCAAATTCTTAGGTCATTATGTAGTTCTTTTTAGACGTGGAATTTCAATGTTAGATTTGAAAAATTTGAAGTTATAGTGGATGATCCATTATTGCATTTCTCAAGGAGACCAATCTGTATAATGAAGGGGTGATATAAAAGGGATAAAGAGGTCTCTCATGTAACTCCAATTTATGTGATTAATTCTTTAGCGTGAATTTAGACTTATTACGTTTGTATTTTGTCGAATGGGATGTTCCATTTCCATCTATTAGGAACTTGAAAATGCTTGAGACAAGCCTAAATGTTTGTTCGCTTAGTAATTTATATCGCTCCCATGTACATACACACATACATATATATGTTATTTTTGTAAGAATAAAAATAAAACAAACTTCTATTTTTCTTTTCTTTTCTTTTTTAAAACAACAACAATGATGCAACGAAACCAAATATATCATTCTAATTGAATCTTCAATAGAATCATGAATAAAGCATAAATATGCACGGTTACCATATAAAAAATATAAATTAGTTTATTTTTATTTTTCTATGTTATAACTTCAAAATTTTAAATATTCAAGTTGAGTAAATTATAGGGTACAAATTTATATGCAAGTTCATTCTCATATCACTAGTAATTCATGTTACAAATTAAATGGCTACCCTTAAAGATGGTGCCAACTAAGCACTTATCGTGCCTTTAGAAAAAAGAAAAAAGTTGGAAGGCAAAAATTCAATAACTTATTATGTTATTTGCATTGGCTTGCCTCAACAGCGACAAAACGACATGTTACCCATAAATATAGAGGACAAACATGAATGCACGCCGCTCTTTTATCATTTTATGTTCATGTTTGTATTCCTTTTGATCCCCATTTTGTCTTGTAAACTAAACAATACAAATATATAAAGTATCTACGCAGATCGAAACCGAAAGTGGGCCAATTTTTTTTTTTTTTTGGTTCCAAATGGTAATATTTCTTAAAAGGGTTGTTTATTAATTTATTGATTCCCATGTTAGAAAGTTCTTTTGCTAGGCTTGTATATGCACCCGCCGCCCAATTAGAAAGGACATCCTTCTAGTACGTATTATTTGCATAAATAAAAAATTCATCAACAAAATAAGAAGATATAAAAGACAATTTGAAATCGACAAGATTCAACATAACGTGGTGTTTTAGTGCAATTCGACCGTCCATCATAGCAAAAAAAAAAAAAAAAAGGCGTGCTTAATATATTGTTGGAAGAGCGTTTGTTTTTTTTTTTTAACTTACGGTGTATTAAATTAGAAAGGACATTCATTCTTTTGCTTGAAGCAAGACTGTTTTTGTGTAACATGTGTCAAGAAAAACAAAAATTCTCGCATGATGATTGTTTATAATTACTTTTAATGCATTTTGAGATTTTTTTTTTGGGATTGGGAATATTTGAAAATCAGACAAAAAAGAGGAATAGTGCATGAATATATTGGTCCAATTGAAACATTTTTTTTTCTTAAATATTAATATGTTAAAATCAAATGTCAAAACTCTACTAATATATTCAGAACTATTTATCTGTTAGGATTAAGTGTCTATATGGTATAATTTATTTAATGACCATATGTATTTATTTAATTAGATAAGTTCTTTTTAAATTTTTTATTATTATTTGGTTTTTTTTTTAAGTAGGGCTTTTGAATATTAAAATATCTATTTTGCCTCTATTACTAAAAATCAAATTTTAGACTTTTGATAGTAGAGGTAGGATTTTCTTAAATATTAAAATATCTAAAATGTCATTAACTTATTTGATAGTTTTATTTAATTTATTTTCAAATATAAATTCAAAAAACATGTCTGTTAAAATAATTTACAAATTTTAATAAAAACTTTCATTACCAACTCAATAGTTATTTTTTTTTTTTAATAAAAGCTATACTTCAATAAATTACATTTAAAAAGCTATAGCAAACGAAGCCTAACATGCAATTCTGATTTTGTGACTGATATTTTTTATAAAACTAGTGAAGGTATTTAGGGATGGCAATTGTATCCAAAAATCCGCAAACTAGCCTAAACCCGCTAGCCAAGCCTGCTGCAGGTAATTTTGTGTGTTGCAGATGGGTCTGGCATTAGCTAAATATCTGGTGGATACCTACATAGGTATCCGCCAAACCCGCAGCTTTTTTAAATTTATTTTTTAATTAAAAAATTAAATCTAAAAATATAATTATATACTTGTTATAATTTTGATTGAATTTTCTTTAACGTAATGCGTTGATTATTTCATTATTATAATTTTATTCTTTGGATTAGTATTTAAAAAATAATATTCTTTAGAAAATATTAATTTAATCATTATTGTAGAAATTATGCTAGATGGGTGTTAGTATGGTGAATGAAATAAAGATCTTTTGGAGCTTGTGTTGAATCATAATATGAAATGATAATTGTTATTTTTAGATACTAGTTTGTGGCTTTTTTTTTTATGAATTTGTATACTTTATACTTAAATTTGAGAAATTATGTTAGATTGATGTTGAAATTTTAATTTTTTGTTTATGTTGGTTAAATTTAGAATTGAGTATATTATATAAAAGTTTAGGTTATTATTATAAATTTACATATTGAACATTTGCGATTTCAAATGTGAAAATGTATAAAAAAAATCCGCAGGATTCAAAAACTGTATTTAGTGGATTTTCTTAAAAAAATTAAACCAACAATGGGTTGCAAATAGGTATGATAGTTTAAATTTTTGTGGGTGTGGGTTTGATAATAGCAAATCTGTTGCAGGCGGTGCCTATTACCATTCTTAGATATTATAATATTTTTATCAATCCATTGATAAATTTAATTTAGTTTAAGAACCATGACTATAAGTGTTTACTAAATACTTTATAGTTATAGATAGAGCAATTGTACGAAATAGGCCCTTAATTCAATTTTATTATGCCACAATTAAGGTCTCTACTCTCACTAATTTGGAGAGGTATATTTACTCTATACCTTTATCCACAATTTTATGATAAAGATATCTACACATAATTCGAGTAAGAAAGGGTCCGCGTACGTTGCAACTGTTGCAATGTGCAACAGTTTTTGTCTTTTTCGGTAAAATATCATTTGGCCCTTACACGTTTTATAAAATAAAATAAGTAGAAAATATTATACATATTTACATATAAGTCTTTTTTTATATTTATTTTAAATAAAAAATTTTATAAATGTTTTCATATAAATCCTTTTTCATATCTATTTTTATTATTTATTTTTTTTATTAATTATATTTAATTATTATTTTATTAGTTATTAATATATAAACATAATATGATATAATAAAATAATTTTCTAATATAATTTATTTTTATATTATAATATTTACATATAAGTTTTTTTTTGCAACTGTTGACATTTGAAAAGAATTTTAATAGTTATTATTGTTGTTGTTGTTGTTGTTGTTATTATTATTATTATTATTATTATTATTATTATTATTATTATTATTATTATTATTATTTCTATTAAATTTTTTTATTTTTATTTATTTAATTATTATTATTAATAAAATTTATTACTTTTATTATTTTAATATTTATTAGACCGTAATTAATTTATTATTATTAGTATTAATATTTCTATTATTAAAATATATTAACCGTATTATTTTAATTACTATTAATTATTATTATTATTAATACAATTTATTAATAATTTTTTATTATTTTAATTATTACCATCGTTAATATTATTATGTTATTAATTTCATTGTTATTTTATTCTTATTATTAAATTTTATTAATTTTTTTCTAATATTATTGCCATTATTAATAACTAATACAATAATAATTAAATATAAAAAAATTACAAATAATAAGGAGTTTGAATTATAATAAGTTATTTACTTGAAATATAGAAATTGGAATCCGAATGAACAACATTCTCATTAATGTGTTTACTTTATTTTATAATTGAAATAGATTATTGTAAATAACTAAAATACTATTTGTTAATTATGTCCCTAATATTATTTTTATATATTATAATTAAAATAATAATAATAATTAAAATAATAAAAAATTATTAATAAATTTTATTAATAATAATAATAATAATAATAATAATAATAATAATAATTTTAATGGTTGTTGTTGTTGTTATTATTATTATTATTGTTATTAAATTTTGTTATTTTTATGTATTTTAATTATTATTATTAATAAAATTTATTACTTTTATTATTTTACTTGTTATTATACAATAATTAATTAATTATTATTAGTATTAATATTTCTATTATTAAAATATATTAACTGTATTATTTTAATTACTATTAATTATTGTTATTATTAAAATTTATTAATAATTTTTTATTATTTTAATTATTATTAATGGGAATGTTATTTTATTAAAATAATAAAAGTAATAAATAATTTTACTATTAATAATTAAAATAATAAAAAAATTATTAATAAATTTTAATAATAATAATTAATAGTAATTAAAATAATATAGTTAATATATTTTAATAATAAAAACATTAATACTAATAATAATAAATTAATTACGGTCTAATAAAAATTAAAATAATAAAAGTAATAAATTTTAATAATAATAATAATTAAAATAAATAAAAATAATAAAATTGAATAGCAATAATAATAATAATAATAACAACAACAACAACTATTAAAATTCTTTTCAAATGTCATTTTATAAAAAAAAATTATATGTAAATATTATAATATAAAAATAAATTATATTAGAATATTATTTTATTATATCATATTATATTTATATATTAATAACTAATAAAATAATATTTAAATATAATTAATAAAAAAATAAATAATAAAAATAGATATGAAAAAGGACTTATATGTAAATATTTATAAAATTTTCTGTTTAAAATAAATATAAAAAGAACTTATATGTAAATATTTATAATATTATCTATTTATTTTATTTTATAAAAAATATAAGGGGCCTAAATAATATTTTACCGAAAAAGACAAAAATTGGGACTCAAAGCCTTGGTTGGGTGCTAGTGGCCTAGGAGCCGAGTGACCAATTGAAACATAGTTGATAAAGGTAGAAACCTTGTTGAAGCCAAATCAATTAAATGTAGGGTATTATTTGTAAATTATTTGTTCCAAACAAAAAAGGAGCGTATTGGCAATGTTTTTTGCAAGATCAATGTAGGGTGTGAGAATCTTTCAAAATTTCTATTGTTTGGACCCCTATTTTAGGTAGGGGAAATCACTAAGATCAAATTTGTGCCCACTATAAAAATTTTCAAAAAAGGGTCAAAAAAATTAGGGGCATGTCACATTTTATCCTAGTCAAAGATATGAAATTGACAATTAATTACACCTCTTTCGGCGGGAAATTAGAAGCAACCATTTGGGCTTTAATATCATTGCTGTTGCACGAAGTGAAATAAAGTTTTGATTTGCTTTTTGTTTTTTCAAATTTTTTTTTAAATGAAGTAATTTCAAGAGAAAAAAGTTAACGGCCAGCACGCCGCCCAACGTGAAACTCATAATCTCACGCGCTAATAATGGGCGGAATTTACACGACATGATCTTTGCCAATAATGGTACGCGATTGACGGCTGTGAACGGGAGTACCTGAAATTTACAACTTATCGATTTGAGATGTGCGACTTCTTCGCTATCACTATCCGCAGGTGAGCACGTCGATAGCACGTGCCTCTGCAATTTGCCAAATTCATGGAACTTAAATAAGATATTCCACTTTGTGTGTGTGCCTGTAATCGTTGATTAAATAGAATTTATAAATGGTGTTGCGTCCACACAACTGACTCGAGAGGGAGGCGCCGTCCAACGCCGGTGAAGTGGCAGCTTGAAATTGGAAAAAAGACACGCCGTAATGATCTTGACTGAAAACGACGGCCGTTAAAACAAACGGAAAATGCCAGGGGTTTGACCAACGACAGATAGACAGTTAAGCTGCCGAATCAATAATATGATTCATAAATTCTGTATTGTGTCCACGCGTCCCGTTTCGCTCTCTTTTGCTTCTTCATTGTTTTATTTTGAAAAATGTAAATTATAAGATTATAATAATTCAAAAACACAGCATTAAATTACAAACTCTGTCTCCGGACGGTTAAATTCTTTCCACAGTATTATTTTGTTAAACAGGGAAAGGGGAGTGGGCTTACTTAAATTAAAAAAGCGCTCAAAATTGTTGAAAATTAATTTCCTCGGGGCAACTTTGCATGTTTTTTGTGATCGGTATGTTAATGTACAGGTCATCTTATGATGATGAAAAAAGTAACTAACTCGTGAGCTATCTTGGAAATGCATGCAAGTTAGATGATCAAAATTATCGTAATCTAGTTGACCACAATACAAAATAAAAATATCAAGTAAAATCCCAACATAGTGGCCTAATATTTGACACTAACTTCTTGTTTTTGATGTTTTTATTGGGATCACTATTATTTCTTTAAAAGGAATTAGAGTTATATTTAACTCAAAGACATTGTTATTATTATAATTATTCAAAAAAAAAGGAAGGTAAAATGAGGGACAAAAATTCATTCCACAATTATTGTGTTGAGTTGTGTCTTATATTAACTATTAGAAGAAGTTACTTGAGTTTATAATTAAAATAGGTCATTGTTGAACTAAGACTAGATATAAACCAATTTAATCCCCAAGACTCACCACACACTGATCTTGTTTCAACAAGAATGTTTTGAAAAAGAAAGAATTAGAAATTGAATTCACAGAGCCTGAGAGAGAAAGCATAATAATGGAACAAAGAATTATAGAGGTTCGGCTTTATCAGCCTATATCCTTTTAAAAAATAAAAGTCAGAATTTCATTGATGCTTATACAGATTACAATCTTCATAAGAAGAGTGTAAAGAATTAAATCACTATTCTTTAGGGCTTGGAATCCTTATATACAGCTCATGAAGAATCCAGAATGATGTATTGCACACCAATTAATGACAGCTGGTTCCTGCCAAAACCAACTGTCATTAACAACTTTGGTTTTCTAAAACGACACTCATAGCTGCAGTTTAGATAAGTATTTCACGTGCAAGTCCTGTGTTGTACTTATGCTTCTTATATGATTGCTGGCTAATGTCATATGTATAGCACAACATATTCTTACTAATTTGTCATCTATGAAGTTGTACAATAACTGAAAAAATTGTTCTTTCGATATCTCATAATTCAGGTTCATATTACAATAGTCACTCCACCTAACAATTTGATTTTTTGGGTTGGATATTTGAAAATCCTAAACAAATCCCCTAATAAGTGATATCAAGCTAAACCTTAGTAATTAAAATATGGTGGTGAAATAACTCTGGTATATCGGATGAAAAAACTGAGATTTAGCAGTGGTTTCGTCCAAGCAAGAATTATTGAGTTGATCCAACACTAGTTAATAAAAGTGAGTCTCCACATTGGTTATTAAAAATGAGTTACATGTAAATTTATAAGTACGGTATGTCACTCCACCTCCTGATGAATTAGTATTTTAAGTTGAATATTTAAAAATACTAGACCCCATCTCCCAATATATTGTGTAAAAACTAATATGATATTAATTATTGATTAGCTTATTGTCACCCGAGTTGGATAATTTTTTTAATTAATTATATTTTAAAATTTTATATTTTCTTTCAATCAATAATTTAATTACATGTCAGTTTATATACATAATTTATGTAGCAATCCGAGAGGAACAAATATTTTGCATCCCCGACTCACCGTGTTATTTTTTTTCCCTTCCAGGAATTCCCCGTCCCATCCAAAATAAAAAAGGAACCACTTGCAATCATAATTGAAAATGATTAGGTCACAACACACCGATGAGAAAAGCATAAGCTTTTTCCTAATCTACAAAAATTTAATTGTAATTTGACCATACATTGAGGTCAACGACTTGTTTAACGAATTGCATTACAAACTTAGTGTGGAGATTCCCTTTTTTTTTTTTTTTTTCTTTTTTCAAGCAGAAATACCAACAATTGAAATCTACTCATTTTGTACTGTTTCAAAAAATCTTATTAGTTTAATTAATTAGTATCAACAAGTATCAAGAATATACTTGTTTCTCTTTACATCGAAAAAAGTGCAGTATCTTAAAATATAACAAATTTAGAAAAGGATGGATTCTTTTTTTTTTGCTTGGGTTAATAAAAACAATTGCATGGTGAAAATTTTCATTTTGATTGGCATGTTGGCCATGGTATCCCTAATAGGTAAAATTATGGACTCATTAAATACCCAAAGACCGTAAAACCTTAAAGATAGAAACGTAATCCAAACATGACACGATACGTCAACATAGCGCAGAGTACTATAGACTGCAAAGTATTGACCACTTGTCGGGTTAAAACATGATCGTCTTTTCGCCAACTTGAAGCGACGTTTCATACAATAAGCAAAGCCTGTAGGCAGTAGGCTGTAACGTTTTTACAATGTTAATTTTACTTTCTAATATGAAGAGACTGAAATCGATTCGAGTCCCCGCGATTCTCATTGGCCGAAAAAAAAAGATCTTCTGCTCCAAAGCCGATACCGCCTCAGGCTTTAGCTGAAAATGGATGTGTACATGTCGTTGCCACCTTTTACCAAATATAGCTTCTTTGTTCAGGAATTCATTGAATGTGAGACAGGGATTAGGTCTGTTTGGCTCAGCATCACAAACTATTCAGAATGTGAACTGAGCAAATAATCGGGGGGAGGAGGGGGGGGGGGGAATGAAGAAAAAACAAGGGCAAATATGTCTAAGAATTTTAAAAATTAATTACTTACATGCAAAGGATAGTGTCCCTGAGGTGCCAAGTGGACTGCCAATAAGGGCAAATGTCTGTCCGTTGAAACGGAAATAAACGACGAGGGAAGAGAGTGTTGTGTGCCCCACGTCGCGTGAGAGATTTTGTTTAGCCACTAAGTCACCACCTCCCCCACTCACTCGCAAGTCACAACTCACGATTCAAAAGCAAAAACCGTAAAACTATTTCAAAAAAATAATTTTCAAAAAAAATTCCTGGCCCCACCTCGCAATCACATGCTTGCCGAGTGCCTCTACCTTAACCGGGCCCCAGTCATCCGGCATCTAATATCTTACCTGGCTGCAACTCGTCATGGCCCCCACTTCTGACACACGCATATCTCCACCGTCGATCTCTCAATTCCCTGCGCGTGTGCCTCACTTCCCCCGCCTCGCGAGTGAAAAGTACATAACCTAGCTTTTTCTTTCCTCTACAAATACAAACTTCTCTTCGCATAATTGCATTTCCTCTCTCCCTCTCTGTGTGTTCTATAACAACAATTAAACGCACTCGCAAAGCTTGGTTTATTTTTTTCTCTCTTTAGAGCGTTGGCGGGGGGCCCTGAGACTGAGCATCCGGCAAACAAATCTGAGGCAAACCTATTATTAAATCTTGAACAAGCAGCAAAGTCCATTAGGCCTGTGTCATCAAAACCACTCTCAAATCTTGAGCAGCAGCAAAAACGGCAACATGGCTGAGAGTTTAAACGACGGTGAGTTTTGGCTGCCGCCTCAGTTCCTCACTGACGACGATATACTTATGGACTTGACTATGAGTAATAACAGCAAAATCAAGAAAAGCAGCAACAACAAAGAGGGATTTGACCTGGAGGCTGAAGCTACCAAGTCTTTGTTCCCTTTTGAGTTCCCTTACGGGTTCGGAGCCTTTGGCCAATCTTCATCGGATCTTAGCTCTCCGGTTGAGTCGGTGGTGGGTTCTACGGAGACTGAGAGTGATGAAGAAGATTACATCGCCGGCTTGACTCGCCAAATAGCTCACTCGACTCTTGAAGACGACGCGTTTACCGCTGACAAAACTAAGGTATTAATCATCATAATATATACTCTCTAATAAACTGAAATACTCTGTTTTATTATTTTTTTTTGGCTTCGCGTTTTTCTCATCTTTGGCTTGTTATTTAGGCTCGGTTTGTATCGGGCTCGCCGCAATCGACGCTGTGTACGGTGGGAAGTGGGTGCGGATGCAGGCATGGCTCGAGCAGGGGAAGCCCCAGCTGTCAATCGCAAGTCTCGTCGCCCCCGGAAACTTGGGATCTGCTATTCGCGGCTGCAGGGGAGGTAGCAAGGATGAGAATGAACGAGGAATCATACGGTTATCATCAACACAACAGAGGCCTATTGGGTCCACCAAGAAAGCCGTCTCCAATCTCTGTTCCATTAAAGAATCACCACCCAAATCATTTTGACGCTGCGGGTGGTATCTACTCCCGCCAGCACCAGCTCCTTTCTCACCAGAAGTTACAGGCCACTCAAGTAAGAAGCCTCCGTAAACGACATCGAAATAAATAAATACTCTCCAGCTTTTCATATTTGTCTTTTGCTTATTTGTCGTTTGCTTTTTTGTGTTAACAGTTTCAGCAACTGAAGCAACAGCAGCAGCAGCAGCAGATGATGAAGCAACAGGGTTCGGCTGTTTGGGGAGGACCACAACAACAAACGCAGAGCAAGCCAAATGGACTCTATCAAGTGGGCGGAATGAACAGATTGGAAAGGAGTAATTCAAACAATGGTCGGCCTCTTGGTTTGTCGCCCTCTGCATGGCCGCCTCTGCAACATGCAGCAACTCAGCAGCAGCAAAACGGGTCGGGTATGCGGGCTGTCTTTCTCGGAGCTCCGAGTGCCAAAAGAGAATGTGCTGGCACAGGCGTTTTCTTGCCTCGCCGAATCAACACACCCACCGAGTCCCGCAAGAAGTCAGGTGAATATATCTTCCTCCCCTTTTGTTCAAATTTCAAATCGATTTGCTCTGTTTTGTTCAGAGATCTGATCTTTTTTTTTTTTTTAATTCTTTCCCCTAATTACAGCGTGTTCCACTGTTTTGCTTCCAGCCAAAGTGGTGCAGGCCTTGAACTTGAATTTTGATGACAAGGGCGCTCCATTTTATCCTCGTTTGGGGAGTTACATGCCAGAAAGTGGTAAATACAAGTCACTCGTTGCAGTTGCTGATATAATTTTTTTTTGTTTTTATTTACTGGGTATTAATTTTTGTTTTTATTCTTGGTGCTTATGCAGATTCTGCTGCTTTGAGGTCTCGAAATAGTAATGGGGTTTCATATCAGAGGCGCAATCTCAGGCCGCAGCAAGCAATGAGTCACGAGATCCGGTTGCCTCAGGAGTGGACATATTGATCCGATTTCACTTCTGGGGTTTTACTAATAATGTTTGTTTTGTGGGAGTTTTTAGAAAATGGAAAAGGGGGTTTGAAGATTAGGAGAATTCAAGAAATAAAAAAGATGATTGGGGTTTATGATAGTTTTTGTCATAGGAATATATAAGTTGGTAGCATATATAGTTTATATAATAGTTCTTTTTAAGAAGAAAATATGATTATTATGATGAAGAGGTAGTAAGAATTATGAAATGTTTTTTGGGTTAGAATTAGGGGAAAATAAAGGAGATTTTCTGCTATTAAGGAAAGTGAACGCTGCAGCAGCTTTTGTTCTTTTTGTTGGGCTCAAGGAAAGAGAGAGAGAGGTGGATGGGAAGCCCCAAAAAAAAAATTGAATGCTTTTGGGGACTAGCAAAAATTAGAGAAAATAGTGTACTTGCATGGTGGATGAGAGAATAGCTAGCTTTGAACATTGTTTATTACTTTTTCTTTTCAGGCTAAATTGCTCGCTCAATGCTCATGATGCCGATGCATTATTATTGTCATTCTAGGCTTGTTTGTGTTTGTAGAAAATTTTCGTTCCAGCCTGTCCACCCACTCAATTGCCATGAAGTAATAATAAATATAATAAGTTATTATTAATTTTGCAATTCCCCTTTTCTTTATTCTTTTATTGAATGTTTTTATTTATTTTATTTGTTGTGTTTGTATTTTTCTGGGTTCAAGGTTCTGCAGTTGATATTGCAGTGTTCATGCTTCCAAGAAAGTAAACAGTGCAATGTACAAACAATTAACAAATAATGTTAAATTAGTCAGCTTTCCAGCTCCGGAAGATTTTCCAGCTCCGGAAGATTGTATGATTGTTTTTGTTAAAAGTACTTTCCCTTTGTTCGAGGTCCAACAGCTGGATCTTCGGACTCATGGCCTCGAATTATTTTATTTAATCAAAAGCTTAACCTTAAATCGATGATCATCAACTTGAGTGAAGGTAAGCGACTCAGTGAGTCAATCCATCGAGTTATATCCCCGTCTGCCTTGGGGACGAAGCACAATTTTCCTAGCTGTCGATGAGTGTATCAAAGGATACGCCTTTCCACGTGGCATGCGATGAGCTTAGCCTTAATCTTTACTTTTGTGTGAGGCGAGATCTTTTTGGTAACCGCTTTTTCTTTTTCAAAGGCGTACGCAGAAGCGGAGATCTTTTTGTTGATTTGATGATTTTTAACTTAATTCTGAATCTTATCTCGGAAAGTCTCGCTAACAGTGGAATTTAAAGCGAGGAGTTGCTTTCACCGTGGCCTCGCAGTTAATGGCCACACGCACGGCGGGCACGCGAGAATTTAAAGCGAGGAGTTGCTTTCACCGTGACCTCGCAGTTAATGGCCACACGCACGGCAGGCACGCGTGTCTGCCGGCAAACGTGGTCTCATCGTTCTCTGCCACGTCCATATCCATAGCCAAGCACCTTCGTTTAGCCAACATCCCCCACCATGGTGCGCACCACGCAGCACCCACACTCCCTGTCTTGTCTCCCACGTGCCCGGACGGCGATTGGGAAACAAAATTAGGGTTTTTTTTTATCATTTCTCCACGTCGGTTGATGTGCGTTATATGTCGGGTGCGATATTGGAAGGTCAAGGAAGCGTTTCAAGTGGCGCCGTTTTGTGTGCGGCTATTTGACCGGTCCTCCATTTCTGCTGGGATCACGCCTCTCGTTCATTTGTTTTTATTTCCACTTGTTCGTCTTTTGCCTCCTCATCTCGTGCCGTCCATTTCTGTGTTGAAGTCTAAAATTTTCCTTTTCTTATTTAAAGGAATTTTTTTTGGCATCAAGTAGACATTCACACACCAAAATAAATAATGTTACCCCAAAACTTATAGTAACAGCCGAAATTTGAGAACCGTATAGAAATTTAACCAGGCTCCAATTTTAAGTGTTTTTTTTTTTTTTTTAATTTCAAATGTAGATAATGAAAAATATGAACAAGTACGAAAAGCACCTGATATTTTCTATTTGTATTATTACGTATAAGCAATTAAACAGCGCATTTATCATTGGACGAAATGTCAAGCTTTCACTTTATGGCCTTGCTGCAGGACGTGAGCAGCCCCGTCGGTCACATTAAATGAGATTGCAAAATTCACACACACCGCGTTAAATGAGAAGTCTACCATCACTCTGCTTTTACAACTTCTCATCTTTGAACAGGGCATCGGCGATTAGACTTTGCTTTTTTATGAGCTTCATTACGGCGCCGGCCAGCTTCGGCCACGCGGATGGATCACCAATAATATATGAATGCGATTTTTGTTTTTCATGTTCCATTAAACCTTAATTAATTTGGGGCTGTTTGTTCCGTCGTAGGGACACAGATGACGGATGCTCTAAAATATTTTCTAATGAATGCGTCTTCAAATATCCGATGTTTTATTGGGTAGCATGCATGAGTTGTAACGAAAGTTGGGTTTTCGAATTCAACGGTTGCTCAACCAACCAACCCAACTAACTGTCGTTTAGTATAACTCGTACCAAGAAATTATATTTTTAAAAAAAAAGTAGGCACATTGCTGCTGTTTAAAATTATGTATTGAGGTGATGAGTTGATTGTATGAGTTAACGTCGATGACTCTATTAAATGATAGGGAAGTTTAAAATTTCAATAATGTTGCGCTGTATTAGCGTACGGCTTTGTTTCCTTACCACATAACACGGTAATAATATTGCGTATCAACTGCCCAATGTGAGGTGTTGCTAAAATGAGTTTTAAAAGAATGAATAATGACCCAAATTTAGTTTGTTTTGGAGATGGTTGATGGGACAAAAACTTATTGTTATATTATTTATATTATAAGCAAAAGTGACCCTTCGGTATTTGGTGATAGGTTTGTTAATGCTTAAGTTACATAAAATCCAATCAATTATCATGGACGCGTTTGGACGGAGTCTCTTATAATCCATTTATCGAACAGAGCGTGTGAAATCTAATGTTACAAGTACTTGATTATCATTTCACTATATACCTAAACCACATGGGTTATATAATAAAGAAGCATGGGCTAGAAGATAAATCAAGGAATACTACCTCAAAATGGATTGAATTTTGTTCTATAACATGATTTTAAAAAAAAAACATATTGCGACAACAAGTATGAAAATTATCCTAGCGGTTTCACATAGTTATATCAACTATGTAACTAAAACTCAGGAATTCAAGTTTCAAAAAATCAGGGCTCCATACTCTATATATATATATATTATACATAGTCAATTAGTAGTAGATAATACAACATTTGAGATAAAATTTGATTCCAAATATGTAGGCGTACTACCAATGAAGTTTTATTAAAATCTGATATATTTTTGCGAAATCCATTACTAGATACGAGAGAAAATTTAGTTACATAGTTGATATTAGGGGTCTTGCTAAGTTTGAAATTATGTAACTTACATCAACTCAAAATTAGTTTTATTACATGACTCAATTGTATGCCAAACAGTTAAAGAGTCATGGGAAACTAATTTTAGGTCAGTTGTCAGTTACAAATAGCAGTTCCCATATTTATAGTGATGTATAATTATCATTGTCATGTATTAATAGACTTGGTCAGATTAATATATTAATAATGAAATATAAAATCAATTAATACCTTATCCATAATGATGTAATTAAAAATAAGATATAAAATATGTGTATTCAAGTTTCAAACTTTGTAGGTATAACACTATAGATCAAGCCTTGAGAGAACTGATTATGATTTTTAAGTAGCTTTTTGTTGTTAATCATTCATCGAGTTCGAATAAGAGAGGCAGGGGTATCCTACCTCTTAAAAGAAAACGGGCAAAATTATAGATAAAAAAGATTCCAATTTTATGCAAGGCGCCAGGCCCAGCCGGCCTGCGCCCGTCATATTGTGCCAAATCTGCAGACCGGATCAGTAGAGACTAGCAGCCGGCCCAATAATTGCAAGTCAAAAATCAACGGTCGTAAACCATACCTAACAAATAAACGCCCTGATTTTGACACGCTCTAGAGTCTAGAAAAGTGAAACCACTGTGAGTCAAGCAGTCACGATTCGTCTTCAACCTCAGATTTTCAGGTAATTGTCACGTTCTCTGCCCAATTTCTCACTTAATTTGGAGCAAACAAAAACAACCAAAATAAAATAAAAAAATTAAACAATTTAATTTCACTTAAAATGTAAAATCACATCGTTAGTCATCGATAGTGTTGACCTTAGCTCATTTAGTGCATGTTTAAATCAAACTAGTTTCTTTTTTAGCTCAATTATTAATGTTAAGATTCTTGTAAGCAGTCCAGTTCTTGGTTAATTCGTAAGCATTCATTTGAGATAACCGGAGATGGCTGTGGAGGATGAAGATATAAATCCACAAAAGAAGAAAGCTCCTTCCGAAGATGAGAAGAGGCAACTTTTTTTTTTTTTTCCAATTCTAATTTATGTTTACTCTAAAATGCTTGTTGGTTATGGAATTTAAAAATTGATGTGTTTTTGATAAATAGGAGAATGAAAATTGTGCCGGGGAGTCTGATGAAAGCTGTTATGAGGCCAGGTGGGGGTGATTCGACACCCTCAGATGGTGATCAGGTTAATTTTTTCTTGACAGAGCTTTAGTTATTTATAATTATAAATCACATTCTTATTCCTTTGGTTATAAAATGATATACGACCTGGAAATGGATGGATTGAATTGTTGCACTTAGTGGTAGAATGACTTTGTTATTTTAAGATCAAGTAGAGAAGTCAGTACTGAATTCATAGTTGTGCATTTTGTTTTTCAGGTTGTCTATCATTGCACAGTTCGGACACTAGATGGTGCTATTGTTGAGTCTACAAGATCAGAATATGGAGGTGATTACTACAAATCCATAATCCTGCCTTAAATTCAAGTTATTTCAATATTTTTCCCTTTAGTTACCTTGTTATACATTTATTGAAATTGTATAGGAGATTTAGTATATTTGCTATAATAGATAATAGCAGGAATACCTGATTTGTACGGAATGGGTGAAACAACCCATTTCTTTGTAAAATTATGTTTTGGTAATACGGGTAATTGGATTGAATGAATATTTACTTTACATGACAGGCAAGGGAATTCCGATAAGACATGTTTTGGGCAAAAGCAAGATTTTATTGGGGTTGCTCGAAGGAATTCCCACAATGTTGAAGGGTGAAGTGTCAATGGTATTCCTTGAATTTCCCAGACTTGGCTTTTTTCTCTTATGCATGTGTTGGAAAAAGGAAAGAAAAGTTTTCAAGGAGAAGAAACTTGAAAGCAAGAAAATTTACAAGAACCAAAGTAATCCATTTATGATGTTATTCATGAAGGAATCATTTGGTATTTATGGAGGAAACAATTTTTCATATCATTAGTTGGCATATTTAATTGGTAGTGGAAGGACAGTACAACTTATCTGTTCATTATTTGAGTGCTAAGTTTTTGTTATGCTGGTTCCAGTTTAAGATGAAACCTCAAATGCACTATGGTGAGGATGATTGTCCAGTTGCAGCTCCAAGTTCCTTTCCAAAAGATGAAGAACTTCATTTTGAGATTGAGATGATAGATTTTGCTAAAGCCAAGGCAAGATATAAAATTTGATATCTCAATTTTTTTTTTTGGTTATGAATTTTCTGCATTATGAGGTTGAGCCATGACGTTGTTGCCATGTTTCTTCTTTTTATTAGAATTTATTCAAGATCTTTGGATGTAAGATGGGCTTTTCATAGTTACACGGGTTATTTGTCATGTCAATTCCACAAATGTTTTTCAATCACTGCTCTATGAATATTTCCTTCAAATATTTTAGGATTTACATCAGGTATCATGAATTAACTCTGTTTTTCATCCTCTCTCTCATTCTAACATTGGATTTTAATTGTATTGATTTTCAGATCATAGCTGATGATTTTGGAGTGGTAAAGAAGGTACTGAATTTATAAGATTTGTTGCATAATTTATTAATTTAGATACGTAGTCCAACAGTTGCATGTGGAGTATCTTTCATGGATTTTCAAATGATGAGATTTCTTATTAGTTCATCATTGTGGATCTCATACAGTTAGTTTTCTGCTCTACCGGATGCTGGCTTCTGGGTTGCAGATATTTACGTCTCTCTACTGTTTGTCTTATATCTAAAACATATTTCATTGTTAATTTTCAAAAATTGGATAGGTAATAAATGAAGGGCAAGGTTGGGAGACACCAAGGGCACCTTATGAAGTAAAAGCATGGTAGAAACTTCTTCTTGATCGTTCATACCTCTTCTTCTTTGTTTACCTGTGTAAGGCATGAAATTTTCTGAGATATATATTGTCTCAGGATTTCTGCTAAGACAGGTGATGGGAAATTGATTCTTTCTCACGGAGAAGTTGAACCATATTTGTTTACTTTTGGAAAATCGGAGGTTCGCATTTCTTACTTCAAATTATCTTTTTATTTTTTATCCGCTACGTGTGCTATCCATAATTATTTCTGGAGCCATTTGCATTTCCCACTTTACTGAGTTGTTGAACTCAGAAAAGCATGAATGAACATCTAATGGAAATATGAATCTAGTTGAAGTTAGGATATACAGTGTGGCTCTTACCCTTCTATTTGTAATTGTCAACCATGCACTTGTTGATATGGTCATTATGCATACTAGGTACCTAAGGGTCTAGAGATGGGAATAGGAACAATGACACGGGAAGAGAAAGCGGTAATCTATGTTACAAGTCAGTACTTAACTCCATCTCCTCTCATGCCTGTGGTGGAAGGTTATGAGGAAGTTCATTTTGAAGTGGAGCTTGTTCATTTTATTCAGGTATGTAAACTCCTCCCGAGCAATACTTTTGTGTTTGTTTCAATTTAGCCTGTGAACATCATTATGACAGTGGCCTTTTGGCAGGCAAGCTGTTAGCATTTAAATGATTCCATATAGTGAGTTTGAGATAAACTTTATTAACTTATAACTTCCAATGCATGTCATATTATTCTGTTTGAAGCCATACTGCCTGGACTGAACTGATTTTCGTCTTTTATTTTGTAGTACTTAATCTTTCATCTGAAGATATTAAATGCTTTTAGTCTAACCCAGTATTGTTTGTTTGCCCCCTAGACTGTATAATTCACCTTTTCTGTCAATCTGGTTAGTAGACTACTTGTTTGGTGGATGTTCCAAGAGGATGGATGAATTAATGCAAACTGCACTTATGCTAGTATGTTGGAGATCATAGATTAATAATCTGCAACTCCTGCTGTGCATTCACGAAAAGAGAACTGAAATTTGAGTTGGCTTTTTATTCATGTCTTTAGTCATAGGCAAGAGTATCAATTCTGTCACATATGTTTCAGTTGCCAAGTTTGTCAGTGTGATTGAACTCTCAACTTTTGGAATTGATAGGTACGAGATATGCTTGGTGATGGACGCCTTATAAAACGCCGAATTCGTGATGGAAAAGGTTTGTTTCAGTATTTCATTTACCGTCAGGCGTCAGCACAAAACTAGATATTTTTGCTTTCTGTCAGCTGGTCAATTTTTAATGGTTCAAGACTTGGTATAGAGTAGGAAGGCAATAATGATGCCTTAGGAAGATCATAAGGATTGGAATTTATGTTCAAGACATCATTAGTTTAACTGTTCAATGTGTAAGGGCCTAATTTCTTACTCTCTTTTTTTGGGTTAATCTCTATTTCTCCTCATCTTTCTTCATCTTTTAACCTATTACTTTTCTTCTTTATGCGTTGGATACTTGGCTTAATATGTGTTTGTAGATTGTTCATCATGAAGTCTCATGATCTTCTTTATCTTTATGAATATTAGGAGAGTTTCCAATGGATTGTCCCCTTCATGACAGTCTACTTCGTGTCCATTACAAGGGAATGCTTCTTAATGAAGAGAAGAAGGTCTTCTTTGATACCCGATTTGATAATGACGGTCAGCCTTTGGAGTTCAGTTCTGGTGAGGGGCTGGTGAGTTATCCATCTTAAAGGTTGAAAAATCCAAGTGAAGCTTGATTTTTTAAATTTAATTTGTAGAATTGGGTGGGGATATATGCCAAATTGGTTTATCAATGTTAATTATTCTTGGCCTTGTTCAGCAGAAACTTTGATTTTGATGTTTTTTGGCTGCATTTTTAATTCTGTGGGACTTTGTTTTGTGTTATAGGTGCCTGAGGGATTTGAAATGTGTGTTCGCTTGATGCTGCCGGGAGAGATAGCTCTTGTCACATGCCCTCCTGATTATGCTTATGACAAATTTCCAAGGTTATAATTCGATTCCAGTTGATCCTTGATCTAATTGAACTTGTAATCATTTTTTTCTTCGTCCTTAGAGCATGTTATTTTTATATTTTTTCCCCCTCCTGTATAATTAGGCCAGCTAATGTTCCTGAAGGTGCTCACATTCAATGGGAGATTGAACTTCTTGGTTTTGAGACGCCGAAGGTAATCAGCTATTTATATTCCAGTGTTTCATATATGGAAAATGCTTTTGAGAATGGAAAGGTTAAAAAGGATCACAGTAATTGGTATGAGTACTAATTAGGACTAGATTGAATTATGATTGCTTTGATGATGCTCATTTGCCTTGTCTATAAAGCTTAGATGTATTACATTGTGATTGAGATTATATCTTTACTGGCTTTAACATCTCTACCCATGTTAACTTTATTGAAGTAAACACTTTTTTGATGAATGCTTTATATCTTTATGTCAGGACTGGACTGGTTTGAACTTTGACGGTATAATGGATGAAGCAGAAAAGATTAGAGTCACGGTATGTATTTTAGGAGCATTTATCTACTGTGTTTACCCAGCTGACAGCTCCTGAAGTTTTATGATGATCTCAGATTGCTCGACATATGTATGACATTTTTGTGTATGTTGTATTTGTGTGTGTATTTTAATTCTTATTCTACTAAGGAGTTTCAATGTTACAAATTGGTGAGTCTGTCTTAACTTTGTTAGTGCTATACGTGCTGAAGTTGGAGACAGTAATGGTTGGTTTGCAAATTTTGAGACACTGATGTTACTATTTATCTTCAGGGTAATAGGCTTTTCAAAGAAGGGAAGTTTGAACTTGCAAAGGCAAAGTATGAGAAGGTAATATTTTCAGTCCTGAAAATAGCTTGTGCTTGAGTACTTTTTGGACTCTTGACTATTCTGTCCCAAGTGTATTTTGTTTAGCATTGTTACATGGTTAGACTTTCAACACAGTCAATCAGTTCTTTTGGTTGAAGCCATGGACTGCTTGCTTCTAGGAATCTGTAATAACAAGTCAGTTACAGTTTTCTGGCCTAGCAAGCAATCCCATTGTTCAGTAGGCCGGCACTGTTCTACAACTGAGTAATCTGTTTTGGAGCAAAGAAAAAATCTTGATTTTTAGTTGTTTTACTACCATGGATAAATGGTGGGCTTTGTTTTCAGGTTATCTTGGTGCTTTTAAAATTGTTGTCTTCTTGATGTTATGACCCAGCTCAAGATTTCTGATTGCTTCTGAACGAATTTATGATATGTTAATATTTGTCTATGGTGTCAGTAAATGCATTTTCTATGCAATACAATTACAATATATCTATTTTGCTTTTCGCCAAGTTTTTATCTAATGCCATTTGGTGACTACTACACAGGTGCTTCGAGACTTTAATCATGTTAACCCGCAAGACGATGAGGAAGGGAAAGTGTTTGTAGGAAAAAGAGTATGTTTGTTTTCCTTTGTTGATCCTAAGAGTATACATCTTTGCTCATGTTCTTTGTTATTGAGATATCTAATCTTTATCCTGCTCTTCTTCCTAATTTGGATTAATTTCCTTCCCTGTTTGATTGTGTGAAGAATTTGTTACATCTAAATGTAGCTGCATGCTTGCTCAAATTGGGAGAATGCAGAAAGTCGATCGAGGCATGCAATAAGGTGTATTTTTCTACTTGGATTTCAAGTTGTTTAACCCCTTTCAATCCTGATCTAGCAGTTGCTTTTCTTTGGTTTATCAGTGACCTATTTGTCTTATGATTGGCTTAATCTGATAATCATCTACGCTGTCTGCAGCGTGTTGATACTTTTTCTAACAGATTTGTTGTGATTATATGGAGTTGTTCCGAGATGTTTTCATTCAATTTTTAAACTGAAATATAATATCAGCTGTCAAGAGCCATAATTGATTGAGTAGCTGGACCTCCTTGAAACCGAGATTTAAATTTTCATAACTCATGAAAGCTTCTTGTTGGATCCTCTGTTTTTGTGGACTGCCTGAGTGAGTGGTCTCAGGGTCATTCTCAAATGTGGGTACTGAATTGGACATACAGAGTCTTGGGTAAAGTATGCTGATGTTTACCACCGTCATTTAAAATTATCCTACAGTATGCTTGATGTTTACCGCCATTGTTTAAAATTATCCTCCATTGCCATTAACAAGTGAATGAGACGAATATGGAGTAATTGGTTAGGAAGATTTCACCTTAAACAGTGTATATCACTGTAAACTTCTCAAATGTAGGCTATCTTGATCTAGCACTATTAGTCTGTTCTTTGAGTTCTAATCTTTAAATGTACTCCTGGTGTACTGGTGTACTTGTCCCAGGTCTTAGACGCTAATCCTGCTCATGTAAAGGGTCTCTATCGCCGTGGAATGGCCTACATGGCTCTTGGAGAATTTGAGGAAGCTCAGAGGGATTTCGAAATGGTAATTCTGATGTGATTTTTGGAGTTGATACCTGGATTTCCAATATTCTGGGTGCTTCTCGGTGGTAAAATCTTTTTGGGTTGTACAAGAAATCTGGGATTCGAACCCACTTACATGGGTGGGAACTGGGAAGTGGTTCAGTTGTTATGCATGCAATATTTTATCTAGGGGAAAAAAATGATTTCTGGTATCCATTTCTAAAATTCTCAATTCAATTGGTTGCTGTTAGATGATGAAAGTTGACAATTCATCTGAACCTGATGCAACTGGAGCTCTTTCAAAACTAAAGAAGCAGCGGCAGGTGTGTAGAATGGCTACAACCTTTTTCTTTTTCTACTAGGCAGGGAAGAAGATGCCTATTTTATGTTCTATGTGCCTTTATTTTGATGAGCAGGAAGTTGAAAGTAGGGCTAGAAAACAGTTTAAAGGGCTGTTTGACAAGAAGCCTGGGGAAATTTCTGAAGTGGGTAGTGAAAATAAAAGCGAAGATGAAGCTGCAGACAAAAATGAGAATGATGATAGCAAACAGGAGTCAGATGGAGATGAGAGGCAGGAATTTCATGAAGCTGCTGCTGAAGCACCTCGAACGGGCTGGTTCTACCGCTTTTGGCCTACCAATGGAAGACTATTTTCTGCTCTTGGACTTGACAGATGTACCATATTATGACATAAAATATCAAAGATACATCTAACTTAGATCCAATTTATTCGCCCCAGAGCATAACTAAGTTGCCTGTTGGCTGAGGAAGGAATAAGGTGGCATTGTAACATTTTGATGTAACACTGAGAAGTAAAGTAGAAGGAAAATAATTTTTCTTGGCGTTCGTCCTCTTTTTGGTCCCAAAAAAAAAAAGAAGAATTGTCAAACAAGGGAACCCCATTTATTTCCTCCGCGACACAGTACTTATACATTGGGCAATTGAATGCCGCTTTATGCATCGAATGCCCTGAACTCCTAAGCAACCACTTGTTTTATCGTTAAACAAATTTCAAGTTGAAGAAGTACAGTTGCATTGCTTATTCATTTGATTCTTTTAATATAATGGAGTATTTGCTGATCGCAAAGGAGTATACCACGCATCAAACTTTAGAGCTGATACCGGCAGAGGGCACGGCTGAATCAGCTCGGTTAGCCGTGGCTAGAGCCCGGGCCTTGATTAGCAAGAATCCCGCCCCATGACCAGCAACAGCGACTATGAACACGCCAAGATTAAAGGTCATGACAGAAAGCATCACCATGTAAGCCAAAGCCATTCTAACAGCATAAACGCAAGCTTGAATCAACAGGCCGGCCATCGAGTTGCTTCCAACGAGCTGCGGAGAGATGGACAAGACTTCAACAGCAAAGCCTAGCAAGAACACAAAGAATAGAGCCAGTACGTACATGCCGAGACTCCTTTCAGGCCAACCTGAGAACAAAACGAGGGCATCTTTGCCCCAGTAGAAGGTCATGTGCATCATCATACCCATATCCATTGATGTTGAGTTCATGCTTCCATCCTGCATCGATGACATTTTCCTTTTTCCTGAGAAAGGGGGAGAATTGGGAGAGTAACTCGAGATCAGATGGGGTTTGCTCAAAGTTTCATTGGGTGTATCTAAATTTAATAGAAGAGCAGAAGCATAGGAGAAAACATTGGAAGGAGCTAACGCCGAGAACTGAGAGACAAAACAAGAGAGACCGTTTGACATTGCTTAAATTTTAAATTAGTTTCATGCTTGTCACAACATTGGCGTTTGAGTCGGTAATAAAAGAAAATGCCGTGTAGCTGTCTCCATGCATGCTTTGATACGATGGCCTGAAAGCTCGACTTAGTGTAATCAAACGTATTTACAAATAAGAAAAAAACAGTCTGATAATTGACCGTATTAGTGTTTTTTTATAATAAATCTAAAGAACGTCGTCATTGAACAAAAAGTTTTGTATTGAGGAACAGCATCAAATGGATGCAATGAAAACTATCGTGAAAACTATGATTATGTATATCATATTAAAATTAGTCATTATTAATTTGCCGATCCATCTCCGGGCGGTGTTGTTTGATGGAGATGTAAATTTGTCAACGAAGGGTTACCATTTACATATATATATATATTTGCTCAATTGATGTTGGCCACGACTGTCTTAATAAGGCAGTCGAGTGACGATAACATAAAAAAGGGCAGACCCATTTAATGCATTCAATTTTTCTTTTTTCTTTTTTTTTTTCTTAAACCAAAAAAAAATGCCATCAACTTTTGTGGACAGATTAAAATTTTCAGTATTTCTTTTCCAAACTGAAGCTTTCTTTTTGGTAATGAGCATAATAACCTAAAACAATTGACAGCTTTTTTTTTTGGGATATTTACAAAACTAACCACAATATTTTCATAATTTTCATAACTAACCCTCCAACTTTTTTTCTATCATAAGTAGCCAACATTTGAAAAAATTCCGATTTTACCCCTCTCATTCTCCCAACTTCCTCTCCCGAATTGCTCAACGGATTTCTCTCCTCCAAGTGAAATTGTTGTCGGCGGCGGCTTCCCACCACGTCGGAGTCCATCCACGGCAGCCAACACCACCCACATTACGGTTAAAATAAACAAATAGAAGATTAGTTTCAAAACCCTAAATTATTAGAAAAAATTATTGTGGATTATGTTTGAAATTTTTTGTGTTGGTGATGGAAGTGATTGTAATTGTGGAGTGGGTGATGTTGCTCTTGGGATGATGGTGTGGGTAAGGGTGGAATGTGTGGGAGAGAGGGCAACCGGGGCGCTCACGTTGCACAGAAGAGCGCAAGACAGGCGCGCGGGCGCGCGCAAGATCGCGCGCCTGTCGCAAGTCTCGGGCGACAGGCGCGCGCTGTCGCCGCGTCTCGCGCGACAAAGCGCTTGGGCGCCAGAAGATTGCGCCCAGCGCGCAAGATTGCGCGCCTGTCGCACGTCTAGCGCGACAAGCGCGCGATCATGCGTCGGCGGCGCTTGTAGCGCTTGCAAGATCGCGCGCTGTCGCACGTCTCACGCGACAAGCGCGCGATCATGCGTGCGGCAGCGCGTGGGCGCGCAAGAAGATCGCTGTCGCCGCGTCTCGGCGACAGCGCGCGGTTCAAGCCCGCGCTTTGTCGCCGTCTCGTCTCGCGACAGCGCAGCTTGGCGCCAAGCAAGAAGATCGCGCGCTGTCGCCGCTATCGCGCGACAAGCGCGCGATCATGCGTCGACGGCTAGCGGGCGAAGCGCCGTCGCGCAATATAGCGTCACGGCAGCGCGATCTTGCGCGCGCCCTCGCTTGCGCTTGTCGCACGCCTGGACGGGCGTGCGGCAGCGTACTGTCGCACTTGTTTTGTGCGACAGGCTCGCCTGTTGCACAAAATTACAGATTTTGGAATTTTTTTCTTTTATGTTATTAAATTGTTATAAATTTCCTTTAACATGATAATGTAATAAATGTAATGATACATGGCGAGTGAGCGATCGTGAGAATGTAGAAATGAACCGGGCATTTTGAAGTTTGCTTATATCGATCACTTTCCTGGCGTATCTCTAGTATGTGTAAATTCGATAAAGTGGTGAAAGCGATCCACGAAAGTTGACAAAACTAGATTCTGAACTATTTAAGAATGACATATTTGGGCATTTCTTGGAGTGTCAGAGCTTTCCATTTAGTGGCGTCATTTTGCACAATTTGTTGCTGAGGCAAGTGGTGGATAAGGAACGGAAGAACAAAAATCAATTATGGTTTCAAATTGGTGACCAACTGATACGATTATCAGTTGGAGAGTGGTGCTTAGTTCTTGGACTTACCTATGGTGTAGGTCCTGTCTTTGAAAAAAATCAAAAACAATTCATCGGCTACTTAGTACGTACTTTAACAGTTTGTTTCGCAACATTAATCTTAAGGAATTCGACGCAAGATTTGAAGAGTTGGATTTCGAGGTAATGGACGACATTGATGCAGTTAAGATCGCACTCTTTTATTTTGCGGACAGAGTTCTGGATGGTCGAAAAGACCACTGTCAAATAAATTTCTCGCTGCTTAATGAAGTAGACGACATCGATCACTTCCGAAAGCATCCATGGGGTTATTTGTCCTGGCAATCGATATACCACAGTCTGGACAATGCATTAGGCGGCAAGGATGAGAAATTTAAGGAGACTCGCCTGACAAATCGAAGGCACAAAATTGAAAAGTTCAATATGTATGGTTTCACGTCTGGGGTTCAAGTGAGTTCCCAAAATTTTACTGATAACTTAGTTTCTAAAATGAATTAGTTTTGTAATATTGAAAATTTAACTCTAAGTTTTATGGATTTTGTACTTCGGTTGTTGCAGGCTTGGATTTACGAAGCGATTGGAGGCCTTCCGTCTATGTGGGTCGTCAAGACGAAAACAAAGATTCCGCGAATCGTGCAATGGAAACCCATGGCTTCTTCAAAAATAAACTTTTCAGAAGTTTATTCATTTCTTAATGACAATTCTCGTCTTGTAAGTATTATTTATTAGTGGATGTATATTATTACTTTCCATATTATTAAATACTATCATCAGATGAAGTGAAAATTTTTGGCTGAATTTATAGGAAGGGAACATTCGGCAAACCCTTGATCCAATTAAGATCGAGAAAGGGAAAAAATATTAGCAGACCGTCAAGGATTACGTGCCGCATATTCCAAGATGGGTCCGTAATGTGAGTATCCAATAGTGCATTAAACCACTATTATTTATTTGTTAATGGAAACTCTGAAATGGTTAAACTTATTATTTTCTCAATTTAATTGTTACTTTCTACAGCATCAACCTTCAATCAACGCGCCACCCGTTACAAGACAAACAAAGAAGTCACACATTTCCCCGAGCCGAACACTTGAGCAGCAAAATGTTGAGGACCAGATACCTGTTGATGGGAATGAGGATCACATACCGGCAGCTGATTATGAGGACCGATACCGCAAATGCCGATTGTGAGGAGCAAACACCTAATCACCGACACACGTTATTCGAGGGTTATAAATCATTTAATTTCCTCGTATATAAATCATTATATAGTCTCTCATTGGTTGTGAAATTAAATTTATATTATTTGTAATAGTCGAGGACAAAGCATCATCATGATTACGTCAGACGACGGATGGATAAGATAGATCGTAACATCCTTGAATTGAAGACGGCGTTTGAGGCAGAGCGGAGAGAACATAAAGAATTTAGAGAAGCAGTGATGGGATTTATGGGTTCATTTAGTAAACGCTCATCCGGCAAATCTCCGAGCGGACGGTCATATACGGTAAGCAAATATAAAATTTACCTATTGCATTCTTTTATATTCATGCAGAATATTTGTTTAACATGTTCATCCTATTAAATTAACAGGTTCCGGATGACTATGAAGTATATCCTGATGTTGGCAATCAGAATGTTTCTTCACTTATGTCATTGTATACATTTTATGGAGATCCAAGCGGGGAAAGCGTGCAGGTCTTCACTGAGGCGCCTCCGGGCATTAGTAAGTTTGGACGACCATATAAACAATCATATGTTTTGAATAGTCCATACTTGATTCCTCCATTCAAGCGAGGAAAGAATGTCATGCCTCTGCCTGCACCACAAATAATCGATCATGACATTGACCGCCGAACAAGTGTGAACATAAATCCACTCAGAGGATTGAACGATCCAACAGTATATGATGAGTTCGACCGATGGTTCGCTGGCGATATCATAGTGGATCGGATAGTCCACCGGTCCTCATTCATTCTTCGAAACACTTTTGGGCCATGCGAGTCAGGGGCTGGCTAGATGACGAGGTAATTTTGACCTTTTCCACGCAATAGTGTTGATATCTTTACATATATATATATATATATAGTGAATTGACATATAGTTGTTCTCGCACAGCATATTCATGAGTATCTTCGTCTGATAAGCGAGAAGCAACGGCAGTATCCCATTGCCTTATCCCAACGGGTCACACATACAGACACCTTTTTTTGGGTAATGTTCATTTTATAAAACTTTTAATTATAAAATAAATATATTTTTTGCTAATGTAGTAAATCATTAATAAATTTAAGCTTTCATGTTATTTGTGTACTAGGTGTTCTTGAATCAGTTGTGGAACCACGGGGATTGTGCGCTCGATTCATTAACATTTAACGATAGCTTGAATAGCTATATTGGTGGGCGGCAAAGACATCCAAATCAAAGCCATTCACGGAGGTCGATATGGTATGCATAATGTTGTGGTTTATACATAGTGTTGTTTGGTAATTTAGGCCAGTGTTATACACATCACTGATGACACATTTTCCACCATTTTTCTATGCAGTTATTCATTCCTGTTAATCTGGGCAGCAATCACTGGGTCTTAGCCCGAGCGGACTTTCGCACTAATAAAATCTGAATTTATGACTCGTTAATGTCGATTCGCGACAATAAGACCTACAAGCATCAATTCAAGCCATTCGAAGTTATATTCCCTGTGTGGCTTCAATTTGTCGGATTCTATAACATCCGACAAGAGCTGCAGAGTGCTGACCCATGGAAAGTCATAACAGTAAAGGGTGTCCCGTAACAAGATCCTGGTAATGGCGATTGCGGAGTTTTTATGTTGATGTTTATTATGTATTTAATGTTTGGTCATAAATTTGATTTTGACGCTAGTCATGCAGAATACTTTAGGAAGAAGATTGCAATGGATATATTTCATGGCGATATTGGACTATAAGCCATTGTACCCGTAACAATTTTGATGTATGGATAAATTTTGTGATGGACGTACAGTTTCATTACATACTTTTTCATATTACATATCTATAGTATTTTAAAGTTCATTATAAATAAATGCCTAATAAACTTAAGTACAATTTACACTGCCCAAATTCATTATTCGTTGTCTCCCAAATTTTGGCAACAGTCGCATCTGTCGCACCAAATTACAAAGGATCGTGAATCAGAATTAGGTGCGACACGCACTGTCGCTCAAATTTTGGCGACAGTCGCTGTCGCCGCCCAATTTTGGCGACAGTCGCTGTCGCACCAAATTACAAAGTCTTTGGTGAATCGTATATATACAACATTGCATTCCAACATTTTGTCTATTGACATATTTGACTTCTCACGGTGGAAATAACGTAAAAATCTTCAAAAATATAATGAAATAAAATTATCTAATACAAGACGGTTCAATAACAATTCATAAAACTTCATTAACAATACAACTAGCTTCGATCGGATGGTACGGGATTTTTACATCGCTTACGGTTATATCCCCAATTCATTGCATCGTCCGCATCCGATCCTCTCCTATTGACATCCTCACCTAAGTGAAGGTATTCTCGACTCGCTCGCGGCGACGACTGGTTGTCGTGTTTATAGGTGGATTAACGTTCATCTCCCGAATTTCAGGTGGGAACTTCCCAATCGGCCACATTGCCAACCGCTCCACTGGTTGTGCATAAGCCCTCGCAATGCTTCCTTGGTGTAGAAATTAGAACAAAGGCGTATGTAATCCACTCGGACAAGAAGACAAGCAAAGAATTGCATGAGCACAAACAAGCCGATCAAGTTGGAATACTCTGCAAGAGCAAGTCTTGTTGTCTATGTCAACTAACCCTTCCTTAATACCACCTCCTAATACTTGGAATCGATGCCTAGACACGGAGACGAACAATCATTCTTTCAAATAAAGTTCTTCTCTCGGTGACTATTTCGTCCCGCCCACGTCGTTAGACGAGTACTCATTGATTCACCACCATTGTCCGATCATAAAACCATTCTTTGCGTGTTTTTTCAAGTGATCCACAAGATGAGTTATTGGGAATTTTCGTGGTTCCCTCATAAACGAATTCACACTCTCCGCAATGTTCGTGGTAAGAATACTATATCTCCTACCATCGAACTCAGACCTTGCCCAATTACACGTACCAACATGATTCTCTAAGTAATCAGCCGCGCCCGAACGAATGTAGCATCCACAACCCCTCCAGGTTGTTTTTTAAATTCTTCGTGCCCATATGCTTTTTCTTTGCGTTTATGAAGATAGGCTCAAAGTCATCCCAAACAGCATTTACACATCTTAAACTTTGACTTGACGTTGCCTTTTACATGGTAAAAACAAACCCCATGTGTAGCATTCCGAAATACTTTATAAACAGCTCTCTTTATAGCGGTGCATCGGTCGGAGATAATTACTAAGTCTGGTCTATCACCAATCAGTCCATGTAACTTCGTCATAAACCATTCCCAAGCTTCATTGTTTTCCGAATCCACGATCCCAATGGCCAACGGATACAATTGATTGTTTCCGTCCAAACATGTTGCCACAAACATGGTTCCCCGATATACTCCTTTCAGATGAGTGCCATCAACAAAGAATAATCGCGGCCGATAAACTGCGCAAGAAACCCTTGATGGAAGATCCAAGAGCTACAAAGTAGTATAAGAAATTACCATTTGTATCCAATTCAAGATGGGTAATGTACCATCATTTCTTTGTGGTCAAAACATGAGAGTACTTTGGAAGCAAGTTGTATGATTCTGCAGGATTCCCTCGAACAATTTCTAGACCAACTTCTCTGGCACGATATGCTTGCTGGTATGTTAAGTGAACACCGTATTCTTGCTGCATATCTGCTCGGATGTCATTCGGAGTGTATATCCTTTTCTCTTGAATATATTTGTCCGCGATAAGGTGACCTACAACTCGGCTCCTTACTTGACGACGACCATCAGACAAAACTTCGTTATGACAAGTGTGCACATTGTCGATACGCCTTACCACCCAAGGAACATTTTGCTCATTCGAACATCTCGTTGCTCGAAGACGCCATTTACATGATTCCGAACAACAGTGGGCCTCGAAACGTGTGGTTGTAGACCGTGCAATCTTGAAATCAAACTTATCCCTTAAGGCAACCTTCCGCAGTTCTAATATTAACTCATTCTTCTCAACGAAAAGCTTACCCACACTAATATCATCTGAGTGACAATTGCTAACAAAATTTGGAGCAACTATATCTGAGGCCAAAATTGGAGCGCGGCAGGTTGTGAGAGGGTCAATTGTCCTTCCGAATTCGATCATTGCGGGAATAGATCGGTTGTCTCTATTATTGATAGGAATATCATCTGCACGCTCGTCAACATCATTAATCGGAATATTGGAATGACCAACGCCCCTGTCATCAAATTCATTATTGAAGTGAGTGCCCCTCCCCCTCGTACTACAAGACGGTTCTGTAAAGATATTATTGGCTTCTGTGTTCCTAATGTCATTAATCGGATCATAATTGTCACGGAACTCATTCTTGTGATATGGAGAGTAACGTTGGTCTAATGACGTCGTTTGTGGTAACACCTCGTGTCCAACATCCGCTAACGTAATGCCATTATCGTCAATGTTGTCATTGAATGGAGAGTAATGTTGTTGCAACGAAACCGTCCTTGGGAACACCTCTTCTTCAATACCAGGGACATACATGTTTGCTCGGAAGGAAGTTTCAGTTTCAATTGGTGGCTCAACATCTTGTCTCTGAACTCGAGGAGATTTGGTCACAAATATAGGGACACATCCATAGTTGGCCACATCAGAGGCCATATGTAATACAACCTTCACCATTTCATCATTACATATGTCCATGGACAGTGAACATGCACGATACAGTGTGTTACTAGACCTTAAAGTTGTTTTCATCGTGATACTATATTCATGAGGATTTATTTCCAACACATCGTACACCCTTGCCAAAAACTGATCAAACAGGCAATTTTTCCAACCAAAAAAGTCAGTATTCTTAGCATTCACATACTCCATAAAATCGCCATCGCCAAAGTATCCCAACAACCATCATAACACAATTGAAGCACAACATAATCCATTAAGCCTCGAAATTAAAAAAACAAATATTATAATTAAAAACTATAAAACATTAAAAGAGAAGAATATGAAGCACATTTTATATAATATTATTATATTAAATGAAATAATATTTTTTAAAATTTTCGAAAATTGAAATCTGTTTTTTTTTTGGTGCGGCAGTGCGTCATCGCAAAAAATTGCGTGCGGCAACCCCTGTCGCACATAGTTCGTGCAATAGGCTGCCTGTCGCAAATAATTTGGGCGACAGGTAGCCTGTCGCACATAGTTGGTGCGACACGCCGCCAGTCGCAAAATATTTGGCGACGAGATGACTGTGCCGCACTGTAGCACTCTGCTTGCAAAGAACCAACAATGGCGCCAATTACAGAATTGGCACACCAAATCAAACTTCAAACATATTTTTAAGTTAACACACGTCTCATAAACACTTAATTATTACAAAATAAAGCATAAACAAACAATCTAAGAAATATTTTTTGAACTTATGTACAATAGTTCAATTATTTTACCTAGGTTTTGGATTAAACTTGAATTTGGGTGTATTTGGTCGGAAATACTGTTTCTGTTGTTGCTGGCCGTTGCCAAATTCCGTCGTCGATGCTGAGTTCGAAGAGAAAACAACTTACGGTTTCGTTTGGTGATGATACAAAGCAACTTACAGTTTCAAATTTTGGAGGAAAGTGTAAACGAGTGTGCAATTTGTCTTAAATAACAAGGGTATTTTGGGACAATACCTATATGGTTGGCTAGTTATGATAGAAAAAATGTTGGAGGGTTAGTTATGAAAATTGTAAAAATTTTATGGTTAGTTTTGTAAATTTCCCTTTTTTTTTTTGGATACCGCATAGGTTTTGGCTTGAGTGCCTCTTAAAGTATTTACTTTGAAACTTCATATGCACATATGGTAGTTGTCTTCGCATTTTAAGATAATTTTTAGCATCTTTTCGTCTTCTCTTCTGCATTCAAAGTTTTGTCACCAGCATCCGCTAAAAGGTAAAAGTGGAAATATAAGATAGAGAAAAATAAACTTATATTAAGACAATTTTAATGGTCAAAATACCGGCTCCTTACTTCACTGTGGTTCCCAAACCATGTACGAAACCCCCAAAAATAAATTAAAGTTAAGATCTTGATTTGTGGCAAGGCTATAGTCTTGGGATCTATCTAATTGATGAACAGGATGCAATTGATTATTAATTGTGCAAATTACTTCTTTATTTTGATGAAAAGAAGGGTTAAATTGATTGTATATTAATTGTGCAAACTGCTATTTTATTATTGTTGTTGGTACCATTCTTAAAGTATAATTTTTTTTAACAATTTCTAAACTGAAATTGGGCCTGAAGAGAAGCCTAATCAGGGCTTGCCGAAATTCAGAAATCGGCGCAAGGAGCCCAAGCCCCAAAGAGTGTTGTTTTGTGGACCGACCTTCTCAGTACAAATTATTCATATTGCATGTACGTGCTTTGTATTCCAAGAAGAAAATATTTAAGCATATGAGTGACCCAAAATATGTTAAACAACATACAATTTAGAAAATAATAATACAAACGAAAAAACATATGTTTAAGCATAATCAAGGGGAAAAAAATAATAATTTAACACTGAACTATTGGTCTTTAAAATCTGAAGCACAGCGGATCACTGATTTTTTTGCAAGACCAATTTATTTATTTTTTTCTTATAATCCCGAATCCTGTCGTCCTCCATTTGAATTTCAAGCATTAAAAATACAAAGAACTGGAAAATAATAATAATAATAATAGAAAAAAAAAGCATGTTGAAGCAGGGGTTAAGACATTAATCATCACTTAGGAGGAGGAAGATCCGAATCCGACCTACCGGACTGATTAAAAACCACCCGACTGCCAAAGAGCAAGTACCCAACTGCATGCCCGATAACTGCAGCAATAAAAATGCCACCATTAAACGACATGACGGCAAGCACGACCATGTAAGCCAGCCCGGCACGCACACCGTGCAACCCAGTCTTGAAAAACCCAGCTGCCACGCGGCTAGCCCCCGGCTTCACAATATTGTAGTGACTTAGCCACTCACCAATCACAGCCAGCGAGAATACGAATATCAAGGCCAGTACGTACATACCGGTGCTCGAACCCGGCCACCCGGGGAACAAAACCTGGGCGTTGTGGCCCCAGTAGAACGTTATGTGCGTAATCCGTTTGCGGTGAACGTGCAACCCCGTTGTGTTCCACGCCTCCGTTATTACGGGCCTCACTGTATCGTGACGTGAAGCCATCGCTATCGTGGTATCTTGTGTTCTTAGTAATAATTATTTGTTTTGTGTTTGATGTTATACTACCTGTTTTTGATAAGGACAGCTAGAGGGCTGTTTTGTCTTTAAGGGTTTGATGTGGAATGATTTGTTCGATCGCTTTACTGCCACGCTCTTTTTAAGGGAGAGTTGTAGTGTGTGTATAACTTACTTTCCAGGTTTTGTATCACCGCAATTTCGGATCTTGTTCTTGAAGTTTGCTTGCTGTCGTTGTGTTGTCTTTCTCAGCGTGCAAGCTTTTGAAGCGGCGAATGTTACTTTTCGGTTTGTCAAGTATCATGTACGTTGTACAGGAACGCGTGTGACTGACTGGAATTTTGTTCGTTCTCAAATGTGCCATGATTCGTTCCCAAGTAATTCCCCGAGGGAAAAGTGAACTGAGCAGAATATTTAACGCATGCAACTGGCATTTTTGTGGGCCTACACACAAGGAGTATGAAAGCGCGCCACGCAAGAGATTCAGCGCCGAATATTTTGTTCGTTTTTCTGGGCTTGAAGCTCGTATTTGTTGTTCAAGTCTTCTTTATTTCTTGGGTTCGTTGTTGAAGCCAGTACTTGGACCGAAAACGTTCGTAAAGTGGTTAAATTCTGGAACAATAAATGTGTTCACATTTATCCTGTATGTCCATCATTTTGTATTTGAAATTATCGAATATTGAGGCTGTTAGACTGTTAGTTAGTTAATTATAGAGTCGTGCCAAATCTCTAAAATGCTCCTAGAAATGGCAGCTTGTGTATTTCATTTCTCTCTCTCTCAATGTTCTAGACATCTTTTATTGTTAAAAAAATTTAAAAAAATGACAAAAAATTGAATCTGTTCACATGCATCACTCTCTCTTTCTCTGTCTCGACTTTATCCTTACTCTCTCCGGATCGTTGCTAGCCATCATGCTTTCTCACTCTCTCCGGCTACCAAACAAGGAAGCGCCTCTATTTTAGATAGCAGAACCCAACCACTGCCTATTTATGGTCAGTGATTAAAGAAAATGAAAATTTTTTGTTTTCTGTGCATTCTTGGATTAATTTTGTAAATTTTAGTGGTAATTATTTGATGATAAAGATGATTTTTTGGTTTGGAATATTAATAGTGTGAAAATTGCTATGGAAATTACTAGATTTTTTGCTTGGAATATTAATTGTGTGAAAATTGTTGTGCAAATTGATAGATTTTTCATTTGAACTATTAATTGTGTGAAAATTGTTGGATTTTTTGTTTGGAATATCAATTGTGTGAAAATTGCTATGAAAATTGTTGAATTTTTCGTTTGGAATATTAATTGAGTGAAATTACTCGGAAAGTTGCTGGATTTTTCATTGGAGTATTAATTATGTGAAAATTGCTAATTTTTTATTTGGAATATTAATTGTGTGAAAATTGCTGTGAAAATTATTAGATTTTGATTCAATGTGATGTGACATGACTTCAAAATATTATTACTCCCTAATATAAAAATGTCTAGTTATAATATAACTAGGCGAGTCTAGAGTCGAACTAAAAGGAATTTAAAATCTAGTAGTTAATTTGTTAAATAAAAAAAATTAAATGTGGAAAAAGAAATTAACAACAATCAATCTAAAAATATGCTAAGTAATTAAAACTAAAAAGTGTACTTTTAATAAGTCTAAAATTATCAGTTTTTCAATTACAGTGTTGATTAATAAGCTCATTATTCTTAAATTATCTTAACACTCCCATAATAAATTTTTATGTTAAAATTAATTTGCAGTATGTTAATTTTTTATATTGTAAATATTTCAGGTATAAAGAGGAAACTGGAACTGAAAGCAAAAACAAAAAAGAATTGCTAGAGCCATTATAATGCATTATTGAGGAGTTGTAATTAATAAAAACAAATATGTCAAAAAAAATTGAAAATTGAAAAAAAAAAAGGAAAGAAGCAATGTTAGTTGGTGATGGTTAGGTGGCCATTTCACCACCTAACCATCAGACTTTTCTATGTATATATATTATATAAAATAAAATAAAATAAAATAAATATTAATAAAAGAAAAGAAAAAGATGCATTATTCGCCTATAAAAGGCGAGGAAATGCAAGACGGAAGGAGACTGAAGGGAGAGTTGAGAATGAGAGGAGCTAAGGAAATTTTTCTTTATTTTTCTTGTGTAATCAATTTTCTTATAATATATTTTAGAAATTTGTTAAAATGAGCTAAAGTTATGGGATTTACTCTCATATTTTAAATTATGAATTTATGATTATAATAACTCTCTTATATTTATATTTACATTTATCTTGCCAGTTAATTATTATGTCATTTAATTCTTGACTAATCATTAATGTAATAAATATGGGACCAAGTACCTAATGTGCCACAACTATATTGAAGTGTCGATATTATGTCAAAATACTATATAAATAAGAAAAGATCTACATTTATAAATTAACATAAAATAAAAAAAACTAGTAAAGAAAAAAACATATAATAAATAAAATAAATTTTAAAACTCACTTGAGAGAGTAATTTAATGAGTAATTTGAATATTTGAGTTTCACATTTCACTTCAACTTAGAAAATTAGTCACTCATATTAAAAAGCAAAACGTTCATTTTATTTAACAAACTTCTAAAATATATTATAAGAAAGTGACTACACAAAAGAAATTTCTAACAATCTTCAGTCTCATATTCCTTTCCTCTCTTCCCTTCCACTTCGCTCTCCAGTTCCTCTTCCTTTTCTTCTGCATCTGCTTGCCTTTTATAAACAAAGATGCATCCTCTTTTTTTTTTTTTAAATTTATTATTATTTATTTTATTATATATATACACCTTGAAGTGTGTGATGGTAAGGTGGCAAAATGACCATCTAACCATCACACCTAACATTGCTTCTTTCTTTTTTTCTTTGTTTATTTTTTTGAAATTTTTATTTTTATTAATTATACATCTTCAATAATGCATTCCAATGACTCTAACAATTCTTCTTTGTTGCTGCTTTTACTTCTAATTCCCTCTTTATTCCTGAAATGTTTGCAATATAAAAATTAAAATACTGAAAATTAATTTTAATATAAAAATTTATTTAGGGGAGCGTAAGATAATTTAAAAATAATGAGTGCATTAATCAACATTGTAAGTAAAAAACTGATAATTTTAAACTTATTAAATGTACACATTTTATTTTTAATCATGATGTAGAAATATGAGTTGGGTGAAAATTTTATTAATATGTTTAGAAAATGTCTATAGGGTTAATCATTTCATGGCCATTTTATATAGCTGCAATATTTGCTTACCAACTCTTAATGTTCATCTAGCACATGTACCCTCATAAATGAGTATTGACCCTCATAACTAGGTCTGAAATTATGAATTCGAAAATTGAATTTGGTATTCAATATGTAGAATTTTTTGTCTTTAATGTTTTGTATGGGGAGTAGTTTTGAGGTAGATGAACATAAATGAAGATATATAGTGCAGTTGGCAAGGAATTAGACACTTCAATTGGGTGGGCTGCCACTAGCTTCACCATTCTCAGATTCTTTTAATCTTCTGCTTGATTAGGAAATTGAAAACCATTAACAAACCTTACATAAGAGTTGATGACACTATTACAACTTATAGAAACCAAAGCAAAAGAAAACGATGACAATTTTGCCTCAATCACCAAAATCCTTCATGCATTGACCTTGTGCTCTATCATTCTCCATCAGAAATATGTGTTGCATTACATGTATCTTCAATGTGAACTAAAGCAATTGACCCCATTATGATATTTGTAGAAGATAATATTGAAAAAAACTTGGAGTCACCTATGGAAATAGCAAATTTACAAGTTATAATACTTTCTTTATTTCATGTGTATGCATGCACGCATAGACTTGTTACTACAAGTTATAATACTTTCTTTATTGCATGTGTATGCACGCACGCATAGACTTGTTACTAGTAGTTTATGTATTATACATGTTGAAAGCATATTACCAACAAAATCATTTTAACCTAGCAACACTCTGTTTTATACTTTGTCCAATGTTTGCGAACTTTAGATTTTGTTCAAATTCTTTTTTTTTTTTTAAGTTAAAGTAGTATATTAATGACAATGTCATCTAGCACAAATGAAACTCAAAACTCATTGCAAATATGTAACGAATGTGGTGACCAAATAGAGTTGTTAATATTGTGTACTACAAAAAATCCAAATCACAAATTTTAGAAATGTAGATAATGTAAAAACTTTCAATAAGTAGCAGATTGTAAATCTAGCAAAAAAAAAAAAAAATTAACTTGCTAATAGAGGAAGTTAAGAAGTTAACATTGGAGATTGAGTGTTTGTCTATTAAATTACAATTGTTGCATAAAGAACTTGAGCACATGCAACAATGTGAATTGTAGAGATGATTGTTTAATAATAAACTTTGAAGGAGACAGATACCACAATATGATTTTATTAGAATACTCATGATTTTTGTACTATGCTTTATATTCAAGTTTTATTTTTATGTTGTTTTAATTTGTACTATCTACTAGAAAAAACTTGTAGACATATATAATAGTATTTTCCCTTAAAATATCAGACTTTAAGTTGTTTCACTTTATTGATTTAAAATTAGATTTAAATTGTTGTTATGAAATCTTTATTGGATGCCGAAATAGCACACAATGAGTACAAACACATTGAAATTGCAATGATACATGCCATAGAAAATTATCAAAAAATGCCATTGAAAACTATAAAAAAAAGCTACCAAACCAACAAAAATTATAAAAAAAACAATAGTGTAATTAATCATCACTGCAATTAGTTGTTTTAAGCCAAATCTAAGCGAAATGATAGAGAAAATAATTTGAATAGAATACAAGTCAAATATCAATCATAGCATTTGTTTTATTTATTACATTGTTGATGTAGCAATTGTTGGAAATTTCCACTTTCAGATTTTTCATATATTATCGAAAGAGAAGAATAATGTGATTGCAAAGCATATGGTGGGACTAGTTGCTATCATACAAAAAAAATTAAAATATCATATTACATTTTATAAATTTAAAAATGTAAGTATAAACTAAAAAACTATAATTTTAAGACAACAACTTACTGTGTGCCAATTATAAAGAAATGATTAATAAATATTATGTACACTAATTTGGGTTGGGTATAATGGTACCTAGGCAAATAAATATATAAATATATATATGTAAAATATGTATTAAAAATTAAAAATTAAAATTTCTTCACTAATTTAATTCTTAAATTATAATAGTCTAAAGTCTTATATTGGTTAAGATTTGCATTAACAGTATTTCCTTCTTGTAACATCTACATATGCTCAATAATATACTTTGTTACACATATTCAAAATAAAAGAAAAGTTTAACATAAAAATTCACAAAAGTACCATGGCTACGTTGCTCTGCAGTGTGGAGATTTCATTAGGCATTTCATAAAACAATGACACATCTTCTTGTAAATTCTATAAAATTATGACAAACAATTAAATGAAGACCAAATGAAATTAGAAAACATATATTTATATTTCAACAAACCTTTTTTTTTTTTTATGCAGTCTTCTTCTTTTAGCCTACAAATTACAGAATGTTTACTCATATAAGGAGGACGGCCTTTATAATATGTTATTACTGAATCATTGATTACATGTTTAATATTGTTACTGTTGCAATTTACTTCACTTGTAACAGTTGTTGGTGAAATAGTTGCTTCTACACTTGTACACCAAATTTGCTTGGGCAAATATTTCAGTGCCTTATTAATCTAATCTAATATAAATTTGTAACTACTTTAACCATCATCAGATATGTCTGCAACCTCACTAAAAGCAGTACATATTTTACATATCTCTCATGTTGAATGGATAAATGTTGCACACCATAATTAACTTCCACTTTGATATATGATCTCTTCACGTCTTTCCTCCAACTTGATAAAATATGTATTTCTAGAAGTAATTCAACATTGTTACATATCAACACTATAAGGGTATGTCTACAAAAAAAATCCCCTTAAATTGAAATTTAGAACATATACAACTAACTTCACACTCAGCTTCTTTAAAGACAACCTCAAAATTTCTTTTCTTATCATGACTATATGATTTACTGATTTCATATACTGATTCCACATAATTAACTATATCATAATATATCAGAGTAGTTAATTATTGTCAGAATTCTTTAAACTTAGAAATAGTGTATACCCCATCAACTTGCTTCTCCATCTTATATCTTGTTACATATAGAGTCTTTTTGCTAAAACACTTGGCACATACTTGACATTTTAATTCATTTTTCCATCTCTACGCATTTTCATACCATTTCACAAACTGCTTTAAATTTGTTTTTAAGCTAACAAACCTATCAAAAAATGCATTCATTTTTCCATTTCTAGGCATTTTCATACCATTTCACAAACTGCTTTAAATTTATTTTTGAGCTAACAAACCTATCAAAAAATGCATTCATACTTTTACTTCGCTGAGCTGTTGACATTCATGCCTAAAAACAATCTTTCAAATAGCATGGAACCCAATGATGTTGGTCTTCATATAAACCATTTAACTAATCATTATCCTATAAACCAAGTACCGTAATCAAGTCGTGCCAAGTTTTCTCAAGCACAACAGGGCTCAGTGAATCATAAACAACAAAAAGCAACAAAGAAATAATACCTTCATATTCTTTAAAAGCACCTTTAACTTCTCAGGCAGCTTTTCCATTATATGCCACAAACACTATTGATGCCTAGTCATAGGCATAATATTCTCAATTGCCTTTTCTATTACTTTGTCTTGATCTGTAATAATACAAATAGGATGAGAACATGACATATACGATAGCAACGCCTTAAATAATTATGTAAATGTTTCAATATCCTCATGTAAACAAATTCACATCCTAACAAAATAGACTAATCATGAAGATTAACTTTAATAAAAAAAGTAAATAGCATGTCATACTTGTTAGTAAGATATATGGCGTCAAATGTGATGACATGTTAAAAATATTTGTAAGCTGCTCTACGTCTTGGATTTACCCAAAATACATTATTGAATCGATCTGCCTATCCAAATCAATGCTAACAAAAACTCTTACATTCTACTTACTTTTTCTGGAAGTACTTTAGAATTGCCGTAGCATCTCCTTCTCCAAGCTGTAATCACCTAGCTTTGTCAATGAGACATTTTTATATCCACCAGTTTTGTTAACAATAAAATTAAAATTCTGGGCAACATTAATTCCTACGCAATCATTCATTTATGCTTTTTTGCACTTGCATTAATACTACAGTTACAACGAAAATACCTAGCTTTTTCCGAACTCAATTCATGATTATGTTGAAAGTTTAAAGTTTGAAGAACTTTTTTTCATGTTCATTTACACAACCTCTAATTCTAGGATCACAACCAATTTTCACAATAGGTTTCAGCTTTAACATATCGATAGATTTACTTTTCGATTTACCGTTATGGCAACATGCAAATACCGCATATTTTACAATCCCATCACTCTCTTTGTTACTAGTTAGCTTTTTCACAGAGAACCCTTTTTGTTTACCATACGCTTTGTAAAACACCCACATTTCCTTATGACTATCAAATAATAATCCCAAGAGTTGGCTCATATATTTTCGATTGCATATCTTCGACTCTGGCCTCATTTTCCAAATTTTCTATTTGTACAAAATAGTTAGCATTTGTATTAAGAATAAATTATTATAAATTTTTACAAAATTTTGGTCCAACAAAAAAATTTAAATTTAAAAATTTCTAAATCAAACAGAATTATCATTATCATTTAATTAGTAAATTGCTTCAAGGAGCATTAAGTAAAATGTAGATACATTTATATTATTACTAATATAACAAAAAATAATATTTAACACAAATAATCACTCTTTATAATCAAGTAATTACCAGCTTTGCATTCTACTTTTGGATCTAGATCGGGTGGCACTTCTATGTTTGGGAGAATTTGTGTAGAGTTTTGGTAGTTGGATAGAGTGAGAAAGCTTGAAGTGTGATGTTGGTAGTGGTAGCTACAGGAGAGAAAGTGAGGATGAGTAAAAAGTGAGCAAGGATGAGTTTACTTCCTTACTATCGAGAGTGATGCATGTGATCTCTTTTGTCATTTTCTATAATTTTTTACATTGTCAACAATAGAAAATTATTACAATGCAAAGAGAGAGAGAGAGAGAGAGAGAGAGAGAGAGAGAGAGAGAGAGAGAGAGAGAGAGAGAGAGAGAGGCAAAATGGCAGCACCAATTATCGTTTCTCTCAGTCTTCTTTCAGTGTTTAAACAAAGAGCATGTTTTTAATTTATAACACTATCTCTTAAAGTAACACAAGAAATATGAGGTTTGAACTCTGCTTAGCTATCTCGAAGTTAAAGAGACATCAAATTAAAAGAATGCTGTGAAATTTATCCTTTAAAATAAGAATAAGACTAAAGCAACACTATAAATGAAAGCAAAGATGGCATGACAAGTGACACGACTCAAAAGTGTTATTACTTCCAAGAATAAGAATATTTAGTTATAATATAACCTGATAAGTCCAGGGTTGAATTACAGGAAATTTAAAATTTAGTAGTCAATTTGTTAAATAAAAAAAGTTAAATGCAGAAAAAGAAATTAATAATAATCAATTTAGAAATATGCTAAGGTTACAGGACCCACTCTTAAATTTCAAATTATGATTATAACAACTCTCTCATTTTGGATTTTTCATTTATTTTGCCAGTTAATTATTATATCATTTAATTATTAAATAACCATTAGTGTGATAAATATGGAACAAGTATATAATATGCCACAACTATATTGAAATGTTGACATTATGTCAAAGTACCATATACATCTGAAGAGATTTAGATTTATAAATTAATATGATATAAAAGAAATTGGTAAGGAAAATTACAACAAATAAAATAAACTTTAAGACTTATTTGAGAGACTAATTAATCAATAATTTGAATCATTAAACTTCGCCTTTCACCTCAGCTCAAAAAATTTAGCAACTCATATTAAAAAAGTAAAATATTTATTTTATTTAATAAATTTCTAAAATATATTATAAGAAAATGACTGCGCAAAAAAAAATCTCTCAATCCCCAGTCTCAGCTTCCTCTCCTCTCTTCCCTTGGGTTCTCACTCCTCAACTCCTCCCTGTTCTCTCTTCCCCCTTGTTGTTTACATCTCCTTGCCTTTTATAAGTGAGGAATCCATCCTCTTCTTTTATTTTATTAATATATATTTTATTTCATTTTATTTTTTATAATACATATACATAGAGAAGTATGATGGTCACATTATCAACTCTTTTTCTTTTCTTTTTTTTTTTTGTAAATTTTTTTACATTTTCTCAATTCTAAATAGCTCTAGCAATTTTTCTTTGTTCCTACTCTCAGTTCCAATTCCCTCTTTATTCCTTAAATATTTACAATATAAAAATTAACACACTGCAAATTAATTTTGACATAAAAATTTACTAAAGGAGCGTAAGATAATTTAAGAATAATGAACGCATTAATCAACACTATAAGTGAAAAATTAATAATTTTAAACTTATTAAATGTACATGTTTTAGTGTTAATCAATAAGCATAAAATAGAATTACATTATGCGACTTAAAGACTATAATATTAAACTAGCTATCAGCACTTGTTGTTAGGAATTGCAAGCAACGGGTTAAATTTATAATTTGATTAATTTGTGATATAATTTATTATAGAAAAATCTTTATAGTTCGTATAGGACCCACTTATAAATAAATTAATAATTTACTATATGCAACTAGATCTGTTAGATTTATGTTTAGGTTAATTAAGTACAAATGATGGCTTACTGTTTATGAATCGTGGACATTGGACAATATATATACTTATACAAGCATGAACGCTTCTAGCCTAGCTATAAACAGATTTTGCTTACAGAGCTGTGTACTAAATATTTACATGCCAATAAAATAAAGATAGTTGATAGTGACATGATAATAATATAAAGATCATTTACTATAGTTTAAAAGACGTCGAATCCTTTGGTAATAGCCTTGCTGGCATCAAGACTAACTAATCACAGGACATTTCATGTTGATTTGTTTGATTGTTGTGTTTGAGATATTTTGATAAAAAAAGAAAAGAAAAGAGCGAATATATTCACAAATTAATATATATTATTACTTAAATTAATAATCTTCACCCAAGGGTCTTCGTTATGGATTTGCTGCTCACCTTCTTCCCACTCACCGGATTTCAAGCCTTGAGATTAGAAAACTGAAAAAGCAAAAAAAGAAAAGAAATAAACCAAACAAATAAATATTACATGGGGCTTTTGGTATTAAATGAAACATTATTGAGAAAGGGCTTTCACAAGAACTTTTGAGGGTGTTAAAAACTCCCCTCAACTATTTTATGGGATAATATTAGTCAACAATCCACATAGTCCGGCCGATATTACTTGGTTATAACTTTTCACACACACACAAGTCGTAATATAAACTTGTATCTGTAGCGGATTAGCTTTGTTCGTGCACATCTTATCCGGTGGCGAATCCACTTTTCAAAGTGGCTGAGAATCTGGTACCATCGGTTAAAATCACATTTTCTTTTCTCATCTAAACAATAGGAGAAATGATATCAGTAAAACTTGAATTATCAAACAAATTTCAAAAGTATCAAGAATCATAACAGATTATGGAGAATAATGAAGCAAAAATTTCAATCCTTAAAAATAGATATGAGAGTGAGACAATAACCCCGTTCCTGTTTGTGACCTTAAATTGTGCTGTGTCATGGACAAAGCAAACATGGAAACTCGAAAAGCTGGAGAGTAAAAATTTGCGTCAAGATGTATACACTGACGGGTCATTATTTATTATAATATATGCATGGTTTCACGAGCAAACTGTTCTTGGAAACACAGACACAGTTTCTTGTAGAATACAATTTTTTTTTTATAAATTAATTAGCGACCGATACATGCCTATATAGTTTAGCCTTGTTCAGACGCCAGTAATGTCGATGCTTCTGGAATGACCGTGATGCTTCTTAATATCCTTTTTGGGAACGGTGACAGTGAGCGTTGCATTCGCTATATGAGCAGTTATTCTATCAACCATGGCGTTTTCAGGTAAATGAAAACGTCTAGAGAACTTGCCGACGGCACGCTCCAGGCGGTGACCCTCATCCGTCTTCTGTTCTTTCTCAATCTTCTTCTCCCCGCTTATGCAGAGGATTCTTCCGTCTTCGATTTCCACCTTCACATCATGCTTGTGAAACCCTGAGAGATCAACTTTGAACACGTGGCATTCCGGGGTGTCATGCCAGTCAGTCCGAGTTGGAATCATCATCGGCGGCGAAAATTGATGAACGTGCTGGAACTGGCCACCGTTCCACGTGTTATCGAATGAGGGAAACGGAGGATGATGGTACCCTAGAGCACCAGAGAATTTGCTACGGGAAATCTGAGACATATTGTTGTTTTGTAAATTAATCAACTTTTTTATGTAGGCTATGGAAGGGAAATGGTGAAGCGATACTTATAGCCAGGGAATTTATACGAAGAATGGTGTTTCTTGGTTTCAGTGAAAAGGAACATATCACATATGATAAATGGCATAAGAATAAAGAATTGGACCGTAGATCTTAGATTTATGCTGGGACTAGTCCTTGTCAGAATATATGCACACTAATCTTTAACTGTTGTGCAATAGACAGGATATAAACTACTGTTTGTTTTTTTTTTTAAATATTGCTACAGAAAAAATTACTTGTACTTTTTATTTGGGATTTGGATAGAGAAGGAAATGTGCCATACACAGCGGATTTATTATTATTAAATTTATATCTGTAAAAAATTTATTGAACCCACATATAACTCATTACAGTTTTTTTGTTTTTTCTAAAAATTTTATCGGTGTAAGTTTTAACAATTACTAAATTCACCTGTAACTCATAATAGGTTTTGCTCATAACTTAAAGCGATAGTAGTAGCTACATGTTTATTTCAAATCATAGCACCACATCGAGATTCATAATACCATATCCAAAAAATTAAATTTATCAAACTTTCTATAAAAATATAGTTTTACTATTGCACATAAATATGCAATTAACTCTACCCTTAAAGTTATGCTTATGCTTGAGTTTTTGATTTGATTAATCGCCAAATATATGCATACATACTTTGAAAACAATGATGTGAATTAAGCTAGCGATAGTAGTTGTGCATTTTTATAATTAAATATTTTTTTAATTAAGAAGATTAAGTTAATTCTTGAGCAACAAATGATTGTCGTTAAATTAGTTTATGTACTTTTATAATTAAATATTTTAAAATGTGATTTTAATAATTAAAATAAAATTGTAGGTCATCAAATATCCACCATGGTTTTTGTTAATACCAAATCCACTTGCAATCCCTAATGCATTTAAATTTATAATATTAAACCCACCAGTGACTTGCAAAATTATCCGTTGTAGTCGGTTTTTAACAGGTGAGTTTGAGAAAATTTACTAGGTTGTGTGTATTATTGCCATTCCTAAATTTGGGCTAAGTCAAAATTGGCAGCCGCCCGAAAAAGAGTAAAAGACACATGGTAATGTTTTTTTTTTTTTTTTCATGAGACTAATGTTCAGATTACAACTCACATTTCATGAGATTATAACTCATATTTATAAATGAGATAATTATTGGGACCAATATTATAACAATTCTTATAGAGTACAGCCCAAATTTTAACTATCTCTAATATTCGAAGGATGTCTACTCCACTCACATTTATATCTTAGGCAAGGGAAAAGACCACCTCCACTTACAAATTGTAAGGGAGAAAATTACCCCCACAAAACTTTTGTGGGGGGTTCAAACTGCTGCCCTCCAAATCTTCCCACGCGGCCAAAGGCCGAGTGGGTACATGGTAATGTTTTTCAATTACGCAACATATGCAGATTTCCCATAAATGCTTATATATCAGACCTTGTTCACCCGGATTTAGATTTGGATGCGAGTAGATGTTCGGACGTAATTTTGTCATTTTGTGTATAAAATAAAAAGTGGCAGGATTTGAATAGCAGAAATTTTGATTCTTGATGGGCCTAGGCCTCTGGCTAATATGGATCAAAACTCAGCAAAGGCCACATAATTGAATCTCCAAACCTAGACTAGTTTAAATGTCTGGTTTCATCGATTTTTGGCCCATAGTTTGTGGATAAGCCTAAGCCTAGAGCAAGGCCAGCCCATGGGCTAGAACCCTTACAAATTTCCAATGATTAAGCTTTGGAAAGCAGGCTCAATTAATTATAAAGCCGTTGCCACGCAAGAAGAAGATGGTGGAAGGTTATAGAGGGAATAAGACACGTCCAGAAATAATCAAGATCAACCCGGAAACTTCAAGAGCTCACCGCCTAATTCCCTATAAATATCACCCCATTAGCTCCACTCAATTCATCAGTAAAGAGTAAAGGCCCAATTGATAAATAAGCAAACGTTTTCGAACAAATCGCTCATCGTCTTACTTGATTAAGCAAAAATGTCTTTGATTCCATCTATATTCGGAAACAGGAGCGTGGTCGACCCATTTTCCTCAGACATCTGGGCGCCCTTTGGCTCCTCCAGCAACGAGGTGTCGACATTTGCCAGTGCTCAAGTCGATTGGAAAGAAACCCCGGAAGCTCATGTTTTCAGGGCGGATCTTCCGGGGCTCAAGAAAGAGGAAGTGAAGGTTGAAGTTGAGGACGGGAGAGTTCTTCAGATCAGCGGTGAGAGGAGCGTCGAGAAGGAAGACAAGAACGACAAATGGCACCGTGTAGAGAGGGGCCGCGGCAAGTTCCTGAGGAGGTTCCGGTTGCCTGAAAATGCCAAGTTGGACCAAGTTAAGGCATCAATGGAGAATGGTGTCCTCACTGTCACTGTTCCCAAAGTGGAGGAGAAGAAACCTGAGGTTAAATCCATTCAGATCACTGGTTGAAATTCTCCGTTAATTGCAGCCTCTTTAATAAGTTTTAATTTGGTTATTGTTTTGTTCAGTGTGTTAATGAGTGATGTGCGATTGCTGTTCGTGGGTCGCATACGTTTGTTTATGTAATGTGTGGACTGCTGTTTTAAGTAATAAAAACGTATTCTTTTCTTAAAGAATATATATATATATCGGACCCTAAGTAACAAGCAATGTAATTTACCCGCCTTCTCCGTTTTTTTTTTTTATCAAATTTCATTCAGGCCCCTTATATTTGATTTTATTTATAAATATTATAAAATTTTTTAAATTTATTCATAAATATTTAAAATATTAAATTTATTTATATAATTTTTAAATTTTTAAATTTTTTTTATTTAATTAAAAAAATATAATTATTATTAATGGATTATAATTATAATTATAATTTTAAATAAATAAATTATTATTAACAATAATAAAATATATTATAATTAATTAATATATTAAAAATAATTGATAATAATTTTTTAGTTAAATTGTTAATAATAATAATAATAATAATAATTAAATATAAAAAATTAATCTAAATATACTTAGTTTCAAATTCAATTTATTTGAATTAGAGTTTGATACAATATTTCAAATCCAATCAATAATAGGAAAATAATTAATAATAATTTTTTAGTTAAATTATTAATAATAATAATTATTTTTATTTATTTATTTATTTATTTATTTATTTATTTAGGGATAAGGAAACAGAGGATGAGGCCAATGCAGATAGTGAAAAAGAAATAGAGTACCTTGGCTCCTTGTGGTGGAGGTGGTGATAACAAATTTAATTAAATAAAGAATTTTTTAGAATTTAAAAATTATATGGATAAATTTGATATTCTAAATATTTATGAATAAATTTAAAATTTTTATAATATTTATAAATAAAATAAAGTATAAGGGGCCTATTATTATTTTAAATTATAATTATAATTAAATTATTATTGTTAATAATTTAACTAAAAAATTATTATTAATTATTGTCTTATTATTGATTGGATTTGAAGCTAAGTATATTTAGATTATTATTTTATATTTAATTATTGTGATTATTATTATTATTATTATTATTATTATTATTATTATTATTATTATTATTATTATTATTAATTTAACTAAAAAATTATTATCAATTATTTTTAATATATTAATTAATTATAATATATTTTATTAATAATAATAATAATAATATTAATAATCTATTTAAAATTAAAATTATAATTATAATTCATTAATAATAATTATATTTTTTAATTAAATAAAAAATTTTAAAATTTTAAAATTATATGAATAAATTTGATATTCTAAATATTTATGAATAAATTTAAAAATTTTTATAATATTTATAAATAAAATAAAATATAAGGGGTCTGAATGAAATTTGACAAAAATGCCTGTAAGTTACAAGCATTAGGGGGTCCATATATATATGAAGGCAGCCTTATGTTGCATTTGTTGCAAGTAACAGGTCAACAAAGTGGGTTGTGCGATTTGTCAAATTTTAGATCCAACGGCGGTAAAGAAATAAAACACAAAATCAGTTACAAGTTCAGTTAGTAAAATGATTTTTATAAGGAATGCATAGGCTACCTGCCATTTCGGTTCCTAAATAACGGAGTTAAGGAGTTATTCAGTAATGACAATTTTTTAAGGAAAAGACCAGCTAAGAGTAGATTGTCTGTAAAAGATTGAAGAGGGAAAAAATATAGTAATTAGGTTTTCAAAATTGGGGAAAACAAGAGCTTGGTAACTATGATATTGTCAATTTTCAAACGCATGATTCACAAATTGGAGAAACCAAAAAAATTGCTGCATCTGAAAACGGAAGCTAGAGGCGCTTGAATGTCACTGAAAATATTAAAATTTGAAACCTCATTTTCTCTAGTTGGTCTCCCTAATTAATTTCACACACATGATTCATTGTTATGAGTTGTTTGTTATTATTTTAGCAACTTTATTTCAAAAACTCTCGGAATGGAACTTGACGAAGGAATTGGAAACTCAGTGAAGAGCGCAACCCAAAGGTTAGGAATGGAAATATGATAGGACGAAATTGGTATGTTTATCTCTGTGAAAAGGGAAATAGAGTTGTAGATGGAAAGAAATGACAGAGTAAAGGGAAGTAAGTTTCTGTAGAAATTGTGTCGATGAATTAACAAGTCAACAGAATTTAAATCGTCTCATTTATCGTGAAAAGAAGAACGCAGAGGTTGAAAACATTACAGAGGAGAAGAAAAATGTGAAAATTAACTATTTAAGAAGTTATATTTATTTATTTAATTATTTTTTATTTTATATTATTATTAATAAGTACTAATGTTATATTTACAAGTTTAATTATTTAATTAAATATTTTTTTTTATTTTTTTGTGGATTCACGGATTTTAACGGATCTATAGAAGTCAATCCATATCCAATCTACCAATTGCGGATTTTTAAAATTTCAATCCAAATCAAATCCATCAATACACAGATCGGATTTTTACGTATCGAATTTCTATGAATCAGAGGGATTAAGCGGATTGGATTGGATTCTGAACATTTCTAATCCATCCACTGCAATGAAAGGCCTGCAACATAGTTTGAAAGTCCATCGAGTTTCTGAGAAACTCAAAAATAATCCTTTGGACCTCGGCTCCCGTGCATGCATGTTACTGTCTATTTCAATCATTACCTTGTGTGAGTGGTCTAATCCCTCAACTGCAGCAGTGAACTAAGTCAGTTTGCTGTAGGCCTCTGCGTGATTGGCTCCTATAATCTCCCTCCTTATACGTTGTGCTTTCATTAACTTTCCAATAGGGTGTGTTGTGCTTTCATTAACTTTCTAATAGGGTAGTCAACCCCATAAATCCTAAAAATTTCATCCTTCACATCTTTTTCCATTACTTTAATATCTCTTTTCCATTTGTGCAGGAACTAATAAGCTACCCAGATTGATGTACCTTGAACAGGTCTGTTCTTTTTCAGGCAGGTATGCACAGGATTAAATTTTGTCAGTTGAAACATTAGACACTAATCAATTTTTTTCCCTTCAATATGTCAGTCACATCTCATGTTTGAGCATTCACAAGATATACATTGTCTATTATTTATCATCGGGCATGGGTTAAAACAATCCCTTTGTGCTAGGGCCTTCACTGTGTGCTGAAAAACTAAAGCATTATGAAACAATTTCCCAATAGGCAAAAGTATTCTGTTACCTGAAAAAACGACGCTTCTCCCACTTAATACCTCCTCATTCTCTTCACACAACCATTAAAGGTTCACATCTTCATTGTCAGAATCATAGCCCTCCATATCTTCTTCATTGTTGCTCAATGCTAAAGGATCATTCTCCACATCTGAAAAATCAACATCAAAAGGATTGTCATTTATAGCATCAAACACTGGATCCATTGACTTAATTGCACTGTTAATTTTCTCTATTGCGATTCCTAAGTGCTTGTAACTCACTTCGTCATCAGAATTCGAATCTGACGCATACCATGACTCCCCTCACACCTCATTACCAACAATCTTCCTCCCCATATCTGAATTATCTTTGTGATTAGGAGCATCCACTCGTGTTTTTTTTGCTTATATTGCGTACAACCTTCTTTTTTCCCTTTGCCAATTGAGCCTCAACTTTTGACAGGTGGTAGTCGCAGCTTTCTAACATGAACGTCTGAATTCCAACAATTGTATAATAGACCTTAACTTCTTTGTGGGGATAAATTGACTTCTATCATTATCCTATTCACGATTTGACCTTTAACGGCTGTCCATTATGCATAATGTTTTCCCCTGATCCTTTGTTTCCTCGACCTCCATTTCTTCCACTAATTGAGCTTTGTCTTCCATGACTACACCCTTCCTTACCTGATGATTCACAATCACAAATGAACGCATATGCAATTTTACAAAATTTAAGCATACAAATTTTTCCTTTTTTATTATGAACCACATTGATGAAATGTCAAACAACTAAGCAAACCATTTGATGGATTTGTTACTTTGCACTACATATTTCTGGCTTGGCTACATATTTAATTATATGCATTCTCCCATTTCAGATGCTTTTGCATTTTCACCCCTTTACTTTTACACTTGTTCATCCATTGCAAATTTACTAATGAAGTAAATATAATTGCTGATATGCCTTTACTTTTGTAATACCTTATTTTCTTCCTTCTAGAATCTTCATTGAAACAGAGAAAACCATATCATTACCAACTATAGGATATTATGAACACGCTGGGTCACAGCTTTTGGTTGAGCTAACTAAGAGTAATTTATTCCTACTTAGACGGAATCATCCTATTACTCCATTATCTTACCTAAACTAACATAGAGTTATTTTATTATAGTTTGGCAAAATAATCAACATTTACCAATGAAGCATGAGCAAGTGTTATCTTCAACAAAAATTATTGTTATTAATTTGATAAGACCACAACTTTTTCTCATTCACAGGAATATCATTAATTAATGCAAATGGAATCTAGTAGTTATGATATACCTTGTCAATTAATCATCTTTGTTTGATCTCCGTCTATAATTTAGTTTGATCTTCTTTATTCCAAGAAAGGATGAATGGCTAATGGGTTACATGTTTTGTTTTTCATGATTTTTTTTCCTAAGGTTTGGTGGTCATAGCAATCATGATTACCTCCCTCTTCGACAAATTCGTCTTATTTGTTTTCATCATGTACAATAAATATCTAACGCATGCCATAATTACAATAACGTTAACTTCATCTCTATTATGTGTGCATTCTTGAATAATACTTCAAACAAAGTTATATACGTAATTCAGAAAGTACAGCATCTTAAGGGAATTTATAGGAAAAAGAATTAACATTACCTGCAAAATCCAATGGCACCAAATCGTAATTACTAAGAGAAAAAATCTAACCCTTCAGTAGAACCTTGTCTCACGAATTAGGATACCTACGGTGAATATGAGATGTGAGTCAATAATAAGACAAAAGACAAAGTGCATAATATGACTGAAATAATATTTCATAAAATCTCACCATTGTCATATTTCAATGTGAAATGATAACTTCGAAGCACCATTCCTACAACCAAGTCGTATCCCGCGGATTTGTTTATATATGGACATTTTCTTGCCGGCAAAGAATTAGTGATTTCCCTATTCAATCACACAAATTGGATATTGTTTCTTGGGGGGAGCAAACTTTGCTTCCCGTCCAAGCAAAAGAAAATGACGTTTTCTTATTGTCATCACTGTCGACATACCACAATTTCTTCGACTCGCATTGTATCACTCAGTTCATAATAGGATCTATGTTCCTTTGCATCAACGTTGGTGACTCGATGATGGTTTCCATATACTGTGCCCAAATTTTTTCTTTTAATTAATCCTTCCAATTACTTAAATAACACTCCAACCGTATACCTATTGGCCCAATAGGCTGGTCCAAGGACTAGATATGTGGTATATTGTGAACCACATTAACGTGATCTAGCCCAAACATTTTATTGTTGTCTGAATGTTGGAAAAAATTTGCACATGCACTTCGGAATATTTATTTTATTTGGTCATGGTTGGATGTTAGGAGTAAGTATGGGATTTGACTAATTTTTACACCAGATATGTATCCGATGTTTGACAAGCTTAGTTGGATAGGAATAAATGGGACTAATTTTGATTTTCATCCTAACATCATAAGATTAGTTATCCTAATTTACACATGGGTTTAGTTAGTATCAGGGTATAGAAAGAATTGTTATCTATTAATAAGACTTTATATTATATCAATTTCTTTATGTATACGTAATATTATTTATTTGTTTATTTGTTTATTTATGATTTATTGAAATTTCTGTTTTATTTGCCTATGACAATTAAAAAAATGACTTATTTGTTTATTTGTTTATTTATGATTTATTGAAATTTCTGTTTTATTTGCCTATGACAATTAAAAAAATGACACTATTACTTCCATTAAATATTGAGATTTAATGTGCAATTTCTTGTAAATTTCATAATTTTCCAATAAATTTAGCCTATTCATAATGGGCATTTATTTAACAAAACTTTATTATCGCGATAATTAAAAAACCATTAATTAATTGATTTTATAAACTATTCCACTTATTTTAATAAAATGGATGATATATTTGATATTTCTATTCACTTATTATATTATGACTACTTAATCAATTATTTACTAATCTTTTAATCTTGTTATTACATGATTGTTAAGTTAAATTTAATTACTATTATGAAGTTTCACTATTAATACACACACATGTATTTCAGTTTAGATGCTACTTACTATTATTTTAATATAAATTTACATAAACCCACCCCACATTGTTCCAAACAAAATATATTATTATATAATGCTCCTTAATCTTAGATGCTACTTACTATTATTTTAATATAAATTTACATAAACTCATCCCACATTGTTCCAAACAAAATATATTATTATATAATGCTCCTTAATCTAATTCAATGCAAGCCTTAAAATTAAGAGATTGTTGAAATCTTGCTGCGCCAAACTATGCCTTACTAATTTATTTGGATTGATTGCTTTATAAAATATAAGGGTTAAAAGTGAATTCTACAATAGTACATGAATCTAAGTGATTGATATCTCGTATTACAAATCACTTATGTCAAAATGGCCCCATCATGTTGCTTACTTAATTAACTAAAGAAGAAATAACTCTTCATACAATGTATCCTCATGATCACTTTTATACTTAATTTAGTTTCGCATATATTGTGATTAAGAATGTCAGAAAACCCCATGGGGATGGGGCCTCTCGGGGATTTTTCCCATTTCCAGAGTATACGAGACCGATTTTATACCCAGCTTCAAATTTGAAGAATGAATGAAGATGAATTTTTTCCCAAATTCTTTTTTATGACGAAGGTACGAGGATGAGCTGGAATCCCCTTCCCTTCCCTAATTACCCATTTTATCACTGATAACTTTGAAATTTAATTATATTTTTAAAAAATTGTTAATGAATAAACAATGTTAAAGTTATCAACAAGTATTAACTTTAAAAATGAATCGTCATCACTATCTCAAATGCCTTGACATAACAGTATGAAATAATGAAATGAATTAAATTTAACTATGTTATTTTGTTTATCAGTTTTTACATATACTCAATTACAAATATGTTATATTCATGTGTATAATTTGTTTAATAAGTTTGCTATTAACTGAAAATGAACAATTAAAATTGAACATATGATTGTTGTACAAGAGTTTGAAAGTCAAATTAACCACACACATTCAACTTCTTTAAAAAAAAAAATCCTAACATCATGCACAATTAAACTTAGATAGTGTGCTTGTTCAATTTAAATAAGACATTTTTAATTTGTTACTAGTTCAATTGAGAAATAAAGATATTATCGGTGATGGCCTATAGCACCAAGGGATTCATTCTACCAGCTCACATCAACCACAGTGACGGGTGATGGAAGATTTCAGAGATTTTTTCTATCACAAGGGATATAACTTGCTCAGAAAGATAATCTACAGAAGTAGGTTATGTTTAGTGTACTAGCACCTCCACAAACAATGATTATAGATGTTATTTAACAAATTAAAAATGTCTTATTTAAATAACTGTAAATTCAGATATTATACATATTAAATAATTATATTGTATTTATCAACATTTAAATGGCATTAAAGCAAATGTGGGAATGCTTGAACGTACAGAAACATGTATCTCTACAATCAATCAAAAAAGTAAAAGCATTATTAACCAGCAACATGAAATTAACAAAATTACTCTTCAAAATTGTATCCATATTACAACTAATAAAAAAATCCTACTACAAAGTGTTACATGTAACACTATGGGGTTGTCGTTGTATTGGCTGTGAAATAAAAAAAAAAAGTTTAATCATATTAACTAAGATTATGTTCGTTGGCAATATGCATGAAAACTTGGGGGACGAGGGAAACAAAAAGTTCAATCATCTATGTGCAGGCGTTTACCTTGGACGACAAGCAAACATTGTGGTCGTCGATTGAATTTGTCCATTAATATGTTCGAACAATGAGTATGTTATGTTTTTACTCGAACATTTTAAGAAATGCCACATGGATTTTGGTTTTACTAAATTTAAACAATTCCTTTGCAGGATAGGCCACGTGGGACACTGAGTAAGATACAGTGAATAGAAAAATGTTAGTGATATTAATTTTTTTTTAATTTTTTATCAATGATATTAGTATGCCTATGAACCTTTGCTTTGTTGTTAGAGTGATTAACTTTTTTTTAGGTATGGTGGAATCATAATTCAGTAATGGAACAAGACAAGTAGGCTTGATGTTGCAGTGATAAAGAAAGTGGAAATTATCAATTTATTTGGTCACTGTTGCAGACATGGATATACGAATGTGTAAATATCATGGGCCATTTATATAAACGGTAGTTGATTGAAGATATTGTTCCCCGAATACTTCGAATGAATTCACGGATGCAGCCAGATGATGCGATTGTTAGATTGCATCTTCTTTCAACAAAAGACAACCGGATGTATATTGTATTGGTCATATTGGAGGCATCATAGAAAGAGAAAGAGGGCAGTTATTACAAGACTATCATGGAAATTAATGGGCCTACACAACCAGTCCAGTTTGTTGGTGGCAACATTTTGAAGAACGAAGAAAGACAAAATACGTTACAAACAACATCAAGTGCCACTATAAGTATGCTGGAAATCCTATGTCTTTTGTTTTTTATCTAATTAAGCCTGAATATATAGTAGATGGTAAATGGAGTGATCTGTTAAATCTCTCTTTATAACATAAGGATATAGACACATATAATAATAACAAAAATATGTAAGGAAATGGAGTCAATATGATTCGCATACAGGCATAGAACAACATACAAGTCCTTAATATTTTCAGTTACTTATTTTACTAAACAGCAACATTAGTTCTAACAATAATAATTCAGAGCGAGGGTAGAACTTTTAATCATTGGTTTATATTGTCACAGAAAAAGTAAGAAATATTGGTATGAAGAAGAAATATATGAAATAAAATGTTAATAAAAAATTGACTAAGAAGATCCTGTAACATCATAATCACATATATGTATACAATACATATATATGATTTACATGACTAAAAGCTCTATTGTAGTCCTTAATTAAATATACCAATTTGTTGTTCTTTACTCCACAACGGATGAGTTCAAAGCTGATTTGATTCCTTTGTATAATTGCTGTAATTAAATCCACCTATATAAGCACTATAAAACTGACATTATAATTTATACTGCATTGATGACAGGAGATTGAGCATAATTTTTCACAAGGACAAGGACGACTGATAGAGATTTTGGCAAATATTGTGTCTACAGCAAACCTCAGAATTGAAGGTTGACATAATGACAAGTATTAGGCGATTAAGGAATAATCTAGTTGAAGAGATGGAAATTCATTACAAATTAGTAATGGAATAACTGAAAGATCATAAGGAATTATTATTGGAGACTGAAGAAGCTCCCACTGACAGTAATGATGATCATCAGGTATGGGATAAGCTGGAATTTAGATGGCATAATACGGCTGAAAGCCAAATATTATTATTAATTAAAGGCTAATACCACAAGGAAAAATTTAGCAGTGAAATATAATTATGTCCTTTGAACGAGTACTGATGAGATATTCCACACTCATAGTTCATAATATGTTATGTTCTCCTAAGATAGCCAACAGACAGCATGTCGACATCATTGTAATATGTTCCTATCATTGACATTAAAAGGACAAGGACAATTTAAACTTACCAAATCAATCAGTGAATACCAACATTCTTTGATGTTACTTTTAATGATGTACTTGCACAAATACACTGATGACTTAGTAATATGTATTAATCATGAATAGTAACTTAGCCAATTCTAATACCTTGCAGTTGCGAGCTGACGATAATGATGGAAAAGGCCAAAATTTTCCAATTTCATCAGCAACAACCATTCGGCGAACAAGAGGATTATAGAAGAGAGCAAGAATTCAGGCAACTGATGGGGCTGTACAGGGCTGTACAAATTAAGCATCGCCTGCCGGTAGTAGCGAATGTAACAAGGCCTTTCACAGCAGTTTTGCCACCAATCACAATAAAAGTGGAAGAATTAGACTTAATAGACGCAAAGGCAAAAGCTGAATATAAAAACTTGATAGACATTCAGTTTGAAGGGTTAAGTGTTTGGAATTTCTATGAGGAAGTGATTTTTGTTTATTCTAATTGGTTTCAATCAATGGTCTGTGGAGATTGGCTGACCAATGATGTAAGTTGTAAACCTTATTTTACTCATTTATAACAAATACAAAAGAGCACAACTAAATAATGCAAATGTCATTATCTGTGATATTTAAGCACTTGAGTGTTTACCTTAGGCTTGTAAAACAACGGCTGATCAACTCCCCAGTTTGGCAGGAAAGGAGGTGCACTTGCATTGATGCTGAATTCTGGGTAATGATTTTTAATAGTTAAACCAATTGAAATGATACTATAACATAAATCTTTTACTTTGCATTGTATTATGGATTTATACACTATCACCTCATTGGTTTAAATTTTATTAGGGAAGACATGATAAATCTAAAAAAGTTCATGAAATATTGGTGTTATATGGACATATTTGGCAACGTATGTTCAATTATTATAAAGTGAACCTACAAATAAAAGAATTATTTTCTTACTTGAGAGAAAAAAGAGTAGCTAGTTTATTATTTACTCTAGTTTACGAAAACTAAAAATCACTAATCAAGTAATATGATATATGTTTCTGCAGTACATGTGAGTAACGATGACATGAGGTTGAAATTGTACCCTTACAAACTCAAATGAAACAGGATAAATTTACAAGAAAACAATATTTTGAGTTTAATTTCTGGATATTTATTATCATCAGTCACTTGTTATAACAATAATTTTTGTTTTTCACTCCCATACCATGAAACATGTGATTGTGTTGATGGAAAACTATTGGGTGCTATTACATTGTAGGTAAGTGTTTCTGGCATTTGGACAGAGATGCAAACATCACACAAATTAATACACAAGTTGCAGTTTAATCCTTATTTGATTAATAGATTCATGATCGCGGAGAGACCTGGTCGTCTATTGACCAGGCTAGTTGTCCATCATCCACTATAACATACTATTTGGAGTGTCATATTCTCCACTTCCATTATAATGTTGTCATAATTATGAATAGACATCATTTTCATCCGTCTAGTTATATGTTCTAATTTAATATGCAAATGTAAACAAGCTAGCCGAATATGCTTATTGTTTGATTAAAATAATATAAGGGACATTATAAAGACACAAGTAAAATTTAAATGCAAGTAAATAAAAAAAGTGTTAAATTATAGTAAGCGGTTTTCGAAACCTCATTTAAATGATTCTGTGGCATTTTTGCAGTAAATCCAGACTCACTTACTAATTTATGTCTTTACTTATCTAGTGAAGGCAAAGAAATAAGTTTCAGTTAACAATATAGAGGATATTACTATAAACAAAATCATAACCATTTTGTTCATAGTATGTTAATAAAATCAAAGATTATTGTCTACTGCTTTGTCTTTGCTTGACAAATTCTCACTCAACTTAAAGTGATTTGTAATGGAAGAATAACTTTTGCATATGTCTCATAGTTTATCATACAATTGATTGAATGTAATCAACTAATGAAATGTTTACAATTTTTTGATTAAAGGTCTATATGCCTATTAACTTTGGTGGTGCATATTGGGTTGTAGCAGAAGTTAACTTTGCAGAAAAGCGAATTATGTTCTTTGATCCTCAAACAGAACTTATACCAACTACACAAATAATTCAATCAATTAACTACTTGAGAGAATTGTTGCCTCGAATGTTAATTGCTTGCACATGATTCCACAAAGACTGCCCAACGCTCAGTGTTTCCACTAATCCTTACGACATTGTTAGGGTGACTGCCGACGTGCCCCAGCAAGGACCTGGATTTAGGGACTGTGGTGTTTGTGCTCAAAATAATTAAGTATTTATGCACCGGATCTCCTTTCAATTTTGGTCCTGAGGACGGCCCTATTCTCAGGGAGAAGATAGCTATGTCTATGTTGAAGGATCAAATTGTCTGATCAATCGTATGAGTACATGGTTGTCGGAAGCATTGCCCCAATAAACTATTGTTGTTTATTTGTATGCAAAGGTAGCTTACTTGGAATTATATAAATTGTTGGCCCTTTTTGCTTTTGTGATATTTTGTTGTGTATGGGTAAAATAATTGTGTATCCATTTATTTTTTGTTGTTGCTCAACTATCTTATTTATGGACCTTATTGCATTATTTATCATAATATCACTGTTGTGTTTTAATCTTTTTGTTGAAACAACTTTAATATATGTTATATAATAAACTCCTTGTTATTTATTGATGATAAACTTGTTATAATCTATTTTCTTTAGGTGCAAAATAGTTTTATGTTTACTATATGGTACATGTTCTGTTTTTCCTTGTTAATGCACCTTATTATTTCAAATAGTATATTTTGTCTTTTTTGTGACACATCACAGCAAGTTTTATCTTGTATGATTCAAAATCTTATTAATGTTATACTGCACATATATTGAACAACTCATTAGTCAATTTTTTTAATAATTCATGTATTAATGTTGTTTATTAAGGCCAAATGAAGTTCTGCCATCCATGTTTTGTTAGATCAATATTTAAGGAAGTAACTTATTTGCTTCTTATATCTAAGTGTTTGGAATTTTATAATTTTCATATTAATTAAAAATAAAATAAGATTTACACATGGTAGCCTAAGAAGATATTAAAGTCACTAGCAAAACCAATTAAAGTCATTATTTTTTCACCATTTTGTAAATATATAACATGTGAAATAAAGATTAAAGAAACTAATTCAATCTAATAACTTCTAAAAACTACTACAACAAAAATAAATAGATAAAACATATCAGGTTACACATACATTCAGAAGTTTTACATCACTACTATGTAACCTAGATAATATTTAAATTGACGCACATAACATAAGAAGTTCCACATTTTGTATACATATCAGGTTAAACATGCATAACAAAATTTTATATACGTAAACAAGTTCTACAATTTAAACACAAACGTACAAACATCATTCCCCATGTTGCCTTCTTCTATTCTCAACAAAATTCAACATTCTTTTCTCATCGTAAAAATAGTGGTCGACTCTGCTTCCTGGGACGCAACCCACAAACTTCTTAATTGCTGCATTGACAGATCTACAATTTACATAAACAAAAAGTTCCATTCAATTGCATATCAAACAGGATAATCAGATTAACTATCAAGAAACATCAAATACAACGTGATTGTTAGAGGTCAATTCTCACCTTCTACAATTATGCATTTGTTGGAAGAAGCTCCTCTAATTTCATTCTTAGGTGCCATAAATGGTGAAGGATCATGTAAGTTTGCAGATAAACTGCCTGAAGTATTACCATATTCTTGGCACTCTGTGAGCAATACATAGTCTTCTGCAAACATTGTAGAAATAATGGTACAATTCCATAAAATACTAGCATTGTTCACCTTTTATAACCTAAATTCCAGCCTCTCAGGGTGCTCAACGCTGATATTATCACTGTAGCATAAGTCATTTGTACATCAATAAGACCTAACAACTTCTAAGAAAATGACATACATTGTAGTATAAATCAAAAGAGAGATTAAGAAGAATCATGCTCAAAGTAGGCAAAACAACAAAAAAGATTAAGATGGCATACCTTTTTTTCTATATTCCCTTATGAGTATACACACATCAACATTCTCAAATCGCGACAAGGCCAAATCAAAATAATGATCCTTACAGTTTAATAGCAGAACAACTTCATCTTCAGAAGTCATTCCCACTAATTGAAGTCATCACTTAAGACAAAAGATAAATTCAGTGCCAACAGCAAACCAAGCCATCCAACATAAGTCCAAGCACAATATATGCAGTACATAGTAATAATAAAAAGTGCAAGGTGCTCATGGGTGAACTTAAAAGCCAAACCTGAAATATTAGCATACTTTAGTTCGGAGAAACAAATTCGAAAGCAAAACAAGATCCTCATGCAAAAAAAAAAAGTAAAATCATCACCTCCAAGTAAGATAACAAAAAATGTTGTCCACAAACTTCCGTAAGCCCATAGGAGAACAGTTCCAAATAAGGCAACAATAATTAGTACAAATAGAACAAGAATAATCCCAATAAAGAAGCATCGACCTAAGATTACAAAAATTTTGGTTGTGCACAAGAAAACATGTATATTAACATCTTTTGGGGGGGGGGGGGGGAATTCACAATATCAATACTCCATGGAATTCAATTGTAGCATGTATATGAACTTTTTAATTCCATTCCAGTAAATTCTTTTGTGTGTTTTTCATTTAATGAATATGATATTAAGAAAATCAATGTTATAATGCACATTCACATAACAATCAACTATGGTAATGTTGGCACATATTCTCAAACTTGACTAATTTTTTGGCAGTCAATTGATCTAAAATTGATTAAAACCATAAGCCCTTAACACATAATAGACCTACCTTTTCCTTCTGATGACTGCCAATTAGGAAAAGATTGCCATATATATTTATGCTTGTGATCACAACCTGATATGATCAGAAACTATATTAATAAAAGTGGGGCAAGAGAGCGAAAAGTACATATATGTGCAAATAACACAAAAGTTTTTGAAAAAAGTATAACAATTGCATATCTACAAAACGCAATCATTCTCTAACAAAGATGTTCTATTTTTGTCCAACACATTTCTTCCTTCTTCTTTTTCCCCCTTTTGTTTTAATGGGGAGGGGGGTTGTTGGTAGAGGGGGTTTTGGGTGTGCGAAGGGAGGTATAACTAGATAAGCAACTCTAAATTGTATAAGACATATGCCATCTATAATGTTTATTTACCTTAGCTTTCAAGCCTATTATTATATTTGCTAATTGGTCTAAGAAATATGAAATTAGCCAGCATGTATCATTGCTATAGCTTAAAGATACAAATCCCTTTCTTTTCATGGAATGCAAGTTCTACCATCATGCCGTTCAGCAGTGTTGCATTATGTTCATCTTAATATGCTTCTTTTCAAGTAGGCTTAAGAATATAGTCAAAACTTCTCCTATATAGTTAAACGGCACTAAATATTAAGGAAAAAGCAGGGAAGATTGATCTTAACAATGAAAGAAGTTTTTGAATTTAAATCCTACACCCCAGGAATATAATTAAAAATTTATCGAGGGACCATGATATAGAGATTAGAGAAACACAACTAATCAAGCAAGAAAATAACTTTGCACTGAAAAAGAAATGTTCAGATCTAGGGTATGATTTGATAACATATCAAAACAAAAGGGAAAAAAATACCTTTGAAAGTCCATAAGCATAAAGAATCTTATAAGCTTCCCTTCCATCTGCTTTACTCCCAATCCCATGAAAAGTTAATTTTCTCAAAATGTTTAAGCGTGATTGCAATGAGTGCACAATAAACAGAAAAAGCATAGCTCATTCTCATCATATGTAATATAAAACTCACACATGAAGTTGTACTAGTTAAGAGAGCAAGGAAATCCTGTTAAAGGTGCAAAAGGGACTTCAAAACAAAGGTACAACATTCTATAAATTGATATCCTAATTCTTAACGAATAGTACCTACACAGCTCTTAGTACTAACAAACTCCCAGCAAATGTAAATTGCAGCCTAACCAAAAACTAGGAAGTTCGAAACCAATCTGTCAAATACCCATATGCATACACAAAAGTGCCACAAAATAACTAAAATTGGAGAAAATGAAAGCGAAGAGGACAAAACAGCAAATGATGCTCATTTAAATCCAGCAGCAATCAAGAAAGAGATTGATGTGCCCGAGGGTCCTACTTTCTCATCTCGATTAACATGTTCAATATTAGCCATCTATGATTGGCTTACACCATTCAGACATTTCATCGAACACTTGATGAATATGGCACATTTAAGAATTTGAAGCATCTTCATTTAATGATAATACCAATCCACAAACCAATCAATGATATTAAAAACATTTCATTACTCCAAAAAAAAAATTGAATAACGAAACAAATTATAAATATTTCAAAACACGTCCTCACCTCTGAAATCACAGCTCTTCAGCATTTCCCAGCAAAGTAGTAACAAACAGAACTCTGATACATTTTGTTTTCTTTCCCTTTCTTTCATCCTTTGTTCAATCAATTTCATTATAAAATTGTATGAATATTTGGCGGATTACGTTTCAGAGGGGAGCTGTTGCTTCCTTCAATAAATGGATAATGAGAGTTTGGATTCGAAACTTCTGATAGCCACATAAAAATTTATCTGTTTCAAATTTTCTTTTTCTTTTCGAAATTTTCATTTATATGCGCTAAAACATGCTCAACCACCTATTATAAGGAATGCATGGGATTGACTTTACCGTTGACACATTTTGCAATCGGTTTTAACCAGTTTCAACATATTTTTTATTCTTCCCCTTACCACCATGTGCTGCTTTTACGTTACTCAAAAGGTCACGTCACTATTGTTACTTACACCAAATGTAACATAAGCTTACCTATATATCAAAAGACAAGTAATTAAAATTAATCAGGAATGCCCCCTAATAAAATTAAAAACTTAATTGGTAGCCTCCAAAATCCATTTGGTTGACCATAATAGAAGAAACACAAAAAGGGGAAGAAATTAAAATGCTGACTTAGTTCTAAAAACCTCTTTGAGAACAGTTTCTCCATCATTGACTATCTTGGGAGGTCCATACTTGTTCTGCAAGACCACATTTCTCCCCTTTGGACCCAAAGTCACTCCTACCAGCTCATTTAAAATTGAATTTGATTAAGGTACGTGATTTTGCGTGTGGCAAGAGAGATGTGTGGTGAGCTACCATACATGCAATTTAGAGGTGGTAAAAGCCTGGATCTGGATCGAATCCGGGTATCATATACGGATTGTTTCTGTTCATAAATTCAAAATTTAGATTTTATTAAAAAATATATTATTTTAAATATTTATATTTATTTAATTTATTAAAGTTTTAAATATTTAAGTTTATAAAAATAAACTTAAAAATTATAAAAAATTAATATATATAATATTAAAAAATTACAAAATTCTTATAATGCACGACACAATTGGCAAACATAAATATGTGATTAAATTAGGAATTTTGAAATTAGATAAAAGATCAATTAAAAAAAATTAAACATTAGAGTTAGTCTTACAAATTAAAAATTAATGTTGATGATTAAATAATTGCATAAAATTATTTTTGTTTCATGAACGTAAAATGAAGTAAGGGTGTTCAGAATCCAATCTGATCTGCTCACTCCGTATGATCTGTAGAAATTCAATCTTTAAAAATTCGATCTGTGGATTGGTGGATTGGATTTGATTGAAAATTTCAAAATCTGCAATCGATGGATTGGATATGAATTTACTTTTGTAAATCCGTGAATCCGCACAAAAATAAAAATATTTATTTAATTAAAAAATTAAACTTGTAAATATGACATTAGTACTTACTAATAAATAAATAAGTTAAAATATAGTTACATTAACACCATATTATATTTTATCTGATAATAATATAAAATAAAAAAATAATTAACTAAACAAATATAACTTCTTAAATAGTTAATTTTCACGTGCTAATCTAAATAATGAGATTTTTTTTCTTTTTGGTGTGTTATACTTTAAAATTTTGAATGTATTTTCTAGTTCTATTCAAATAATTAATTTATTTAAATCTTATTTAATTTTGAATTTGATCGGTAATAAAGTTATTTTTATATTAAATTTTTTTATTTAGTTAGATCATAGATTGAAAATAATAATAAAAAATTAATTCCCAAAAAAATCTATAAAATGATGAATTGGATATGGATTGGGTCAAATCCTCATCCGATCCGCAGATGTATTGATTGAATTTGGATTGAGTTTCACCGTTCTGTGGATTGAATTAGATTGAATTAAAAATTTATAATTTGTAAAATCATAAATCGAATATGGATTGATATCTAATTCGTAAAATGTGATCCACAAATACTCCTAGAATAAAGTCTATACGCTAACTGAATAAATAATTGTGTTTTTGATTCAAAGCACTGGAGATGAAAAAGACAAAAGGAATAAAGTAAATCTCTCTTTTTTTTGTTTAATTGGTTTTTTAATTTGATTTTGATAATATGTTGTCTTGTCTTTAATGTTTTAATAAATAATTAAATTATTTAGAATTAGACATTTAAACTAGGCCCAATATATGAAATCTTTTAAAATCACACTTATGGTATTTTCATAATTTTATAATTCAGTTGGGACATTTTCTTAAATAATCAATCAAATATTTTTTTTTTTAATACTCATGAAAAAAAAAATTAAAAGCCAGCTGGAGCACCTTTGCTAGATATGTCGCTGCATCCAGGTGGGATAATCCTGAATCTCTTGTAAGCAATATTAAAAGATAAAATTCTGAATTAATTAGACAGTATTATGAGAAATTGTAGCAGATTATAAGATTATAAAATTCTTTGTTACCAGACAAGACCTTCGAATTTTGAGTGACTAGCATTGATGGGACAACTATTAAATCCTACGAGCCATTAGTCTGATGTCCTCAATCAACCTGTCCAGGCTGCTATACGAGGACCCACCTTCCTTGACAGCATTACCAGCCATTGTTGCAACTCTATCCGTTGATTCCGTGATCGGTCCTCTCTTGTTTTCCATCAGGTCTCTTACCAACTTTTCAATAATTGATCTATCACACGTGTCCTTCACGTCAAAACCAATCTTCCAAACCTCACTCACGCATCTGCTATTAACGTGTTGGTCACCAAATTGTGGCCAACAAATCATAGGCACCCCAGCCGCAATGGCCTCCAGCGTTGAGTTCCACCCACTGTGGGTCAAAAACGCACCAATAGCTGGATGGGCCAGAACCTCTTCTTGTGGGGCCCAGCTAACAATGAACCTGTTGCTTTCCTCGGTTCCTCCACCTCGATCCATTGGAGTTTCCCCAGCTCCGGGATCTCCCAAAATCAAGTCTGGTCTCACTACCAACAAGAGTCGTTGACCGCTGTTGACTAAGCCATGCCAAAACTCTGACATTTGCTCACGAGTGAGCCCCACCAAGCTCCCGAAACTAACATACAGAACAGATTTCGACGGCTGAGAATCGAGCCACGTCATGCAGCTTCTATCTTCTTTCTGTAGAATACCGTTGGATGAGACAGATGGTGAGTTAGTTTCTTTCATACGCGACTTCCGAAGCTCGTGTAGAGGACCGACTGTGTAGATCTTTTTGAATTGAGAGCCAAGTAGGGAAACTATGGGGGCTTCAATTTCGAAGGTGTTGAGAATGAGGCCAGAAGCTCGAGTCATGGCAAAGGTCTCTCCGATGAAGAACTGCAAAAGATAATCATCGTCGCTTGTTTTAACCCTGCAAGTTCCTGGAAGATCTCTATTTCGAAGGAAATTTTCAAATCCTGTAATGCCCGTAACGGGTTTGTCCATGTTTTCATCTGCAATTAATGAACAAATTTTATTTAAATAACCGAAAACGGAAACAATTTGAAAGTCCTCCGAATACATACAGCGTACGTAAGTATAAATATGCGCTCGCGCTCGTATGTGTAAAACCTGGAAATGGGATATGACCATCCTCAATGAGCTTGGAAAGATGGAAGTAAATCCAAGAGTAAGAAGCATTCTGACTTCTTAGAGCGAGGAGAGGAATTTGAAGCTCCTCGGAAACGTCCAGAGTCAAGAAACACAGCATACTATCTGCTATAACACATGTTGGGCGCTGGCGCTGGTCTGTCTCTTCACTAAGTGAAATCAACAGATCCCGGAACGCGGGCTTGCTCACCGCCTTCATGGCGTCAAATACATCTTTGGCAGTTAAGCCGGAACGTATCACATAGGCAGGTAGACCACTGGGGATGGACCTGAATTGGAAATTAGGGGAGCGATTGCAGAAGGAAGTTATGTCGTTGTTGCGCAGAAGAAGGTCGTGGTTGTGATCAGTGTTTACGAAGGTGACTTGAAAATTTGCACACCCAAGAAGCTCGGCTAGACACATCATGGGTTTGATGTGGCCATGTAAAGGGTAGGGCAGAAGCACTACGTGAGGATTAACATGTGATCGCTCCATTCTGATCAAGTTCTCTTGTGGGAAGAAGGATCACAGTATTACTGCATATGTGCCTTTTTCTGTGTCAAGTGCTCAATGCTGCTATCCCTAACACATATGAAAGTTATAAATAATATGAGGAATAATCGCACATATTTTAAGTCTTTTTTTCTCAAATTTTATTTTAAATGATATATTATTTATTACATAATTAACAATTTTTAACAAAATTAAAATAAATTAATTATATTATCCCACTTAATGCCACAAATCCATTTGTCAAATTTGATCAGCATTTCAAAATATATATATAAGCAAAAAGAATGTCTTTATGCTTGCTTTTAACAAAGTTGTTAGTTTGTGCTTACTTGCACTTTTCCCCCCAAATTATTACAATATTATGAGATTCTATGTTAACCCAAAGATTTGTTAAACACGAAGTTCATGAATCTATTCCCTCGTGTATTGTATGAGTACTGTTGAGCTACAAATGGAAGTATATCCATGTATAATTAATATGATATATCATACAAAAATTTTACTTTCAAGCAAATAAAAAAGCAATAAAGATACCAAAGTAGTGATACAAAACAATAGATTATTTCCTTTTCATTTTTTTTAAAGATTTTTGTCATCGTCCTAAATTTTGTTAAGTATATCATCACTTGACTTAAATATAAAGCCAGAATTTTGACGGAAATGATTTATTTGATCTATTCATGTCCAAATTTCTACCAAGGGAGAAAAAAAAAAGGAAAAAGAAAAACACAATCTTTAATCGGATCTATTCAGAAACTATAGACTAAAGTCATTGATCTGATGTCCTCAAATCGACCTGTCCAGGTTGCTCTAAAAGAGGAGCCGCCTTCCTTAACAGCATCACGAGCCATTATTGCAATTTGATTCATTGATTCCATGATCTCCTCCACTGTTGTTATCTGTCAAGTCCCTCTCCAACTTATCAACCGTTAATTTTATCACACGTGTCCTTCGTTTCTAATCCAATCTTCCAAACCTCACTCACGCGCTATTAACCTGTTGATGGGCAAGTATTGGCCTGCAAATCATAGGCACTCCAGCCAGACCATGCCATCCGAAGTTGAGTTTCAGCTGCTGTGGGTTAAAAATCCACAAATGACTTGATAGGCCGAAATCTCTTATAGAGCCCAATCAACTCTAAGCCCCCTTTCTTGGGCTCCTTCATGTAGCTCCGTTGGAATTAGGCCGATTCTCCATTCTCCCAAAATCGAGTTGGATCTTATGACCCACGAGGAACATTTTCCACTGTTGACTATCCCAGAACCAACACTACAACAATTGTTCCCCAGAGAGCCCCAGTAAATTCCCAAAACTGCACGTATAAAACGGACCTGGATGGCTGCAAATCAAGCCATGCCATGCAGCTTTTGTCTTCTTTTCGGAGAATACCGCTGGACGAAACTGAAGGCGAGCATTCTCTGATACCTGATTCGTGTATCTCATGTAGAGGACCAATGTGTAAATCTTGGAGATTAAAGATCTCAATCTAGAAACCATAGGGGCTTCAATTTCGTTACAGGTGGAGTACTCATGCTCGAGGTCTCCCCAATAAAGAACTGCAAAACATACACATCCGCTGTTTCAACTCTGCAAATGCCTGGAAGATCTTCACGCCGAAAGACGTTTTCGAATCCTGGAATGCTAGTAACTGGTTTCTCCATGTTTTCATCTGCAACTATTAATTAAAAGTATATCAAGATCCCTCATTTTAATACGGACTCAAATTAAAAGAAAAGAAAAACCACCGACTCTTGGTACAGTGTCTTTTTAATCTTTTAATAGATTAGGATTCGTGTTTTATTGTCTTTTAACTTAATCCAACCGCAAGTTTACTTAAAGAATGAAGAAGAAAATCCCCTGGAAAAGGAACTTCGCTTTCCTCGATGAGCTTGGGAAGATGGAAGTAAGTCCAAGTACAAGTAGCACTGTCACTTCCGATAGCGATGACAGGAATTTGAAGCTCATCCGCAACATCAATAGTTGCAAAAGACATGATACCATCTGTTATAATACAAGTTGGCCGCCGCCGCTGCCCAGTTGGTTCACTTAATGAAGTCAACAACTAACGGAAGGCCGGCTTGCATGCACTTGTGACCGTGCTAAACCATCAGGGAATAAAAATCGTAAATCAACAATAAATATAAAATAAAACATAATTTTAAAAAATTAAACATAAGATTTGTAAATAAAAGATGAAATAAGTAAGTTAATATAAAAGTAGTAAATTGATATACTTGTTTTTAGCATATTTAAGGTGTGTGGGAAAAAGCCACGAAACCAATTAAAAACAATAAATATTTTTTTTTAAGTTTGAGGGGAAAGGGTGTTTAGCTTGTTCGGAAGGAGTGTGGGGGTGATTTTTGGGTTTGTAAGAAGTGGAGGGAGAGTGAGAGGATGGGTAGAAGTGAGGGGGTGAGGTCTGACTTCAGCAAGCTTCGTTGAGCTACCTTAAACCTGCAAAATAACACACAAGGGGTCAATGGTAGAGCCAGGGATGGCTAGCAACCATACTCCGACGTTCAAGTCAGAGTTGGGGTACTTCAGGTTAGAGAGCTTGCAAGCTCTCTGTAATAATGGCTGCAGGTAGAAGAAAAACCTCAACCTATTTGTGTATGTGTGTCTTTTTTCTTCTATGAATCCATAATAATAAAAAACTTGAACATTATATATGGGGTACCCCAGCTGCTGTACCACGTGGTGTCATTTTATTAGCGTTTGTTGCTGTCATTTCAGGAAAATTCTTATTCCCCGCACGTGTGGCGGCGTTGGTGCTTTAAAAATATGCTTGGAGAGCAAGTTTAAAGGGTATATCTATTTCTATCACAGTGGGTGATCCCACGTACCTCTATTGCAGCTGTTGAAAATTTATGCGCATGGCAGGAGAATGCAGGTGGTCCTCACTATCATAGCAACAACTTTTGGTTTATTTGCTGACATGACAAGCCGTTGTCTCCTTTTTTTGCAGAATAAGATTTTCTCACTATTTCCTTATTTTTTTTTTTTACATAAAATCAGCTGATCTTTTTGAGATTTTGTGCCTCTTTCATCTTTTGTACTCTTTATGGATATTTTTTCTGATATTTTCACCTTAACATGGTGTACCTGGTATAGATCGGGTACTGAGAATATGGTGTAGGTCGGATATCCCGAGTACCGAAATTATGGAGTAGGCCAGGTACCTCGGGTACCAAGAATATAGTGTAGGTCGAATATCTCAGGTACTGAGATTTTGGAGTAGGTCAAGCATCTCGGGTATCGAGATTATGATGTAGGTCAGGTATCCCGGGTACTGAGATTATAGAGTAAGTATGGTATCCCAGGTACCGAGATTATGGTGTAGGTCAGGTATCCCAGGTACCAAGATTATGGAGTAGATATGGTATCTTAGGTACCGAGATTATGGTGTAGGTCAGGTATCTCGGGTACTGAGATTATGGTGTAGGTCAGATATTTCGAGTACTGAGATTATGGTGTAGGTAAGGTACCCTTAGTGCCTATAACGATTACTTATAGTCATGGCACCTTTCATCGACACATGGCGTTTTATTATTGATATTCAATTTCTTCCATAAGCAACATCCCCCCCGTTTCTTTATAGCGAAAGTATTTAAGGCAAAAGAAACTCATAGAAGAATTAAGAATGACACGTGACGATGCTTGGCCACTATTCATTGATGGCTGATTAAAAAAGAGATACATTTTCTGTGAGCGAGTTTTATGGTTTTCCAAGTACAAATAAGTGGGCGTTGAAAAATTCCCCAAACATCATTCCTTCCCCAAAGGATACTCTACCTTCTCATGCCTCAAAGCAAAATTTTAAGCATTGAGCTCTTTTACTAACGGTTCCAGGGTATCTCAACTATCCACAAAAGACAACTAGGATCTCTTTTCTCTTGACTTAAGAATTTTGTTGAAAGAGAGCTTGTCATGGTTTGGATAGGTTGGGTTAACCGGGTGCGATAGGTGACCTTTTACTTGTGTTTCTTGTGGTACCTCTTACTGGTTGTATATGACTTGTTATCTAAGTTACTACTTCCAAGACCTCAATACTGCCTCCAATACTTAGTCCAAGGTGGAGAAGCTGAAAGGTGAACTCCAAAGACTGAAATTTATGAAGAAAAGCTTAACAAGTATAATAAAGTTTTGAAAGGGTACCTTAGTGATCTGTTTGAGGAGAAGGCTGGGTACCTAATAGATCATGTGGAGTTGCGAGCTGCATAATGACTGAAGTTTAAATTGTAGGATCGAGGTGATTGGTGCTTAAGGAAAAGAAATGGGTAGATAAATCAACTATCTTGACAGTGACCAAGGCAGAAAGGGAATCCTGTGTACCCCAGTCTAGTAGTCCACAAAGGTTATCCAGTGAACCTCACCTATCTCAACCAAAGCTCCAATCAGATTTTCTTGCCACTGAACTTCATACCTCTGTATCTTCCATCTATCCCCTATTCAGAAGGATAAAGGTGAGGATGAGGCTCTGGATAAGTGACTTTATTTGGCGTTACCACTTGTTTGTTGTCACTTTTCCCAAATTTTGTGCTTAGAACTATTTTCGTAACTTCATGTAATACTTTGTTCTGTCGGGGTACCCAAACTACTTTAATGTGGTCCTAGCAAACTCCTCTGATTTGGTGATTACATGTGATTGTATTTTCATTTCCCGTAGCCTTAGATGTTATTTATTTGCTGCATTTTGAAATCTGATTCGGTGGATAGGGTACCTTAGGTACTCATCTGCTTAGACATTTATTGAACTATTATTTTCCTCATGATGGAACAGCCCAATTTTATCATCAATATGACGATTTATCTAGATATTCATACTGCTTATCTTTTAGGAGATTATGGCGATTCTTAGCCTTTATCACTAACCAAGGTGTTGGTGCAACACATTGATAAAGTATGCAAATCCACACTTAGCGTAACAACAAAGGCGAACTTATTTTCTACTCTCAATGAACATTCTTAGAGTCCCTCTTGGTGTATTCAAAGAATGACTTTCTGTCATGGAGTACCCTAGGTACCCCTTAATCTTAACTCATCAATGTATTGCGACATATTTAGACATGCTTGCTACAAATCTTAGCAAAATTGTGGAAAATCCTTTTTGTGAGATAGTAAAAAATCTCATGATCCTTCATTCGCTTCCATTTAAACACAAAAATAATAATAAAGGCGGTTGCTCGCCTACCATTATGCGATATGGTCAAAAACCTCATGATTTGTCATTCGCGTGGAATCAAATAAGCAACAGAAATAGAGATAAAAGCGGCTGCTCGCCTACCCTTATGCGAGATGGCTGAAAACATCAAGATCTGTCAATCACTTAAAGTCAATTTAAACATAAAAGATAGTAATAAAGGTGGTTGTTCACCTACCCTTATGCGATATGATTGAAAACCTTATGATCCGCCATTTGCTTACAATCAATTAGCAACAAAGATAAAGATAAAGGCGGTTGCTTGTCTACCCTTATGCGAGATGGCTTAAAACTAGAGATTGAAAAATTTAACACTACCCAATTACCCGACATGAACACGAGATGAATAAATGGGTATAGGTCATCGAATTTAACACGATTATTAAATAGGCTGGGTCCCGAGTCGACACGATTTTTTTTGTGTCGTGTTAGAGTTATAGTTTTTGACCCATTTACCCGATCAATGACACGATTATCTTTTCTATTTTAAAATAATCTGTAGACATATATATTTTATAATATCAATATATAATATTATTTACATATATATAATTAAAACTTTAATAATGTAAACGTATAATATTTTAGTAGATATGTATATTTTATAATATCGATAAAGTATGTATGTGTGTGTGTGTGTGTGTGTGTGTGTGTGTGTGTGAATGATAGTGTGTAAATGTTTGATGTAAATTTTGTTTAATATATAGATATTAACTGGGTTATTGGGTAACCCGATTATTTTTTCGTATCAGGTTTGGGTCTAAATATTTTGACACGATTATTAAATGAGTCGAGTTTGGGTCAACCTAAATTTGACACGACACGAACATGACCCGATGACCCATTTTGCCAACTCTACTGAAAACCTCACGATCCGTCATTCGCCTAGAGTCAATTTAGACAAAAAAAGATAGTAATAAAGGTGGCTACTCGCCTACCCTTATGTAATATAGTCGAAAATCTTATGATCTGCTATTCGCGTGGAGTCAAATATCGCAAACAAATAATGACAAAGGCAGCTACTGGCCTACTCTTTTACTGGTTCTGACGTCGAGTAAATTATCTTGATCGAAGTAGGCCAGATACCCCAGCTTACTCTAGAATAAGATGATCTTTGGACACTATATAGCATCATAATAAATAATGCTCAACAACACATATAAAGTTAGTTTAATGGCGAAAATATTCTTATAGCATTTCATCTATATCAAATAATCGAAAAACAAATAAAAAGGCATACATCATCAAATTTTGTAAAGAAAATGCATTCATAGAGAGTGAAGATGTGGATCATTGCAGGGCACTATTTTGCTATCTTATAGAGAATACAGGGGATCCCGGGATCACTTATTATTGTCATTAAAGACTTAGGGAATTAAAAAGTGTAACTCACCAGTTTGAGGTACTCCATGTACCCCACATGGTTAACCACATATTTCAAACATAAAAGCATTAAAGAAAACAAAAAAAAAATAAGCAAAAGCAGGTAGAGTGTTATCACTTTACCAGTAGTCGACTTTTCTCTGTAAAGAGTATTATGATGGGGTGGTGAGGTACCTTAAGTACCCGAGACAGATGCTGATAAGTGAAGTTGATTCCTATGCTAGTGTGAGCATTAGGGATTGGCGACCTGCTGTAACATTTAATGGCCTTTCTTGATCCACCGGCCAGAGTATGATCATCTACTATCATTTGGACATAAACCCCTTTTTAGAGCCCTGGGGTACCTCGGCTGCCGTCTGAATCTCCATGGTGAATGGTGAATTATGCGTTACTGGTGTTAGAGCACTGGCGACATTTTACTTTTCGGAGATGAGCCTCACTTGAGTTTTAAGGTGCTCCATTTTTTCCATGAACTTATGAGGTACCGCAGGTACACCCAAGGAACCCACTGTTGTTTGAGATGCTCTTTTGGTGTTTAACTTATGGCAGAGGTCTTCTTGAGCCTTTTGTTTACACTTGGTATCTCAGCTACTATGAGAATGGCAAGAGACGGTGAATTGTTCTTCTTTAAAAATGTTGGCTTGGAATTTTGAATGGGTGCCCGATGGCCCATAATTCGGTCTACTCCTCGCAGGAATGTCAAATTGTGGGATGATATGTTTTTCACCCCGTGAAGGTGGGGTATCTCGAATAACATGAGGTGTGACTTGCTCGTGTACCCAAGATCCCATTGCTTTAAGGATCGCATGGGCCAAATCTTCGAAGTGTTCGTTAGTGACGGGCTCTTCGTTGGGGTGAATACCCATTGATTGTTTAACAGATTTTCCTTTGTCAAGTCATAGTGCCCTCCTTGATGAATCACCTCTTTCATAATCGCTATAATCCTCTAGCCTTCCATGATCCATCACTATATTGTCAGGGGGTACGTCGATGCCATGGTAATAGGAGCACATTACGACAAGCTTAGCACCGTGGGGAGGCTTTTTGTGCGCTCCCCACAGACGGCGTCAATTGTTTTTAGTGGATTTTGGGTGTATAGGTGAAGGCCACGAAACCAACTAAGAACAATAAATATTTTTTTTTTTTTTAAGTTTAAGGGGAAATGGTGTCTCACTTGTTCGAAAGAAGTGTGGGGATGATTTTTAGATTTTTAAAGAGTGGAGGGTGAGTGAGAGGATGAGGTCTAACTTTAAAAAGCTTTGCTGAGGTACCTTAGGCCTGCAAAATAACAAGCAAAGGGTCAAAGGTGGAGCCGAGGGTGGTCGGTGACCACACTCTGATGCGCAAGTCAGAGTTGAGGTACTTCAAGTTAGAGAGCTTGCAGGCTCTCTGTAACAATGGCTGGAGGTGAAAGAAAACCTCAGTCTATTCATGTATATGTGTGTTTTTTCTGTTATAAATGAATAATAATAAAAAAACCTGAGCATTATATATGGGGTACCCCGGCTGCCGTACCACGTGGCGTCATTTTATTGGCGTTTCTTGCTGTCATTTCAGGAATATTCTTATTCCCCACACATGTGGCGGCGTTGGTGCTTTAAAAATATGGTTGAAGAGTGTTGTGCAAATTTTATTGAACTCACAAGCACACTAATCTATTGTAGAATGGATAAACGGTGACGAATGTCAATCCTACAAGGAGGTGAATTTTAATTGCATGTAGAATTAATTTTATGAGTTGGTGATTGGATTTCTAATGAAAGATGACGTAGGCTATCTATTAATTTAAATTAAAGTAGCGGGAATAAACTATTAAAATAAAATGCTTGGATCTCCGGATCTGTACTCAACATGCATCATCGGCTTAACATTCATTATTAGTATCAATTAAATCATGAAGGAAGATTTTCCACTCCTCATGAACCTCACTCTAATAGATATGGTGCTAAGTGCTTCCCGTGCCAAATAGTAATAACCTTGCCTAGGGAAGCGTTACACCAGTCAATATCTAGACAAGATTATTACTATTTATCTACGAAAAGTCAAAACATCCACATAAATTAAAAAGGAAGAAAAAGTAAATTTACCAAATTAAGCCCATGGAGCATGTTGAGACTTCACCTTCAACCCAAGCTTGAAAGAAAATTAGCTACTCATAATTGAATTAGGGGTAAAATGAAAATTTCATTAAAATACGTAGAAAATACAAGATGGAGATCGATTAAAACAATACAAGATGGAGATCGATTGAATCAGGGATGGCAAATTAGGGGGGGAGTCCCCTTTTTATAGATACAATGAGTAAATCATGACCATCGGATTAAAACAATTTAGACGCCCAGGATTGTGCCACGTGGCAAGTTCTTATTGGATGGAACACATCATCAGGGCTATCATTCTGTGTATATGTATGTACTGTATGCACATTTTTTTTGGTCCATTAATATAATGCCACGTCACCGATCAACACCACATCAGTATTTTAATCCAATAAGATCGTGACACGTCATCAGTCAACACCACATCATCAGTCAATGCCACATCACTCATTCAATCAAATACTGCCACATCATCGTACATCATCATACAGTATAGGTGAACAGTGCCGTGAACGATACCGTTTATGTGAACAGTGGGGTATATATGAACAGTGTCATTTATCTTTTTATACTCCTCCTAAGGTTTTCGACTGTCCTGAGTTCAAAATTACTGTTTTTTTTATCTGATCTCTCGTTTATTATGAAATAACCATGATGTCCCCTAAAATATATAAAATAATTAATTAAAATAAAACATATATAATTAAATCACAAGGGACTTAAAGACATAAAAGTAGGAATGTTAGTAACACTTAAAGTGTAAAATGATGATTTTCTCCATTATAAATAAACACTTTCTAGCACTCAACAAAGAGCAAGTTTAAAGGGTATATTTGTTTCTATCATAGTTGGTGGTCCCACGTACCTTTGCTGCAGCTGCTGAAAATTTGTGAGCACGGCAGGAGAATGCAGGTCGTCCTTACTGTCATAGTAACAACTTTTGGCTTATTTGCTAGCATGACAGGCCGCTGTCTTCCTTTTTGTAGCACAAGATTTTCTCACTGATTCCTTGTTTTTTAACATAAAATCAGCCGATCTTTTTAAAATTTTGTGCCCCTTTCATCTCTTGTCCTCTTTATGGATATTTTTTCGGATATTTTCACCCTAATGTGGTGTAGGTCGGGAACCTCGAGTACCGAGATTATGGAGTAGGTAGGGTATCTCAGGTAACAAGATTATGTTGTAGGTCAGGTACCCCCTAGTGCCTATGACGATCACTTATAGCCATGACACCCTTCATCGACACATGGCGCTTTATTATTGATATTTAATTTCTTCCATAAACAGTACTATTAGTAAACAAAATAAAAAATTACAAATTTAAGTTAAAACTTATAAATCAACATTAACTGTAAAATAAAACAAATTTTAGAAATGAAACAAAAAACTTGTAAAGAAAAGATAAGACAAATAAATTACTATAAAACTGGTAAATTGATATATTATTAATAAATAAAACAAAGACTTAAAAGTATAGCATAAAAACTAGTAAATTAACATTAAATGCGAAATAAAACATAAATTTTAGAAATAGAACATAAGACTTGTAAAAGGAAGATAAAACAAGTAAATTAATATACAGTTGGTAACTTGATGTATTAATGGTAAACAAAATAAAAACTTACAAATATAACATAAAACTAATAAGTCAACACTAATTATAAAATAAAACATAAATTTTAGAAATAGAACATAAGACTTGTAAAAAGAAGATAAAACAAATAAATTACTATAAAGCTGATAACTTGGTGTATTAATGGTAAATAAAACAAAAACTTACAAATATAATATAAAATAAATAAATCAATATTAAGTGTAAAATAAAATATAAATTTTATAGATTATGTCTAAAACTCATGAATGAAAGGTAAAATAAATTAATTAGTATAGGAGTTACTGTAAAAAAAATTCACAATTGTAAAATAAAAACTCATTATAATATTTATTACCTTATGTATTTATTGATTATTTTTATTTAAATTGAATAATGCTAGTTTTGCGTTTATGTAATATATGTAATATTTTACGAATGATGAAATTTATTCTTAAAATCGGATTTGGAAAAAAAATTATTTTAATATCTTTCACAGTTGTTATAAGATGAGGGTATTTTGTATCTTTATACCTTTCTCAACAACAACCTAAATGGTCTCTAAGTACATGCAAAAAGTTTAAAACTACATGAAATATGCATAAGATTTAAAATTAGATATAATTTTATTGATATATCATATAAGTGTCTGGTAATATACGATTTTTTTTATTTTGTTTTTGCTTGATCCAGATCAAGTAAATAATTGTGCTTAATTTACTTGTGTAGTAAATAGATATTATTATAGAAAATTGAAAAAAAAAAGTATACAAATGTCCTAGAATAAATATAGAATTTATGGTCAAACTAATTCAATAAAAATTATTTCACTTTCTTTTAGTATAATTTTTTTGTTTAATTAATGAGTAATTTCTCTTTGTTTAATTAAAAAAAATAGTTTTTGTAAATGAATGAAATATTTTTCACTAAAATTCTATAGAAACAATGTTAATTTTTTAAATAATTAATAATATTATATGAATTTATTAATTTTATGTGTAATTTATAATATTTATTTCTATCATAGTATTGATGCCATAATTTTATTACGGCATTATAAAAGTTTTTTTTATTTAAAATTAACAATATTAGATTTCCCAATTTCCAATTGGATTTTTTGGAAGGTTGGTGTGACATGAATAGAACTTTATAATATATAAAAGATTATAGCGACTTGCTAGACTAATGTAACGATGAACAAGACTTCAGAAAAGGGAAATTAAGGTCACATGGCTCGATTTCAATTATTTCTTAACCTTAGTTTTAATCAAGATATAATAGCAATTGGCTGGTTCATTTTGTTGCATCTATTGAGCTATTGGCGATGCATAGAGCCAAGGCAACTACACTTGTCTATGACAACTTAAGGAGGAAAAGCAAAGCATTCACTGTTAAAAAATTTTGATGACTTAAATTATTTAGGTACTTATGCATGAAACGAACTCGTGCTAGTATTGTGTCACGTGATTACAACTTTTATTGTTTTAAAATTCCTTGTCTATTTTCTCTTTTTTCTCAATGCTTCTCCTTATTAATGACAATGAGCGGAAAAGACACGCACGTTACAAATTTTACAAACTGAAGCCCTTATTTTCATAATTATTATTTTTTAAATGATATTCGAATATACTTTTTAAACCGCAATTTGTATCCCAAGTTGATATTTAAATGGAAATAATCAAACTACACGAGTCATTAATTTTTATTATTGACTGACTACATTACCCGTAACGTATAAAATATTTTTTCCCGCCTTTGGAATCTCATTCCGGTCAATTTAGCATGGGTAATTGATGAAAAGGTACTTGGGATCGAGGAAGAGAATATAATTGAAATACGGCTAAATTTTAATAAACTTGGGGTTATTTCATTGCTAAATATATGATTGTTAAAATAATAACATTCAAGACCGTAAAATTTCCAATGATCTTATTAATACGAACTACAGTTACCGCATTACTCTTTTGACTTTGGGCATTCACAATAAGTTTCTTACCGTTTCAATATTATTTTTCTGTGAAAGCACCACATTAAACCATGTTTTTCAAGCCTTAAAAGCCATTGATCTTATGTCTTCAATCAACTTCTCTAGGTTACGATAAGAGGACCCGCCTTCCTTGACAGCATCACGAGCCATTTTCGCAATCTGAACCGTTGATTCCATGATCTTATCCCTCTTGCTATCCATCAAGTCCCTTACCAACTTCTCAATCGTCGATCTATCACACGTGTCCTTCATATCAAATCCAATCTTCCAAATCTCACTCACACACCTGCTATTAACTTGTTGATCGCCAATTTGTGGCCAACAAATCATGGGCACTCCAGCTACCATGCTCTCCAAAGTTGAGTTCCAGCCGCTATGAGTCAAAAACCCACCAATTGCTTGATGGGCCAGGACCTCCTCTTGTGGAGCCCAGCTAACAATGCACCCCCTTTCCTTGGTCCCTTGATCAAGCTCCACTGGAACTGGGCCAACTCCAGCCACTCCTTCAATCAAGTCGGATCTTCTGACCCACAAGAACCCTTTTCCACTGTTGACCATGCCATGCCAAAACTCTAAAATTTGGTCGCGACTAAGTTTAATGAAACTTCCAAAACTGACATATAATACTGATCTAGACGGCTGAGAATCTAGCCACGTCATGCAACTTCTGTCCTCTTTGGATAAAACACAATTGTTCGACTCTGACGGAGATAACTCCATGGAGTCCTCTTGGATCCGCGACTTCAACAAAGCATGTAGAGGACCAACAGTGTAAATTTTGGTCAAACGAGAACCCAGTTTTGATATTATAGGCCCTTCAATTTCGTTGAAGGTGTTAATTACGAGCGCTGAAGTTCGAGTCGTGGCAGAGGTATCCCTAATGAAGGTCTGCAAAATGGGATCACCGGGTCCTCGATCTCTACAAATGCTTGGAAGGTCTCTATTCCGAAAGATATTTTCCAGCCCCGGAATGCACATAACGGACTTGTCAAAGTTTTCATCTGCAATTTCACAATACCAGGCAACATATTACATGATGTTACATGTACATGTTCAATTCGAGATTTCAGTGTTAAATATATATTTTTAAAAGAAAATGAAAAAGAGAAACCGACCTGTGACCGGCAGTTCCCCTTCTTCAGCAAGCTTGGAAAAATGAAAGTCCGACCAGGAGCAGTAAGCACTGTACGGTCGAAAAGTGATTATAGGAATGTTAAGCTCTTCGGCAACGTCAATCGTAAAAGACATGATGCTGTCTGATACGATGCATGTTGGCAGCTGCCCAGGCGTCGTGAGCAGCTGACGGAACGCCAGCTTTGACACGGGTTTATCGGAACAAAACCAGTCTTTGATGTATATGCCAAACCGCGGATTATCGGGCGGCAGACCGTCGGGGATCGATGTGAAGAGGAAGTTAGGGAAGTGCTTGTAGAAAGCCGTCGCGTCAGTGTTGCCAAGGAGACGATCGTGGTATTGTTCGGTGTTTACGAACGTGACTCGAAAACCTGCATGGCTAAAAAGCTTGGCTAGCGTCAGCATGGGCTTGATGTGGCCATATGCAGGGAAAGGCAAGAGCACCACGTGAGGAACACGCGCTTGCTCCATTGACAAAACTCTAAACCTCAATTTCTTGAGGGAATTGAGGTACTAGAAACAAAAATTAATTTTGATCGAGCCCTTCATTTCACCCTAGTAAGTTATATGCGAGATGGTGGTAGGGACGTGGACAATGAAATATAGTATAGAACAAGAAGAAAAAATAAGGTTCCTTGATGGAAACGGGAAAGTTGACGTGTTGTGTACTGACATGCTATGATCATACTAAACTTTATATATATATATATACACACACACACGCACGCACACACCTGAGAGCTTTGCGATTGTTGTCTTAATTATTTTTTAAATGTTTCGGTTAGAGACTTTTCTAGCAAAGTGATCACAAAAAGGTTCTGCTTGATTAGTATGTAAAATAACTCACTAGTCACAGCTTCTAGCTAAGGATTGCTTATTAAATATATTAATAAGCTTGGTTCATTGGGTTACAATTTTAATTTTAAGACTTTGTTATCTTATATGATGCGTAATAAATATTAAAGAATTAATAATCATAAGATTCAGTCGAACGGTTGAAAAATGTAATAAATAATAATCGAGAAAACTGAGAAAGACGGTGACCAATTCTCTAATGTTTGTTATCCATAAGGTAACTGGATCAGCTTCTCTAATTATCTGTTCGAAGATCCAACCCGGCTTACACTATACCAAGCCAATCCTGCAATCCTGCCCACTGATCTCATGATTTCCTTTCTTTTAAATTAATTCCATCAATGCTCTTACATTATTCCCAACCGTTGACCTATTACACGGGTCACGGCTTAAGGTTTCATTTACAAAGAATTGAAGAAATGGGTCGTCTATTACCTTTGACCTGCATGAGTTGGGTAGATCTCGACGTCGCAAAATTGCTTCCATTCCTAGCACGCCGTTATATAATCTCCCTGTCCATGTCATCATCTGCGACATGCTTTCTGCTAGAAAAATTCAAAATTAAAAAAAAAAAAAAAAAGGCTAATTCATGCATCAAGACATCAAGTATTTAAGCATTATCACTAGCAAAACTAGTTAATTTTTAAAATTCTTACATCAGTGACAAATTTTATTAGATGGGTAAATGAATGTCGCATTATAATTTTAAGTGTAGATTCAAGTTGAATTAATGTACCGTTGCTAGTGAGCCTCAGCTCTAAAGGGAAGCTCGCCTTTTTCAAAATACTTAGGAACACAAGATGTGTCCATGAGTAACTAGCACTTAGGGTGCGTTTAGGATTGAGGTTGAACAGGTGTGACTTAAAAGTTACAGTACTAAAATATTTGGTAAATACTAGCTACTGTAACTTACAAGTTATATTGATATAATTTTTCAATTGTATTATGAACAATCTATTATATTTTTAATAATTTTATAAAATTATTATTTAAAAATTATATTTACTACATATTATTAACTTTTATTTCATAATTACAATTTTTTTTTCACAGTAACCGTAACTTAAAAGTTACAATATTTCAATCCCAAACGCACCTTTAATGTGCAAGAAATGATCAGCATAGGCTTTATGCAGCCTTGTGCCGGGAACGGCAGGATCAGTATGTGTGGTTCCACTTACGCCATGTTTAACCTCAACCTCTTTGTGTTAATGATTTGCTTGTGTTTTTTGGTTTAGATATGTGAGCAATTAATTTTGTATGTTACTCCTGGACTCTTTGCTTTGTCCGAAACAGAGAAACGGAAACAAAGTGCACATGCAATCGTCGGAGGAAAGGCCACTCTTATCAATTATACATCACGGGCATGGTTCACTTTATCCGTTTTGTATCCAAAACAACCGGGCTCAAAGAGTGAGCCCCAACAATAAACAATTGGGCCAAGTTTTACATAAATAAAAATGGGCTGGGCAATCCCAATTTCCAAAGACTACCCCGTTTTGGCAGCCATTTGAATTTCTTATAAAGCCCCTTTTTATTTAAAATTATTTAAATAATTAAAGACAAATTAAATACATAAATAAATTATTCTTTTAACAAACTTTTACACCCATCTTATTTTATAATTTATATTTCTATTTGAATTTTTTTTTCAAATAACTTTATAGAATTTAGAGTTATGGAGATAAAAATTATGTAATAAGAAGAGAATAGTTTAAGATCTTAGGATTTTTATGCCTTCTATAACAAAAACTTGAAAAGATAAGATGAATTTTATGGAAAGATAGTTAATTGTAGTATGTGAGTTTGTATTTTGTAAATTAAACTAGGAGTATTTTAAAAAAAAATCTAAAATGCGTGTTAGAAGCATTTTGGAAGAGTGTTAAAACCTCCACTCTTTCCAAAACAATCTAATTATGAATGCTACAAGTATGAGAAAAGTGTTGCATCAAAAGACTTGTAAAATGTAAATCCATTAGAGTCAAGAAATAATAGTTTGTTGTCACCAAGAGCCTAGTCAAAAAAATTCATGTATTGGATAATGGATTTTAATTATTTCTTATCTATTCAATAATATTTCATAATTTATAAAATTACTTAACTAATAATGAATGCCACAGTCAGTTGAAATTGAAATTGAAATTGACTTAAACTTTGAGATACTTAACATTGCTCTCAACAAATATACTAAACTTGCCTTGAAAATCAAGTTTAGCTATCATAAAGATGAGCACTATGTGTATAAAGATAAGAAAACGAACAGAAGAGGCGGCTAATTATCCAAGAATGTCAGACGATCATTAGGCAAACGTAAAGAAACTAGAAATACATTTCCCACTTTACTTGTTATTTTGAGTTCTCACTTTAGTAAGATATCTTCCTTTCTCTTTAACAAAGCTAAGCGATCGCCCACAACGCCCTAAATATGAAGGCGGAAAAGCAAGACTACGTGCGAAGATTGGAATACGACACGCCTAAAAGAGGCGGGAAGCTTATTAAACAAAAATACAAAATGATTCCCCGCCGCGAAAATAATGCAACTAATAATCTAATGTCTTCGCATTTAGGGCGCCTCTCTGCTTGTCGTTCTTTTTTCTAAAATAATACAGCTGCTACTTGCCTAGTTGCCTACTTCAAACATAACTATCACTAGCATAAAAATAGAAGAAGTTAAAAAATATACATAATTTTTAATTAATGATTTTTCCAATAATTTTTATCTATCACCCATATTTGATTACATTAGCTTATGGAAATTTTGTATTCGGCTTAAAAAAAAAGGAGAAATTTTATATTTTATTTTAAAAGAGGTTCGATACTTTCGAGCTGCACAAGCACAACATTAATTTTTTCAAGAAATTATCACTGATTTCATTTGGATAGTTTTTTTTTTTTCAACATAAGTCTAATATTTATTATGTTACAAGAAAGACTCCCTTACAATCATTAAATATTATGGAACCTTCAAGTTTTTTTTTTTTATTGCTTTTACGAATCTATTATTTATGTGTTGAGTTACATAGGTAACAAAAAATTGAGATGTAAATGCAAAGTCAAGAAAATAGAACGAATAATTTGGTTTTAGTAAGGAGCGGAGTTTGTAATGCAACAGTTGCAAAATAGAAAAATAATTAGAAACAAATACCAACCGATGTGCATAAAAACATGTGTTAGGAGTCATATTTTCTAAAGTGATTGAATTAGTCAAAGATAATTTAGATCAAATCAAATCATGCAACAACCTATTTTCCGTAATCTTCAAAAACGTAAAAAAAAAAAATAAATAAATAAACAAATGAAACAGACCCTTTTAAGCACAAAAGACAAATGCTAAAGACAATAGAGTCCTTAAATCCGAATTCCAAAAACGACGACGAAAGATAGGAAAAAACAATTAAAAGAAAAAAAAAAAGAATCGATCACAAGTCCACCGGAGCTACAGAGCGCAGACCAATCAGAGTGGACGCTGACGTCAAATAATCAAGGCCAAATGGGTCCCACATCTCATGCTCGTCGGGATTCGACATAAATAAAGAAACCCAATGTCCACGTGGAGCCCATCCTAGGCAACCCCACTCGCCTCAACCCTACTAATAGAGCTAACTTTTAACCGTCCGATTGAAAGCGAAACGCCTCATCAGCTACTGCCCACTGACACTGATATTGATACTGATAGATAGAATCAAGAACGATCAGTTTCCGCGGTAAACCAATAATAATTGCTAATGCTTTTTATTCTCTGCCTTCGCTTTTATTATTTGTAATTTTTCTTCTCCGGCCTTGAAGAAAACGAAACGCGCGTACAAAGAATAGAGATTAAGTGGGTGCATTGCTTGCTGCGATTCTTCTTCTTCCTCTTCTTCTTCTTGGATTTCAGTGGCGGTAATTCTTTGCTTTGCTTTTAAACTACGTCTGTGTCGTCATCAAATATCGGATCTTTATCGAGATCGCCGAGTTCTTCTTTTTTTTTTAAAAAAAAAAAGAACTGCAGAGATTTTATTTAGTTGCGTGAACCTGCATTTTCTTGATTTACGACGATATAAAAAAAAAAAGAACTGCTGAGTTTTTATTTAGTTTCGTGAACCTGCATTTTCTTGATTTACGACGATTTCGTGGTATTGTTATATTATATGAGCTGTCATTTACGAAAATTAAAAAAAGAAAGAAGATAATGATTAGCTTACATGTGCAATGTTTGAGGTTTCTTGATTCTGTGCTGCTCTTCAGATTTGAGTATGAGTTTCTTTTTTCTTTTTAATTTTCGCGGCTGCCAAACAGAAAACTTTTGTTGTTTATTTGACATACTGTTTCAAGTTTTTTTCTTTTTGACCTTTTTCGTCTGGATCTATTTGTATTATTAGCGTGAACTTGTGTTTGATCTTGGAGAGTGATCGATAATGATCTGAGGCTGTAAAATTTGTGTTTGATTGATTCAATTGAGAAGTAGAGAATCAGAGAGAGGGAGAGACAGAGAGAGAGAGAGAGAGATATGAAATGTTAAGTGTTTAAAAAATTACGTTTTAGCTGGCAAGTTATTCAAAGTTAGTAGTGGATGTTTAAAGATAAATAAAACAACACATTATTGTAATTTGTAGCTTGTTTTGAAAATTTATTATTTTGTATATGATTCTTTGGGATAATTACCAAAACTAATCATTTAACCTTTGGAAAGATTAACCTTAGGACTTCATGGACCGGTAGAAAAAAATCTTATAACCTTCGGCATGATCGTGCCTGAGTTTTCCAAGTTGGTTTGGAACAAGATTGCAGCATCGTGATTTTGAATAATAAAAATTGCTGAATGGAGGGCAGAGTGCCCTTACTTGATTTGATCCTTCTATTATTTTGCGATCATTTGGTACTCATTATCATCTTGACGTGGGCTTCATTGGTTGATGAGAAATTTGTTGGCTAATTGAAGATGTTGATGGGTTAATTAACTTCAATTTTTGTGCTGCAACTGGTCAGCTTATGCTGGCTTCCAGGGGTTAGGAATTCAGTTTACTTCAAGCAGAAATACTTTTTTTCTTCTATAGTTTAGGGTTTCTTATTTCTCATTGCTGGATTATGAAGTTATTGTAACTGCTAATTGCTGGATGTGGATTTCTGGATTTAATGCTTACAATGCCCTCTTGTTCAATGTGTTATATTCTTTGGCAGACATCTGATGTGACGGAATAAGGATGCGAACAGCATACCATATGCACTTGGGATTAACATATGTCACTGAAGTGTGATTATATTTGACATGATGCCATATGTGCAACATAGTAAAAAGTACTCAGACTTTGCCGCAAATATGAATTTGGATTCCAGACAGAGTTCAAAGCAGCAGCAAAACTCAAAGGCGGTGAAGGAGAGAGTTCTGTCCTGCCAAGAGAACCTGAATTTAAAGTACCAAAGCAAATTGAAAGTAAAATCTACTGTTGGTCCACTGTGTGGTGATCTGCCTCAAGAATTAAGATGCAAAGCAGGTGGTAAAATCTCGGTCCAACCAAATTCTTCTGGGAATCACCAGTTGCAGTATCTTAAGGGAAAGGCTATAAAGGATGATGAGCTAGTTAAGTACATGTCAAAGTTGCCAGGTTATCTCAAGCGCATGGAGGGAGGAAAGAACATTCAAGACAAAGCATTAAATGTAGGGGTTCTGGATTGGGCACGTTTAGAGGAATGGAAGGTGAACAAAAAATGTACCATGGCAAGTGGGAGCAATAATGTATCAGCAAATAGCAGTAGTTTATTGTTGAAAACAACCATCAAGCCATCTACCTTTTCCAGTGCAACTCAAGGGGGGACGCTTGCTCATCAGAGTGAGGAACATCCTTTACTTTGTCCTGGTCTTAATTCATATAGGAAAGATGGCCATTCCCGAGGTGTCAAGCCATCCTCCCAAAAGGCTTTAAACTTTCAAAATTTTGAGACTTCTTCAAAAACCAACTTGGGAGGGCAGGGAAAGATACCATGGACCAATATGGCATCTGACCGGAAAAATGCTGATGTAACTCCCAGGAAGGCGAAGAAAAAAGATTATGATCAGAAGATTGCTTCAGAAGTGGGAAATTTATCAACAGACTTGGGAAACTACGGGGTTGCACAGAGTACAAAGGAAAAAGAAAGTTCTTGGGATGTTGAAGTGGAGAAGAGAATAGAGGAGGCTCAAGTATCAAAGAAAAATAGAAAAGCTTTGGATAAGAAAACCTTTGCAGATATGGGAACTTCATATCCAAAGTCTAGAAGTAATGGGCACTCTCTCGGTTCTAAGGAAAAGATAAGTGCTGGTAATGTGGAATCTAAGATAACAGAGAAGTTACATGAATCAAATATTGATCTTGGTCAGCAACACCTGCCAGGTGAGCCCGAGAACATTGTTCTCCTTTTTCCCAAAGGACTCTCTCAAAACAGCTTCCGGAAGGAGTCTGGAGTAGCAAAGGATGAGAATTTGGTTGAAGCAAATCAGAGCTGTCTTTCAGGTGGCAGGTTTTCTCCAGTGAAGAGTTGCTCCGCAGAACACTCTTTTGATATTCCTCACTTGTGCCCACCAGCTTCAGAAGTTGACAGTAAACTGAAGCGAAACTTGATGGCACATAACCTGAGCAATGGTCAACGTGCTGAGTTCTCATCTGATGCATCTCACTCATTCCACTATTCTAGTACATCTTCAGCTATGCTCTCTGATTGTGAAGATGCAGAAAAGAACACCATTAAGCATGTGAAAGAGAATGTGGATGAAAATTTGAACTTGCGGGATCAAGAAATGGCAGTTACAAGATCCAGAAATGCATCCCCAAGTAGCCGGTTTAGCTTCAGCTTAAGTCGGATGGGTAGAAGTTTCAGTTGGAAAGAGAGTTCAGCCGTCCCACAGTTGAGCTCATCTTATGTTTCTGTCAAGTCTGGTCCAGTGAAATCTGAGGAGGTTTCTTATTTGGATGGTTCTAGCAGACAGAAGACATATGGTCACAACAGAGCCAGGTCTAGCCCTTTAAGAAGGATTCTGGATCCACTGCTGCGGTCCAAAAGCTCAAACCGGGGACATGCTGCCGAAACTGTTCATCCATTGAAAGGAAACCTGAGTTCCTTAAACTTTAGGCCAGTTGTTGACAGTGCATCACTTCCTAATAAAAAGCACGAAGGGTCAACAACTCAAGCTCTTTTGCAGCTTACCATGAAGAATGGGCTCCCTTTGTTTAAATTTGTGGTTGACAATAACTGCAGTGTTCTTGCTGCCACTGTGAAGAATTTAACATCTGGGAAAGATGATTCTGGCCAGAATTATACATTCTACTCGGTGAATGAGATTAAGAAAAAGGGTGGTGGCTGGATAAATCAAGGAAGTAAACAGAAGAGTCATGGCTTTGTCTATAACGTTATTGGTCAGATGGTTTCCAGATATCATTTGTCAAATCAGAAAAGTCAAAATTTGAAATACATGGTGAGGGAGTCTGTTTTGTTTGGTGTTGAACTGAAGCAGGTAGATCAGGCATCTCCAAAGTTCTTGCCAGATAAAGAGCTTGCTGCTGTTGTTGTGAAAATGCCTATTGAAAGTTTGGGCCATGATGCAGAGCAAAGATATAATGATATGACTGAGAAGGGCTTTACAGAATGTGTTCCACTGGGTAGATGCTCTTACTGGGGAGAGATTGACAGCTCTTGTAGTACTACAGTCATACTTCCAATTGGTGTTCATGGCTTGCCAAAAAGAGGAGCGCCATCGCCATTGATTCAGAGATGGAAATCTGGTGGATTATGTGACTGTGGAGGTTGGGATGTTGGCTGCAAACTACGCATACTTGCCAACCACAATCAAAGCTGTGGAATGCCAATGTTATTGAGTGCTTTCCCAAATTCTGATAATTTTGAACTTTTTGAGGTACTCTTGTTATATTACAATCAATGTCTTTTCAATGCATTGTCACATCAATCAATGTCTTTGCAGTCCACTGTTATACTTGATTTAACGGGTAAACTTTGTTTCATGCTTATACACAGGGAGTAACTCAACAGAAGAGGCCAATCTTCAGCATGGTGCCACTAAACAAAGAAATCTACTCGGTTGAATTCAGTACATCAGTGTCTTTGTTACAAGCATTTTTCATTTCCGTTACAGTTCTAAGTGGTCAGCAATTGTCTGATCTCTCAGAAGCGAGTAGCCTGTATGAAGCAGAAGCTCTCCAAGGGGAACCCATGATGAATGAAGAAGGAACAAAGAAGAGCTCCCTTACAAATATTGTCCTGGGGAAAATGCCTGCAAAATATGCTCCCAATCCGCCCCACTCCCCTGTTGGCAGGGTATAGTTGCATGCAGGCATTCTTTTGCTTTCCAGAACCATATGTACAGCTTTCGAAGAGCTTTAAATAGCCATAAAAGAGCAACTGTCTTTTTCATTCCCATGATCAACCGTTATTGTGCATGATGAGAGATGCACAGAAGTTGATGGAAAACTATTTCATGCCTCATATGGTACAATTCGTGCATTACGGCTGCAATTTTGTGTCGCGTTGCACTATTGTTGCCAGTTTCAGGCTTTCTTTTTTCATTGTAAAAAGAAAATAACATCATCAATACAAAGCTCAGCATCGTAAGATAGTGAGTTTTTTTGATAGATAATAGCTACGTTTATGTTAATCTGAAGTATGCAATCCATCCTTGTCAATAGATATTCAGTTTCAGTAATTATATGTACTTTTGGCTGCACCGTTAGTCACAACTAAAGCAGCCAAAAATTTGGTTTAGAAGATATTTACGTTAAAAATACAGCCACACAAGGGACTATACGTGTGATAAAGCATATGAGACACATCTACCACCTCAATTACTAGTGCAAAAGCTCCCTGAGAAAGTAATAACATTTGGAATTAAAAAAATTATTATATAATAACTGTAGATGATTTCTGAATTTACATTATAAACTGCAAAATCTCAATAAAAATAGTAACCATAGTCGTGCTCACAGGTCCACCGGTGAAGCATGATGAATACAGATAAACCATTGACCATCAATCTTCTCAAACACATTTGTTACAAACTGTCCTCCCCAACTGGTACCTTTTGTCCTGACAAATTCGATGCAAGTAACATAGCCTACATTCCCTCTAACATGAACGCGAACATTTTTCAGTTCAATCGCCAGTGGAAATTCATAATTCATCCATACAACCTCCCAACTTTCCATAACAGGATCGTAACCAGAAATGCCACTTGCCCCTGGATGCACACAACAGACATCATCACCTTTTGCCCACAAAGCCTGCATGGTGGCAAGATCACCGTTCTTGAATGAATCGTAAAATCGAGCATTTGCTGCCAGCACTGAGGTCTTGGAGTCCTCATCGAGCATTTTAAGGTTATCTCTAAGTTTTGCTGCATGGACATAGTCTTCCTCCTCAATGGCAATCTGTAACTCTCTCTTTAGAATTTCCTCATCCAACATAATGCTTTCACCACTCAAGTTTCCCCCTGTATCATCACTTTGTTTCACTTGACATGGTCTTAAAGAAGACAACTGAAAAACTCGTCCAAATGTTACTGCACTAAATAATATATTATTAGACCTGGTTGAAATGAAATCATAAAAAGAACAAGATACGAGCGTTGACAGATTATTGAAATTAGTCCAAACGGTCCTGCACTGGAGACATCTATTATAAAACTAATTAGAGAAAATATCCTGGCAGCTCAGTTGGAGTCTAATGGTCTTTAGGCCTTCAAGAAACCTCATTTTGATGTAAAAGAATTGGGTCAGCTTTCCAAATTCACATGAAAGAAGACAATCAGCAACGTTCCAAAAAGAATGCAAAATGCAATGTTGAGGACAAAAAAAACACGAACTCATAGAAAGACTTAAATATCTCATTCAGTCAAATACCATCATCAATAACTGATTTGCAGTAAACAACAAATGCATCTGTACCCATTAACAACTGTGCTTGCAGCAATTATAGAAAAGCCTATTAAGAAATACGGTAGAATACAGTAGAATGAAATGCAATGTATCACGCAGCATTAAAAGTACAACATATGAGCACTGAGAGTCATGCTAAAGATATTATAATAGCAAAGAAAAGAAACTTACGAGGTCTGCAATTTGAGTTGACATTGGCTAGGCATGAATAGGATGGTATTCCTCCTTGCAGAACTACCCACTAAACCTACATTGCATTGATATGGGGTCGGTGGAGATAAGCTATAATGCTTCCTCAAATTGTTAATGCATGAAGACGGCACGCACTTAACCGCTTTGACATCCATAACATTCGCCTGCAGCATTAAATAAATTACACAAGTTCAAGAAACCAAACGTGAAACATCCTGTAAACAAAATATTGGCAAAAGACTGCACGTTCAATATTCAGCAGAGCAACGTCGCAACAAATAAGTACTTTAAAACGATGAGATTATGAGATACAAAAACAAAAATTTATAAATTATATAATAAATCTGAACGATAAGAAATAAAAATGACAAATAAAAAATAAATCAATTTTGGAGTATCAATACAGGTAAAGCATCATTTTAGACCCAAACCGAAGATAAAATAATTGACTACCTGAAAGCATAAATAGAAATTTAATCCAAAAACTCAATAGCAACGTACATTGCAGCCGAAGCTGGACCCTTGAAACGACATCGTTGAAGATAAAATACACGACGGATGAAACGATTAAGGGGATAGGGTTTTTACAGCGAATCCAAAATAGAAGATACAGAGAGACGCAGAAAATGGGAAGAGTAGTTGAGCTAGCTGAGTCCTGAATTCAGGAAATTTAACATGGGCCGGACTTCATCATTCGTGTTTTGGGCTGAGTGGATTCATTTTTTTGTTTTGGGCTCCACCAGTTCTTACTTAAGCTTACCTGATTTAAAATAGAGTTAAAAAAAATTTAAATTATAATTTTTATTTTTGTTTGAATTTTACTTCCAAACTGCAGGAGACTCGAATTATTTCCCTTATCGATAACGGGAGGAGGTGAAAACTAACAAAAGCAAGAATTATTAGGCACATAATATTGATTCATTTAGGGTGCCCTCGATGTAGGCCAAACTGGTCTAGGAAACAGGATTTATAATTTTAAATTAAGAGAAATTTTACTTTCATCATGTATAGAGATTAAAATCTTTAACTTCTAGAATGAGTTAGAGAGGGCCGGACCTACAATTTTTTTATTATTTTATTTTTGTTCAGCACAAAACTTTTACCTTTTTTTATTTTAAATTCTTTTAATTAAGACAACTATACTTATAAATTTATGGGCACAAATTGGATCAATTGTGAAAAAAAATTTAGGCTAATATCATAGGCCTATGTATTGGGACCCTCTGAGCTCACGTAAATAACTAACAAATTCTTGATGCACGTTTAGTCATACAAAATCAAAAATTATGCCCTAGTTTAATGTCATTTTTTTTTTCAGGAAAAATAAATGCTAAACACGTCAACGTGTTTAAAGGAGCTCCCTAGAAATTGACAATTAAGTTTTACTTAATCGTTGGAACCGATAAGTCAAAAAAACAGGAAAAAAGGAAAAAAAGATTCTAGAATTAAGAATAGACAAATCCTAATAATCAAACTCCGGCACCATTTTCACGTTCATTTTCGATAACTGATGACAGTGTCCTACTATTTGCTTTTGTTTTTATTCCAGATTTCACCTCACTTTCTCGACAAGTTCAAGGCTTTTCTTCGATTCCCTTTTTAATAAATTTCTTTATTTCTCGCCCTTCATTTTTTTTTTTTTTGGTCTTATTATTATTTCATTTGCCGCACAATTCTTTGACCATACTCAGCCAAGAAAGTGAACCAACTTTGAAGTCAAGTTTAATTTTCAACTTGCGACCGAGTATGCGGGCAACAACTCGCAAACGACTCAGCTTCCCTTCCACTCATAATGGGAAAGAACCTCATCTGCTAACCGTTGACATTATTGATCCTTCGAGATTGTATTGTGGATTCTTACATATCATTTTTTGTTTTACGATAATTGATTTTAATAAATTCAATCAAATTCTTGATTCTCAGCAAACATGTGATCAAGGGTGATGGTAATAATAATAATAATAATAATATTTTATGATAACACACTTACTAAATTCAATAATATGATTTGTAGTTTAAACAAGTCCCGATCAATTTTTTTGTTCAATTTTTTAAATGATTTATGAGGTCGATAATTTATTTTTTATTTTATAAAAAGTATAAATAAAAGACTTTCAGACACACTATGAAATTTATATTAAAAAATTATAAATAAAGCGTGCGAATATAAGATTTATGTGAAAACATCTTGATTCTTTTATTGATCATTTTATTTATCTTTTAAGTTTAATTTATTTAATTAATTGAGGTACGGGGAATCGAAACCCACCTCTCGCAGGCGGCGAGTGCTTTGTCAATAGTAATCTTGATGCAATTCAATTTAAATTATTTGGAAATTATTCCTAATTTTAAATGGATAAATAAAAAAAATTATAAACGATTTAAACCAATATAAATTTATACTTGGACCCTTGTTTGAATGAAATTTATAGTTAGGTTAAATAAGTTGTTGGTTAACAACATTGACATGGGTTTCTCCCAACACTTAGTCTTTTAAAAAATATTTTTAAAAAAAAAAACGGTCGTTGGTTTAGTTTAGATAGATTTTGACAGTTGAAATTTGAAACCCATTCTTTTAAAATTGAATTCAAACTGATATTTAGCATGTAAAACTTCACAATTAAAATTCACGACTGAGATTAAATGGTTTGAAATTAATTAATTAGTTAAAACGGGCTGAATTGGACTAAAACAAATATATTTTATCCAAACTTTCCTATACATTTAATTATTTTAATATGAAAAAAAAAGTTAATGGTCAATAATTTTGTTTGACTCAAATTAAAGATAATAATGTAAGTGTTCAAACGGACAACATGTTACCGCATTCTCAAATTAAAATTGTCTGACAATGGGGCATGAAACGTTTTCTAAATATCATTTCTTTTACAGGGTCAACTTTTCAATCGATATAATTATCCCAAAAAAAAAAGAAAGTCTAAACACATAATCATATTTTCATTTTGTGATCAAGCAATTCTAAAAGATAACAATATAAAAGAGAATCTTTAAACAGCACTACAGATTCATGATTGTTTATAACGAAGAGTGATACAACATGAAAAGAATAGAGAAGGGATAGGTTAAGTTGAGATAATTTAGACTTTGAAACTATATTGTTTACAATTTGAAGGTCCAATACTTCTTCTTAAACACAACTAATTAATTTATTGAATAACACTATGATTTAAATAAAGTTTGGGTTAATACAAACTTTTTTAAAAAAAAAAGAAAAAAAGCAAATATAAATCATGTTCTCACTTCTCCCGTCATGCGCTTTACACCATGACTCCACAAAATCAGTTGCCACAATCTTTTGACTAATTTTAAAATCATTATACTATAGGATATATGGTTAATAATAATAGTTATTATTAAGATTTTACCAAATTAATGATTATGTTTGTATTGTCCTATCTCTATGTGGATGCAAAACGCAATGTTGTTCAAAGTAAATACAATTTGGTTCCCAATTCCATTAATCCAACCTTCGTAAATCCATTTCCAAAGATATACGACAAACCAAAATTCTCCAAACCGAAGGAAATATTATGAAATTGTGAGTACAACAAAGGTCGATCAAGATTCATATGATTTTGTACTTCATGTGCCGTTGCTGTTGTTGTTATGCAGCTCCCTGGTGAAATTCTTTTTGGCAGTCTAATTGGACCACGGAAGTGGGATTGTGGGGATACACCTCCACTCGTTAAACAATTGTTGGGTTTCATTTTTGGGAGGCTGCCTGTAATTGACTAATCGAAGTGACAACTTTGTTTGGTTCTTTATTTATTCATACAAACTGGCGGCAATTTTGTGGCTGTGTTTGAAAAATTTAAATCGTGAACAAGAGTATGCTGGGCAGCTTGAAAGGCGCTACTCATGACATATTGCGCTTGGCCAGTTGTCAGCCGAATTTCCATTCAAAAACCTCTTTGTTGCCACGTTGATGACATACCAAAAGTCTGGCTACGAGTTTTAGAAATATATGTTTATATGGGGAACAGATTACGAGAGAGCTCCTCGAGATTATCATTTTTTAAAGTGAATAACGATTTGCTTATTTGGGAAATAGATTAGGAGAGGATTTGATGTTTTCGAAATTACCATTATTAAAAGTGAAGAGTCAAGTAATTAAAATTTTACAAAATAATAACCCATCAAAAATTACCATCACTATTATCAACGTAGATCTTTTAATGCTTAAATAAGAAAACGTAGAGCTTATGATACTTAAATTAAATATTGATAGCAACACTTTGAGGATATTATACTCTTTTAATATATCTATTTTTCTTATCTTTTAAGCGGTGACCTTTTCATATACGAAAAATAATAATAAAAAGTGCAATTAAGTTAAGAAATATTTCTTTTAGTTATGACCTCTTTACATAAGATAAATAATAAGAAATATATCTTAAGTTATGAAAATTTATATCCAATCTTATAGAATTTGACTCTAACAAAAATTATAATTTTTTTTTTATTTTATCGTGTTTAGATCAAGACGTTTTAAAACCAACCCCGTTTTCGAGCAGAGGTAAATGCCGATAAGAACCTGCCTTCCATCCCATGCTCGCCGTCGGTGATTGCTACTACTAATCCACCCTACGTCGCATGGGATGATCATGACACACAATTAATACATATGATACATCAAATCGACGTTACTTTAATAAGATTCTTCTAGAACAACAAACATTCAGGAAATTGCAAGCGAAGAAACTTCTAGGTTAATTGTATGGTGTAAATTACGTGTACAAAAACAATTCATCCACAAGACAGGGTAAAGGGCGTGTAGGGCGTAACGCTTCACGCGTGGAAGCAAACGAGCATGACTATTTTTAATTCGATATTTTGGATATAAAATGTTGATGGTACGGCTCATATTTCCTTTGTTCGGTATATTGTTACACATCTTCGATTTGCGCGTCGTTATCACGTTGAATTAGCCGCCTTGGCCGTTTTTTGTCTGCCGCGGCCCCCCAACTGTTATTTGCTCCAATTCGCTTAATCTTTGGAACGATAACATCCAGATCCCTAGGCATTTATGATTCTTCAAGAATGGACAGAAATTGTCTATTCATGTCAAATGTGTCACTGACACTGTGACACACACTGCCGTTGTAGGGCAAATTTTTTAACAAAATATAGGGAAAACAACGCTTCAGTTTTTCAACAAACTTAGGCATATTAGATAACCAACTTTCAACAAAATCTTTTTTTTTTTTTAGGTTTTTTTGTTGGACTACTAATATTATTTTAGACCACCTTATTTATATAGTTATCCCTCATTATATTTAATTGAAAATATCACAAATACAACATAATATACGCCAATCATTTGAGAATTATATAATAGGTAATGGATTTTTTTTTTTATTTTAATAGAGGTAAATTAAAGTTATCATATTAGCCAACTATGAGTTTTGATTAAGTTTTAGAATAATTTTACAATTTTTTGAATTGATCAAGGGTAGGGACCCCCTCTCATCCCTTAATGGTCCCATCATTGCTAATTCTATTGAATTGCTAAAATAAGCTTTAAAGTTAAGTTATATGATGAACATTGTGATGGTCAAAATTTGCAACAATAATATATTAATATGTCCGTGAGTGTGTGTGTGTCTATATATTATTTGCCAAAATAACACATCATTTTAAAAGACAAGAAAATTTTACTACAAAATATTTTTTTTTATAAAATTTTGTATTATTTTCAGTGTATAGAGCATTACTTCAAATTTCGTTAGATATTAGTTAGTATAGATGGTAATAGTAAAAAATGATTTAGGATTTAACAATTCAACTCTCATCTCAATTACTCAAGTGAGATGCAAATGCAAACTAAGTTCCATTCCATTTGCACATTTGGGATAAAAAAATAAGGTTGATTTCGGATAGTTCAAAATCCCATCCCACCGCAAAGGTCCCAAATGTCCTTAATGTTCCACTCAAATAACATTTTAATTTCTATTAATATATTTAATAAAATTTAATTTAAAACGTTCATTTCGAGAAATTTCTCAATTCCATTTCAAATCAACAATTGAGATCAATTTTAATCCTAAATCTCAACTGCTTTTAAAATTGGTAATAATAATATGGATCGATCCCATTTCAATTAGTATGAGATCCGAAATCCCAATTGGAATTTGAGATTTTTTTTCCCCTTTAGGGGACATGTTTGATATAAATAGAAAAGAGGGACTGAGATGTTAATATCTTAAAATATGGCACGCCACCACGGAACGAGGAGAGGTCAGCCCGTCGGCAATAACGACCCTTGACCGTTGACTAGATAGGATCAAAGTTGCTATGTGCGCCCCTCCGCAACCCGTCCCCATGGCCCATGATCTCCGCCGTTATCTAAGCCCCCGGGAATATTTGTTAATAATTTTTAAACGGTTTAATTATTTTCTTTTTGTTGACGCATTTGCCCTTAAGATCACGTGATTAACAAGTGTTTTTTAGTTAGTTAATTCGGTACAGCAAGTGAGGCTAAATGTTTTATAGAGATGGATAAAATGATAAAATCAAAACTTTTCTCGTTGACAACGAAGAATGATATGATTCCGAAGCATAAATTAAAAGAAAAAACAGACGATTGCACCAAATTAAAAATAGACAAGGCTGTAGGAAACAGGCATTCATATAATTTATCCAAATTTCAATTTTAGCCAAACCCAATGCTGGCTTTTAATTTTAAGACCAAAAATGATTCCGAATGAAACTTTGAAGTAAAGTTCATACAGATCGTCAAGAAAGGGCAGCTCAAAGTGGGGCCCCTTATTTGCAATCGAGACATTAAAAATAGTTTTTTATTTTGTGTAGTGTCATATATACTTAAAGTTTGATTTTAAGTAATGCGACACTCGGCAATTGAATATTAAAATAATAAAAAATTAATTTATTAATTTTTTTTAAATATCAACCATTCAATAAATAATATATAATTTATTTTATCATTTGAGATACAATTTAAATAATATTTTAATGAGTATCCATCATTACCCTTTTATTTTACATTCAAGGTAATAAAGCATGCTTTTAAAATGATAAACACTTAAAAATGATGCTCTGGTCAACAGTCAACACCCTAGATATCAACATGATCGCCCATATTCCATAGGCTTCCACATATTTTTCATCATCATTGTCATAAGCATGTTTAAAAAATTCTAATTTCAATCGCCCCTATCCAATAGTTAAATTTTAAAATTTAAACACGACGCAATGATTTTGTGATATCAACCTTTTTTTTATATTTTAAATTTTATAGAATTTGTCCAGTACATTAAGCTTACATCCAACTTTAGTAGGTAATTGTGTCATGTATTTCATTTGGAGAGTTTATAATATATTCAAGCAAATGTAGATTTTTTTTTTCATTTTTTTAGCGTTTGATTGTTTTTCAAGGAGCATCCTTTTCAAGAGATTGTGTAAACAGATTATAAAATGGCCCATTGGTCTTCTTATTAATACAAAGAAATTGCTTGTAATATCCTTTTGTATCATTCAAAGATGCCGCATTCCTTAAATTATTAATTCATAAAAGAATAGGAATTTTTTATAGCCGGATTTCTTTTCTTGTCCAATCTATGTATAGATATTTATTTATTATTTTTAATTATAGTTTGTTAAAATTTTCTTATTTGTACAATAGTTAAATAGATTACATTCCTTATGTTTGTGTAATCTCAAGATTAAGTGAAAACTACTAATTACTCCTAGTTCTCGTTAAATTCAACAACAATTGTTGAAACTCGATTAGAACTAAAATCAAACTCTAATTACCAAATAGTAAATAAAAAATGTTTAATGTTCACATAATCCCAATTGACAGCCATGCGAATAAGAAAGCACGTGAAAAATTAACCCATAAAAATAAGCTCAATGTGGTCGGTTGAACAAGTGTCTCCCACGTGGACTTGTCCCCACAATTTCTCAAAATAATAATAAAACCCCCGACTCGGCGGTTTTGAAATTTTTTGAAAACCTGACGAGGGATTTTGTTGTTGCAATTTTAATCTCGTCTCCCGTGCCAAGGCGCCCGTGACTGGCCAACCACCAAAGGTCACTTTTGTCATTTCAATTGAATTTGTAACTGCATTTATTATTATTATTATTACTACTACTACTACTTTATTCGCATGGCAGGCCGAGGCCGGGGGATTTCAAGAGATTTCACTGACGGTAAACGGTAACAAAGCTAAAAGTTGCCGCTCTTTCACCAATGATTATTAATATCCCCTTTTTACCATAAAGTTTTAAAACAAAAATAAATGCTTTTCGAGAAACAGAATATTTGTTTTTGTTGGCCTCGTTTTTTTAATTTTTATTGTAACTAATTAATCATTAAATCTAATTTCTCGGACATCACAGTATTTAGAAGAGAGCAGTAACTGGGAACTTTCTGTTTTTAATTTTAATTATTTTTTATAATTTCAAAAATAAAACTTTAAAAGGGCTCAGTTTTCTCTCCTCTCTCAACTGCTTCTCCGTGTTGGACTCGCGTATTTTAAAGCCGAAGGGAGAAACTCGAAGGCGAGAAAAAGAACACAGAGAAAAGCGAGAGGGATTAGAGAATCTGAGCGCGATTTTGTTTTTTCGATTTATACCTAATTAACGCTTAATTCATTTCAATCTTAAGTCGCTTCCAAATTCAACGCCCCTTTGCTCTTGTTCACTTAGTTTCTTCTCCAACTACTCTCCCTTTAATCTCTTGATCTCCACCGTAGATCGCGATTTTTAATCGGGTGATAACCGTTCGGTGGATCTTCGGAAGCCGGGATTAATCTAATTAAGTTGAAGAATTTTAGATGAAGGAATTTTGTTGAGATTCGAGAGTGTGTGTTTTTTTCTGTTAATGATGTTGACTTTGTGAAGTACTATGGAAGTTGTTGTTACACGACAAGAACAAGAACAAGAACATGACGCTTTACATTGGTCGCGAAGCTTCGAAGGTTTCTCTTTGCTTATTCTGTTATATATATATATATATATATATATATACATATATTGAAAAATTTTGATATTGTTTCGTTCTTCAGTTTTGTGAATTCAAATTTAACTTAATTCAATTTGGTTTTGTTGGTGAAGCTATGGAAGAGAATTTGTGCAGAAACCACTACCGAAATCAACCTGCTTGTCGACAACTGGAAATACCTTCTCGCCGGTCTAGTTTTTCAGGTCTTATATCATGATTAATTTAATTGATTAATTAATTTTATTTGTTTATTTTATTTTATGTTTTGGTGTATTGATTAACTAGAAGTCTAAGCTGGGATGAAACAAGTGTAGGATCTGGTAAGAGGTTACCATCAGTGTTTGTTACACTCTGTAACTTTGTGAGAAAACTTAAGCTTCTAGCATAAGACTAAACTTCTCAAAATTTTGTCCTAAGTGAATGTCATTGTCTTTCTGAATCGGTTTAGTTTTAATTATGTTTTGTTAATACCGATAGCCTTCTTTGCTGCAACAAAATGAATGGGTCAAGGCCCCGATACTTTTTCTCTTTTCCTTATCTTTCTTCATGATTCATTTCTAATGGGTTTATTCATACTTGTACAGTACATACATGGTCTTGCAGCTCGAGGCGTTCATTATCTACATCGGCCTGGGCCAACATTACAGGATCTTGGATTCATGCTTCTCCCGGTTTGTGTTAATACTTTTGTTTTTGGCTGTTTGCTTGTCTAATGTTTGTGTCTCATGGGAATTGCTCATTGCGCACTTATGTTTCATCCTGTTGTAAATTCAGGAGCTCGGGCAAGATAAAGCCTACATGAGTGAGACTCTATTCACGTTCATCTTTTTATCATTTTTCTTGGTAAGCTTTGTCCAAATTTTTTCATTGTTTTGCCTTTTTAGTTACTGATTGGTTGTTGCATTTATCAGCATTGCATTTATTTTTCCTTTTCCACATGGTACAGATTTTTTTGTAGATTAAAAGGTGTTTTTACTGAATATGGAAGTCTTAAGAACCCAAATACTGCTTACTGTGGACATGTAAATGTGTGACATGCTATCAGGAATTCTTGCTGAGTGCTGTATTTCCTGTTGTCTACACTGGTAATGAACCTTGGAGTGTGGCTATGCAGTACTGCATAAATTTCAAATTACTCAATGTGCCACAGAAAATAAAGTGACATCACATAATTGCTAATCCTGGATTTCCTCTGTCACCAGTTTGGTAAATCCTTTGTGGATGGGAAATAAAGGTGGATTCTTGTTGGAGTTTTGATTTAGCATGTAACGTAAAAGCTTTTTTTGTATACAGTCTGCCTGTAGTAAAAGATTGTTTCTTTACTTTCTCTACAAATTTTGGTTATCTGGTTGTTAGTTTACCAGATCTTTGTTGGGTTGGTCCGATGATTGATTTATCTGTACTGGAAAATTGCTACTTTCGTTTTTTTCTTTTCATGGTTGTTTAATCTTCTTAATGTTTGAGTTGTGCATGATTGCATTAGTACAAAATCTCCTTCAAAAGTTTACTGTGGTCTAATAACTGGCATTTTCTTTTTTGCAGTGGACTTTCCATCCTTTTATCTTGAAGAGCAAAAAGATCTACACTGTCCTAGTATGGTGCAGGGTTCTATCATTTTTAGTTGTAAGTACAGATTACTTCATTTTTCTGGAACAGGTGATTATAGGTGTTGTCTAAGTTTATACTCTTCCATCTCTCCCCCCCCCCCCCCCCCACCCGGGAACCCCACAAAAAAAAAACTTAACTAGATTTTAAACTTCTCCATTGTTTGTGAGCAGTTGAATGATTTCTGATAGTTTCATTGTATTCCTGTTGCATTCACAATTTTCTGCATTTGTTTTCTGACGGCAGAGGTATCAAGGAAGAAGATTACACCACAACTATAATATTGTAAACTGATTTATGGTATTTAGGATTTTAATATTGCTACCCTTCGTCAATAAGGCCTTAAAAAACAAATTGCTGGTTAATGTCCAAGCCTTGCATAATCAATTTGCGTCTCATGAGTGGTTTATAAGGTTTCAATTATTGATGTCTACTAAGGTGGCTATCTTTTATATCTGCTTGAATTTTTTGATCTATCTAGTTACAAGCAATTCCAATATTGAACCTTATCCAACTCTTTTTTATGAATTTTGATATATAGGTTAGCTGTCATAATCTATGAACTCAGTGTCAATCATTTCTTTTTTAATTTGCCTTGGAAGCAGCTCTGTATCTGTTTTTTGACATTTAATTCGTTCTTGTTTATTGCAGTTTTCTCAAATGCTCCGGATTCTCACATTCTATTCAACCCAGCTTCCCGGTCCAAACTATCATTGTCGTGAGGTAAAGTCTTTAATGCTTGTCTATCACTTTATGTAGTGCAATAGATTTAGTTTGATGTCTTATGTACTTTGTAAACGGTTTTTTCTTCTTTGGTTGGGGTTGGGATTCAATTTGAAAATTCAACTTTTTTTTTTATTTGTCTAAAATTAACGACATTAAGCTATGCTTTTCTGTGTTTGCAGGGCTCTAAGCTCGCTACATTGCCACGTCCACATAGTGCAGTTGAAGTCCTCTTAATTAACTGTATGTGCTTATGTTTGATTCTAGTGCTTTTGTTCATTGCCTTTACATAGCTTTTGTACTGATTTGGTTTGTCAAATATGCAGTTCCACGGGGTGTATTATATGGATGTGGTGATTTGATATTTTCATCTCACATGATCTTTACTCTAGTCTTTGTGCGCACCTATCAGAAATATGGCACACGGAGGTAAAGTTGCATGGTTTTGCTCATTCACCAATCCTGTTATTGCCTGTTTCCCCTCTTTCTCATTCTCTAAAAGAAAATTTTTTAGTGTGTTAGTTTCCAAGGAACAATGGCCTTTTTTTTTGGCTAGACTTGTTGTACTCAGATGCAATTTAACTGTATAATGGTGCATGACATTTTTGTATCTTACGGGATATGTAGAGTTGATTCTTTTCCTTTTTCTTCCCCTTCTTTATGCAAACTTGCAGATTTATAAAGCAGTGTGGTTGGTTGCTTGCTGTTATCCAGAGCCTCTTGATTATAGCATCTCGCAAACATTACACAGTTGACATTGTTGTTGCTTGGTAGGAAAACGTATTTGTTCATTCAATGTTTGGTTATAATTATTTCTGTGCAGTATTTTTTATTTATGTTTTCACTATGAATCTTTGCAGGTATACTGTTAATCTAGTGGTGTTCTTTATCGACAAAAAGTTGCCAGGTTAGCATTTTTTCTTCATTTTACTGTACACATATTTTATATTTGTTCATTTTTTCTTCTTTAGGGTTGGAACCCTGAGCTATATAGTACTGACTTTTTGACATTGCAGAACTGCCTGATCGAACCAGTGGAAATTTACCTCTGTTGTTGCCAGTAAGCAGCAAAGACAAGGAAGCTAGGACCAAAGAAGAGAATCACAAGCTCTTGAACGGGAACTCTGTAGACCCTGCAGATTGGGTATAAGATTTAGGAATCTATTTATTCATCAAAATCTCTTTTTTGAACAGGCATAAAATTGATCTAAAACTTACTCTTTTACATGTTTTCAATTATTCCCAGAGGCAGAGAACACAAGTCAATGGCAAGGTTTTGGAAGATGGAAACGTCCATGCTGATAATGCAATGAACGGTGCTTAGATGATAGAAAGCTGCTGCCTCTGTAATGAGGTCTTGCTGTAAAGACCACCAATTGAATTCTTGTTACCATGGATTAAAGGGATTAGTTGCTCGAGTCCCCACTCCCCAATACTGGTACAAATTCGATTTGTAGTTTAGGGAAAATGGAGTTGCATTATTAACCCTGTGTATCTTGCTGTCATGCTTCTCTCTCGCGCGGTTAAGAACGATTGTCCATCATCAGCATAAGCATGTGTAATATTATCATGGAATCACAATTGTATTACTGCCATTATCATTCTTGGATAGTGTTCTTTACTAATTTATATGATCAACAAAAGCGTCATCCAAAAGCAAATAGTATTTTGCAGGCGATTTTTGTAAGTCTCTTAGCAAACAGTTGATGTCAATCATCAATCAGTGTGCGGAGGCACGTGATGCTTCTTCTTTTGCTGTCACTGTTGCATGTGCCTTTGGTCCAGGTCCCGCTTGTAAGTTGTAACATTCATATCCCACGTCTTGTTGTCTCTGCACTTTGTTTTTATACGTAAAAAAAATCTCCATTATGAGGCACGAAATGTCCCAACTTAATACGGAAGCAGCACCACCTCACATTACACGCCTTTAGTCTCGTAATATTTTGTGTGCGGATCGGATAACCATCGTGTACTACATTACAAATGTTTACAGGCAAAGGAAAGAAGCAATCATCAATTATTCAAACAAGCAGACAACTTTTTATCTTTGGGCAATACTTTTCAGGATGTTGTGTCAGCCCACATGCCAAAGGTGGTCCAATTTGTTGGAAACCGTTTCTGTTGTGAGTGATGCTCCGCATATAAAGTTGTCAAAATTTGTATAATGTGCAGCCCACGCAGCACCAAGTACATCTCTTGCTAATTATTAATTGAGAAGCAAAAGTTTTATATTTGACCTCATAAATGCAATGTTACTGGTTTAATTGCACTCTTAATAAGTAGCCCTAATCCTAGTGGGCATGAATGCCGATGAGTAGTGATTTTAATTTCCCAAATTCTTGTTACGGAAATAAGTAACTGACAGCTTGACCTTTTGAATTGAACATGGAAATTATAGTAGCGCTAGCGAACACTGTTGAAGTTGTAGGTTAATCGAGAAATGCTACTTGGCAATTTGGCAGCCCGCAGTACTACAACCTAAGCAACATCATCTGCGTGATGATTGCTCCTACAATCCACTGCCTTTACTGTAGCACAAATATCTTCCTTGTCGCTGATTGGAAAACAATAATCTTGCAGCATCATCACCCGTAAAAATTGGGCAAGTTTTGCTGATATTGTGTGTATCTTCTAATTCTTGATTGCTGTTTATCCGTGTGATATTTCAAAGAGATGGGCTGTATGCGTGTACAACAGCTAAATTTGCTTCTCTCATGTGGGCTCTCTCTCCCTATCAAAGTCGTGTGCATCTGTTGACAATTGACAGCCGAAGAGGCAAGGCGAGGACCCATATATGTGCAAATCTTATGATAATTGTGCAGTACCCCACCCCCACATGTTGTTAGACCCAAAACAAAAGGCTAAAACGGTGCTGGCGCAATTTAAGCTGTTAAAATTAGTCAAAATGACAAGTGTCTTCTCATACATGACTGATGTTCAGTAAAGAGGTGCAATGCAGGATGCAGTATCATCATTGCTGATATGTCTATGTAACGACCGCTTTCTGCCTTTGCAATGCTCTTCCTTTCTTCTGCGTTGGGGGTCCTCTCTGATCCCTAAATGGGTGCTACTCATTATTATACCAACTGTCAGGTTTCGAATTGCTTGTTTTTTTTTTTTTTGTCTTTCTTTAATGCCAGATTATTTTGTTTTTTTGACATGTGTGTATAGTATTTGTGCCTCAACACTCTTTTCCTCTTGCTTTCACGGTAAGAAACTAGATCGATTGAGCTTATTCTGAAGAGGCAAAACCATTCATAACTTCAAATAGAAAACATTGTCTGCGTTAGGAGATCAAATCGGATAAAACTGAAAACATTAGGACATAATTAATGGAATAAATTTTGTATAAGTTACAGTTTAATAACAACTCAAATTTTCTTCTCACTCCATGTGAACGATGTTCAAACGTTAAATCTCTCATTACTGTTTTAAATAAATCTAAATCTATTAATTTATATTGTATTAATTGATCGTGTCACGATTGGTTATCCCTAATTATTAGATTAGAAGAGAGAGAGAGAGATATTTTGTACTTTTTTTGCTAAAAACAGAAGGCAACACTTCTCTTCCCATTGATTGATTGAGATTCTACTTTCCATGTGAGATACGAATGGGGATGCTGTTTTGTTGCGGTCGCTTAAAAAAGTGAGGTTGGTGAGACAGAGATAGGTATGGTTTCCGCTTTCCATTATTAGTTCTACAACTGGCCAATCTCACGACACTCGCTTCTTATATTATTAGCTCTCACATTTATTTTCTGACTTAGTGTGATAACCTTCAGAAGCTAATGTTAGAATTGTTGCTGCATGCAATGCATGAAGCCCATCAAAATTTTCCAAGATGATTGGTTACAATACTAAATAGATATAAGATTCTTTATCTAAGTTGAACAGTATTAAAATCCTAATCACGAATCGCCATGTCTATTTTTCTTTCTCATATTTTGAATTTGATTACTAATCTTTATCTCGTCATATTTTGCTCCCATAGTTTGAATGGTCCAAGAAATCAAACGATTTGTTTACTTATCAAGATTTAGCCATATGCTTTTCAAGCCTATGCTAAATTAAACCCTTCAACCTAAAAAGACTCGGTCTCAAATTGAATATTAAAACTCGTCTAAGAAATTGAATGAAAGTCTTTTTCTGGGGCGTTTCTAGAATCGGATAACTTGAAAAGGACTGGACACGTAAACAGTGTTAATCCTTAAGCTAGAGTTTTGATTCATTAAACCATTCTTTAATTGAAGTTGAAACACTACGTAATCAAATCAAATTGCATCATTTCATTTGATTTTTAGTTTCTACGACATCGTCTGTTTCGACTCTGACCCCACGGAATGCGACCGTTAATTTGGTTCAATCTCTTCACCGCGTTAACCCATAATCTGATAATCCCACGCCGTATTTATCCGCAAACTTTACCCCAAAAACCCAAAAACACCCTCAAAAGCACCAACAATTTACCAGTGAAAAATGGGAAAATAATGATGATTAGTCATGACAATAAACAAAAGAATGATGAGATTGCAGAAAGCTTGATGCCCAAAAGGCACTTTCCGAAGCACACATAAAGCGTGTCATTGACACATGGAAAACACAGATAAAATTACATTAAAATTTTACAAATTTTATCTTCAGAATTTCACATTACAAAACGGAGCTAGAAAGGACATGAACGAAAGTATCTCTCTGTGACAGGATTTTGAAACTTATTTGAGAGAGCGCAGAGAGAGACCTAGTCCCAGAGAGTGTTTTGTGGTTTTCAGAGTTGCAGTTGCACGGAAGCAATGCCATACCGTCTGATCGTTTGAAAAGCTTCTGATCGTTTGTTCACCGTCTGATTTTTAATCAAATGGGAGGCCGTTGTTCCAAGTTTTCCATTTGCTGGTTCCACTCCCATCTCAAGTCTTCCGTCCTCGAATCCTCCGATCTCGGTAAAACTTTAAACGTTCTTTTTCTCTCTCTCTCACCGTGTGATGGCATTTTTGTAGTTTAGAGTAAAAGGTCGAGCCTTTTTTGTAATTTTGTTGCAGACAATGGGGGCAAAAACGACCGGCAAACAGTTCCGAGTTTCACTGAGTTCAGCTTACAGCAACTGAGAAGTGCCACGTGTGATTTCTCTCCCGACAACATAGTATCGGAACACGGTGAAAAATCTCCTAACATTGTTTACAAAGGGAAACTCGATAATGACCGTTGGGTCGCCGTTAAACGGTTCAGTAAATTCAACTGGCCCGATTCTCGCCAATTCCTGGTCCGTTAATTCATTAACACTTTATTTAAATGCTCTTTTTCTTTTTCTTTTTCTTTTTTTTCCAACAGCATAATTTTAAAAGCCAAATTAAGATTTTTTAAAAATGAAAAATGGGGTTTTTTAGGAGGAGGCAAAGGCAGTGGGGAATTTAAGGAGTGAGAGACTGGCGAATCTGATTGGTTGTTGCTATGAAGCCGATGAGAGATTGCTAGTCGCCGAGTTCATGCCGAATGAAACACTTGCAAAACATCTCTTTCATTGTGAGTTAGCGGGGTTATGATATTTTGATTAATTTGTTACATTATATTTAGAGCATGCATTATATTATTGCATTTGCCATGCGGTTAAGGTTGATCTTGATTTTTTTTTTTGCAAATAGAATAATAATATAACACGTGCTTGGGGAGTTATAAGCAAGCAAAATAATTTATCAATGCTAATCTTAAAATTATCATAAATTGACCAAAATGACTAATTCATTATTTGATTCTACGGGTACTCGTCACGGTCTTTAAGGCATATCTTTCTCCGAACTGTGTATTGGGTACCTCTGTAATACAAAATCATTGGCATTGACGGCTTCTATAAACTAGTTCTTGTTTATGAAAATTAAAAAAAAAAAATGAAACAGGGGAGACCCAGCCCATGAAATGGGCAATGAGGCTGAGGGTGGCACTCTATTTGGCACAAGCTCTAGAATATTGCAGCAGCAAAGGGAGAGCATTGTACCATGATCTCAATGCCTACAGAATCTTATTTGATAAGGTAAGTAGTTTTTTGTGCTTCTTTTGGTTATTCATCGAACTGTTTTGATATCTTGGTAATAATTGTGGATTTGCCGTTGACAGGATGGCAATCCCAGGCTTTCTTGCTTTGGCCTTATGAAAAATAGTAGAGACGGTAAAAGTTACAGCACTAACTTGGCTTTCACCCCACCTGAGTACATGAGAACAGGTATGTCATTAGTTCTCAGTTTAGGACTTGCTGTCGGTTACAAAATGATTTTGGTATGTCCTCGAAAAATGTCTAAATTCAAACTGCATTATTAAACATGTTTCTAACATAATGTGGGTTGCATAGATCCTCTGTAAATAATCAGTTGTGCATTCATTCTCAGTTTAAGCTAAAACTAACTGTGTTAGTGTCATCATCTACTGGCAGGTAGAGTGACCCCAGAAAGTGTAGTGTACAGCTTTGGCACCATGTTGCTAGATCTTCTGAGTGGCAAACATATTCCCCCAAGCCATGTAATTGATTCGTCTTTTATAATAATAATAATAATACCTATTTCAATTAGAAAGGTGAACAATTTTTAGTGAGCTAAGTCTCTACACGTTGTGTTTGCAGGCACTTGATTTGATTCGTAGCAAGAATTTCTTATTGTTGATGGACTCTGCTCTGGAAGGCCATTTCTCAAATGATGAGGGAACTGAGTTAGTGCGGTTAGCTTCTCGTTGTCTGCAGTCTGAAGCTCGTGAGAGGCCAAATGCTAAGTCCCTTGTCATATCTCTCATGTCACTTCAGAAAGAAGCAGAGGTATATGAAGTATTTGATTGAAAGTTTACTTGTTTCCCTGCATGAAAAGTAATGCTACACCACTTCCCTGTCCCATTGTTCCTTCAATACTGTTGAGTGTACTTTTTTTAAGTAGTAATGGATCCCTAATGTTGATTATATGCTTATAAAGTGACAACGGAATTATTGGGTAAGTATGGTATTTCTTTACTTGCAGTAACACGATGTGAAAACCAAGTAAAGGAATTTTACATGTAATGTAATGTCTAACTGCCAAATATTCTTCATTTTTGTGTGCTTGTGTGGAATGGCAGACATTTTTAAAGGTTCATCTGGTTTTTTACTGAATAAATTAGTTGAGAAAACTTAATTTCTCATTAAATTTTTAGCAGGTTCCATCATATGTTTTATTGGGTATCCAGCATGAAACTGCACCTTCAACAAAACCACTGTCTTTGACACCTCTTGGTGAAGCTTGCTCAAGATTGGACCTCACTGCTATACATGAAATATTAGAGGGTATCGGATACAAGGATGATGAGGGCATTGCTAATGAGGTTTGCTAGTTCTTATCCTACACTTAGTATTCTATCTGTTTAGTATGAAAAATGTGGTTTTCTAATGCCTGCTTTGACAAAATAAATGTGGTTGAGATTTGATCACTATTACTATTTAGTGAAATTCCTACTTTGCTTAAGCCCTAAGTACAATGGTCTAATTGATATTGAGCGTGGATTCTTCTGAACTATCTCAAGAAAGAGGGGATCATTTTGATGCTTGACAATATGTATTATAATAGAACAACACTTACGTAGATTGTCTTTCAATTTCATTTAACAACTTGAGCACACTAAGTTTTTGTGGCTTTCTGCAGCTTTCTTTCCAAATGTGGACCAGTCAGATGCAGGAGACCTTGAATTCTAAGAAGCATGGAGATACAGCATTTCGAACCAAGGATTTTTCAACTGCCATTGATTGCTACACACAAGTGAGTCTTTTAATTTGGGATTTTATATTGGGATGCTACTTCTGTCTGTGCCTTTCATTCTTCTCAGCATTATTTGCAAATGCGAAGTGATAAAATATCAAAAGAACTTATTCAGATTGATAAGAATAATACAGAACCGAGACATTTTTAAGATAAGGAACTTACGTAAATAAATTAAACGTAAGTTTTCAATTAAGAATTGGAACCTTGGACTGTTTGGTGCACGCTTATCAGTAGTTGATCTATGTTGAATGTGAAAGTTGATTTGCATGAGAGGCTTAACTTTTCTTCTGTCTTCTCTAGTTCATTGATGGGGGAACCATGGTTTCACCAACGGTGTATGCTAGACGCTGCTTGTCCTACTTGATGAATGGCATGCCACAAGAAGCTCTTGGTGATGCTATGCAAGCTCAGGTGGTGTCTCCTGATTGGCCTACTGCTTTATATCTTCAAGCAGCTTGCCTCTTTAGCCTTGGCATGGAGAATGATGCCCGAGAAACACTCAGAGATGGCACAAACTTGGAAGCTAAAAAGAACAAAAATTGAATTGTATAGGTTTCTCTTTTGTTTTATCTTACTTTTTCTCCTGTAGTTCTATCTAGGCTCCTGTATTTATTTGGCCATTCTTCTTTCATTTCCTTTTTGATTTCAAGCTTTCAAAATGTTTGCAGGATTCTTTTATAATTGTTTCATTTATGATAATTAATACTTGAGCGGCTTCTTAATATCATTGAGTATCTGCTTAACGTCTAGAGTCTGCAGATTGAGTCTCATTTAACATGTTCATGACTTCATGCCTGCAGCTTCAACTAGTAACATGAAATAATCTTTCAAGTTTTATCTGGAATTTGAATGGAAATTAACTTGAACATAATATTTAGATGTTCAATACAAGTCCTCCGCTCGAGCTCTAACCCATCTCAGTGTTGATACATGAAAACCCAAACATCGAAACTGTTGGCAAGTTCAAAGTGATTTCCACTGCAATTTCAGAAGAATGCCCGATAATATATACTTTACAATAGCGATTCTCAATGTAAGCAATCTCAACATGGCTTGATTTACAACTTAAATTTCTTGAAAAACACATCGACCAGACCCCCAACCAAAAATAAAATAAAAAAGAAGCCTTGAACTGAAAAAAGAAACCATCATGCTGGTGCAGCAAGCGACAACAGTTACGCAGATAAATGACATAACAGTCAAAGTCGGAAAAAAAAAAGAGAGATTTGTAATGCTGCAAACAGCAGCCTAACAAAGCTTGGTAATTTTGAGGAACGTGCATAGACGACAAAGTCTCTACACATGTGAAGCACAAGAGGAAGATGAAGATGTATAGAAACCTATTAAATTATGTCGAAGCTCTAAACTATCCCATTACTCATTGCCATCAAAACCATTTGATCAGGCTCAACTATGGGATTTCTATTTTTCTTTTTATTTTTATGATTTCCATTCTTTTCTCCTGCTCTATTTTCTCTGCAATATCCTACGATGAGGGCATATTAAAGTGAAAGAGCCATGATATGACAAATGCAAACACCATGCAAGCAAGCAGAAAGTTCAGGAAGCGGTGGCCATGCCAGAAGCTTCGAGTCTCTCCATGAGCCACTGCAGCTGATATTGAAGATGTTGCAGTGGCATTGTTCGCTTCATTTGAGAGCTCGGCGGTCTCAATCTCAGTTGCTCCAGCAACATTCCGTGCGATAGAATTACAAATCTCGCAGGTCCTGTAAGAATTTAGCAGATGAAATCAATCTGAAGCGTAACAATTAGAACATGAACAAGAGAGACTAATTTCTGCATTCAAAAGGGTAGTAAAGGAGCAAGTCTGAGATTTGGCTACTGAGTACTAATGGACCATGAAGTCAGCAACTGAAAACCAGACTTGTCTGTTCTGTGCATATGTTTTTATTATTGCATGAAGGCTCATCCTAATACAGCCCTTAAAAGTTAAAACAACTGACATTTGTGACAATAAAGGAAAAACAATGCACATGCAAACAGAAAAAGAGAGAGAAGAGGAAACACAATATCAGAATTTGCATGATGCCCTGAGGTACCAGCTTTTCCAGTGTGGAAAAGATAAACACTACCAATGATCTTATCACTAAAGGAAAAATGACTCTTCCCCATCAGTTTTCTTTTTCGTACATAGACAAAATAGCTTGCATCTCATAGTATCCGATAGCCAAACTTCACCTAAGTTCCTTTTTTTATTCATAGGCAGTTAAGCAAAACCTCCAAGCAAGAGGCTTGCTACAAGATAAAGTATGCAGTTCGAATGCAAATGTAAATTCTTGAGTGGAACAATTGGGAGCTTTACTACACTAAGCAACCCCAAATAACTGCAATTGGGTTTGATTTGGATCAAGATCAGATTAAATGACAGCCATTTCTTCGGTATTATCTTATGTGATAATTAATAGCTAAGCTGTGATAATTAATAGCTAAGCTATGATACAAAGAATAATTTTGAAAACATTCAACCAATGAAAGGAGATAGCATGGTAGTGTGACTTACTGACATTGAATTTCAGCATAACACTAAACAATCAATCCACAATCAGCCAAAATTGGGAGAATCAGAGCTAGAATTAAAAAAAGAAAAAGAATTAGCTCATCAAATCAATATCTTAGGATACCCAACACTTTAACTTAGCCATTTACAAGAAGTCAATTGTCAACAAACATGTAAATGAGAAATTTGCATCAGCAAAATTAAAAAAAGAATTAGTGGACACCAGAAAGCAATAGTCGCCCACCAAAAAATCATCCATTAAAGGGTCAAATCTCCACTTTCACAAAAAGAAAGCAATCCAGAATGAAAAATGAAGAGATTCCTAATTCCTAAACCTCAAAGAAAAAAATAAAATAAAATAAAAAAGCATAGAAGAGCAAATGAATTGTCGGTGATGGAGTTGTAAAACATTACATGAGAACCTCCTAATGCTTTACTCTTTTGCTTTACTTTTCTTTCATCAATGTCATGTAATTATCTTTCCCGTTCTTTTTCAACAAATTATTGATCAAAATGCTTTAAATAACATGCCCTCTTTACCTCATACGTTAAACTTTACATATCTCAAACTAATTAAACTGTAATTACAAGTCCAAAATCATAAGCTAAATGGGATTTTTTTTTTCAAAAAAAAGGCAATCAAACTAGCAAAATACTATGCAAAAAACAAGAGCTTGATTTTTTTTATTTTATTTCTGAACTTACATGTTTCCTTTAATCTTGAACCAGGCCTCAGCACACAGTTTATGAGCAGCAGCCAAATCATCTTTGCAAGAGCAACCCAACTGAATAGGAACCCCAGATTCATGGCTATTACTCTCAAGACCTAGATGGCAAATCCTACAAATCCTACAATCTCTTTCACCCTCCACTCTATTATTATTATTATTAGTAGTAGTAGTAGTAGCCAAATGGACTTTTATTTCAATTTCGTGAACTGCACTCTCAATCTCCACTGAACAATCAGACGACAACGATGAAGAAACCGATGACACTCTCCTCGAATCACCACCGCCCCCGCTCATTTCTTGACCATCAGAAACACAAGCAAAGCTGTACTCATCATAGGACCCACCAGTTGTTGAGTAAAACTGAGAGTAACACGAGCCACCATCCTCGGCGTCGGAGAAGCACACGCTGACTTCACTTCCGGCCACAGACATGCGATGATGACGACTGCCCCGTTCTATATCCATTGTCTAAAATTTAAGAGGAAAAAAAGAAAAGAAAAAAGGAGCTATGATTTTTTGAGTAAACAAAATGATCAATAAGAATGATGGTACCATAAAATGTGAAGGAAGATTTATAGAGGTGGGTATTGGATTAGGTAATGTTTCAACTCCATTAATGCGATAAAGTTCGAAACTTTAACAGTAAATACCGAAGCTTTAGCTTTTGCTAAGGAACTTGGACTGGAACGGAGCAGCGTTGTGGGTGGTAACAGAGAAACTGGGAGGAGATTTCAATTTAATTAATTTTCTAAATATAAAGACTTCGGGATCTTTGTCTTTGGTAACATTCTGTACGTTGGATGGGAAGCCGATTGTGAATCTTTAGTGAGATCGGACGGTCGAGATCGAAAGACGGACTTTCTCCATGTGTTGCGAGGAAACTACTAACATTAAAATTATTACATGGCGGATGATCCATTTTGTTTTGTCGTTTTTCTTCTTTTCTCTTTGTTTTCTTCTATGCGTAAAAAATACGGTAATATAATTTTATTTAAAGAATGAATTTAATAATTATTTTATCTTTCAGGGATCCATATTTAATTACACTTCTACGTTGTATCATTATAATATATTGTGCCTTTTTGTGGAATTTTGTATGTAAAAATATTGGACAGTCGTTAGTACATCACGCATGTATTAAGGAAATGTCTATTCTATTTTATTATTGAATAGCTTCGTAAACAAACTAACTTCTTAAAGATTCTTGAATTAAAAAAGAAAAAAAAAAAAGAGGAAATCGAATAAAACTGAACAAATTGATTCCTCGAATGATTGTATCCGAAATAAAGCTATCCCATTGGTGGATCAGAAACCGGACATGAAGACACATGTACTCACGCGAATCATGTGATAAACCCCCCACCCCCAAACCATGAGCTGTTGTCGTAAAACAGTTTTGACCGAGAGTGGACCACATCGAGATCAGGGTCCGTGACGCGATTGTAGCTGAGACCGTGAGTCTCTCAAATTATATTATTTAATTTAGCACTTTTATCCAAAAAAAAAAAATTCCAAAGTTAAATTATACTATTACCAATTCCATCGTTGGCTTGAGTGTATGGATTTAAGTCTCAGCGGAGATTTGATTTCCCTTTCAATAAAATTGGATAGAGATTTATTTGTCTCTCCGTCATTTAAAGTAAATTAGATATTTTTTTAATATTAAGTGAAGTTCGAATTTCGAATATAGTTATAATAAAATTATTAACGAGAGTTTTAATTAAATTTTTATTATAAATATTAATATAACTCTAATTGTAATATATTAGAATATAAAAAAAATTTCATATACGTGCATGTAGTGCAGCTAAACATGTATCCAAATTTCTGAACCAAACTACCAATTACATCAATAATAAAAATGATTTGGTAACCAACAACCCCCAAGATGGGATAGAAAATTCATAATGAATCAGTTCCGCACGTCAAGGTGGAATTGTCCCAACTTTCCTGAAAGAGGAGCAAGTAATTTTCAGTGCATTTCGAGTGGTGGGGCAAGTGAATAGCCAGCCAGCAATGGGATAAGCAGCTGATACACAACAGTTGTATCCTTTTCTTTTCTTTCTTGAATTCATATGATATTCCTTGTTCCCCTGGTTCTTTTGCTTTCGGTCGCGCATTTGTAATTTGGTTCAAACTAGGAAAGCCTATTTACAATTTTTATTCAGGGTAACCAAAAAAAAAACAAAAACCATTTGCAATTTGATTCAAACTAAACCATCATTTTACAATTAGATTCATACTAGGACATATAATCCTTTAAACTCATCTGGGCCCAGTTGTTGTGTTAGTTTACCAAATAATACCTTACAAGTCCGAGTTTCAGACCGAGAAGTAGACAGCCAGTAAAATGCTTCTTCTTCTTGTTTATTCTTCTTTTCTTTTTTTTTTTATAATAATAAGAGTTGATCATGACATTACAGCATAGTTAGGGAACTTTGGGGCATAGTTCAAAAACATTTGACTCTCCTTTAAAATCCCTTTCATTTTCTATTGTGGTACTTATTTATTTGGATTGTATTTCCAAACAGTTTGACTAGCAGACCGTGCCTCTTGAGATGATAGCGTGTAGATTTATCTGTTTGCTGATTTAGATAGCTTTCCAATCAACTCAACTTACAAGCATTGCCTCTTAGTAATATATATATATATATATATATATATATTACTAACGCTACTACCTTACCGTTGTTGTAAGGTACAGCCTCTCACATGAACAGTGCCTACCATAGGTTCATATATTGTTTATGTGAGAGGAGTATACCTTAGAGCAGAAGTAAAATAACCCTCCCTTATATATATATATATATATATATTTAAAAAAAAAAGATGAGTCCTCCTTGAAGTTCGAGCTCATTTCCTACATAGTTATGGGTCAAGAGACCTTACCGTTGTTTAAATATTACAGAATAGATCCAAAGCACTTTATTTTTTTTTCTTTCAAGAATTCACTTAATGGACTTCCAAGGCATGAAAAAGCATTCGCAACAATAGATGCTGGCTCTTCCAACCTACATCTAAAACTTGTCATTTTCATACATGAACTAAGAGGGTTAGTGAAAATCTCTTTTTTCTTGTGTCATTTTCCTTGCACTATCCATATACAGAAAAGAAGAATCAAAATACACTTTTAAGTGCACATGTAAATGGTGAGGACATCCACGTCCCCTTCACTAACCAAAGCACTTGTGATTTTAATGACCCCCGATAGTCTTCCATCCCACTTCAAACCAAATTCCATTCACAGCCTCTCAAAATGGCCTGAACGTGGGATACACATGCAGATATTTCTGTATTTGGTTATTAGAATCAACAAGCAACAAATAAAATGAATAACTAACTGTTCTTAAAATTGCCTACTGCAGCTCCACCAAATCAGCTTTCTGTTGATGCAATCTGGAAAAGATTCCTACCTGGCGTTTCTTCCTAGTGCATTTACTTACCCAAATTTTAAAGCAGCATACACTCGTCCAAAGGTAAAAGAGATCTACCTCACTGCGAGATAATTCTGGTAACAATACCTGCTTACAGACTAATATCTGAGTCAATGTAATCATTGTAATGTTAGATGTACAAATGCCAACACCTAAAGAATAAACTGAGGCAATATGCAAGTGATTGTGTTGGAACAAGCTAACCTGTGGGCAAATGTATACGTGGTGAAGAGGCATGAAAAAACAAAGATGACCGGAAACTGAATCCATTCATGAAATATAAGATACCTGTGATCTTTTTTTATTGAATTTAGCCATCAATAAACTGGACAACGAATCAACTGAAATGACCAGAAGATCACACAGTAGAAGAGAGGCCAAGGTTCTCACATCAACATCATCTAGTCTACAGACAAAGTTTTAGGCATTTGAAAAGTCTCTAACTCAGATCTTCACATTCTTCCTTTATCCTCGGCATCTTAATAGTAACACAAAAGTCTCTCATGGGTATGTCTGATTCTTGATCACACAGCACCTATCCTGGTGTATCAGCCATCCGAAAACAAACAAATTTTTTTCTCAGCTATACTTCCGCCTTCCTGCAACTCTGGTTGAAGATAGAGTGACAATTTTTGTTATCCTTTGGCCTCATCTTAAGGTGGAAGAACAAATTGCTACCTACCAATATATGTCGGTAGGACATCGGTACACTCTTCAAATTAGAAATATTCATTTCATTCTATTCCCTTCAAAACACCCCATTCACACAAGATGCATTACATACTATTTTACCAGATACTCATTGGCAATGGAAGCCCACTACATAATGATCTGCCCAATGCATCACTGGTTTGCACTTGAGACTTATTCATTTTTATCCCACCAGCCTCATCACCCATCACTTTGACACTGCTATTCTCCAACCGACTTTTCAGCCAAGCAACGTTACTTATATCTGTTGCTATCGCAGCCAATTCATAACTTGGAAAGGCTGGGGGCTCTGAAAAATCAAAAAATTCAGGCCCCAACAGAGAGCTTTGACAATTTCCACCATGTTGGATACCACAGCAGCCATAGCCACACCAGTGGGGCACCATGCGCTCACCGTAAACTCCTTCAAGCAATTTGCAGGTCCCAGCATCTGGCATGGATGCTTGAACTAATGGTCCTTGTGATGGAGTTTGCCTTGGATGTGTTGAAGCAGTCTCTGGATCATCCACTGTATTATATACACTAAAAGCACTGACACGTGCCAGTGGACAAAAAAGAGTATGTGGTTCTTCTCCTTCTCCGCTAGACGGAACTTCTGTCATAGATTTGTCTCCACAATGATTATTCAAATTTTCCAGAGAACTTGTGTCTTTTTCCTCCAGGAATTTGAATAAATTGACATCACCACAAGAGAGAGTTTCTTCAGATGACGCTTTGGTCTTATCCACATTGGTATCTTCCATCATATTTACACACCCAGGCTTCATCATCCTGCCAAGCTCCACACCCCGGCGCCTTAGGGTGGAGTTCCAGTGGTTCTTTATAGCATTATCTGTCCTCCCTGGTAAAAGCCTAGAAATTACAGCCCATTTGTTTCCATGTACTGCATGAGCCGCAACTATAATTCGATCCTCCTCATCTGAAATAAATCTAGTTTGGTCATTCTACTCATCAGGAAGTACTAGCATCAGAAATGACATGGTGGAATTTGTCCGCAATGCAGATAAATCTACAATATCATTACATGCAGATAATTCCATTCAATGTCCATGGCAGAAGACAGGGTCCTTTCCTAGTCTTAGTTGTCATCAGACATCGGTAACTAAATTTGGGAACCAAAAACAACTGATATGTGGTCTTAACAGAGACCTAAATACATATATACAATCTTGGTTTATACACTAGGCCTATGATGCGAGGAAAACTTTCTCAGTGATCCCAATGTTGTCTAAGCTTGTGGGTATGCCTGAGTCCGCTTATGGGTACCCAATTTCTAAGGAACCCAAATCTGACCACTAGTCCCCTGAAATGGGTAAAGGACTCATTCCGGAGTATAAATATCTGGAATGAGTTTCTTAAGACTATCCAGAAAGATAAATATAAGTGGAAGGGACATGGTATGATGGTATAATCTGGAGTTGACACATCAGGGATGGAATGAAAGCATGGCATCATGGCCATTTCCAAGCAGACACCTGTAAAGCCCAAATGAAGCCTTGGAATTAGGGTTCAGGACAAACCCTAATTCCATGTCACTAGCTATCTATAAATAGACCCAACGTTCAGTGATGAGGGTGTGGGCTCCTTTTTCGCACAGTACTCTTCTAGATAGAGAGCAAGATCCAAAATCACTAGAAACTTGGTGTGGTTAAGTACCTTTGAGCAGGTACTCCACCACCAACACAAAGAGGATTCAAGCTTGAAGAAAGCCCCCACTACTATCAAATCCTTACCTTCAAACTCCAACTTCTATATCATTGAATTATTCAAAAGAACAACTTAGATTTGCCTCTACATTACAAAACCTGTAAGCAGTTACTACTTTCTACATTACTCCTTATGTTTCATCGACATGTTTATGTCTGGATTCTAAAAAGCAAATTTGCACATTTCCTCAGGTTTAATAAAACAACAATTATTTCACACAAAAACAAAAAATTTTGACATGAATTGGTTTAAAATCACCATAGTTGGTGACTAACCATCAATTGAACATTATTGTATTTGAAAAACAAAAAAATTCAATACTTGAGACATCAGAAATATAGATCAATATTATTATAAGTTCATAAAGTAAAATATACCGGTAAATGGCTTGCGTTTAACGGCTGGGTCGAGCTGATTACACCACCTGAGCCTGCAAGACTTGCCGGAGCGACCAGCAATTTCTCGGGCAATCAAGCTCCAATTCCTCGCCCCGAACTTGCTTACAAGTTCGCTCAATACCGCGTCCTGTTCCGGCGACCAAGGTCCCTTCACTCGGCTTCTGCCGCTTCTTTTACTTTCCTCGCCGACATCCACTACAGAATCGTCGCCGCTCCGGCCTCCGTCAGCACGACCATCGGCATCAGCTTTAACAGCGCCGCAGCCGTCAACTTCGATTACCGTTGCCTTCCCTTTTTCAGTTTCCGTTTCTGGTTCCATTTTTTATTTTCCCAAAAACAAAAAAATGTTTGTTAGAAAATGACAGTTCAGGTGAAGCGCAAGTGTGTGTGATGTGAAGACTGGGAATTAGATTTAAACCCCAACTGTTTCGGGGATTCCTTTGTTAAATGTTTACAGGGTAGTTTTCGTGAAATTACTTATGTATCCTCACTATAATTATTATTTTACATTTTTGTAATTTCTTTTTAATGTAATCCTCAAAAACAAGGAAAAATGGATCACGATGAGAAGTTAAAAACTATTTGGCCTATATTATTAACATGAATATGTAAAAAATAAAAAGTCAAGGTCTAAGTCCAATAACAAGGAACGTCTTTTTAGTAAAAAGAAATTAATTTATATATTTTTTAAATCTACACCTTATTTTAAGAAGGTAATATTTTCAAAAAAAAAATAACTTTAGTTAATATTAGAAAAAATTACAATCATCCCCTAATGTAGTAGCCCAATTAATAATGTCTCATGTAGCAGAAATAAGAAGTATAAGAATCATTCTGTGAAATAAGAATTATATAATTTTATGTTTGTTTGCAGAGTTAAGGGATGTGTGGGGGTTTTGTGGTAGATAAACAAATAAGCTTAAATTTTCCAAACGTTTAATATATATGCAATAAAATTGAAAATAAGAGGTTGAGAGTGTAATTTCCTTCTACTGAAAAATTTACGTTTTTGGAAAACGTTTGGGAGATTACGAAGTTTTGGTGAATTGCCGTTAAGAAGGAACAAGCAAGTTGACCCCATTCTTTTAATTGGCGGGAAGCAAAACAATCGGCGAAAACATCAACATGGGCTAACCCAGAAGTTAATTGAATTAGACCCAAATTTCAATATGGCCTAAAGTCTAGTTCGTTTTAAAGAATTAACCAATATGGGAGGGGGACATTTAGTAATCTCTGTCTAATTGTAGTTAGTGATACCCGGCCCATTATGCCAAGTTTACGTGCTGCGAGGAGGAAGAAAGAAACAAAATGAAAGACCAAAGCCACTGCCATACCATACCACATCGCCCATATAGTTTACTTTATTATTCTCGGTTACATTCAATTGTTTAAGAAAAAATTCCACTGCCACACCATATCACCCATGTAATTTATTTTATTATTTTTTAATTACATTCAATTAACAGTGTTATATCATATCTATTCGTATAAAAATAAAAATTATTTGTCACTCTATCATTATTGATTTTATAAACCTTCAAATAAAATTTTAATGAAGAGATAATACTTAAATATTAGTGGGAAAGGTAATTTTATGATAAGAAAAATTCTTATTTTAGTAAAGTAAAAGATAAATAAAAAAGAAAAAAAAATAAATTTCAATACCAAATAGAAAAAATACATTGTATTAAAATGTGTGTCTATATTGTTTTTCACTTAATTTGTCCCTTACTTTAATATTATAAAGAGTTTCATTGCTCATGATATAGTGAGTAATTATATGTGACCAAATTATCCTAACAAGAACCACCGCATGATGATAGTGTCATTGTCACCAACATTGTTATTAATCAATCATAATAACTTGTAAATATACGATCATGCCATGAAATGTAAATAATATGCATTTTAGTTCCTGTTTTTCATTATTGTTGCTTGTAACGTTTATTTTACGTTGAATAGACAATTGTCCTATAGTATTTAAATTAACTTAAATTGTATGGGAAATTTTAAATTTTGCACTATGAACAATGTTGTCCAAGATGAGTCTAATTAGCCTAATTAAAATTCTGTTTTGAGATTAAAGTTAGACAATTATAACTTAAAAATTACAATAGTAAATTGTTTACTAATCATTAAATATTGTACCTTAAAAATTAAATTGATATGATTTTATATTTGTATGATGAAAAGTCTATAATGTTTTTATTAATTTTATTAAAAATTATTTTTTAAAAATTATATTTACTATATATTATTAACTTTTATTTTACAATAATTTTTTTTAGAAAATTGTCTTTGTACCACCTTTATTTTGTCATATACATATCTAACCACCATAAAATTTTGACATATTCTTTGCACCACCTTTGTTTTTGAGCTTATACCAATCAATTACTTTGATACTACAAACAACTATTTTACTCCTAAATGAATTAAAAAACTTTTTTTATTTTACAAAACTTTAAAAAATAAAAATATTATAATTATAAGAACACCCTAAATTCAATAAAACAAATAAATCTCAAAATCTAAGATGATAATTTTTAAATAAAATTATAATTATAAAAAATTAACATCTTGTAATTATAATTTTTTATAATTAAATTAAGAATAGGGAAGTTTACAAAAATTAACATAAAGAGAAAAGCTTCTTATAATTACTGTAAACTTCTCAATAATTAATATTAAGAAACTTCCCTATACAAATTAAATGAAATTATAATCACAAAAAATTAATATGATAATTTTTTAACTGAAATCATAAGTATAAAAATTTAATATATTGGATTTGAGATTAATATATTTATTTTATTAAATATAGGGGTATTTTTATAATTATGATTGTTTAACTTTTCAAAATTTTGTAGAAAAAAATAATTTTTTATTGAATAAAATGGTCATTTTTTATGTCAAAATGATTGATTGATACAAGATTAAAAACAAAGGTGGTGCAAAGAAAATGTTAAAATTTTGTGGTGGTTAAATGTATATATTATAAAGGTGGTGCAACAATGATTTTCCTCATTTTTTTATCAACAAATGTAGATTCAGTGCTTGTTTGACATGACTTATCTAGTGGTCACAAGTGCTTATTTAATCTCATAAGCACTTTTTAAATTTTTTTTTATGTTTGGTTATTTTTTTAATAAATTTTTTTGTGCTTAAATAAGCTAATTTACTTCTATTAGAAAAAACCCAAAATTTGAGTTCTTAGGAGGAGTAAAGATTAGAGAGCTTTTTCAAAACATATGTAATATAAAAAATATCCTTGAAACTTACATTAATTACATAATATGTTATTATGTATAAAACATACACAATGAAAATTGTTGCCACCATCTAAACGTATTGCCGCCACTTCACTTTTTTTCTCTCTCTTTTTCTTAAATAGCCTGTACTTTAATTTTGCAAACCTTACACATACCCAACACTTGAGAGAGAACTCATAGTGATAGCCAACACTTTTAGTGAGAAGTGGGCTAGCTGTTGAGTACTAGAAAGTATTTATTTATAATGGAGAAAATCAACATTTTATACTCCAAGTTTCACTAACATCCATATCTTTATGTCTTTAAGTCCCTTGTAATTTAATTATGTATGTTTTATTTTAATTAAGTATTTTATATATTTTATGGGATATCATGGTCATTTCACAATAAACGAGAGATCAGATGAAAAAACGGACAGTACTTTTGAACTTAGGACAGTCGAAAATCTTAGGAGGAGCATAAAAAGAAAAATGGTATTGTTCACATATACGGTACTGTTCACACATACGGTACGGTTAAACTAAAGTGTGTGTTGCCACATCTGAAGGTCCATCTAACTAGTAGATATGGAAGATTATTTAGAACCCTAAAAGATGACAGAAAGGCCATCTTTGGTCCATTTGAGCCTTTCTAGCCAACCCTATTAATATGTATCCATAGTTAACCCCTTTTTGGGGTGTCAAATTAGGGGGAAGGAGCCCCCTTTTAATAGATATACTGAGTAAATCATGGTCATCGGATTAAAATAATTTGGACGCTCAGGATTGCGTCACGTGGCAAGTTCATATTGGATGGAACACATCATTAGGGCTGTTATTCTGTGTATATGCATGTACCGTACACACATTTTTTCGGTCCACTAACACCAGTTAATGCTTCCTTTTACTTTTTCATCTTTGTTTTTATTATATTATTCAAATCTTTCAGCTACATTTTTATCTTTGTCTTTATTATATTATTTAATATGTGGTATTGTTGTTAGAGTAATAAAACTTTTGATGAAAACTTTCATCTATAATTCAGAAGTATTCATATTGTATCATAAAAAATTAATAATAAATTATGAGAAAGTTTCCTTGAATCCATAACGCTGAATAACTCTCTAGGATTGTGAAGTTAGTTTTCCAGATCTATACGTTCTCTTAGAAAATCTTTCAAGTTTCTCCACGCTCTCTTTTTTATGATGAGACGTCATAAAGAATGGAAAAGATATGTGTAGCCTAGGGATCATGACCACTAATATAGACAATTATTTCTTGTTGTTATTAGGTATTCATAATTCTACCCATCATAGAATTAGAATACTATTGACTCATTATAGAATTAGAATATTATTAGGTTTTTACACATTAAAGGCCCATATCCTATTAAATACATTAAAGCTCATACTACCAAAAATCTTAATAGATCACTTTCAATTGGGCTTAACCTTATATGATTGTCTGTAACATATAATTATTCATATATAAGTTTAACGTTAGTTTAAAAATTCAACAATACTAGATTAAAAAATCTAACAATCTCCCATTTAAGCTATATGTGTAACCTTATAATTATGCTTTGCAAAAATAACTGTATGAGCTCAATTTGACTGTCATAAACAAAACGTATCTATAACCAATCTGGTCCATCAATCATACCAACATTGGATCAAAGCAACCTTCATTACATCTGTTGTAACTTGACTCTCAATGGTCACTATGCCAATACAATTGAATGGCATGGATCATGATGTGGATGTATAATTTGGAAATTTCATGTAATGTGATCTTAATATACTTATTTTCAACTAGTCCACGTTAAACTTTATTGAGATTAAACCATACTAAAATCAGAGTGAGTAAACAAAAAACTTTATTTCTATAGAAAATAACCTGAAATATCTATTAACTGAAATAACAAAAATGTTTATACTATAAGAGTATCTAAAATCACAAACTTTCACTAAAACTGAATATCTTTCAATGACATGACACCATACGAGCAATGTGCTTATGAAAAATTTTGAATGGCAATCTTTCTTTTGGTAAGCGAATCTGTAATCATAAAGTTTATGCTGATGTACTCCATAGACAATTGTCCACTCTAAACTCTTTCTTTAACAATTAGGAACTTGATGTTTATATCTTTCGACTGCGTTGAGCTCCTATTGTTATTAGAATACAATACCGCTGACTTATTGTCATAAATATTGGATGCTTCACAATATGCTATGAACTTTACTGCCATCGTAGAAGAGGCTATAAGAGATTGTTTAGCACTCTTCCAAGAGAGAACACCCCCAGTTAGCAAATGGATGTAACTCGAAGTGGATTTCATACTATCTTGGTATCCAGCAAAATCAGAGTCAATATACCTAACGATCTCAAGTTGATCCAACTTCTGATATGTGAGCATGTAGCCTTTTATTCTCTGTAGGTAACGCAAGACTCATTTGGTTACTTTCCAATGATCTACTCTTAAATTACTTAGATATTTGCCCAACATCCCAATAATGTACGCTATATCCGGTCACGTACAAACATGAGTATACATAAGACTTTCTATTGTTCACTTATAAGGAATCTTCTGGATTTCTATTTCTTTCGAACTCATTCTTAGGGCACCCAGTTTGCAATCTTGCATACCATAACTCTTGAGAATTATTTCAGTATAACTCTTTTGTGATAATTCCAGAATACCTAGAGAATGATCCCGGTGTATCTATATGCCTAATATAAAAAAGGTATTACCAAGATCTTTCATCTCAAAGTTCTTAGTTAGAAATCTCTTGGTGTCGTGCAATAAGCATATATTGCTGTTGGTAAGCAAAATGTCATCGATATATAAAATTAGAAAAATATATTTGCTCCCACAGAAATTATGGTGTATGCAGTCTTCAACTATATTCATCTTGAAACTGAATGAGATGATCACTTGATAAAAATTAAAATATCATTGTCGTGATACTTGTTTGAGCCCATAAATGGATTGCTTAAGTTTACAAACCATATTTTTTGGGTCTCCTCACACAAAGTTTTTTTGTTTCATCATATAGATCATCTTATCAATGTCGGCATTAAGAAACACCATATTTACATCCATCTAATGTAACTCAAGATTGAAATGCACCACTAATGTCATTTGAAAGAGTCTTTTAAAAAAACCAAAGAGAAAATCTTTTTATAGTTGATGTCTTCTTTCTGTGTAAAGCCCTTTGTAACTAGATGCTTCTTGTACCTCTCTACATTTCTTTTCAAATCTTTCTTAGTCTTAAATATTCATTTGTTACCAATAGGTTTCACACTTTCTAGCAATGGGACAAGATCCTTTACGTCATTATTTTTCATGAAGTTCACCTCCTCATTTATGGCACCAACCTACTTCTGAGAGTTAGAACTTTTCATGGCTTGACGGAAATTGATTGGATCATCTTCTATCACGTTGATATTTATCTTATGTTATTGAAGAAATATAATGTAGTTATCTGGCATTACATTTCTCCTTTCTCTAATGGATCTCCTTAATGGCATAGATTCTTGAGGTAGTAGAGTTTATTTTTCTAGAACAACTTCTACTATAAAGGGGTTATTCAACATTATCATGATTTGTTTTGTCTTGAATAAAGTCAGGAATGAGACCCTAATCAATGCCAATAACACCTATGGAAATACCAACATATTATTATTCAAAGACAAAGTCTCTAACTGTATCTCCCCCGGCAAACTCGACATCCTTAAAGAACTAAGCATTTCCCAACTTAAAAATTAACTTAATCATGGAATCATAAAACATATACCTTCTGAATCGTTCTAAGTATCCAATAAAATGACAACTCACTGTCCTTGTGTGCAATTTCTTCTCATTAGGCCTATAAGGACTTGCCTCAGTTAAACATCTCCAAACATACAAGTGCTTTAGACTAGGCTTCTTACCCGTCCAAAACTCTTAAGGGAAGCCAGTTGCTTTAATTGAAATATTTTTAAGGATATACGCTGCAGTCTTAAGTATTTTTCCCGGAGTGATTCTAGTAAGATAGAATAATAAATCATACTTCTTACTATGACATTAAGTGTTTTATTTTATCTTTCAGCAACAATATTTATAGTGAGTGAACCTAACATAGTGTACTGTGCGACGATACTGCATTCCTATAGGAATTTAGCAAGTGTCCATGGACGCTGGTCACCTAAACCGTTATATCTACCATAGTATTCACCACTACGATCAGATCTGAGGTTTTTTATTCTTTTGCCGAGTTGATTCTCAACTTTAGCCTTAAAATTTTTAAACATATCCAAGAACTGTGTCTTTTCATAGAGGAGATATATGTAACCATATCTAGAAAAATCATCTATAAACATCATAAAATATTATCGATCATTTCAAGCAAGTTCATGGATTGGCCTACAAATGTCCGGATGTATAAGTTCTAAGACATCCAATGTCCTGTTTGCTTTAAATCTCCTTTTATTAGTTTATTTCTCCTTGATACAGCTAACACAAATGTCAAAATATGTGAAATCTAAAGAGTTGAGAATTGCGTCTGACACAAGTCTCTCTATTCTCCATCTAGAGATATTACCGAATCTCATGTGCCATAATGCAGCCGAAGTCTCATTAGTTAATTTTTTCTTTAAGTCTCGTATACTTAATTTTAGAGATTTATTAAATAAAGCAATTATATCAAACATATAAAAATTATCATCGTCTAACAAAGAACCAAAACCAACCATTTTTTAATTATAAAACAAACTAAATTTTTCATTCCCAAATGAACAACAAAACCAGACTTACTAATCTTTTTATTATAATATTCAATATATTTATTGCCACCACTTGTTACTGTTTGATCTTTCTTTTTATTGTATTATTCAACAATACATGCCAATCATTATTTTATATTTCAAATTCATTTCATCTTTGTTTTATTCGTGCATTATTTTTTTATATAATAATATTAGATATCATTTGTCTAGAATGACAACTGATACAGAAGAAAAGAGAAAAAAAAAATCAAAGGCAAATTGGGATGATGTTACCATTGATGCTTTTGTTAAGATTTGAGTGAATGAATCATTAGTTGGGAATCGACCAAATGGTCATTTTAATAAGATTGGGTGGAAAAATCTTATTGCTAAGTTTTATTCAATAACAGTAGAGATTATGAATAAAATAATTGAAAAACAAGTGGGACATCCTAAAAAAAGATTGGCAAGTTTAGACAAACTTGCTAAGAAATTAAACTAGTTTAGGATGAGATGATGTAAAATAGACTATTGCTGTTAGCAATGAATGGTGGGAGAGAAAATTGAAGGTGCAAATTTCTAACCTATTTATTTTATAATGTAAAAGGAAATGATTTTAAGAGCAACTTAGACATATTTTTAAAGTATACTCCTTTCGCATTGTTGTAGGAGATACTTAAAGCAATTAAATTTCGTTCTACAGGCGTGAGAAATGTTGACCAACTAGAAAGTTTGTTTAAAGATGTTGCTACTACAGGTGAAAGATCATGGGCACCATTTATGGGTTTTGTACCAAATGATGGTAAGGGAGCATCATCTAATGAATATGCTGGTGAAGATAATAATATATGGAAAATGATATTTGCCTCGGGTCAAACCCCGTATTCAAAACGCATCGTTTTACTTAAAGCAAAAAAAGGCACCATTTTGCCAAGTTATTTCCCCATTCCTTGCTTACAGCCATCATGCGTGAAATAACGCACAACTCATAGCCATTTAGAATCCACAATCCTCCTGTAAATCAGCCATCGTCTCTACCACCAACAACAGCTATCATGTGACGGCCACACCAACATGATACTTCTGCATTTTAGGGTTTTATTTTTCATCCAGGTATCGCATCAATTCGTCGCAAGGCCCACTAACTCTTTATTATGAACCCCACTGTGTATACTATCAAAATTTTCTAGAGAAGGATTTGGCCGACGTCATCATTTTCCTTGGCATAAACCAACTTCTTCCTAAATTTATTATGGTTTCAAGACAAGAAGATGTAGTTAAACTTGCTAAGCTATTGCATGCCAGGTGTATATAAATAACCTTAGTTTTTGAAGCTAAGGCAACAACAATTTATTGTTTGTTTATATGTTTTATTTCCTCATTTGTTTTACAGGTTTATTATACCAAAGAAAAATGGAGATCTTGATAGCAAAGGATTTCTTGTGAGTATAATTCAGACCGAAGGAACAGTTAAATCATTCAAAAAACTTTGACTTTGAGTTGATTTCTTTAAAAAATTGTCATTTGATTTTTTCTCCTTATCACACTTGCTGATGGTGAAATTTTGAGTTGATTCCTTCAATGTTTCAAGTTTTTCCCCTGAGATCTAGCTTGCATTTTGAAGGGTGAAGTCTGACTGTAAGTCTCAAAACAATGTCATTTTACTAAAAAAGACAGGCAAAAGAGAAAAAAAAGAATTGTTAATGTAAGTCTCAAAAACGACATCATTTTACTGAATTTTTGGAGCTTGACTCGGGGTATGTATCAATGTTAATAATATATATTATCAAGAGGAGAATGTCAAGATTGAACCAAATAATTTTGGTGGACGAGAGAATATTGAGACTGACATTGATAATGCTACTCCTGTAGCATCTACACATGATAATGGAAGGAATAGAAAATTATCAATTTAAAAGCAAGATGGAGCTTTAGTTAGATTATTTACAAAATTGGATCGCTTATCTCAAGTAGTGGAGAGTAGACCATCTATAGCTATAAGAAATTGTGAAAATGATTGTGGCATTATAGAAGTAATGGAAGTGTTACATAATATGCCTGAAATTGAGATAAAAATTGAGTTGTATTTGAATGCCACTAAAATTTTTCTTAAAAGGAGAATCGAGAGATGTTTGTTGCAATCAAGAATCGCGATGTTCAAATTGAGTGGTTAAAGTTCATGAAAGATTTTTTCTAGTTTTATTTTATGGCTTGTTCTTATATTCAAGGCTATTATTTGCTTTAGCTTATTTTATTTATGTTCTTATATTAAGATATTACTTTGAACCAATTGGAATATTTTTATGTTATTTGGTTTTGAGTTGTGTTAGATTTATTTTTATATTTTCTTTTCTTTTCTTTTCAAATAATGATAATTTTTATTATATATATGTATACGATATGGAATTCCTAAAAAATGACGATAATAATGAGCATAATTACATTGATGAAAGTGATGTTGAGTGCAAATTGTTACAAATGGTACAAACTGCAGTTGCATTGTATGTCAATCATTTTATTAAGCATAGTTTAAAGGAACCACGTAAAATATCTCATCATTTAGGTCATTCTTTTATATTAGAGGTGCTAAATGGACATAAAAATAAATATCACCAACAACTTAGAATGGAAAAACATGTATTTATGAAATTATGTCAAGTTTTAAGCGAATCATATGGTTTTAAAAGAGGCAAGAATATATCTATAATTAAGTCAATAGCTATGTTTTTTATTATATTAGGTTATGCATTTCGGAATAGGATGGTTTAAGAAAGATTTCAACATTCAATTAAAATTATATCAAGGTGATTTGGAATAGTGTTAGATGTTGCTTGTCATATAGCCATTGATTTTTTGAAACCATTAGACCCATAGATTAAAGGAATTCCCAAAAAAATTAGGAATGATGAACAATATTGGCCATATTTTAAAGATTGTATTAGGGCAATTGATATGACACATACCAAATATAGTGCATACGTCGAAGCAAATACCATATATTGGAAGGAAAGGGATTCCTACTCAAAATGTGATGGCTGCATGTAATTTTAATATGTGTTTTACATTTACATGGGCTGGATAGGAAAGGACTACCCATGATACACATATATTTTTAAAGGCTTTACATAGAGAGAATTTGTACTTTCCTCATCCACCTACATGTTAGTTATAATATATTATTTATGATACATTTATATATAAGTTTGTTTAATTTTTTTCAATTATAGAATTTCTATTTTGCAGGTAAGTATTATCTAATAGATGTTGGATATCCTTACATGATGGGTTATTTAGGTCCTTATAAAGGTGAATGATATCATCTTCCAAATTTTCTACGTAGAAGTCAACCAAGAGGAAAGAAAAGGAATATTTAATCATGCTCACTCTTCCTTGAGATGCACAATTGAGAGGACTTTTGGTGTTTAGAAAAATAAATGAAAAATTTTGCACAACATGCCTAGTTTCCCTTTGTTAAGCAAGTGAAAATTGTGATTGCTTCAATGGTTCTTTACAATTTTATAAAAAAATATGCAGATAATGATCAAGAATTTCAACCTTTTGATAATGATGAGGAATTGCTTCTAACAAGTGAAAGTGAGAATTAGAGAGAAGAGAACAAAGTACAAGTTCATTCACCGTATGTGAAATGGACCAAGAATGTGATCAAATTGCAACACTTCTCATGTTCCATTAACATTTAGTTATATTATTGATTATCATTTTAATTTGGATAGTATTATTTGTTTGAGAGAATATATCAATGATGCAATTTTTTATTTTGAACACTAAAGAAATGATTGAATTGATTTTTTCTTATTAATTGATAGCTTGGATGAATTTTGTTACAAGTTATATAATTATGAATACACATCTTTTTTGGTAATTTAATTATACAAAATGACTTTTAATTTTACAATACCAAACAATCTAATGATTTAAAAAAGCTTTTTTTTTATTGACAACCAAACACCCAATGACTTTTTGTCAAAGGCTTTACTAGTATAAGCTTTACTCCTATAACCTCTATTGATATAAACTCTATTCAATAAACTGTACCAAACAAAGCCTAAAAGTTATAATGCCTTAATAATAAAATAGACCTAACTCAAATTGATCGTTGTGGCGTAACAAAGTTAGATCACAAAGTGAAAAGATCAAATAACCGCGTAACAACAGTTGTGTGCGTGGAATTTTTAACTTTTGAAGTAGCCAATACTCCTACGTCTCTTGTTATTCTCCCAAAACAAAACGCAACATTCACAAAATTTCGATTACATATGAAGGAGATGTTGACAAAATATTAGTGATTTGACAAGCGATTTCAACTTCAATTTATACGCACAAATTTATGAAGTGACAAACTATCAATTAATTATATAAGTATTATGAAAGTAGATGAAAAACATTAAAGTAATATTGCCAACTAAGGAAAAACTCAAAGAAAATATAATGCCTCGTTTTATAAAACCATGTCATTGAATGGTTTCTCCGGTAGTTAATCTTTGTTCTTAATTCTTACCGCACCTAGATGACAAAACGGGACGAATAGTCTATTTTTTACGGCTCATTTTTCAAATTGACTCATCCAAATTGTTTGATAATATCCAATTAGGCCGCCATTAATTTAAGTGATTTACCAACTCTGTGTCGCTTCATATAGATTTTTAGAATAAGCACATCATCAGCATATGAACTTTTTTTTTTTTTTTGAGAATAGCATATGAACATGTTAAAATAACAAAGATCCGCCCACAATATGAATAGCCTATAGGCCATTATTAGCTTACTAGGCCATTCAATGTGGCAGCTTCATATTTGGATACTCTTATCAAAGAAGCTTTTGTTTGCACGCAAAAGGCATAAAGGACAGATTAATACGCATGGTATTTATAGTTCTTGTATACTGCTAGCTAGCTAGATATGCAACATCTTTATACAAAATTTATATCATTCACAGGCTGATTTTGTTGAACGATTTTTGCATATATAACATGCATTGACTTTTGTGTTTCAAATAATTCAACCGGTATTTGCATGCCACAAATAATGATCTTTTAATCGAAACGAAATGAACTCATGCATGAACTCATTCAACGTACATAGATTAAGGAAGCAACCAAGTTTTAATATGTTACGCGAAAATGAAACCAGTTGACCGCTGGAAAAACTAAAGCAAATGGAAGTTCTGACTCAGTATGAACATTATTGATCCATGTAAAAAAATATATTGTCAACAAAGAGACAAGTATATACATCCAACTTTCATCTACGTGGAAAAAGAGAGCAAAGATATCATTTAGTCAGAATCTACCTAACACGTAAAGCACAAGACAACTCCAAAACGCTTTTCTTAACCTCGTAGAAAAATCGTTTAACTTAAAGTAATCGCCAAAAGCTTTCACCTGTGAGTATTGTTATTTGTTAACTTGATTTCTCATTGTAAATTGTAATTGGTCAAATACCGAGTCGGTTTTGTGGTTGGTTAGTTTTTCACGGTAGGGTTTGTGGTTGATTAATTTTTCACGGCACTGCTTCAATTGTAATATGGTTGTCAGTATCTTGTCAACACCAGTACTAAGTTTTCTCTCTTATTTTAAGCGTGCGAGCAATTTTTTAATTGACATTTCTTTTGAACAATAAAAGGACATTTCAACGTGGGAAATTTTGCCAACTGGCACAAATTTCAAAGGTAACCGAGTAAATGAGCTTATTATTTGACCCGTAAATATAGAGACAATTGGTTTATGTTCATTTTCTTGTTGAATTTTCAAAGATTCTAAAGTTATTAACATGTTATTACTATAGATTTACAGTTAAATTATCTTTGAAATGGAAATGAGTAGAAAAATATGTTTCAATAATTTGAGAAGTTCAACGCAATTGGCAATTAGCTATATCCCATCTGCATTTTAGTCTAGAAAAATTGTATCGTGAACAAATGATTTGGATTTGAAAAAGGTGATGCAATATATATATATATATAGTCTTGGTCAAATGATTTTCAAGTAATTTTAATTATTCGGTTGGCCACCTAAATTCATATATTGAGAGAGGTAGAAAATTAAAAAATTAATTGGACTATTATTAGTTTCATCTTGTAGATTTTCATCAAGCCTAAGTTATTGAATTTGTTTTCACAGAGTTGTGATCATTTAATTAAAAATTAATCATTTCACTTGATAAGAAGAAAATTAATGTTTTAACTACAATGACTTGTATGATACAGTTTTAATTTTTCATTTGTCGCATGTAGCCTCCCAAATACAATGTGAGATAATTAATCTGATTAATTGACTTGAAATTAGTGAAAATTAATTAATCACTTGATAAATTATACATAACATCCCAATATCATCATATAGAATGAATTTCGACGTAAAATCTCAGTCAGTGAATACAATTAAATTACCAATGCTTTCACCTTATCAACGAATCTTTTCATTATTGCAATAATCCCCACACGCCCCCCCCACAAAAAAAAAAAAAAAGGAAAAGACGAAGAAATTTTAGTTAAGAATTCCTAAAAAAAGAAAACGCACATTGTAAAAGTTATGGTTTAAACTGAGACACATTCCAATTTCGACAGCTGTGTTTGCGGAGAAGTTAAAATAATAACAATAAGAAGCGTCGGCACGTGTCATTTTCAGAATCAGAAAATTCAAATATGCAAAACATTTTGACTGGGTGTTAATTTATAGGTACATTGATGCCCGGTTCAAGGTTCACTGGTTCCTTAAGGGATTGGTTTGAAAGTTTGGGCTGAACTGTGTGTGATAACAAAGCTTCTGGTACCTCATTAAATGCTAAACCTTATCGAAACCATTTTCCCCATTAATTAACAAGACTATCACGTAACTAAGTCAAATGTTGATGTAGCAGTTGAGATTCATAGAAAGAAAGAAACATTTTATTCAATGAAAAATTTAAGGCACGTTCCTAGAAGAACCCTATCTCGTTTCCTATATAAAGAGAGCTTCTAGCCTCTTTTCCTATCCATCGATCCCTACATACATTGCCTTCTAATTTCTTCATTTGCATAAGCTTTCTTTCCATTCCTTATATATTTTTCGGAGCTTTCTTTTAGCCAACACTAATTCTCTTCAGGCCTCTAGCATGGCGCGTTCCATGCTTTTGCTAGCATGCGCTTTAGTCGTTTTAGCTTCTTCTACCTTGGCTTCAGCAGCAGTCGTGGAGCACTCATTCCAAGTAATCTGCTTAATACCCTTTTGAGAATCTTTTATATTTATGATATATAAAGTGTGCGTGTAATGCAATTTCTGCATTGAGTGCATGCAACATAAGAGTCAAGACAACGTGCCAAAGTCCTACATATATTATAAACAAAGCAATAAAATTATTACTTTACAATTATGTGACCATGCATGTAGCCCTTGTTGATGACTATTTTTTGTTCTTCGGTTGTATCAGGTCAAAAACTTGACGATTGGGCGCCTATGCAGACAGCAAAGGATAACGGCAGTTAACGGGAGCCTTCCTGGTCCAACGATACGCGTTCGAGAGGGTGACACACTGATTGTTCATGTCTTCAACCAGTCACCTTATAACATCACTATTCACTGGTAATTATATTGATTCAATTAATCCTTGCATGCCAAGCTTCAGCATCTGGCTACTCCTCTCAAAAAGAAAAAAAAAAAAAAAAAATTGCGTTTAGCTACTATGTACTGGTCAGTTTTTCAAAAAGCCGTATGACAACTTTGTCATATTTTTTTTTTATTGCAAATATTCCTACAGGCGGATAATTGTTGATCATTCTTGACTAATTCGGCACCTAATATCAAATTTTTTTTCTTTTCTTTTCTTTTTTTTTGGAAATATATCTCTATATGTCTTCTTGATACAGCTGCATTAGGTCATATATTGTTTTCAATTTCAATTATTTTTCAAAACAATATGCAATAACTCAAATAACTTGTGAACATTTTTTTTTAATGACTAAAAGTCTAAGTAATGCATGTGTAATTAGTGTTGCCAATATCTGCATAAAGTATCATTACCATCTTCATCCTTGTCTTCATGCGAATTAATTATATCATTAATGCAAATTGTTTATGTAGGCATGGAATATTTCAGTTTCTAACCCCCTGGGCAGATGGACCAAACATGATAACTCAGTGTCCAATAAGACCTGGAAATAGCTACACTTACAAATTTAGAATCATGAATCAAGAAGGAACCCTATGGTGGCATGCTCACATCTCAATGCTGCGAGCCACCGTCCACGGTGCTCTTCTCATCCGCCCTAAGTCTGGTCACAAGTATCCATTTCCTAAACCCGATAAAGAAGTTCCCATTATACTCGGTATATATATTAATATAATCATTTTCACTGCCAATTAAGCACGAGAATTTTATTTGATGATATGTTATTAATTGACACATAAATCTAATTACAGGAGAGTGGTGGAATGCTGATATTATGGATCTTGCAAACCAAGCGGAAATTACCGGTCTAGGTCCTAGTATTTCCGATGCTTACACCATCAATGGAAGGCCTGGAGACCTCTATCCCTGCTCGGAAAACCGTATGGATCATAATTATGCAACCCAACTAATTGAAAAGAGTCATAATTATATTATTATGTGTTAATTTTTCATTAACGATGTGTTCTTAATTTATTTACTCATCAGAAACATACAAGCTTAAAGTTGAGAAAGGGAAGACCTATCTCCTACGTATTATCAACGCTGCACTCAATAACCAGCTCTTTTTCAAGATAGCCAATCACAACTTTACAGTCGTCGCCCTCGACGCTGGGTACACTCAGCCCTACGTCACCGACGTGGTGGTGATAGCTCCCGGGCAAACCACGGACGTTTTGCTAAAAGCCGACCAGCCAGTGGGTTCTTATTACATGGCTGCAAGAGCATACGCTGCCCCGCCGCCGTCGGTAGTAAATTTTGATCAAACAACCACCAGAGGCATCGTTGTCTACGATGGCGCCAGCACGGCCAATCCTATAATGCCAGCCTTACCAGATTTCAATGATACGCGTACAGCCTACACGTTTTACAGTAATATAACTGGATTAAGCGGTGGACCTCAATGGGTCCCATGCCCACGTCGAGTGGATGAACAGATGTTTGTGACCGTAGGATTAGGGCTTGAGCGTTGCCCAGCAAATACCACGTGTCAAGGTCCAAACGGGCAAAGACTCGCTGCTAGCATGAACAATCATTCGTTCCAGGCCCCAACAAGTTTGTCAATTCTACAAGCATACTTCTTCAACGTGGGTGGAGTTTACACGCCCGATTTCCCAAACAATCCTCCCGTCAAATTTGACTACACAAACACTAACGTCAGCAACGACATGTCACTGCTGTTTCCTCCAAAAACAACGAGCGTCAAGACGTTGAAGTTCAATTCGACGGTGGAGATGGTCCTGCAAAACACAGCGTTGATCGCAAAGGAGAGTCATCCCATGCATCTCCACGGCTACGACTTTTACGTATTGGCTCAAGGGTTCGGAAACTATAACGCCTCTAGAGATAGCAAAAACTTCAATCTCGCCAACCCACAGAGGCGTAACACCATTGCTGTTCCTGTCGGTGGATGGGCCGTTATCAGATTCCGCGCAAATAATCCAGGTTAGCTCCCCCACCCCCCCTCCCCCCAACATTTCATTTCATTTAGGATGGGATCCGTACGTGACCAACATCAAATGATAGACAATAGGGACTTATCATTTCAAATTTTTCTTTTGACCGACTGTTGATTGTTGAACTTTACAGGTGTTTGGTTCATGCACTGCCATTTTGACGTTCACTTACCGTGGGGTCTCGCCACGACTTTTATTGTGGAAAGTGGACCGACACCGTCGACGAGGTTGCCGCCTCCACCGGCTGACCTTCCCCAGTGCTAGAAGTTCATCAATTATTATTAATTCCACCAAATAAATAAATAAATAAATAATTGTGCTGTTTTCTGAATTAAAAGCTTTCATTCATTAATTGTTCGTAATTTGTGTAGTGTTTCAGTTCTATTCATTTGTTGCAGTTCCAAAAAAGACTTGTTATTGATGTAATAATAGTGGTAACTCGTTACCCATGCATTAAGTTCATTTTTTTGTTGTAATAACAATAAATTGGTTATTAATCTTTGTTTTTTTTTACCTTCCTTAGTAGTAACAGCATCTTTATCGAATAATTCCAATTATATATCTTTGATATTTTACTAGCTAATTTTTTTTTTTTAATAGTTGTTAACCAATTTTATTGCTATATGGAAATCATAACCTAGTATAGAAATTTAATTCAAAAAATATTATTTTTAACTTAATTATTCTTATTATAACTAATATAGAGTTACATAAATTAATAATTAACTATCAATGAAGCATGTGGATTCCATAAAAGTAACTCTAAACATGCTTGAGAAACTATAAATATTTTAACTTCAACAATAATACGTACATACTAACAAGTTAACATGTGTCTACAAGTTTAGATGTGATAACAACTCTAAAAATTAAATCATTGTCAAATAATTTCAAAAAAATATTTTATTTCTTTTTAAACCTCTAATATCAATATATATATATATATATATATATATATATATATGAATAATTAAGATGGGATCTATAACATTTGTAATTTATTATAATGTAGAATTATTTTTAATTATTTTTATTTAAAACGTTTTATGATGTTGTACTTATCTCTTCAAACATATCCAGCACAAAATAATAAACCTTTCGCCGTTGCCGGGGATCGAACCCGGGTCACCCGCGTGACAGGCGGGAATACTCACCACTATACTACAACGACTTGATAACAATTGTCAACTCATTTATACTATTGTAACCAATGGCTGATCGTATCCTAAAAGTATAAGGATTTTTCTGTGAATTTTTTGTCATAAATTTATAATGTTTGGTTTGATTATCTATCGTCTTAATGACCTAAAAACACATTGTGAATAGTAATTTTTTTTTTGTGTTTATATACTCGATTTATTCTTAAATAAATGTCTGCTTATGATATACAATTGTTTTGTTTTTGGATTATTGCTAATTGTTGTATTTTAAGGGCCTTATATTTGATTATTTTTTCAATTAGTAATTAATATTATGAATAATGCAAGTTATTTACTTGTGTTATATTTTTGTAAGTTACAAATTCATCCAACTATTGCCGTTCTCCTTACTTTTGTAGCCAAAATATTGCTGGCAATTAAGCGCACACACTAAGATATTGCAATTCTCCTTAAATATATCAATAATAATTTTTAGGTTCTTATACTATTATACTCATGCCATTGGTTTAATTAATGTGATATGTCTTAGGGGTGGACACCAACTCACTTAATTCGTGAAACCGACCTAACCCATATGATATTTTACAGTTTGGGTTGGGTTGATAAAATATACAGGTTGGGTTGGGTTTTACAACCCGCACTGTTTTTAACCCAACTCAACCCGTCAACTTGTATATATAAAAAAAATTATTATATAAAATTTGGATATTTTATATAAAAATTTTAAAATATAATTATAAAAATTTTAAAATATAATTATAAAAATTTTAAAATGTTAGATTTTTTGTAAGGATTTAATATTTTCATTTTTTTCTAATTAATTTATTTTTTTGTTTAGTATTAAATTACACCATAAACATTGACTTTTTCAAAAGCTCAACTCAAGGTCTTGCGGTTTGGATTGGTTTAGATTGAGATATGTAATGTATTGGATCGGGTTGAAATTTTTCAACCTATTCTACATGCGGGTAGGGTAGGGTTGGGTTGTATATCAACCGGACCCATGCCAATCCCTTATGTCCATCAAAGTCAGTATGATTTTGTATATTAATAAGTCACATGTCTGTAAACTTGGAATTTTTAAAATTATAACATCAAGAATATAATAGAGCATTAGAAAAAGAAAAAAAAAACATAGAAACATAAGTGATAAAAATGAGAAATATTAAGAACCTAATCGTTCTCCCTATAATAAAATGCATAATATTTTTGCACATTTCTTGGGGAGATGACGAACAAGATTTGATACTTTAGAGATTATTGACCAAAAGAGGAGAATTTTTCATTCAAGAATGATATTTTGAGCTGCTATATATATATATATTTGGCTTATCTTGAAATCCTATTCGCTCTCAATAAAGAAAGAACATATGAATTTCTATATATTTATATTTTTAATGATAAGATATTTTAACATTTTAATTTTGAATATGGCCATCTGTCGATGAATGAAGGATTCTCTTTGGATTTGATAGTTGATAAACGGGAACATAATTAAAAAATAAAATCCTTTTTTTATATATACATATCATATACAATATAATCAAAGTCCAATATAACTAAAATTCATTGAAATGTACATTCAATCCAAAATATCAAAGTCTAATATAATTAAAGCCCAGCGTAATAATAAATTCTCACAAATATTAGGACGACTCAATCCCTCCACTTAGAATTAAGAGAAGAGGTACCAACTAATCTAATAAAGGAGTTATTAATTATTAAAAAAAAGGAAATATATATTAAAAGATTATTGAAAAAAAATGATATGCTCTGATTATGAAAAGATCTTTATCGTCATCTATGAGCTCTATTATTCATTCTATATTCATTTTTTCTATTTTATATGAATTACTTAATTTGGTTGTTAACTAAAAGTGGGGTCAACTCAAAATTAAAGTATTTCGAAAGAAGAAGAAGAAAAATATTAGATTGTGTGATTATAAATAAATAAAGTCGTTTGCTTCTTAGAAAGCTAAACTTTGTTGCTCGCCAAGCTTATGGAGTGGGACTTGATTTTAATTGGTTTATGGCCCAGTTTTCAAAAAAAACTCATGTAAACTACTTAACATTTCAACATCGGATATGATAACTAAATCGCTTGTTGATATCCGTTTACGTGCCCCACATTAATTAATTAAAAGGTTTACCAATTCTCTGTGACTTCATAGCCAGTGGCTTTCATTCATACGATATAAATATGAACATTTGAAAACCAAGGGATCTACATTACCCCACAGTAACCAGCCGACAGTTGACCCATTTTACAGTTCCCGTGCACGCGATCTTACGCGATCCTAAAAGTCTTGAGAACAACTCATTATGAGCTAAAACCAATATCAGAAAATCATTCATATATTGTAAAAATTATTGCTAGTTGTAAAAATTATTGCTAGTTTAACTTGTAAATATTGAAAGTTATCATCACAGTCATAGTAAGCAATAATGAAAATACGGAAGATATTCCGAAATTATGTGATTGATATTGTTCCTTTTCGTCAAACATTTTTTTATATACAATTTGAATTTTCTGGCCACTTTGAATCTAGACGAGTGGATGTTTATTTCCTAGCATCTAATTATTCTTTTTCATCAAACATTTTTCATATACAATTTGAATTTTTTGGCCACTTTGAATCTAGACGAGTGGATGTTTATTTCTTAGCATCTAATTATATTAGGTTAGGAAGTTTAAATATTCAAGCCACGAGTCTATTAGATGGAGTAACTTATCCCAATAATATATTTATATGACTTTATTTAAAAGTTAATGTGGAAAAAATCTCAAAAATACTTTTTCTACTTATATGCTTAAGTGACTCTAATTTACAAGTTGATGCGGAAAAAAAAAACCTAACAATCACACTAGGGATAAAACTTTATCGTACTTATATGCTTAGTCGACTCATATTTACAAGTTAATATCGAAAACAACTCATCAATTCCCCAGGGGAAACCACACACACACACATGTATATATATTTGGCCACTGCGACCGAATCAATGAGAACTTTTGATTGTCTTCGAAGTCAAATCAAATTTGCATATGTTTCGTTACTGCCCAATTCTCATTAGATCTTATATATCAGGAGCGTGTATTAAATTTGATTAACAAGCTAATCTTTCTGTCATTACCTAATACTTAAATTAAGCTTTTGCATCCAACAGTTTTCCTAATATATCGAATCAGTAACTCATAATAAACTAAAAGATCTATGAAATGAAATCTATATTTTAATATAGAGGTTGATCATGATGTGAGCAACGGACCTCGTGGCGTTGCTTGGGAGAGCTGTGCAATCTACCTTCACTATATCGCTTCTCATTTTAATATAATTGGATATAACCAGTGGATCGCTGGAGTAAGATATCAGGGTCCCCGTTGGATATACACATTCCATTACTAAATGAATAATCTTGGAAGCTAGGGCAAGCCACCGACTTTCATCAATCTGGAAAATATATAGTCAGTATTCATCTAACGAACAATACAAGTCCAAAACGTTTTCTCTCGACCTAATAAAATCATTATTGCTATAATAAGAAAAACGACGATAGATTAGGAGCTTTGTGGAAAAAAAGAAACTAATGATGACCTTGAATAAGACCTTGTTAGCAAATTAAAATAACATAATCATGAAGATTTCAAATCACCGAAAGCTTTCATTATTAGAAACAGTGGTTTAATTTGCTTGCGAACAGTATTACTTGATTTGTCATGATAAGTTTAATTGGTCAAAAGCTGATTGATTAGGGTTTGTGATTGGTTCATTTTGCGGGGCCCAGCTCGTAAACTAATGCGGTTGTATATATCATGCCAGCTCCAAGTTATTTTTTTTCCAACGTTTCTTCTAAGAATGTGAGGTAAAATTAAGGATATTAAATTTCAAATGACTTTTCTTTTGGAATAGTAAAGGAACTTTTTCATGTTGGACTTGAATAAAAAATTGGGTGATTAACTTCTTTAATACAAGTGTAAAAGCCTCGAGACTAATTCATTAACAAGTGATTGTCATGGATTTTCAAAATTTCTCTAATTGATTTGACTATAGGTGATTGGAACTAGCTATGTCCTCATCTGATTTTTGGTCAAGAAAAATTGGTCGTATAAAAATGTTATCCGCGGATTGAGGGGTAAAGTATGGTGGGTTGGAGATTAGCATACTTGAACTATATATATAATTAAGTTATGATTATAGGATCAATTCAATTTTGACAATGTGTGTCATTACTCGTTATGATAAGGTAAGTTGATGAGAAATGACTTGTATCAGAGATTTTCGTTTGCTTAATGTAGCCTTTCTAATAAAATTATGGCACTGCATGCCAATTTGCCACCAAAAAGTAACATATGCAACTATAAATATAACTATCATTGTGCTAGATGAAGTTAGCTGATACAATTAATTATGGTGTTCATTCTTTTATAAAAATTACATGGACCGAACTCATATTTAAAAGCTGGTTAAAGAGTTAAGGATTATTTCAATCTTATATTCTTAGCCTAAAATCTATTATTAGCTGACTTGAGATTTGAAAAATTTTTACTGAAGGATCAACATATATGTGGCTGCGTGACTACAACCAATTGGGAACAAAAAATAATTACCAACAATTAATTATGCATATTTTTATAGTTATTTTTTAAGTTTTAGTGAACGAACAAATGGAAATAACTGAAAAGTAAATTCTAATTCGCGCCCAGAATCGGTGTAACGGAGTTGGATGGCGATAACTGATCACCCCTTATTTGTGTGACTCGGGTTTAAACTTTAAGAGTGGAAAGGCGGAAAAAAAAAAAAAAATTAATTTGGGCTTGCCCACCCCTTTCTTTTTTTTTTTTTTTTTTTTTTTTTTTAAAATTCCAATTCCGCTGTTATGTTTCCGGGAAAATTAAAGTAAAAGCTTGTAGGAAAACCCCCAAAAAAGAAATTTGGCATTTGCGTCATTTTCGTAATAAACACTTCAAAGAAGAGCTTGCTTGGTCTAAGAACCAAATTTTATGACTTCTGTATTGTTGATGAAGACTTTGATGGCCAAACCTAAACCGTTAGATAACGAAACTTCGATTAACTTCGCTATCACGCAATATCTGAGTCAAATATATGCAAGTTTGCTAGGAGCTAGCCTGTCTATAATTATTCAATGTACATGTAGCAGTTGAGATTTCACATTAGAAAGAAATATTTTATTAAAAGACAAAAAATAAGGGCACGTTCCTAGAAGAACCACAAGTTGATTCCTTATTTAAAGAGAGCTCGCAATTCTCGTTGCATAGTATCACAAAGCCTTCTAATTTCTTCATATGCATAGTCATAGGCTTCTACATATTTCTCTTCATTCTTTTTGAGCTCTGTAGCTAAACATTAATTAATTCAACATATGGCGCATTCTACGCTTTTGCTAGCTTGCGCTTTAGTTGTCTTAGCTTCTTCTACATTGGCTTCTGCCGCAATCGTGGAACACACATTCCATGTAATATACTTTCACTTTTGTACAGTGAGTGCATGCATGCATGCATGCAACATAAAACAAACACGTATTTTCTATAAGACGTGACCAAATTACTCTTGTAGGTTAATAATAATAAGGGTTGCTAATTTTGGCAGGTGAAAAACTTGACGATTGAACGGCTGGGCAGACAGCAAGTGATAACGGCAGTTAACGGAATCCTCCCTGGTCCAACGATACTCGTTCACGAGGGTGACACTCTGATTGTTCATGTCTTCAACGAGTCACCCTATAACCTCACCATCCACTGGTAAATTTAATCCTTCATTAGATGTTAAGCATTAGCAGTATTTACATTACTCGGTCTTCCAAAGTAGTTTTGACTTTTGATAATAGATTTAGTAAATGTTTTTTCATTGCAAATACATTACTAATTCTAGTTGTTTTCTCATGATCCGGCGACAAAATTGATGATTATCCTTGACTAATTCCGAGCTGATCACGTCTTATGTGTTCCCAAAAAAAAAAAAAAAAAAAAAAAAATTAAATTTCTAATGCAGCTAGTTTTTAGTTCAATTTTAATCCAGTAGAGCTCCCACCAAGACTTCAATAGTAGTCTTGAACGTATTTTCTATGAATAAAAGTCTAAAAGATGTAATTCAGAATAATTTTTTTTTCACTTTCCATCCAATAAAGAACTAATTAATCTAACATATGTACAATTCATAGAGCCCAAGCAAATATCCTACAATTTATACTTATGTTATCATTAGTGCCAGTAATTACCATTATCATCTTTGAATCTTAACTGTTTGATGATGCTTTCATCATGACATTAATGAAACTTTTCCATGCAGGCATGGAATATTTCAGTTACTAAGCGGCTGGGCAGATGGACCAAGCATGATAACTCAATGTCCAATAAGACCTGGAAATAGCTACACTTACAAATTTAGAATCATCGATCAAGAAGGAACCCTTTGGTGGCATGCTCACTTCTCATTGCTACGTGCCACCGTCTACGGTGCTCTTATCATCCGGCCCAAATTTGGTCACAAGTATCCATTTACGATACCCGATAAAGAAGTTCCCATTATACTCGGTATACACACACACACACACACACACACATATATATATATATAAATAATTATTAAATCATTTTTACTACCATAGGCATAGGCACGTACGAGAGCATTGAAACTTAATTTGATGATAATTAATAGACACCTAAATCTAATTGCAGGAGAGTGGTGGAATGCTAATATTATTGATGTTGCAAACGAAGCGCAAGCTACCGGTGCAGGTCCTAATATTTCCGATGCTTACACCATCAATGGATGGCCTGGAGACCTCTATCCCTGCTCTCAAGATCGTATGTGTGTGTGTATATTTTACCAACGTTAATTGACAAGCATCATAAGTATACGTATTCAAGTTAATTATTAGTACGATTAGCGTTCCATTCTGTGTTATTATTTAGTAACACTGATTATTCGTTTGTCAGAGACATACAAGCTCAAAGTGGAGCAAGGGAAGACCTATCTGCTACGTATCATCAATGCTGCACTCAATAACCAGCTCTTCTTCAAGATTGCCAATCACAACTTTACAGTTGTCGCCGTTGACGCATGCTACACCGAGCCCTACGCCACCGACGTGGTGGTGATCGCCCCCGGCCAGACCGTGGACGTTTTGCTGAAAGCCGACCAGCCGGTGGGTTCTTATTACATGGCTGCAAGAGCATACGCTAGTGCACCACAATTATCGTTCGATAACACTACCACGAGAGGCATCGTCGTGTATGATGGTGCCACGACGGCTAATCCCCTAATGCCGGTCCTGCCCGCTTTCAACGACAACCCCACAGCTCACAGGTTTTACAGTAATTTGACTGGATTAACGGAGGGACCTCAATGGGTCCCGGTGCCACTTCAGGTGGATGAACCTATGTTCGTGACCGTAGGATTAGGGCTTGATCGTTGTCCAGCAAATGCCACGTGTCAAGGAGTAAACGGGCAAAGAAACTCCGCTAGCATGAACAATCATTCATTCCAGTTGCCGACAAGTTTGTCTTTGCTACAAGCACTCTTCTTCAACGTGGATGGAATCTTCACCCCCGATTTCCCTAACAACCCTCCGTTAATATTTGATTTCACCAACACTGCCCTCAGCAACGACTCGTCGCTGCTGTTCGCTCCAAAGAGAACGAGCGTCAAGAGATTGAAGTTCAATTCGACGGTGGAGATGATCCTGCAAAACACAGCGCTGATCACACGGGAGAATCACCCCATGCACATTCATGGCTTTGATTTTCACGTGCTGGCTCAGGACTTTGGAAATTTCGACGCTGCAAGAGACAGGCAAAAGTTCAATCTTGTCAACCCACAAAGGCGTAACACCATTGCCGTTCCCGTCGGCGGATGGGCCGTTATCAGATTCCAGGCAAACAATCCCGGTAATTTGTTAGGGACTCTTTTGGAAATTTACTAACCACGCATGCTTCAACCACTGTCTGAATAAGTTTCGAAGTCAACTTGTTATTTATTTATTTTTGTATTTACAGGTGTATGGTTCATGCACTGCCATCTGGACGTTCACTTGCCGTGGGGGCTGGCCACAGCTTTTGTTGTTGAAAATGGACCGACTCCGTGGACTACGTTGCCTCCGCCACCGGCTGATCTTCCCCAGTGTTAGAAGTTAATTAATTGTTGCCGGCTTGTTTTCTCAAATCATTGCTTATGGTCATTGTTAATTTGCTTTAAATTATATTTCCAGTGTCATGCGAATTGATTTGTTGTGAATTTGTTATGTAATAAATTAATAATGATGGTAACTAGCGTGTTATTGCCGTCAAGTCACCTTGATAAGTGTGAAATAATATTGATGGAAACAGAAAATCAACTGCATGATTAATTGTTTTCATCTTAATTATTGATGATGACTGAGTAATTATTAATCAACATAAAAATTAATTGACTCAATCTTATTTCATTAATTATTATTTTTAAATTATGTTAATTATATTATTATTATTTTTTTATATTTCAAATACTTATATAAATTGAGATTGTGTGTTCATGAATTAAGTCCATTTTTTGTTGTAATAATATTGTTTGTTTTCCTTCATATTGCCTGCCAGCTATATATATGTAACGCCTTCATTTGAATCAATTGGAGTAGGCTTAAACCTAAATTGACCCTGTTTGGTGACACATAACTTAAAAAAAAAAAAAAACAGAGAAAGAAACAGGCCTAGTTGCTGGGGTTTGAATAAAATAATTGATATATAAATAAAAATTTAACATTTAATTTTTACACAAATTTTTTTACTAATAACTTTAACACAACGTACGATGCAATTGTAGTTATATTGACGTAAAATAAAATAAAATTGACATTTAATTATGCAAGTCTTCTGGAGATTGTGATTCCACGGTCGCCACCTCACAGGGCCATTGGGCTATTATTGCCAGAGTGGACTTGGTTGCTTTTGGTCTAATTAAGGTGGATCTAACCAGCAACATTCGACCAATTACTTCAATCGGGAAATTGAATTGGATATATTTGAATAATGTGTGAATGTACATGAATTATTAACAGGGTTGTGTGTATTCAGGACACAATATGGATATACCCAGAAGAGGCCCGAAATCACTTGGGCTAACATCAAGCCCGCCCACTAATCAAATTACATGATGCACGCACGGGGTTTGAGAATTTCTTTAACTCTTTTTGACCCCGTACCATCTTTTTTTCTTATTATTTTTGGAAGGAACACTTGAATTTTTGGTCGTGGCCTCCTACAAAAGGAAATCATGGTCCTTTTAGAAGATAAAGGGGAGGGAAAGTGCAAATCAACCTTTAACTCTTCTTAAAGAGCGGGACTATTGGCACCCCTTTAAAACTCTAATAAAACTCCTCTTCTAAAAAAACCCCGTTAATTAGAAGAATTCATTATTTAGAAGGATATTTATGTTCTTCCAAAATTATCCCTAATTCAATCTTTTTCCAGCTTCTTTCTTTACGAAAGATGTCTTCTGAAAAAAAAGGAAAAAAATAATGCTGCATTAACAGAAAACATTACAAGAGAGAACTGCAATTTGTAGAAGCTCATCCCCCAGCCAAATACAAGACTGGCCATCATTTCAAATACCCAAATTTCTGACCAACCTTTTCCTTAACAAAAGCAATGAGATTAAGCATGTTTCTAAAAGCTGAGTCACCGACATTTACCAAGAAGTTGGCATGAACATTTTAAATCTCCTCTAAAGTCATGATAAAATTGAGTATACGTTGAAAGGATGACTCTCTAATTGGCTGGGGCATCCGCTTATGGAAATTTTAGTTTTTATATAATTTTTTTGATGAAGTATTAATTCAAAAAAATGAATTTGTTCACAAAGTGAACAAAGTAGGATTGGGCACTAACCCACCTAATCTGTAAAACTGATTCAATACGTATGATTTTTTACGGTTTGGATTGAGTTGATAAAATATACAGGTTGAATTGGATTATTAAATTTTCAACTTGCACCATTTGCAAGTTAGTTCAAGTTAAAAATCTTTAACCCAGGGTTGTTAAATTCCCAACCTACACTATTTGCATTTTAACTCAACTCAACACAATCAGTCAACTTGTATATATAAATAAATTATTATATAAATTTTGATATTTTATATAAAAATAAAAAAATATATAAATAAAAAAATTTTGAAATGTTAAATTTGTTGTAAGGATTTTAATATTTGTATCTTTTAATTTTGTTAATTAATTTATTTATTTTTGTTCAATATTAAATTATATTATAGAAATAAATTTTTTCAAAAACTCAAACTCAATCAACGTAACCCAACCCAACCCACAATTTTGCCAGTTGGGTCACAATTTTTCAAGTTAGGTCGAGTTAGATTGAAATTTTTCAACACATTCTATATGTAAGTTGGGTTGGGTTGTATATTAACTCGACCCAACCTAACCCATGCCCACCCTTAGAAAGAAGCAATTTACTGGAAGAGTAATAATATAGCTACAAGTTTTTGTACAAATTTTTTTTAGAGATAATTTTGGAAGAATATAGATGTGCTTATAAATAATTAATTATTTCCATCAATAATAGGGTTCTTTTAGAAGAGGGGTTTTATCAAGATATTAGAGGGGTGCCAATAGTCCAACTCTATAATTTATTAGGACATTAAAGGGGTGCCAATAGCCCAACTCAATAATTTATTTAGTAAGAATTTAAATTATAATACGACGTCTCAATAATCTTATATACATCTTTTTTTTTTTAACAAAAATTAGGATTATTTTAGATCACGTGTTGATTAGAGCTAATTTGAAAGTATGGTTAAAATTTAATTACTTATTCTTTTTTATTAAATACAAATCACATACAATATTGTATTTTACTGTAAATTAGAATACCCCTCATACTTTAGGAAAATACTAGAATACGATTGAAAGTATCACGTCAACTATATGATTATATGACAAGAAAATGATGTTATTTCAGGTGTTTATTTATTTTAAAATTCAACACGCAAGTGATAAGTAGATTATATTAAACTATAGATGTCACATACGGAAAAATTGATTGTATTAACTTTTATGTAGCATAGACTTTCTCCATAATCTGACCACAAGGAAATCCTGATATTGTTGTTGTTGGATCAACGTGAAGTCGAATATAAATTTGAAAAGTCAATAATTTATTTTTGCTTGGAATCTGACAATAATATAAAAATTGGGTGAACTTGTCATTACTCGCAATACAATTAATACCATCACCATGTGTATATATTTTGAAGATGTTTATAAACATCCCTGGTCCCGTGTTTCTGCGTACATATGCATATTCATGTATGATATTGATGTGTACGTAAGAAATGAAACTCTTTTATTACCAAAAAGATAACCAATAAAAACACTCTAGAAAAGGATCAAATTAAGGAATGAAAAGAAAACAAATTAAACTGAAATTCACTCGAATTCTCTCATATTATTCTGCCAAATAAATAAATATGATTCCTCAATGATAAACCGCACAGCCTTTTAACGAGAATGATTTCGTTGTAACGATGTACATAAAGTGACAGCACGGGGATGTGTATGCATGGCAGCAACAGCAGAAGTGCTAAATTTATGCTGGAGACGGAGCTGGAGCACCAATGAAGAATTTTCTTGATTTGGAAAAGCCAACGGGGGAAGAAGCAGGAGCGGTGGCAGGGCTGACGATGCCGCCGCCAGCGCCGGAGCTCAAGAGCTGAAGCATTGAACGGTGAGGGTTGCTGCGGGTAGCCTGGCAAATGTCCGGCAAGTATGCTCCTGCGTGAACCAATGCCACGTTCATATTAAATTACATGCAGTAATCTCATAATCACATATGCAAACAGCATTGTCGCACTTTGATTTTATTAAATTAGAAAAAGAAACTTGTATAAAAGGAATATATAATATAAGCCATGCGAAGTGTCGTGCAACTTTGTAACAGGAGAGACAATTCTTTGACTGATGGAGAAGTAAAAATGTCTCAAGCAAAGGATATACAAAAGAACTCTTTAATTCACTTGTAAATTAAAGAGAAAGCAAAAGCTAGATTTGTGTTTGCAGGATATATAATTTATGCTCACAAAAGCTAAATTCTATGTTTTTTTTTTTTATGTTTAATAAGTCTAAGTTCTAGATTTTCACAAAAGCTGTCTCCCCAAATATATTTAATAAGCCGGTAAATATAAAAACCATCTAAAAATTTCTTATTAGAAGGTGTTTGATCTGTATTTTGACCATACAGGTTGTAAGATTTGACATTATCAAACGACAAACTCGTCAAATTTCGCTAGAAATTAGAAAATTACATTTTCAGTTTGTTTTTTCTTTTTCTTTTTTCCCTGAGGCGGTAGTTGAGAAGGTGTTAGAAGAAATTTGATGTATATTGACCATGTAAATTCAAAGATTTGACGTTAACTACTTGACATGTCAAATAGTTCTAGAACGATTTTGGTTTTTCTTTTTTGGAATGCTAAACTTAAGACATAATTAAACCCAACTTCATTGATATTATTATTACCATCGACCATGAATAGACTTGGCAACCAATAAATTTTTTTTCCTCCATATTTGTAAATTTTGTTTAATTTTAATTGATCGTAATAAAAAAATTGAAGAGTTGATAAAATGAATGTCCATACCTTCGCCGGCGGCCAAGTTAAAGTAGAGGTCGACAATGTTAGGGCACTTCTGGTAACAAGCCGGCGAGCAAAGCTTGGAAGCGAATTCAGGCTCAAGGAGAGCGTCCGATGAAATCCCAACGGCGTTCCTATCAACACCACAAGCTTTCACACAACGATCTGTCTCGATATAGTCCGCCATTTTTTCAACGACAACGTCCGATGTCTTGCACAAAAATTCTAGGCTTCCGTCTTTGGCCGTGTAAGTCTCCAGCAAGCACCTCTTCCCAGAAGACGCAACGGAAAATGCACAAACATTCTTTGGCAAAGACTCGCACTCAATCTCAGCTGCAAAACAGCGAACCGAAAATTAAAAAAGGAAAAATGAAAATTTAAATACCCATCTGCCCTAACGCCCTGTACAGGACGTACGACCAGCCAACAAAATCATAACATGCACATATAAATGTAAACATTACCTAGAGCTGCACGGAGAAAGAGGGAGGAGAGGAACAGAACAAATGACAATCTAAACGAAGAAGCCATGAATGCCATATATATTTTTTTATTTATTCCTGATTTTAGGGTTTTTGAGCAATGAAGATGAAGAAACAATTAAGAAAGTAAATGGGATTTGTGAGGGAGAGTGTTTTGAGGAGTTTGCGAATATATAGAGGAGAGATATGTACCCAAAAAAGGAACGTGGTTTCTATATATAATGAAATGTGGGAACGGCTTAAGGTTCCCTTTTATAAGCTTGCGTATTTGTGTGATTTGTGTGTAGAGATTTTTGACGGAATTAAATTAATTTAGAAAATGAAGGACGCGTTTGGTGGGTTCATTTACGATGTTTTTGTTACTTACTATTTTAAAGACTTTCTTTTTTCTTTTTTCTTTTTTCTTTTTTTGATTTAGTTCATTAAATATTAGTCAAATCTTGGTGGATGTATTATATTGTGTTTTCTCATTGACGACTGCTAAAGACGTGTTTGAATGGCCCGCACGTTATTGTGAGTACCGATCGAGAAGTTTCTGAGTATTTGAAGCGTGTTCTCTTATAATTAACCCGTATGATAACTATAATTTGAATTATTCAATTTTCAGCATTGTATTGCAAATATTATTAAACAAGAAGTCAAGAACGTCGGTTAATTAATTGGATTATCAAACTAAGAATTTCAATAAACATCTCTATTTTAGTAATAACTCCTCAATTTGAAGCCGAATTCATTTAATGATGAAATAGATTAGAGAAAATAATGGAATTTATTCCAAAATAAAGAAGTTGTTAGGTCGATTATTCAATACAAAAATATCATAAAAATTTAGAGAAGTGGTCAAGTTTTTGCGTGGCCTAATAGAAAATTAAGCAGAAGCCAACTCATGGAGTAAGGAATTGACGGGTCAACTGAAGGGAATTAATTGAACAGAGAAAAAGTCACCGTGTCTTTAAAACTGTAGGGTACCTGTTGGTTTCCTTGTTTACATCGAAAGTAAATTTAAGTTTCGGTTGCAGTTCCACGTGTCGAATTGAACACGCGGTGACAATCAAAATGCAACAGGAAAGTCCCAGGTTGCAGGCCGTGCGCAATTTCGGTGGCGGCATTGATTGAAAGTAAAGAAGCTTCTCTGAGTTCTGCCACGCAATGTGAGCAAGCCTTCGGTCTTCGCCGTGCCAGTGTCACCCTTGGGTAATTAATTGTTAATTGATTATATATGTATATAATTTATTAAAGGTTGAGAAAATTTTAAACCCACAGTTTAATAATGTAATGACATTATTTATTCAACTTTATAGTTTAATTATTTTTTCAAATTTTGGTATAGTTTAAGATTTTGGACCAAATCAAAGCTCTACAAATTACATTAACTTTCTTGGCTAAACATTTGTATTATTATTAAACTAATTCCTTCAATTAGAGGATTCATCGACCAAACCGAGGTCATGGAACCATAAATTTAAATTGAAACAAAGTTAATAACAATTGTAGAAAAATAATTGACCGCTGTACATTTGACAATGATCTTTCTGCTTACATAATTGCAATTCATATGCTTTCACCAGCTGTCTTTGTTTAATTAATATGCCGGAACGAGTACGAAAATTCATTTACAAGTCAAAAGACTAACGGACTCATTAATACACACACATACGTAAAACATTTTTTTTTTTTAATTTTCACTTTAACACGGACAATCGCAATCGAAGTTTACTGGGACAACTCTAAATATTTAAGGATCAATCCAGATCATCGATGCCTAAATAATCAGCCTAAATTATTTAGATCATTTTTATTATGATACAGCCTAAAAATATTCTATTCTTAATGCGAAAGAAAATGTGAACCTCACAGATTCTCGAAGTCAACGAATATATCTACTTCCATAGTCTACTATCACACATTCACAATTTTTTTTTCATGTACATGAAATGATAAGGTACTTCATATGAAATTACATGACAAAAGTCGCGTCACCTTCCATAAAAGAGATCTTTCTCATGGCAAACAAAAGTCGGGCCCACTTTTATCAAATTGTGGGCTTCGGCCATCATGTATTGTCATAATGGCCCAAAGACGTTGGGATCTTTTCTGACTCGATATAAGCGAACGGGCTTATAACTTTTTTCAATCTCAGATTGTCAGGCCGCAACTTGGTGTGCGGTGTGCCGCCACGCCACTTTCCACAATTATAAGAGAGAGATAAGTGGGGACCATCATTAACAGAAATAGGTTGCCAGCCTCACAATCCCATGCTCAGCTTACACAACTCAATCCAATCGGCAACATACTGCCTGTGACAGAACATAATAATATCATCAGCTAGCAAGAAAGAAGAAAGCAGAGAGCCAAAATGGTTGCAGCAGCAGCGACAGCGTCATCACAGCTTCTCTTTTCAAGCTCTCGCTCTTTCTCTCGGCTCTCTCCTTACCAAATATGTGTCTTTGACTCCAAAGCACTCGTGTCGTCATGTCCCAGCAACGCTGTGAAGAGAAGACATGTTGGTGTTGCTGCTGGGGTTCGGTGCATGGCTGTTAGGACAACGGTGGAGGTTGAAACCAAGAAGAGAAGTTCGTATGAGATTGAAACGCTGACAAACTGGCTGTTGAAGCAAGAACAGTCCGGCATTATTGATGCTGAGCTCACAATTGTGCTTTCCAGCATTTCAACGGCGTGTAAGCAGATTGCTTCTTTGGTGCAAAGAGCTAGCATTTCCAACTTGACTGGAATTCAGGGTGCTGTCAATGTTCAAGGCGAGGCCCAGAAGAAGCTCGACGTCGTTTCAAATGAGGTTAGTAACCACTCGTTCCACATAATTTTGCAGAATTTTAATCTGCGTTAAATTACTAACTGTCAGCTGTCAAGTTTTGCAGTTTTGTTTGATGGGTATTCTTAGAATACATGAGACATGATCAAAATGATTTCACTTAAAATACTTCTGCTGCTGTACTTTGAAAATGAAGTTGAATCAAAATTTACACAAATGATTAGTTCGTCTTAACTCATATTGAGAAGTGATCACGTAATTAGCTTCTTAGGCTGGTAGTACGGCCTGTTTTGTTAGGCATTACTACTTCAAATGAGCAGAAGGCTATCAGATGGAAAATTGACTGTTTTGCACTTGCAGGTGTTCTCAAACTGTTTGAGATCAAGTGGGCGAACCGGGATTATAGCATCAGAGGAAGAGGATGTACCAGTGGCGGTAGAAGAGAGTTACTCTGGAAACTATATTGTAGTTTTTGATCCACTTGATGGATCATCCAACATTGATGCTGCAGTGTCTACTGGATCCATCTTTGGCATATACAGCCCAAATGACGAGTGCCTTGCCGATATTGGTGATGATCCTACTGTAAGTTTCATGTTTCTGTCATTTCATTGTAATACTAAACAGAAAAATGAAGTCCGATTGTAAACTACTTTCTGATACGCTGCAGCTGGGCAACAGTGAACAAAGGTGTGTAGTGAACGTGTGCCAGCCAGGAAGCAACCTTCTTGCTGCAGGCTATTGCATGTATTCGAGCTCTGTAATCTTCGTGATAACTTTAGGCAACGGTGTCTTTGCATTCACCTTGGATCCCATGTATGGAGAATTTGTTTTGACGCAAGAGAACATTCAGATACCCAAAGCCGGAAAGATCTATGCTTTTAATGAAGGGAACTACCAGCTTTGGGATGACAAGTTGAAGAAGTACATTGATGATCTCAAGGATCCAGGACCCAGCGGCAAGCCCTATTCTGCTAGGTACATTGGTAGCTTGGTTGGTGATTTCCATCGTACTCTGCTCTATGGCGGTATTTACGGCTATCCAAGAGACAAGAAGAGCAAGAATGGGAAGCTGAGGCTCTTGTATGAGTGTGCACCAATGAGCTTCATAGCAGAACAAGCTGGAGGCAAAGGATCTGATGGCCATCAAAGAGTACTTGACATTCAACCTACTGAGGTGAAAACAATCTCATAACTAGAAGCTTGTGCAATTTTATTAGGTAACCTAGTTGCTAACATGCTTTAGTTGTTTTCTTTTGACAGATTCACCAGCGTATTCCACTGTACATTGGAAGCCAGGAGGAAGTGGAGAAACTGGAGAAGTATTTGGCTTAAATCTAATGTAAAAGTAAAGAGAATTATTTCATGTTAGTGTCTCAAGAATTACACTAAATTGGAAATATTTCATGGAAGTTTTGTGCATATTACCTACTTATCAATGTGATTCAAATTGAACTTAAACTCTTCAACCATCATCAATGTAGCTACATGAAGAACATTATGAGGCTGTATTGTTGGAAAGTTTAATCAAAAGCAAAGGGGAAGCAAATTAACTGTATCAGCCATCTTCCCATAACTATGTAAGCATTTTTCCCTTGTATTTTCAGTCTCCAATTTTACTCCATCCAAGCGCAGTGATACAAGAAATTAGCGTTTAGAATAATTCTCCACCAATGATACAAGTGGACAAATACAGTTTCAGGCATGAGTGTACTATGTTTCACCCAAATTTTACACAGTCAACTTCCATGGGCATCCTAATGATATTAAGCATTAATTAGAAAATTACATGTAACCTAAAAGAAAAATGTATGAGAATGACGGCCGAAACAATGTCAGCCTACAAGTCATGTCTGCAGTAAGTTCTGTACTGATACAATGTCAGACTATGAGTCATCTTTATCTTCAAGATTGCTTTCATGCTCAACAATTTTGCTGATCCAAGGAACTCTTGCAGCCTTTTGCTGCAATTCATAAGGAAAAACATAAGCGACTTCGAAATTACAAATCAGAGGAAGCATTATCAAAGCAATGCAGAGATAACTTTAGCCCCAATGACAAAAAGACAAGGAAAATTGAAAAGAAAAGGTTTAAAAATTTACCGGGACTTAATATCCTTATACATTTGGTTATGGACTTTACTGAAGTCAGGGTATTATCAGGGCCTGTAAAATAAACTGTTCAATATGAATACAAAGTAATGCAATAAGTAAAATCATATCCAATAAGTGAGTTTAATTACCTTCAGCATTTATATCTTTTCCTGCAACTACTTCTGTTACTGTCGATGAATACTCAGACACAATTTGATCCACCCCCCTATTGGCATTCCCAGATTCATGAGATGTCCTATACATATGCATACAGAATAAATTGTCAGATGTAACTTAGTATGCCATGAATATAGTGGGGATATATATTTTACACCATGCAATAGGAGAAAGAAATCACACCCTGAATCATTGTCCATGGAAGCACCCAAAGAAGGCTGGCAAGGACGGCCAATTCCTTCACAATCAAGATCTAAATCAACTAACAGCTCAGAAAAGGAAAAGTTAGGTCCAAAAGCATCTAAATTAGGAAAATCCATGTCAAAAATGTCAGCTTCCTTGTCAGAATCAGATGTTGAAATCTCATTAACAGTAGGTGTATCCGAGTTCACTGCCTCATCGGAACCATCAAAATCTAGCCTTCCTTTTACATGATCCCTCTTACTCAGCCTTGTCAAGTTTGCCTTCAGTGGCGAAGAAGAAGAAATGCAATGGTTCCTCTCCATTGTGTAGACTGTCATTTGTTTGTATGGGCTCACTGTAACTCTCTCAGATGAAATGACAGTGCAATTAGTAGGAGTTATCTCTTGAGTACCATGGACACTTGAATTAGCAACAAAAGAATTTCCTAGTGGAGATTTATCTGCTTGAGAGGAAACTGGCTGCGGTGGGGTCTTGGGACCAGAGGAATTGTTAGGAGTGGGAATTGAACTCTGATTGAACAAGCTCTTTGCAACACTGGATCCTTGAATGAGTGAGGGTGAACGGTTGTGAGGTGATCCCTCAACCACAGAGCACGACTGGGCAGCATCCTGATTAGAGACTTTACTTTTTGATTGTGTTGCTGGATTAAAAAAAATGCAAAAACAAACAAGTGTGTTACCATTCCAAAATAGAGATATTTTGAAGTAACAAAAGCTACGAGGACATAAATTGAATGCTTGACTTCGGAATAAACTTACCTTTGTTTGACAAATTCTTGGAGGCTATCTTACTGCAAGATTTCTTTGAAGCTGGTGGGGCAGCGTCCGGCAGACCCTTTGAGCCTGCCCTCTTCCTTGTTAATGGGCAATTAGGAACTGCTGGGGAGAGATATTCATGGTCAGCAACTGCATTGGATGGCACAGACATTGGCATAACAGTTGGGGTGTTGAGCACAGCATAACCTGTTAAGAAATCACCAATGGATCATTTTCAAACACAAGAATTGTTTTTCATTTATGAACACTACAAAGTGGAAAGAAAATGAATCCATGCATTTTCTCTCAATGATCCAACTAGAAACCAGAAAGAATTATCATGACGATTCAAAATATGCCGTGAAATTGAAACTTTATCAAGACTAATGCTGCCCACAAGAAGAAAATGCCACCAGCATCATTAACAAAGATATCATCAACAGTCACATTAAACTCAAGACTGTCATTCAATACTTGTTTTATAATCAAACCTTAAACACAAGTGAAAGTAATATCCCATAAAAGTGTTAACCATTGTTCTGTTGTTTGTTATTTACGGCTTAGATTTCCAATCAAATGCAAAATTAAGCAATTAGTCATGAAAACAATTAAACAAATCAAATCATAATTCCAAAACCACGCATAGATCTGCACAAATGCAACAAAACCCTCACAGATAAAAATGACTAAACTAATTAAGTGAAAGTTTAATCAAATGTAAAATTGAAAGTTAAGTACCAGGTGAGGATCCACTAGATGGGACAGAATGAGGAACAACAACCGTCGATTGTCCTGGCCTTGCAACTGGGGCCTGAATCACCGGCGGCGTAGAAGAGCTCGCGTTGTAAGCGTTCATAACATCTTGCATACCGTATAACAGCGTCTGGACCCTCACTTTTTCTTGGTCCAATCGAACCCTCTCCTGTTCTAGCATCACCTTCTGCTCCTTCAAACATACGTACTCATTCAGCATCGCCGCCAGACTCAACAAACTCTTTGGAGCCTTCGCAGAAAAATAAATAAATAATTCGTCACAAGCCCAATTACACAAGCCCTAATTCCCAAATTAAAAAGAAAAAAATTAAAATAATAATAATCCTTTATTGGTACCTCGTGAACAGGGGATTTTGCGATGAGAGAAGAGGCTTCAGTTCTGAAGACTGAGCGAGTCTCCGGGAAGTTGTTATCGGAGAGATAGCGATCAACGATGAATGCGACTTGCATCGGAGTGACCTTGCCTTTCCCGAAAATATTGTCCGGTTTTTTAGATCTGTTCTGTTTTCCCATTATTGGAAACTGTGATTTTGCGAAGACAAACGAAACGGAAAATGCAGAATGAAGGAGAATTCAAGCAGGAGACCGAGTAGAATATTGTGGATAAATGGAAATAGAGATTCAGAATTTGGAGGATGCGCAAGTGAAAGCGCGGGAGCTTTTGAATATTTTGGTGGAAAAAACTGATCAAGGGAAGAGGGACTTTATTTATTTGCTAGTTTTAGCGGTTGGCTTGGATTTGTTTTTAGCCGCGCGGGAAAATTGATCAAACGGTTTTTGGGCGGTGAAGATTAAGCGGTAAATCTTTATTGTTTTTTCTCCTTTTTTTTCATTTATTAATCAAATTTCCTTTACGATATTCATAATAAATCAGTATATATGAAGTAAATTAAGTTTTAAATACAAGATAATCCATTGTTTCATTTTATAATCCAAAAAATTTATGCCTCACTATCCATCCAGCTGTTAATTAGATTAGCCACCATATTTGTTAATTAATTTCAATAATGATTGAAGCTAAACCTGCAATTTTGGCTACCTGTAACCACCAGTTTGTAGCTTTTCAGCTTCCACGTATGAGATAAATATTTATGGCCATTTTGGTCTTTCAAATTGTTAATCTTTAACCCGTTTAGATAAAAATATTCGAGATAAATCTCAAATAAAGTCTCATTACTAAATAACGGGGAAAATTCTGGCCACTTTCATAAATTTTTTTAATGAAAATTAAGCATAAACAAAATTTCTTACAATAATAGCCGCTCATTTTGGATCGAATTACCCTTAAAGCATCGGCCAAGAGAAAACTCACCATCGCCATAATCACATCATTAGCAGCACTCAAATCACATTATTGCTAAGTGTCACCTACATCAATCATCACAGCCCCCATCATCACCATCACAATCCCCATTGACGACAATGTGAGGATCAACTTTCAATCAAATGTACGGCTCCCTCACACTATCATAACAAGTCCCAGTTGATCATGATTGATGGATTATTATTGATAGATGAGCAACATTAGGAAAATTTATTGGCATGAATAATTCAAAATTTTTTTAAGATTAATGTTTGTAAAATATGGCACATTAGGTTTTTGTTAAAATGCCTATAAGAATTTTTTTTTTTAATTATCTCAATAAATTTACTGAGTTACGCCTTTAATTATTATTGAATACAAAAGTACTTACTAAAATGAATGTTATACTTACGAAATTTTTTTTAACTCTTTTCCAAGTTATAAGTTGAACAATTCTTGTTGCTGATAGTTGGTGAGGATGACCATTGCCCGCGAGAGTTGAACAACTCTTCTTAACTCTCACAGGTGATGGTGGGCAATGATAGTCGTCGCAAGTTGGCAGGCAATGGAAACAATCGCCCAGGCCATGGTGACCATGGTCCGCGAGCGGCGTTTCAATGATAATTTGCTCCATAATGGGTGTATGTGACTACTGTGGCAAGAGATTTTGTTGCATTTTTAGTTTTGATAATGATTTTATAAAAGCGGCTAAATAAGTAAGTTTGCCACAAATAATTGGAATTTCAATGAAGATACTCAAAAAAATACAAAGGAACAATGTAAATTAAAAACAAATAGCCAAACAATATTATTACAACAAAAAATGGAACTCAGCACATCGGAGATGATACAACAAATTGAACAATTACAACAATTGTTGATAAAAACTTCAGAAATTTCCAAAACTGCAACGAAATTAATGGAAGTGATAACCTTAACAATTACGGACAATGATCGTCAATCACTGAATGGTTGAAATATTGAGATCATCAAAGCAAACATATGCCACAAATGTTTTAATTGATTAATTATTACTTCTAACACTGGGGAAGATCGGCCGGTGGAGGAGGCAACATAGTCGCCGGCGTCGGTCCATTTTCAACAACAAAAGCGGTCGCTAGACCCCACGGCAGGTGCACGTCCAGATGGCAGTGCACGATCCAAACACCTGTAAAATATACTCACATTAGTTCGACTCTTCAAAGATCAGTTTGACTGTCACATTCATACTCATTATATTTATACATGCTAAAAGCTACGGCGAACATTTAATCATTTAATCAATTAATCTCATAATATATGTCATAATTTGAAAAATGCAAAATTTAGGAAGTTAATTATTATTGAAAATCGACCTGGGTTGTTGGCTTGGAATCTGATAACAGCCCATCCGCCTACCGGCACAGCAATAGTGTTACGCCTTTGTGGGTTCACGAGATTGAACCTTCTGCTGTCCCTCGCAGCATTATAATTTCCAAACCCTTGAGCCAATACGTGAAAGTCAAAGCCATGAATGTGTATGGGATGATTCTCCACGGAGTTCAACGCTGTGTTCTGCAGGACGATCTCCACCGTCGAATTGAACTTCAATGTCTTGACACTGGTTAATTTTGGAGCAAACAGCAGTGACGTGTTGTTGCTGACGTTAGGGTTTGTGTAGTCAAAGTTGAGCGGAGGGTTGTTGGGGAAATCGGGGGTGTAGATTCCACCGACGTTGAAGAAAAATGCTTGTAACAAAGACAAACTTGTGGGGAACTGGAACGAGTGATTGTTCATGCTCGCAGAGAATCGCTGCCCGTTTGGACCCTGACACGTGGCGTTTGCTGCACAACGGTCAAGTGCTAATCCAACGGTTACAAACATATGTTCATCCACCTGGCGCGGGACTGGAACCCATTGAGGTCCACTTGTTAATCCAGTCAAATTACTGTAAAACTTGTGAGCCGTGGGGGTGTCGTTGAAAGCTGGCAGGGCCGGCATTATAGGGTTAGCTGATGACACGGCACCATCGTAGACCACGATGCCTCTGGTGGTAGTGTTATCGAACTGTACCTGGGGTGCACTAGCATAAGCTCTTGCAGCCATATAATAAGAACCCACTGGCTGGTCGGCTGTTAGCAAGACGTCCGTCGTCTGGCCAGGGGCAATGACGACCACGTCAGTGACGTAGGGATCGGTGTAGGAAGCGTCGACGGAGACAACTGTAAACCTGTGATTGGCTATTTTGAAGAAGAGCTGGTTATTGAGTGCAGCATTGATGATACGTAGCAGATATGTCTTCCCTTCCACCACCTTAAGCTCGTATATTTCTGACAAGATTAAAACCATTTAATGTATTTAACGTATAGACCCAATAAATGAAATCTTGACGTGTGCATTTTTGTGTGTATACTCACGATTTGGATTTTGAGAACAGGGATAGAGGTCTCCAGGCTTTCCATTAATGGTGTAAGCATCAGAGATATTAGGAGCTCCACCTGAAATTTGTGCCTGGTTTGCAACGTCCATCACATTAGCATTCCACCACTCTCCTGCAGTTAGGTTAACTTACGTGTCAAATAATCAATTATAATAGACTTAAATATAAATTATTAATGATTAATAATACTATATATATAGATATAGATACCGAGCAAAATGGGAACTTCTTTGTCGGGCTTGGGGAATGGATACTGGTGACCAGATTTAGGGCGAATGATAAGAGCACCATAGACGGTGGCACGAAGCAATGACACGTGACCATGCCACCAAAGGGTTCCTTCTTGATTTACGACATTAAATTTGTAAGTGTAGCTACGTCCAGGTGTTATTGGACATTGAGTTATCATGTTTGGTCCATCCGCCCAGGCGCTGAGTAACTGAAATATTCCATGCCTACATAATCGATTTTCATTCTAATTAGGCAGGTTTGAACCAACAACAAAATTATATTTCCAAAGTCAAACTTAATTCTTAAACTTAGCTTAGCACGTAATTAGGATTAAATCAATATATATAACTACCAGTGAATGGTGACGTTATAAGGCGACTCGTTGAAGACATGAACAACCAGAGTGTCACCCTCCTGAACGCTTATCGTTGGACCAGGGAGGAGTCCGTTAACTGCCGTTATCACTCGCTGTCTGCACAGCCGCCCAATCGTCAAGTTTTTCACCTGATGACAAAATTAACAAACGTTATGATTAGCGCACGAGGGTAACTCACGTGTCATTTGCTTCTACTTATGTATGACAATAACAGATCAAACGTCTGCTGTTTTGTGTTGCATGCATGCACTCACGGCAAAAGTGCATTATAAATATAAAAGATTCTCAAAAGGGTATTAAGGAGTTTACATGGAACGAGTGCTCCACGATTGCAGCAGAAGCCAACGTAGAAGAAGCTAAAAGGACGAAAGCGCATGCTAGCAAAAGCATAGAGCGGGCCATATTTGGAAACAAGTATGGTTAGCTATGTAATTAAGCTCAAAAAAATATGAAGAATGTAAAGAAGCTTATGCAGATAATTAATGAAGGAATGAGAAAGCTAAGCAGGGATGACTGGCAACGAGAATGCGAGCTCTATTTATATAGAAACAACTTGTTGCTCTTCCACGAACGTAACCCAAATTTTTCACATAAAATATATTTCGTTCCTATATGAATCTCAACTGCTATATCTACACTTGAATAATATATAATCGAGCTACTTTGCGTCAGTATTTGACTTTGTTGCGTGATATCCTAGTTAACCAATCGATAAGGATTCACTCATTCACATTGACATTATGGGCACTTAATGAGTTAATTAGAAGAAAAGCTTCGTCATCAAACTGTTTAGCTAGGTTCGGCCATCAAAGTATATAAATTATACATTAATTCTCGATAGAGTAATTCTCAAAATAAAGTAAATTAATAAGTTAAAAGATTTAAAAATATGTACTTCAAATGTAGCATATTTTATCATGTATTTATATTTGTAATCTTTTAACTTGTTCCTCAATTAATTTATTAAAATAAGAGATTTTTTTATTGTAAAATTACTCGTGCTAGATTTTTTTAAATTGCATCTCAACATATGTGTTTTTGTATATTACAGGTCAGTTAACTATTATTGTATATTTATAACATATTTCTTATGTCGATTCATCTAATTATTACTCTGACCCTCTCAATTCGAAACTTATAAACGATCTAATTTTCTTGGCCACAGTAAATGATATTTTTTTTTTCTTCTTCATTCAATTCCTTCCGCAAAATTAATGAATTTTCCGCTCGCAATATATCCATGGTAATTACTAATTACTTGTGGATAAATCTCGAATCTATGAAAGTTCATTTCGGGAACTCATATATTTTAGTGACTAAAAAGGCCTTATTCAAGATCGTTATTTTTGTCCGAACAGCTCTTAACCTATCATAAGCGTTTTAATTATATTCTATTTTGCAGACAGTAATGATTTGATTATGTTGAGAAAACGTTTGGGAGTTGTACTCTTCGTTATGTGTTAGGTAGACTCTGACTAAATATTAATGTTTTTTCGCATGTAGATGAAAGTTGGTCGCTTGCCTTGGGCTTCCACGATTGGTCATGGAATCTATGCACTCCAGTCTTTTCTTCACTGTGTATTGGGCTCATTTTCACGTAACATGTTGGGTTTAATGCTATCCAATTAAAACGATTATTTTTTAATTAACAAAAAATCATTGGGTTCAAAAACTTAAATTATTACATAATAATTGAGAAAACTCAAGATACTCTAAAAACATACCTCCTTTTTTCGTTCACTTTGTTATGTGCATATCTCAACCAATTATAAAATAGTTCTCTTCAAATGCAGTGCGACCCCGATAAGTATTTGGACAATTCGTAGTTCTCTTAATCGATAATATGACGAGATATGGCCAAAGTAGATATTAAACAGATTTTATTAAGACCGGACTAGAAGGCCGTGATTACGTTACCAAATACATTAGGAAAACTATTTCGTCTAATTAATCTATCAAGTATCTATTATTAGAAAAATATCTTACATCGATTAAGTATATTTAATTTAGATTAAGTATATAAGACTTGAACAACCTTCAATTCTTGAGTTAGCTTTTGGATTGAGTTAGACCTATAAGTTTTTATATGGTATCAAAGCTAAACTCATGCACGAGTGGGTTCACACTATCTTACCACGTGACAAGGACCCGTCAAAAGAACCGACTTGCACGTGACGGGAATATTAAGGAAAGTATCCCACATTGTCTAAATATTAAACTTAGATTAAGTATACTTGGACAACCTTCAACTCTTAAACTAACTTTTAATTGAGTTATGCTCGTAGGCTTCACATTAGGCTTCTACATTTAAAGCAAAAAGTTCCACGTTAGTATTTAGAATAAAATCTAATGCGCACGATTATAAGGGAATGAAACTAAACCAGGAAAAAATTGGTCGTTGATCATCTCTGCACTTGAGGGTGGACGTAGACACTTGGTTATTTAAACAATCAAACATTAGTCACAGAGAATTGGTAAACCACTTAAGCGGGGGCATAACGGTATATTAATTTTTGGTACCAAATAATTCAGTTATCACATTTGATGTCGACTGACCTACTAGCTTTCCACGAGTTCATGAGAAAACTGAGCTACAAAACAATTATCTAAAAAATAAAATAAAATAAAATAAAACGCCCCATTTGGTCATCTAGCTAGTTGAGAACAAAGTTCAGCTTTATAAGAAACCAACAACGACAGGATTTTATAATGACATAATCTATCTTGGTTTTGAGCAGCTCATTGGTGAACGGGTACTGTTTTTCTTCAATGATTGTTTTATTAGTTCTTCCATTAATCTACCTGCGAACCAAACAACCAACTTCAAATAATATTGGTCAAAGAAAAATGGAAGTAGTGTGAACGATCTATTAATGGGGCCTATCATTTTATGTAAAGAAGTCTTTGAATATTAATAGGATTTTGAAATGGAAGTAGTGTGAACGATCTATTAATAGGATTTACTATCAACATTCTCATTCTCAAATTATGTATTTGGGTGGAAGTAGACATTTTTTGCAATGATTTTGGTGGAGCTAGAAAAATATCCTTTTGATATTATTGAGGGTAGAAATTTAGGCTGTGTTATAATATATTTGATTTAGATTCATTCCAGTTGATTTCTGATTATAAATATTAATAGGATTTTGAAGGTGCATTTATTTCTTAAATTGAGAAATCAAAATGAGCAATCCAAATGACTAATTGTGTTTACTTGCTAAAAACAATAAGGAATGGGAATGGGAATGGGAATCTCATTCCCACGAGGATGGTTGTAATGAAAATGAAGGAATTGGAGTGGGGATTAAATTGACTCTTTTATCTTTAAACAAAATTAAATATTATTTTTTAACCTAAGTCAATTACTAGTAGCAGCAGCAACAACATTAACAATAATAATAAAATTAATAGTAATTAATTAATTATTAATAATAACAATAGTGGTGGTGGTGGTGGTAGTAGTAATGCTAACAACAACAACAACAACAAAATTAGTTTAATTTAAAAATTATAGTATTATACTTAAAGGTTGTTTGTTAAATGCTTGAAGTTTGAAATTTTATTAATTTCAGATATTTTTCCAAAATATGCTTGTTTGTTTTTTGAAACTTATGCCTGATTTTCAGACATTTACATCTGAATAAAAAAAGTAAACTTTATGACTTTTATCTGAATGAGAAAAAGTCTGAATGACAAGTAAATATTATAATTCTAAAAATATCTCTATAAAATAACTTATTTCCTAAACTATAAAATCTAATTTTTTTTTTGTTTTAATTTACAAGAACATAAATGTTAAATAACCAAGTTTAAGATATTTTTTTATTGTAAAAACAAATAAGATGCCACCTTTATTTAGGTATTTAAAAAAAAAATCAAACATGTCATTCAGATTTTCGTATTCAAACACATTCAGATTTCAGACAAAAAAAAAAAAAACGCTACCTTAGTATTATAATAAACATGTATATTTTCCCCATATATAATATATAGTTACTGAAAAATATATAATTTTAATTAAGGGCATTCTAATAACTTGTGACAATTTATTTCGATTATAACATAAAGTAAACAAATCCATGAAAATATAGCTCATTCCAATTCCTATAATTAATGTAAATAACTTATTTTAATTTTCATTTCCCAATCTTCATTCTGGTTCTATCCCATTTTCATTCTAACTTATTTTAATTCCTACTTGTTCTTCATGGGAAGTAAATGCACAATGATTGTAAACAAAAACATTGAGAAATAATAAAAATAAAACTCAAGCATAGATTTTATCAAATACCAGTAATAAATTCTCAACCATCAAAATATTAAAATGACTTTTATCCATACTATTATCAAATCTTAGTTGGATTTGACTATCAAGAACTAGGTTATGGTTATGACACTATGTTAGTAAAACTACTTCGCCTAATTAATAAATTAAACAAAAGTTTAACATCAGCATTTAGAGTCCCTCGGAACGTCGACTCATCATCAAAGTAACTTTAATTTCAACCTCTTTGCTAGGTAATTCAAATCATGGAGAAGTAGAAGGTCAAAAATATGAATTAGGATCCTCTATTAAAATCAACTATATTGATCTTTTAATTTTTTTTTTATCATGTGTCTCATCATCATCATCATCATCATCATCATCATTATTTTAGCCCTTGTTCCACATGTATTGTCACATATTATATTACATAAATGCAAATTTGTTTTTCACTCCATACAGCTCCAAGGTGTTTCTGATCTTGAAAAACAATCAACTTAATAATGTATTAAAAAAAATCATTGAAATGTACACAATCAGGCCTTTTAAACTTTAATTAAGTTATCACATTTGATGTTGACTGACCTACTAGCTTTCCACGAGTTCATGAGAAAACTGAGCTACAAAACAATTATCTAAAAAATAAAATAAAATAAAATAAAACGCCCCATTTGGTCATCTAGCTAGTTGAGAACAAAGTTCAGCTTTATAAGAAACCAACAACGACAGGATTTTATAATGACATAATCTATCTTGGTTTTGAGCAGCCCATTGGTGAACGGGTACTGGTTTTCTTCGATGATTGTTTTATTAGTTCTTCCATTAATCTACCTGCGAACCAAACAACCAACTTCAAATAATACTGGTCAAAGAAAAATGGAAGTAGTGTGAACGATCTATTAATGGGGCCTATCATTTTATGTAAAGAAGTCTTTATTGTTGTTCTGAATGAGTAGTCTGCTTTTCATTTCTCGATTCAGAACGAACGTGTTTCCTCTTGGTCGGGGATTTTCTATTAATTGATGCATTCAACTTCACTTTGGGAGATAATTGAGCGCGTGCGTTTAACAGTTCTAGTAGTTAAATAGCGAAAGTTTTGTACAAAACTGCTCAGCAGCGAAATTGATGCAAGTGATCATTAATCAATTATGGCACGAGACATTAATTAAGGTGCGGTTGTTTTAATTAAAATTTTTTATTTAAAATTTTAACATAAATCTTGAGTCATTAATTTCAAACAATTCAATGATAGATATTAAAATTTAAAATAGAATTTAATTATAGTTATTCTTTCACCATTGGATTTTTTGAAATCAATGACTTAAGAATTAAGTCAAATTTAAGGTAGAATCACCTAAACCTCTTTAGTTTTGAAAATAACTAAAATAAAACTAAACTTTCTTTGCTTCTATTGCCATAAATATTTATGGCATGTCAGATTCTATTGATTCAATTGGACGAGTGGTGCGATGCTGCCCTCACAATTCGAGTCCCCCTAAGAGGACTCAACATTCTCCTTCTCAAATTATGTAATTGGGTGGAAATAGACATTTTTTTGCAATGATTTTGGTGGAGCTAGAAAAATATCCTTTTGATATTATTGAGGGTAGAAATTTAGGCTGTGTTATAATATATTTGATTTAGATTCATTCCAGTTGATTTCTGATTATAAATATTAATAGGATTTTGAAGGTGCATTTATTTCTTAAATTGAGAAATCAAAATGAGCAATCCAAATGACTAATTGTGTTTACTTGCTAAAAACAATAAGGAATGGGAATGGGAATCTCATTCCCATGAGGATGGTTGTAATGAAAATGAAGGAATTGGAGTGGGGATTAAATTGACTCTTTTATCTTTAAAGAAAATTAAATATTATTTTTTAACCTAAGTCAATTACTAGTAGCAGCAGCAACAACAACATTAACAATAATAATAAAATTAATAGTAATTAATTAATTATTAATAATAACAATAGTGGTGGTGGTGGTAGTAGTAGTAATGCTAACAACAACAACACCAAAATTAATTTATTTTAAAAATTATAAGATTATATTTAAAAGTTGTTTGTTAAATGTTTAAAGTCTGAACTTTTATTAATTTCAAACTTTTTTCTAAAATACTAGTTCGTTTTTGAAACTTATATCTAATTTTCAGACATTTACATCTGCATAAAAAAAATAAATTTTTGTGACTCTTATCTGAATGGGGAAAGATCTAAATGACAAGTAAATGTTATAATTTCAAAAATATCTCTGTAAAATAACTTATTTCTTAAATTATAAAATCTAATCCTCTTTTTTTTGTTTTAATTTACTATGACATAAATGTCAAATAATCAAGTTTACGATTTTTTTTATTGTAAAAACAAACAAGATGCCATCTTTATTCATATATTTAAAAAAGAAAATCAAACATGTTATTCAAATTTTTGTATTCAAACCCATTCAGATTTCAAAGAAAAAAAAATAAATGCTACCTTAGTATTATAATAAACATGTATATTTCTCTCCTATATAATATATAGTTACTGAAAAATATATAATTTTAATTAAGGACATTCTAATAACTCATGACAATTTATTTTGATTATAAATTAAAGTAAACAAATCCATGAAAGTATAGCTCATTCCAATTCCTATAATTAATGTAAATAACTTATTTTAATTTTCATTCTCCAATCTTGATTTTGGTTTTATCCCATTATGATTCTAACTTATTTTAATTCCTACTTGTTCTTCATGGGAAGTAAATGCACAATGATCGTAAACAAAAACATTGAGAAATAATAAAAATAAAACTCAAGCATAGATTTTATCAAATACCAGTAATAAATTCTCAACCATCAAAATATTAAAATGACTTTTATCCATACTATTATCAAATCTTAATTGGATTTGACTATCAAGAGCTAGGTTATGGTTATGACACCATGTTAGTAAAACTACTTCGCCTAATTAATATATTAAACAAAAGTTTAACATCAACATTTAGAGTCCTTAGGAACGTCAACTCATCATCAAAGTAACTTTAATTTCAACCTCTTTGCTAGGTAATTCAAATCATGGCGAAGTAGAAGGTCAAAAATATGAATTAGGATCCTCTATTAAAATCAACTATATTGATCTTTTAAATTTTTTTTTATCATGTGTCTCATCATCATCATTCCACATATATTCTCACATATTATTTTACATAAATGCAAATTTGTTTTTCACTCCATACAGCTCTAAGGTGTTTCTAATCTTGAAAAACAATCAACTTAATAATGTATTAAAAAAAATCATTGAAATGTACACAATCAGGCCGTTCTAAACTTTAATTAAGCTAAACGAAGATGTAAACAGATTTCAAGGGAAAAAAGAAAAAAGAAACAACACCATATCTGTAAAAAAAATAATCCAAAGAAGGTTCGGACAAAACGAGCCGGGCCTCACTTAAACAGGGCCCAACTGATATGGGCTCTTGGCATTGTTGTAATTATCCAAAAACCAAAACCACACATTCACACACCAACGTTACGACGTGTCCTCCTCATCGATGGCACCAAATCGTAACTCTCGGAAAAACTAAAGCCAGTGGAACGAAAATGAAGCAAGGGCTTCTTCAGTGGAGGAATCCTTGCTACTGCACACATTTTCTTTCTCCCCTCTCTATTCCTTCAGTTTCCATTCGTATCCCGAGAACCAAACACACCCCAATACAACCCATTACCGCCACTGTAGATTCCCAGCAACAGCAGCAGCTATCGGCTAGAGAAAGAAGGCAGCTAAGAAACGAGCGGAGAGAGCAGAAAGCTGGTTACAGCTGGAGAGAAGAAGTTGAAGAGAGGCTTATAAAGAAGGCCAAAAAGAGATACACTTCTAGGACTGAAGAGTTGAATCTTGACACCTTGGCTGACTTGGGTCCCCAGTGGTGGATCGTTCGGGTTACCCGGATTCGGTTTGAAGAGACTGCCGAACGTCTTGCTCGATCACTGGCTAGGAATTTCCCAGATATTGGCTTTAAGGTAACTTTCTTTTTAAATGAATTTACAGCAGTTAAAAATGCCTTTTTACTTTGTTTTTTTTTAACTTGTTAACTAATTTTGGGCATTCACATATATTTAAGAATTAATGAATAGCGCCGGCGTTTTGAATAATGGTGAGAGTACGTGTTCGACTCCCCATGGACTCAGTATTAATCCTCCAATACATTTGGTCTCCGAATTCAATTATTATTGGCGGCATTCGTTAAACCTGTTGGCATGCTATAAATGTATGAATGAATTATTATGGGTAGAGCTGTATTGTCATGTAGAATTTCAATTTGGTGTGGAGATACTCAAGTCTGAACTTATTTGGAATTTGTTTCGTATGCTTTTTACCTTTTCCATTACCTTGGATATGCTTTTGTGGAAGTTAGAAGCGCTGATGTTCTAAGCTAAATAATTAACGATCAAGAAAAATGAAATAATTTTTCTTAATCCCTTTTTGTAAGGGGGAAGTTTACTTAGTTGCTTTATTGCTTTAATTGTTGGGTTTGCAGATGTATGCTCCATCTGTTCAGGTCAACAAGAAACTAAAAAATGGTTCCTATTCAGTTAAACCGAAGGCCATTTTTCCTGGGTGTGTTTTCTTAAGGTGTGTGTTGAACAAAGAGAGGCACGACTTCATAAGAGAGTGTGATGGAGTTGGAGGTTTTGTTGGTTCGAAAGTTGGGAATAGGTGAGTATCCATCCATCCATCCATCCATCTATCTATCTATATATATATATATATATATATATATATATATATATATTTTCCTTGTTCGACTTAGTTTATTTTGCTGGAATCATTTGTAGAATTTCTTGCCAGGCCATATTGGACTTGTAAGAAGTATGGATGACCACTAAAGGAATTTTAGAAAGGCATGTCAACTGTACAATTGGTGCAGTAGAACTTGTTATGGTCGGATTAAGTTCCCTTCAGAGTATTCTGGTTAATCTGTATGCAAGGATTTTCTGCTCTGCTTAGGGCTGGTGGAAGAGAGTTCTATGGAACTTGGGGTACTTTCTTCATACAAAGGGGAAAGTGTAAAATCCTGCATTATCTTCTCTGTTTGTTGGCATTATGGTTTCCTATACTGCCTTGTGTTTGTTGATATTAATTTTTTTTTATCTTATACCATTGCCAATCATCTTTTTAGCAATTCTAACAGGAACTGTTTTGTTAATTTTTGCAGAATAAAACAGATAAACAAACCCAGGCCTGTATCCGTTGATGATATGGAAGCCATCTTCAAGGAGGCAAAAGAAGCACAAGAACAAGCTGATCAAGCTTTTGAGGAAGAGCAGCAAAGAGAAAGAACAATCAAATCCGAGAATCTGAATGTAGAATCAAATACAGCTGCCACCGTTGTTACTGAATCTGTTAGGGATTCTAAGCCAAAAAGGCAATCTGGGAAAGCTTCTGCAAAGGGAAATAAGCTCCCAACCTCCGGTTCAACTGTTCGAGTTGTATCTGGGACGTTTGCTGAATTTGTAGGGAGCCTTAAGAAAGTGAATCGCAAAACTAGAAAGGTAAGCTATTTCTTTCACATAAATTATTTGATTTACAGAGGATAATTTGATAAACTGTGCCTGCATAGTATTTCAAAAGAGATCTCAAAATTCAACTTATTAGTTCAATGATAAAAAAGTTCTTTGATTACACTGGTGTGTTTTCTGCATTTATACTGCTAAAACAGCTAGAGATAAATTTTAGAACATGTTTCTTGCAGGCAACTGTTGGATTTACACTGTTTGGAAAGGAGAGCTTAGTAGACCTAGATCTCAGTGAAATTGTTCCAGAGACAAACTGATATAGATAAGTTCTTTCCTCATAGTGAATGTAACGGTGTTTTTATCAATATTGATGTTTACCCTCCAGCTATTAATTTTTTTTTTCCTTTTTCTTTTTCTTTTTAAGAATTTTTTTTATTCCACGTCTAGAATTAAGCACCATTGTATATTTTGTACCCTTCACCATTAGCTGCATGAATAGAAGTAGAATTATGGGATATCTTTGTGAAGGTCAATTATCAGTCCCATCAAAAGAAACCTTTTTGATGCACTTACCATCCTATATGTCAAATGTACAAATATAAACGCTTTACCACCCAAACCCGACCCATTTAATAATCGTGTCAAAAATTGAGACCCAAACCCGACACGGAAAAATAATCGGGTTACCCAATAACCCGCTTAATTTCTACATATTAAATAAAATTTACATTAAATATTTATACGCTGTCATTCATACACGCGTACATACTTTATCGATATTATAAAATATACATATGTACCAAAATATTACACATTTACACTATTGAAGTTTTAATTTTATATATATATTATAAAATATACATGTCTATCAATATTTTACACATTGATACTATTGAAACTCTAAATGTATATAAAATTTTATAAATAAAACACTGTGTTTATATTCATCATTTCAAAAAATAGAAATAAAAGTGAAATTTATCTCTAATTTTGAGTTTTGATGATAAGAACCTGCAAATTATTTTAAAATAGAAAATATAATCGGGTCATTGATCGGGTAAATGGGTCAAAAACTTTAACCCTAACCCGACACGGAAAAAAATCGTGTCAACCCGGACCCGACCCATTTAATAATCGTGTTAAATTTGACGACCCATACCCATTTATTCGTGTCGTGTTCGTGTCGGGTAATCGGGTCGTGTTAAATTTTGCCAGCTCTAGTCCCATCAAAAGAAACCTTTTTGATGCACTTACCATCCTATATGTCAAATGTACAAATATAAACGCTTTACCACTCCAATTTGAGTTTATTTATAATTAAAAAAGAATGCAAGTTGCTAACTACACTGAAGGACTGTCAAGATGTAGCTAAACAGAAAAAAATGACGTCTTCAACTTCAAGTTCATAACATAGTGAATTGAAAGGGGAAACAGTTAAGAGAGATGCATTAAAAATTATGCCTTAATGGATGTTATTTGTACGTCAAACATTAACTACTTCTGAAAGAAAGGGAAAGGGATGAGCAAGAAAAGGTTATGGTGAAAGAAAGGAAGGGAATGAAGCCTGACTAGAACAAGAACCTTCACGCTTACATTCCTTCAGAGTTATGGGTTGAGTTGTTCATTTTTCTTCGCACCAAAAGTTCTGTCTGAATTGATGATCTCCATATATGTGCATGTGCCAAAAGTTTGTATATGTGTTGGTCTTTGATAGTCATATTCATCTTCTAAAACTAAGAATAACGCGGATTCACCTTCGTTTACTTTTCCACCATGGTTCTAGTTGATTCACCTATGTGTATGCTCAGAGATGGTAACTTTGGTCCCACATGTTATGGATCCTTCTAATGGCATATGGAGATCATCTACAATTCATTTATCGAAACCCCTTTCACTTCTGGGTATACTCTCTGTCATCATACATCTCTATTGATATATAATTTAAATTTCCCTAGTCCATGCACAACAGATTACTGATGTTAGCAAATCATTTAGTCTTTTCTAGCGCCAAAGGAAAATATCTAAGGGAAAAACTTGTATCAGATAGTGTAGGATTAAGGGCATTGCTGGTGTCAATGGAGAAGTTAAAGTATTATTTTAGTTTGCTTACAAGGTTTTGACAAGCATGTTTTCAATCCATGCATTATTGGATTCATGAAGTATACGCTTTTGTAGCTTGATTGTTCATACACCCTTGCACATAGGCAAAAGAAAGAGGTGGTGTCTATAATTTCATTTTTTTTCTTACTGTTTTCTTATTACTTCATCTAAAATTCTACCTCTGCAACAGCGAAGTTGGCAGATTACTATACATCTGCACTTTGCTATCTGACTGCTAATTAACGCTATCCTTAAAACCAACAATGAAGATTGAGTTGATTTTATATCTGCAGAGTTCTGCTATGTAAATTTGCTTTCTAGTTTGTGAACATGCTGTGAACTGGGGTGAGACGGTTTCTGAATTTTGTAATTACCAGGCAGCTTCTAACATTTTGTAGTAAGTACCAACGGCTCGAATGAGTGGAAACTTGTGTAAAGCCCTGTCTGGTATTGAAGTGTTGTAGCTTTTAAGCTATAATTGTTATAAAAGAAAAACTGCAACTATAAAATAAAAAATTAATAGTATGTAGTAAACATAATTTTAGAATAATAATTTTGATAAAATTAATAAAAATATAATAAATTTTTTTATGATACTGGTGTAAAATTAAGCAAACTTAACTTTTAAATTACAATAATTAATGTTTATTAAATATTTTTAATATTATATCCTTTAATTTATGGATGTCTAATGTCAATTTTAAATCAGATGAAGCCATCTAATCATTCTTTCAAGAAGTAAATCTACACCTTAATGATTCTTCTAAAAAGTTGGGATGATCCACAATGTAGCAACCTTTATCCACTTACCTTTTTCTATAAAATAAGTGAGCTACGCTGCCCTTTTCTTCTTCCTCCTTTTGTTGTGGTATAGTCTATCATTTCCTCTCTCTGCCTGGTAGTGGTCCTTCCATCGTATAAAGTGAAAGGTTTTATTAAGCCCGAAGCAACCCAGTGTGCCAGCTCACTATACAGAAAAGCCTTATTGCGTTTGCTCTATTGTTTTCAAATAATTGATGGCTACCTTTCATGAATTTTTCTGATGATGAGTAGCTTTCCTTTCTTCAATGCTGTTTGGTCATTGCTGCCAGCAAATCAATCAACACCCAGAATGGACCAAATTCTTTAATCCATTTTTTTTTATTAAGTCAGATATCTTACTCATTTACAAATCAAAGCTACATTTACGGAGCTTTAATCCATTCTAATAGTAATTTAATCCCACGCCGAGAATCATAATTTCAGTTAAAATTCCCATGTGCGAGAACCAAAGCTGAAATGGGTTGAGTGAATCAATGTCACTTTATCGCATGGGGCTCTGAGGAAAGGCAAGACTATCACACACATCAAAAGGCGAGTGATTGTTTCGTACTTCCAATTTTTGTGCGAATACGTCCGTCATTCTTCTTGCTTTTTTGTTCTAAATTTTGAACACGTTTTGCATAGAAAACAAAGTTTCAAAAAAGGGTTAAAACAAAAAAAAAAGGCATTGTGACAACAATCCGTTTTCTCATCTGTAAATAATTTTTCGAATTCTTTTGCATTTTTTAAAATCATTTTTCCTTTATTTCACTTAGCTTTTAAGCCCATCGTGAACTTGAATGATATCTTGAATAATGAAAGCCATGATAGCGACCGTGTATACACCACAATTCGGCTAATAAGTGTCCCCACAGTTGTCTTCTGAAATTAAATTTCCTCGAGATCTTATCACAGCCAATGAGAACTATAGGCATTCATTTGTGTTAATCGGTAAGATAATTAAAAAAAGTTCCAAATTATTGGGACTTTTAATAAGTAATTGCTCTTAACGTGAGTATCGTTGCTCCAATTCATCCCCATTCAAAGATTTGGGATGGCAACGAACAAGATATGGGTTAGATCTACTCTGCTTCAGATCTAAATTTATAAGAAAAATTAAGATTTGTATTTTCTCCAGATCCGTCATGGATCCATACTTTTCACTTCATATTCAAATCCAATAAAAAAATAAATATCTATATCTACTCCAAATCCAAAAAAAAAATTAAAATCCAAATCTGTTTTAAATCTGTCAAGAATTCTAAAACTCAACAATAAAAAAGTAATAATTTTTTAAAATGAAAATCAAAGATTAAAATGTATTGATAAAACCTAAATTATATAATTTTTCTAAAAAATCTAATAAATATTACAGATTACCCTTATACAACAAAACAAGCAATAAGAAAAATAATAAAATATCATTCAAAAGTTAATTTTAAGATAATTTTGTCCAATATAATAAAATAAATTACCATGCTTATTACTTAGGTTGCAATTTGAATATTGCATGTGTATTCTTTAGGACTGGTTAACTTTAATTATTTTGGTCTTATTATCATTTAAATTTATAAAACTAATATTTAAGTTTTAAGATTTTTAAATACATGGTAAATACCGCTAATATGTTATGAATGAAATTTATTATCATTTATAATTATATAGTTGTTGAGAAATTTTTAAAATAAAATAAAATAAAAAAATAGGTGAATGTAGATCTGGATATAAATATTGAAATAGGTTTAGACCTGTTCCAAATCTATCTTAGATCCGTATGTTTATATCCAAATTTAATTTAAATTTATTTTAAACCGATCTAAATCTGATTCAATTAAATTTAAATCAAGTGAATCTTGAATCATATCCGATTCACTACCATTCCTATCAAAGATTCAAACCGGGTTGGACATTTCTGAATTTCGTTAAATTTTTGAAATGATCTTAACGGGCAAATCGAATTTAGCCGAATTTGGTTCATTTATTATTATTATTAATATTATTATTATTATTTAATAGATTCGAATCAAACTGGAGTCAAAACTGAATCGATCACGATCCGGTTCGGACAAAATATTTTTTTTAATTAAAAAAATAATAAAATAACATTTTCCCTCTTCTTCTTCTTCTTCTTGTTGGGTAAATTTACAATTTTTCAGCCACCAAAGATCTTTAGAGGCCCTACCAAAGTCACGAGTCAGCAAGGGAACATTTAATTCTCTTCATTCATCATGTCCCTCAACTTAAATGCTACATTAACGCCAGAAGTGGGGTAGGTCGTGGTTGCTCTATCGGCCCATAAACTATGCTCACATTAATTGTCGTCACGCCCAACTCATCACTTTTTAACGTTTAATAGAAATCACCAGAAAAGAAAAAAAGAATCTGCACAAAATCAGCAATCAACGACAATTCCTAGGGCGAACCCACACGCGAGTACAACCCAAACAGACCTCAGCACCAGCCACGGCTGTCACAGTGAGACAATGGCTCATCGAAGGTTCGTTAAACGGACCACTTGTCGTTTTTTCGTTTTTCAAATTAATGCGAGAGAAGAGAAGGCCCATCCCTCACATTACCGATAAAAAGACAAAAGCACGCGCACCTTAGTGTTCTCTGACAAGTGCTTGCTAAAGTAAACGCACATCAATAGGGCATAGCACAACCAAACAGAACGCTGAGCAATAACATCGGAATCCTTAATGTTTTACGTTTCCTCGAATAAACACATATATTATTTATTTAACCAATTAGGTCCCGTAGTTTTTCAAGGTCAATATCGCCCGTGAATTTTTATTTTTTGTTACTTATTAGTAGACTTGGCAAAATTTGACACGACTTGATTACCTAACACGAATATGACACGAATAAATGAGTATAGGTTATTTTAATTTAACACGATTATTAAATGGGCCGGATTCCAAGTCGACACGATTTTTTTCATACGAGGTTATGGTTATAGTTCTTGACCTATTTACCAGATCAATGACACAATTATATTTTTTATTTTAAAATAATCTATAGGTTTTTATCATCAAAACTCAAATATTAGAGATGATTTTCTCTTTTATTTTTATTTTTTAAAAGGATGAATAAAAACACATTGTTTTATTTATAAAAATTTGTATACATTTAGATCTGTAATAGTATAAATGTGTAAAATATTAGTAGATATATATATTTTATAATATCAATATATAATATTATTTACATATATATAATTAAAACTTCAATAGTGTAAATATATAGTATTTTGGTAGATATATATATTTTATAATATCAATAAAGTATGTATGTATGTATGTATATATGAATGAATAACAGTGGATAAATATTTAATGTAAATTTTGTTCAATATATAAATATTAAGCGTGTTATTAAGTAACTCGATTATTTTTTCGTGTTTGATTTAGGTTTCAATATTTTGACACGATTATTAAATGGGTCGGGTTTAAGTTGACCTAAATTGACACGATACGAATATGACCCAATTATCCATTTTGCCACTTCTACTTGTTAGGGACCCATTGGTTATAAATGGACGGAGTGTGTTGTTATTTGAAAAAAAACATAAAACTATAAGGATCTGGATGTTATTACCCATAACAATCAACTTTGTTTATTCAGTGTTATTAGTTTTTAATGTCTTTGTCGGTTTTGAATAACCGAGGTGAGGGAGTGAATAGTGATCGTCGACGCCCGGCGGCAAATGAGACATCGGCCCGGGAGAAGAAGGAATCCTTTTGATTCTTTTTATAACGTGCTTAAAATAAAATAAAATAAAAATTTTTTGTGTGAGATAAAGTTGAGACTTGCTGCGCGTGATGTGCAGTTGCGGTATTTGAGACTAGAGGACTGATTTTATGGTAATGTTTAAGAGCGTGTGGACGCTTGAGCGTATGACTGTTATCTGTTGATGGTTTTTGTTTTCCTTTTGGAAGCAAAGTCTATATTTACTTTGACGGGGGAGACCCCTTTGACAACTGTTACTATAGAGATAGAGTTCAATAATTTTGCATTTTAACCTTCGAGGTTAGGCATATTTTTAAATTTATCAATCTTTATCTATATTTTACCATTTTAACCTACCTAGTGTTAATCCTAAGAAATCTCAACACCTTGAATATAAACTAGCTACACTGACATACCACTAGGATGAATCACACTAGCAGGCTATTTCTTTTTATGCTTTTTTTTAATTAATTTTATATAATAGTAATTAGTTAAATTTCTTATAATTTATTTTTTTATTTTTAAGTTACTGTAACCTTATTTTTCTACTAAATTTTTTAATTGTGAATGTTACAACATATTTATTGTAAAAATAATCAAAGAAACCAGTACATATAATAAATATTAAATTCTAACTAAAAGAAATACTTATTAACCATTATCTATTACTCTTTAAATTACTTAGACTTTATAATGCTATTCAACTATAAAGTTGTACTGCAATTACATATAAATTTTAATATTTATATGAACTTTCAACATCTTTCTCTCACAAAATAATTTTAACTAAAAATTCATATTAATGAAATCAACATGCGAGTATGAGTATATTATTCATATATGTGAACAAGATAATTTTTATGTCGCATGATTTAGAATTTACAAAACTATATGGAAGGCAATGTGAATTCACAAAGCAGAGAGTATAAATAAAAAATTAAACTGAATACAAGGGCAAAAATATTCCCACAGTCAGCAACCACTAAGAGAAAGTGAATCAAAAAGTTGCAATGACGAGTAAACGTATTTAATTTTCACAACCTCCGAGCCAAGCCACGCCCAACTCCCTCCGATTCTTTACTTTCTTCCTCTGGTTTCTACATTTCTAACCCTAGGAAAAAAAAAGAAAAAGAGATTGACCTACCTACTTTGTATATGGAATCAATTCACAAGACCTAAAATCCCTCACAAAAACACTTAGCCCCAGATTCAGCTCATACCCAGTTCAGCAATGGCCACATTCTTCACGTCCAGGTACTTTGCAACACTCACTTTACTCATTTTCCACTTTCAGGTCCTCAATGCAGACCCAAGTTCATCTTTTTCCTTCAAAAGTTTTGGTAAACTTCCACACTTGGAGTCCAGCATTGCTTTATATGGGGATGCAAAGGTTGTTAATGGTGGGTCTGTGGTTCAACTCACGGACTCTGTTAGTTCTAGCGCTGGGAGAGTCATGTATAAGAAACCCATCAAGCTAGTTGATGGTAATACTGGGAATTGGGCTTCTTTTTCGACAAACTTCTCGTTTTCAATGTCCAAGGAAAACGGTGATGGTTTAGCTTTTATTATGGTTCCAAGTGATTTTAATCTTAGTATGTCTGGTAACACCTCATTCGGGCTCTCTCTAGAGATGGATAAAAGTAAAATTAGAGTTGTTGCTGTTGAGTTTGACACCTTAAGAGATGTTAAGTACGGTGATTTGAATGAGAATCATGTCGGAATTGATGTGGGTAGTCTTGTATCTGTGAAAGTGAGCAATGTTTCATCTCACAACATCTTGTTGAATAGTGATAAGAAATTGAACTCTTGGATTGATTACGAAGCTAGTTCAAAGAGACTAGAGGTCAGATTGAGTCATCTTGATTCAGCAAAGCCGGTTGATCCACTGCTCTCATACCCAATTGACTTGTCCAAATTGTGGAATGATGAGGAATTGTTTGTGGGCTTAAGCTCTTCGAATAGGAATTCTTCACAGATTTGTTATCTGTATTCATGGAGCTTTAAGCTAAGGCATGTTCCACATTGGATGCATTCACAACCACTGGATCCAAAGACTTTTGTTAAGAACTTGAAAACACCTCCCCAGCCACCTCCCAAGCGGAGTGACTGCCTGTTGAAAGTGCTTGGTGCACTGATTTTTGGTACGGCCTGTGGAGCTTTGGGAGCATCCATTGTGTTGTATGTGTGGACCATCTTTGCAAATAGGCGCCCGGTGGTGCCAGCGCCTGAGGAGTGTGTTGTGCACCTTGCAGATTTCGAGTATGAGAAGTTCAAAGTATTGGTAGATAAAGCCGTCGAAGATGGCAAAAAGTAGATGAATAGTTGGAACCCTGTTGCTTGTTTTGTGTTGTAAATTCACGTTGTTTTTTGTACTAGTAGTTCAGGCTTTGTTATGTGGGTTGTAACTGATGATCAAATGTGAAAATGTAATTCTCTCTTACATGTTGTCTGATGACGGGGTTAATGAAGCATTAACTTTTAATTGAGAATGTGTAACTCTTTATAATACTTGAGGAAGTGCATTTTCTTGAAACTATAATTGCTATGTCATGTCAAAAGTTTGATTTTAGCCTCCAATTCATAGGTGACTGATAATCAGAAGCATTCAAAACTCTACTCTGCTTATTTTGACCTGAACTTCTTGCTGATGCTTTGATTTCTAGTAACTTAACTTCACTGGCATAGATTGTTTAATTACGGTAATTGGTAAAGAGTGGCCCATGAAGAGACTGGCTTCATGAATTTGGTCACATTCTTGAGATTATATGATCACTAGCACACGTTTGAGCAGCCAATCCTTTTTATTTGGCTGCTTTGTGTTTAGATGCTTAATGGTGAAGGCAAAAATAAAAGTATACGAGCCTTGTGGTATATGAATATGATGTCCGAGGCCTGAAAGTGTTCGAGATTTGTAGAAATCCAGTTCTTTGACCCTACTCTGATTTTGGATCCATATCCTGTACTGAGCTTAGCGTTTGCGCAACTTTTACAACCTGTCATCCTCTACAATCCAGGGATTCGTGCAATGCATCCTTTTAACGCAGTTTCTATATTTGCTTAATGGTAGTATCACCTTACAAGGGCGTGTGCTATATAAACCTTTCCACTCCGTATTCTGCCACCACCGATTCATGCCTTAGTAACGATATTATAGACTCCACCTTTTCTTCTCCCTTTATCTGGCGGGGGTGTTACTAATCAAGGTTCAATCTCACACATTTCATGTCTGTATGTACTAATGGGATGGCTTATTATGCATGGATCCAATCCTTGCGTGCTGAAACCTAGTGCAAAATGAGCAACGTATTCCTTTAGTTATCGTCCTTTGAAAATTGAATTGTTTCCCATGATTTGATTCGTCACCAATTTTTGACTTAAATGACCTCAGCTTGAATTGAACAAAACAAAATGCCAAACTCATATTTCAGATGCATTTAGGATTAAAATTAGACAGTTATAACTTAAAAATTACAACATTAAAATATTTAATAAACAATAATTGTTATAATTTTAAAAGCTATAATGATATAATTTTTTACTTGTATAATAAAAAATCTATTATATCTTTAATAATTTTGTTAAAATTATTATTTATATTTATTATATACTTTTGTTTCATAATTATAGTTTTTTTTCTACGTTAGAAGCTACAACACTTCAATTCTAAACAAAACCTTAATCTTCAAACACAAAAACAGCAAGATCATCACACTTTGGACAACAAATTTCAATTATGATTTTAGATTAGTTACAGTTTCCTTGGTTGTCTTTTTGTAATCTAGTTTTATCCCTTGAAAATTCACCATTAAAGTGCTGCAAATTTAGCTGGCCAAATAAAAGCAAAAACAGAACGCTGACCCAAAATTATTTGGCAAATGAGGCAAAACTCCTAGCAAAACATGAAGCAAAACTATTCAACATAGGAGATTCACCAAATCATTTACTTGGTATCTCTATCATAACCAAGAAACCAAATAATGTGATTTACTGTTTCTAACTCGCTATTGAGAAACAAGTCATATAAACATAATAAGCATATCATAGAAATTGATTATATGAACTTTTCCTTGCTCTCTGCAATGGCAAAATGGAAAATGAAAGAACAAAACCAAAAGCTTTTTAGATAACATAATTGGTATACCCCTTACCAGATCTATAATTGCCATGGACTGGCAACCAGAAATTAAATCCTCTAACCAACCATTAACCAATCTTGACACAACATGATCAAGTCTACATGTCATGAACTTCCTCTTCTTCATCCTCGTAATAATCCTCTTCAGCTGTAGCATCTTGGTATTGCTGATACTCAGAAACCAAATCATTCATATTGCTTTCTGCTTCAGTGAACTCCATCTCATCCATACCTTCTCCAGTGTACCAATGAAGGAAAGCCTTCCTCCTAAACATAGCTGTGAACTGCTCACTCACACGCCTGAACATCTCCTGAATTGAGGTTGAGTTTCCAATAAATGTCGATGCCATTTTCAGGCCAGTTGGAGGGATATCACAAACAGTCGACTTGACATTATTGGGAATCCATTCCACAAAGTAAGAAGAGTTCTTGTTCTGCACATTGATCATCTGCTCATCAACTTCTTTAGTGCTCATTTTGCCCCTAAACATGGCTGAGGCAGTCAAGTAACGACCATGGCGAGGATCAGCTGCACACATCATATTCTTAGCATCCCACATTTGCTGGGTGAGCTCCGGGACAGTCAAAGATCTATACTGCTGAGAGCCACGGGATGTCAAGGGAGCAAAACCCACCATGAAAAAGTGAAGCCTGGGAAAAGGAATGAGATTAACAGCAAGCTTTCTAAGGTCAGAGTTTAATTGACCAGGGAATCTCAAACAACAGGTAACTCCAGACATTGTAGCAGATATCAAATGATTCAGATCACCAACTGCGCCAACAGAAGAGTTTTAAAATTTAGTTACCACTGAAAACCAACTAGAAAAATTAAGCAAAAAGACGAATGATGAGAATGAAAGATGCAGCTTACAGCTTGGAGTGGTGAGTTTGAGAGTGCGGAAACAGATGTCATAAAGGGCTTCATTATCCAGAACCATGCACTCATCTGCATTTTCAACTAGCTGGTGTACAGAGAGAGTAGCATTGTACGGCTCAACAACAGTATCAGAGACCTTAGGAGATGGGAAAACTGAGAAAGTAAGCATCATTCTATCCGGGTATTCCTCTCTTATCTTCGATATCAACAAAGTTCCCATCCCAGAACCCGTCCCTCCTCCCAGTGAATGGCACACCTGAAATCCTGCATTTCATACCCCACTTCAATAATCCCCGGATAACTCGCACCATGCCAAATAGATTTTATGAATTTAACCAACTAAACCACGCAACATGATGTAAAACAATAATAACTATTAATAAACTTTCAATACTACGTTCTAAATTTAGACTTTAGACATATTGCAACAAATAATTGAAATTCTTGAACTAAATTTCAAAGGTTTAAAGAACAAACCTTGCAAGCAATCGCAGTTCTCGGCTTCTTTACGAACAACATCAAGCACAGAATCAATCAGCTCAGCTCCTTCAGTATAATGCCCCTTAGCCCAGTTGTTTCCGGCGCCGGACTGGCCAAAGACAAAATTGTCGGGCCTAAAAACCTGACCGTACGGACCGGACCTGACGCTATCCATGGTCCCAGGTTCAAGATCCATGAGCACGGCCCTAGGCACGTACCTCCCGCAACTTGCCTCGTTGTAATACACATTAATCCTCTCAAGCTGCAAATCGGTATCCCCTTGATACTTTCCGGTCGGGTCTATGCCGTGCTCGGCGCAAACCACTTCCCAGAACTTGGATCCGATTTGGTTCCCGCATTGGCCCCCTTGAATGTGAAGGATTTCACGCATTTTCTTCTCTTGGGCTTTTTTATTAGAGAGATTTGCAGCGGATATTTTCAGGGGATTCTTCCTTTTCTTTTTCCTTTTTTAAAGAAGAACGGCAAATGGGAGAGCCTGGTTATTTATAGAGAGGATTTTAATCTAACGGTTGGATTTTTTGTGTAGTGATTTCAACGGTGGAGCGGGGATGTGTTCGGGTGGTTTTATTTTGAATCGGTTATTAACTATGGTTGGTTTGAAATTTCAAATTTAGAGTCCAGCTGGATAAAACCGAAAACCAAACCGAAAATTATGGAAATTAATTTAAAGTTGTATTGTGTTGGCAGATCCCAATGACGCCACGTGCTTAAGGCCTTTTCATTTTAATTACGTTTTTTATGATTTAACTAGTTCGAAGACTGGGAAATTGTCATAACTACTTGGGCTTTTTTTGGGCTGGGCTCTATAATCCAGTGGCTTTTAAACGCTTTTGTCAAACGGAGCCCGGACCCAAAGACTGAACTCACTAGCCAAGCGGATCCTTCCAGAGTTAGGTTAGGGTTTAGTTTCTCTCTCTTATAAATACAAACAAGAAGTCCCCAACAGCACGGCAATTGATCATAGCTCAGCTGTATTTTCTTTCTCGTCGACCTTCAGAACACGAGTTGTTTTTTTTTTTTTTTTCAATTTTATAAAATGGGGGTATCAGTGATGAGTAGATAAAAATTGTTATCCTTGCACTTTGATTGCTACTGGCAGTGAAGAAAGCAATGGGGAATTTTTCTCTGAGGTGCTCTCCTATTTATTTATCTTCAAGTTCAAATTTTTATATTTTCTTCAAGTTCAAGTTTGATTTTGTTTTGTTTTTTTTTGCTATTGGATCAATGATGTTATTATTATACTGCGTTATCTGTCTGCAAGTCCCTAAAAGGAATTGAAGATACTTGTTATTGGCTGAGATCCAAATTTATCAAACTTTTTATGATTTTGTAAATTGCATATAACTGTTATTTGTGGTTGAAAATGAAGAATTTCTTTTGGGGCAATAAATTTGGTATTTGTAGTTTATGCGGTCAATGATGACAACTCTAAAGGCTTGTTTCTCAAAACATTCGCAGTGGCCGCCTAAGAGCTTTCGCCTTCGCCAGGCTTGAGAGCTTATGCTGCCTTGATCCTTCCTTGGATGTCTGAGGCCTTAATTTGGCATTATTAATCTAGTGCTTTTATGCTTTGGGCACTAGAATTTATTAGTTTTATTGACATTGCATGAATCAAATGTGTGGTTTGTGCCGATTGTATTGGTGATTTTATGTGTTATAAGTTGTTTGTTTTGTTGGTTTACTTTCACTTTACGGACTCTGTAAAGCTATTCATTTATGTTTTGTGCAGTGATATTTTCCCACATCTCTGCATTGGGATACTTCTGCGTAAGTGCCTTTTTGTTAATTATGCTTGATCTCATTTGCTAATTGTTTAGTAATATTTTGTTATTTTGTATGTTAGTAGTTTAGTTCTTATATGAGTTTTATTAGATTTTGTTGGTATCACAGTCTTTTAATAGAAAAGTTCAATTGAGACATAAGATGGATAAGTAAGATAAAAGAAATAAAAGGTGCACATATAACAAAATGAAATGTGAATGCTGTATTCTTTTTGTTAGTTAATATTCATCTATGTTGCATTTGTGGCACCATATTGAAACATGGACGTATGGGAAGAGAATTTATGCACTTTAAACTAGATTGACAAAATATATGGAAGTCTTTAAAGATGTTCGTTATGTACAAGACTTAAAGATAAATCTCATCTCATTAGGAATATTAGAATCCAAAGAGCTTACAGTTACTTTGAGAGATGGATTCTTGAAGGTAGCACCCAATGCATTGACGATGATTAAAGGCATAAGAAGAAGTAACTTGTATTATTTTTAAGAGAGTATAGTTATTAGATCAGCATCAATAATTTTTGAAAAAAATGTAGATTTATAAGCAACCAAGTTGTGGCATATGCGTTTGGGCTATGTTAGTGAAAAAACTTTGCAAACTTTGGTGAATCGAGGCTTAGTGGAAGGTGCAAATTCTTACAAATTGAAATTTTGTGAATATTGTGTTCTATGCAAACAGACAAGGGCAAAGTTTGGTTTGGTAATTCATGATACAAAAAGGATTTTAGATTATTTTCAGAGTGATGTGTAAGGACTTATCAAAGTAGCTTTTTGGGGGGCATGGACTATTTTGTTACTTTCATTGATAATTATTCAGGAAAAGTGTGGGTATATTTGATTTAGAATAAAAATAAAGTTTTAGGCATATTTTTGAAATGGAAGAAGATGGTTGATACTTAAACCGATCAAAAGGTCAAAAGATTTTGTGTAGATAAATATGGAGAATTATTGAAAAGTCAATTGGTCGATGCATGCAATGGAAAAAAAATGCATTCAAATTGAAAAACATGCATGCATTCAAAATTTGGCACCTAGCCTTAGCCACTTAACTTCAAATTCGGTGCCGAATTATGAATGCATGCATGTTTTTCAATTTGAATGCATTTTATTTTTTACCGTCTATGCACTGGCCAATTGACTTTTCAATACTTAGCATACATAGGTTACAAGACCGATATACGTCAATCTTCTAAATATATTCTTATTTATATTGTTTATAATATCACATATATTTAGAAGGAAATAATTAAGTAATGTTAGCTTGCTTAAAATTTATCCCAAATTCTACTTTACAAATTAGGGATTGCCTTTATTGGCTGAATGATAACTTTGGAAGTTATTCAAAATTGGTATCCACTAACCTCATGACACCTGATTTGGAAAACACATTTTTGCAGTAAGTTTTATTGTGGTTAGCATCATTGTAACAATATTCCTAGTATAGTTTAAGATATTGGTCAACTTTTGAAAATTACAACCTGTTGTAACTAATCTCTCAAAGATGATCACCAAAGGAAAACTAGATCAACTTGCAAATTGCCAACCTTTTTTTCCTTTGGATTTTTGTATTTTCTCTTGCCCCAAAACTTTATAAATAGAAGTTGATTGTTTTATTTGAAAAGTAGAAATAAAGGAGAAAGGGAAGCAAGAGTAATTTTTTAATGAATATTATTGTTATTAATTTGTTTTCATTAGTAATGTTAAGATGACATCCTATTAATGAAATAAATAAATGAGGGGATCTATTGGTAAAAACTAAAATTTACTTCATCTTACTAAAAAAAGTTAGAATAGAACCTATCTTTTGTATTTTTTTACCTTTTTCCTACATTTCAAATTAATCAAATAACCTTTATTTATAAAGTTTAGATTAAAAAGGTACAAAAATTTAAAGAGATGTTGGAATTTGGCCAAGTTGTACTTAGTTGTTAGTTTGAAGAATTTAGTAATTTGTATTTAACATCTTGAAGAAATTAGTTGAGGTTAGTTGGGACAAAAGAAAGAAGAACAATTGCGAAAGGAAGAAGATAAGGAGAAGTTGAATGAGGAAAGAGAAGGGCAAATGTTTATTTTTTCAAATTAGAAGTTAGGGCATGCATGGGAATGGAAATGGAGAATGATGGATTTTGAATTTTAAAGAAACGTGCCTCTAAGGGGCGTGCGGATAGTGAGCCTCCATGCTCTTACTAAGAACGAGTGGGGAAAAATTTTAGGTAAGCCTCAAAAAAATTCTCAAATAAGTCTTTAAATGAAATATATAAAAAAAAATTTGCTCCAAAAACTTCATTCTGCATTCATATTTTTTAAATTTGATATGAAATCGGGTTTTTGGCAAATTCAAATTCACCCTAAAGACTGTTATAAAATTGCTTTCACTGTTCCATTTGGACAATACGAATGGACAATAATGCCATTTGGTTTAAAGAATGCACCTTTAGAATTTCAAAGAATTATGAATGATATTTATAATTCTTTTTTTGATTTTTGCATTGTCTATATTGATGACGTGTTGATTTTTTCCCAGTCAATTGATCAACATTTCAAACATTTAAAGACTTTTTATTTAGCTACCAGAAAGGTTGGTTTAGTTATTTCCAGTTCTAAAGTTTTTTTATTTTAGACCAAAGTCAGATTTCTTGGTCACTATATCTCAAATGGTACCATAACACCCATTGAAAGGTCACTTGCATTTGCTGACAAGTTTCCTGATAAAATTTTAGATAAAATTCAATTATAAAGATTTTTGGAAAGTTTAAATTATGTTTTAAATTTTTGTCCTAACATCAATAGGATTTTAAAACTCTTGCATGATAGGCAAAAGAAAAATCTTGTTGCTTGGTCAGAAGAACATACTAAAGTTGTTAAAAAGATAAAAATTTTGTTAAAGACATTCCTTGTTTATATCTTGCTAATCCTGCATTATCTAAAATTGTTGAAATTGATGCATCAGATTTAGGTTATGGTGGGATACTAAAACAAATTGAGAATAATAAAGAACAAATAGTATAATATGTTTCTGTACACTAGAATGATTACCAGAAAAACTACTCTACTACTAAAAAAGAAATTTTATCTATCGTTTGATGCATTTTAAAATTTCAAAGTGATTTGTTAAATAAAAATTTTTTACTTAGAATTGATTGCAAATCTGCAAAGCATGTCTTAGAAAAAAATATTCAAAACATTACTTTTAAATAAATTTTTGCACGTTGGTAAGTCATTTTGAGTATTTTTTATTTCGATATTGAGTTTATTAAAGGAGATATAAATTCTCTCACTTATTTTTTAACAAGGGAATTTTTCCAAAATAGATAATGTCACCTAGAAGAAATAAAGACAAAGGGAAAGAGATTCTAAAAGACCATGTATCCCAATCACCTTTCAAAGAATCCTCTGCATCTAAAGAAAAACTTCTTTCCTCAACCATGCCCATTAAATCATGGATTTACATGATAGAGGATGAAGAAACCCAGTCTAAAGTCATTTCCTCCTAGGATCAGGTAAATAAATGGATGAAATCTATTACTAAATCTCCTGAGCTCATGTTCGTCTTACAAAGTCTTTCTCAAACCCAAATTTCTTCTAAAGATGATATTGAAAAAGAAAAATCTATTTCGAAAGAAATTTCTAAAGCCTCTTCACAAGATGTGATTCTTTCTAGTGAAAGTTTATCTTCACAGATTGTTCTTTCCCAAACAAAGCTTACAAAGAAAACCTCGGATTGGTTTAGTAAAACTCACTTCTAAAATTTTTATCTATGGAAGATGGATTTTCTTATACTGATCCATTCCAAGCTATTCAAAGAATTTTTCCTAAAGGTTAGTTTTTTAAACCTTGCGATTTATCAAAATTCAAGCCTTATTATCAAAGCATTTTAGAATTCACTGAATCAGTGAAATTCAAACATTTTTTCCTGAGTGAATCCCACTATGAGCCTGCCTATTTTACGGCAACCATTCTAAAGGTTTTGAGCCTAAAACAATGGGGTGACCTACTCCATAAAACTAAAGCTTTCTCTCTAAACTTTCAAAGTAGTATGAATCATTCCTTATCTTTTTCTTGGATTACTAATAGGCTTGGTTCAATACTTTCTTCATTCAAAACCCTAAAAAGACTCATTCATGTTTTTTTTTTTAATTTCAAAATAACTGTGCAAAGCTTATCCAACTGGTTTCAACAGTGGTAGAACTATTTTGGGCCAAGCCTAGAAATTCTTACCCCCCAACGCCATCCACTGTTTAAATCTCTTTAAAACCCATTATATGCCTTCTGAGTCTGAGAAAAGATTTCCTCTTTTTCTCTGCTTTTGTATCAATTTCTTCCTTCCTTGGGTTTTGACGTAGAATTTCCAATACCACACTCACGAAGCCTAACTTATTTTACAAAGATCCTTTAAAGTTAAATGGTGGTAAAAGTTTGACGAAAAATCAAAATTGATCGAAGCCATAATCTAAAAATGGCTCTCCTCCAAAGGCCACCTTACTCCAAACCTTCAGGAGACTAAAGCCCAAAGTACCTTCTTGACCCAAAAGTCTAAAGCCTAATTTCTTTTGGCCAGCGCCAAAACAGAAGAGGAATATTTTAAAGTCATGCAGCAGCTCCTAGCCTCGAGATTTGAGACATCTGTCGCCAGCTTTTCTGATCACGAGGATGCAGAGCCCTTTATTTCTTTAAGAGACGACAACGAAGACGATTGCTTCGGAATCTTCTCTCCTGTAAAGCATCATTAAAAAAAAAAGTCATTTCCATTTGTGTAAATTTTACAATTATGTATTTATTTCCTTTGTATTTTCCAATTCCTTATAACATTTAAATTTTAGAAAAAATTGTCTTCCTTCACTCACTATTCTCGTTACGAGAAAAAATCTGTGAAGATAAGTTTTCAAAAATACTTTGGTCCACAACTTTGAAGATGTTGTCTCTCATGTGATGTCGAAGACCCCGCTCCACCAACCATACATGTGATCTTACAGCAAAAGTAAAAGCAAAAGTCAATTATGATGTCTCAACCAAGTCATAAAGAAGATGCTCTCCCATGTGACTTTGGGATCCATCTTAACAACATTTGGTGAAGCACTCACTCCAACAATATAAGCAGGGCTTCAAGACAGATAGAGGGGGACTTCTTCTCAGAACTTCTTCGTCTCCTAAAATTCTCTCAATATTGGGAATCTGAAATCTGAGGGTAATACACTCGTCTGAAGATTAATTTCTCAATTCTTTCTTTGTAATCATATTTTCTTAAAGCATTTAGATTCAAGCAAGATCTTCATGTAAGATTTATATTTCAGTTTTAAATTTCAAAGCCTGTAAAAAGTTATATGTAATTCAATTCAAAGTCAGTAATTCACTTCAAAGTCATTAAGTGAAAACAAAAGTCAATTAATTTTTTTTTTAACTATGGTATTTATTCAATCAGACTAATGATAACGATCAAATAAAATTATAAGTATTATCTACAGTCTAAAGAAATATCATTCCCACATCAACTCTCCACATAAATCAGTTTAGAAAATTTTGTCACAACTTTAGTAATCGAGTCACTTTCAAGAATGATATATCAAACCCTAAAATTTCACCGGTAGTAGTGATACTCTCACAAAGAACTTAAACAAAAAAATAATCACTCCAGTGAATGGTAAATTGAGTGAAAATAATAAAGAAGTAATATCACACACTCTCATCAAGGTGACAATCCCCTTTCATGATTTAATTGGTACTAATAATGAATATTGAGCCAATGGTGCATGTTAAGTACAGAACCGAAGATCTAAGCATTTTATTTTAATATTTTATTCCAACAGCTTTAATTTAAATTAAAACATTGCATACATCATTTTCATTAAAAATCTAATCACCCACTAAGAAAATTAATTCTACAAGCAATTAAAATTCACCTCCTCGTGGGATCGACACTCGTCACCATTGATCTATTCTATAATAGATTCGTGCACTTGCTAGTTCAATAAAATTTGCACAATAGTTATTAAAATCTTTAAATTTTTTTTTCTCGAATACTCACACACGTCTTTCGATCATTTTCCTTCTGGTATCAGAGCCAAGGGGGAGTAATGTTATACAGTTTAAAGATTTTGTGTATGTTAAAATTGTGATTGATAAAAAATTTTATTTGTATGGTAATGGGGTTACCTTAGGGTGCTTATGTAGTATTTGGTAGTAAGTCCCGCTTGGGTTAAAGGGCAGTAAAACCATTTCTTAGCCAAGGATTGACTTGCCATTCTTGTGAAATTTGAGTTTTTATAATTTTGCATGCATGGGGTCTCTACTCTGTAGATCATCATCTTTCTCTAGCTCTTCTTCTGGGAAGACTAGTGATTCAAAGAACGTTGTGAATTCAGAAGAATTCATAATTGAAGATTTTAATAAAGCAATTGATAATTGGAAATTTCCAAAGATTTCTAAAGACAGAATTTACAAAATGAAAAAGCGTGATTTTCTAAAGACTGATTATGTTATAAAGACTGAAGAAAGAGATATCACACTCTCAAAGCCATTTGAAACAATTCATTTGTTTTCAGAACACTCTTTGACTATGTTCAAAGAAAAAAAACTTTAATTATGTTCATATCAGCTTAATCCAAGTCGGTATAAAACCTTTGACTAAAAAAGGATTAAATACTTATATTCTTGTTGTCCTCAGGGATGAGAGATTCATCTCTTTTGATGATTCCTTACTCAGTAGTATTGAATCTAGTCTCTGTAAAGGACCCATTTTATTTAGCTGTTATCCAAACATAACAGTTTCTTTTAAAGACACAAATATTTTGAAAAGCATGATTTTACAGATCAAAACTCATAACTATCACATGATTGAAGGATCTGTTCCAGTTGTATTGATTTTCAAAATATCTTATAAAGCCATGATTTTTACGTTTAATACGCAACATAAATTCCAGTAAAAAAAAGATAGAAACTCTTCTTTTACAAACTGACCTGTTTAAAGCAAACACTATCATTCCAAAACCTATTCAATGGAAAGATGTAAATCTTCCTGATGAATGGATTCTTGAAGGAGCCACTGATAAGTTTTCAAAAATTCTTTAGTCCACAACTTTAAAGATCTTTAAACTGTATAACATTACTCTCCCTTGGCTTTGATACCAGAAGGAAAAGGATCGAAAAGCGTGTGTGAGTATTCAAGAGAATAAAATTTAAAGATTTTAATAACCAATTTTAATTGGTACGTAGCGTTGTTATCTAAGAAACAGAGTACTGTTCAGTTATTTTAGAACAGATATTTAAACTCTCTTTGGACCAATAGTCCGCACTTTTGAGTATTCCAGCCGATATACCGATTAATCTTTATTCTTTAAGATTATAAGCAAGCCTAAGCAACACAAAGACTGATACACAATACTAGATCTAGTTCCCAGAAACTAGTACTCTAATTGGATGGAGAGAGAAGAGAAGATACAACAGAAGACAGAGATCTGGTCTCTTTGCTTCTGAGGAGTGTAACAGATTTTATGGCAGGTATCTGATATAGAAGATCAGCCTGCAAAGCATGCTATAAAGTTTTAAATGAGTTGTAAAAATTTAAATATAAACATACATTCAAACTTTAAATTACGGGCTTTGAATTGAATTACATATAACTTTTTACAGGCTTTGAAATTTAAAACTGAAATATAAATCTTACATGAAGATCTTGCTTGAATCCAAATGCTTTAAGAAAATATGATTACAAAGAAAGAATTGGGAAATTAATCTTCAGACGGGTGTATTATCCTCAGATTTCAGATTCTCAATATTGAGAGAATTTTAGGAAAGGAAGAAGTTCTGAGAAGAAGTCCCCCTCTATCTGTCTTGAAGTCCTGCTTATATTGCTGGAGTGAGTGCTTCACCAAAGGTTGTTGAGATGGGTCCCAAAGTCATATGGGAGAGCATCTTCTTTATGACTTGGTGGAGACATCATAATTGACTTTTGCTTTTACTTTTACTTTTACTGTAGGATTACATGTATGGTTGGTGGAGCGTGGTTCTCGATATCACATGGGAGACAACATCTTTAAAGTAGTGGACCAAAGAATTTTTGAAAACTTATCTTCACATTTTTTTCTCGTAACGAGAATAGTGAGTGAAGGAAGATAATTTTTTCAAAATTTAAATGTTACAAGGAATTGGAAAATACAAAGGAAATAAATACATAATTGTGAAATTTACACAAATGGAAATGACTTTTTTTTATAATGATGCTTTACAGGAGAGAAGATTCCGAAGCAATCGTCTTCGTTGTCGTCTCTTAAAGAAATAAAGGGCTCTGCATCCTCGTGATCAGAAGAGCTGGCGACAGATGTCTCAAATCTCGAGGCTAGGAGCTGCTGCATGACTTTAAAATATTCCTCTTCTGTTTTGGCGCTGGCCAAAAGAGATTAGGCTTTGGACTTTTGGGTCAAGAAGGTACTTTGGGCTTTAGTCTCCTGAAGGCTTGGAGTAAGGTGGCCATTGGAGGAGAGCCATTTTTGGATTATGGCTTCGGTCAATTTTGATTTTTCGTTAAACTTTTACCACCATTTAATTTTAAAGGATCTTTGTAAAATAGGTTATGCTTTGTGAGTGTGGTATTGGAAGTTCCACGTCAAAACCCAAGGAAGGAAGAAATTGGTACAAAAGCAGAGAAAAAGAAGAAATCTTTTCTCAGACTCAGAAGGCATATAATGGGTTTTAAAGAGATTTAAACAGTGGATGGCGTTGAGGGTAAGAATTTCTAGGCTTGGCCCAAAATAGTTCCACCACTGTTGAAACCAGTTGGGTAGGCTTTGTACGGTTATTTTGGAATTAAAAAAAAATAACAATGAATAAGTCTTTTTAGGGTTTTGAATGAAGAAGGTATTGAACCAAGTCTGTTAGTAATTCTAGTAGGAAAAAGATAAGGAATGATTCATACTGCTTTGAAAGTTTAGAGAGAAAGCTTTAGTTTTATGGAGTAGGTCACCCCATTGTTTTGGGCTCTAAACCTTTAGAATGGTTGCCGTAGAATAGGCAGGCTCATAGTGGGATTCACTCAGGAAAAAATGTTTGAATTTCACTGATTTAGTGAATTCTAAAATGCTTTAATATAATGCTTTGGTTTTGATAAATCCCAAGGTTTAAAAAACTAGCATTTAGGGAAAATTCTTTGAATAGCTTGGAATGGATCAGTATGATAAAATCCATCTTCTATAGATAAAATATTTTGGAAGTGAGTTTTACTAAACCAATCCGATGTTTTCTTTGTAAGCTTTGTTTAGAAAAGAACAATCTGTGAAGATGAGCTTTCACAAAAAAGAATCACATTTTGTGAAGAGGATTTAGAAATTTCTTTCAAAATAGATTTTTTTTTCAATATCATCTGTAGAAGAAATTCGGCTTTGAAAAAGACTTTGTAAGGCGAGCATTAGCTCAGGAGATTTAGTAATGGATTTCATCCATTTATTTACCTGATCTTAGGAGGAAATGGCTTTAGACTGGGCTTCTTCATCCTCTATCATGTAAATCCATGATTTAATGGGCACGGTTGAGGAAAGAAGTTTTTCTTTAGATGCAGAGGATTCTTTGGAAGGTAATTGGGATATAGGGTCTTTTAAAATCCCTTTTCCTTTGTCTTTATTTCTTCTGGGTGGCATTATCTATTTTGGAGAAATTCCCTGGTTAGAAAATCAGGGAGAGAATTTGTATCACCTTTAATAAACTCATTATCGAAATAAAAAATACTCAAAATGGCTTGCCAATGTGCAAAAATTTATATAAAAGTAATGTTTTGAAAATCTTTTTCTAAGACATACTTTGCAGCTTTGCAATCAATTCTAAGTAAAAAATTTTTATTTAACAAATCACTTTGAAACTTTGAAATGCATAAAACGATAGATAAAATTTCTTTTTTAATAGTAGAGTAGTTTTTCTGGCAATCATTCTAGTGTGCAGAAACATACTGTACTATTTGTTCTTTATTATTCTCAATTTATTTTAGTATCCCACCATAACCTAAATCGGATGCATCAGTTTCAACAATTTTAGGTAATACAGGATTAGCAAGATATAAACAAGGAATGTCTTTAGCAAAATTCTTTATCTGTTTAACAACTTTATTATGTTCTTCTGACCAAGCAACATGATTTTTCTTTAGCATATCATGCAAGGGTTTTGAAATCCTATTGATGTTAGGACAAAAATCAAGAACATAATTTAAACTTCCCAAAAATCTTTGTAATTGGGTTTTATCTAAAATTTTATCAGGAAACTTATCAGCAAATGCAAGTGACCTTTCAATGGGTGTTATGGTACCCTTTGAGATATAGTGACCAAGAGACCTGACTTTGGTATGGAATAAAGAAACTTTGGAACTGAAAATAGCTAGACCAGCCTTTCTGGTAGCTAAATAAAAAGTCTTTAAATGTTTGAAATGTTGATCAATTGACTGGGAGAAAATCAACATGTCATCAATATAGACAATGCAAAAATCAGAAAAAAGATTATAAATATCATTCATAATTCTTTGAAATTCTGAAGGTGCATTCTTTAAACCAAATGGCATTACTGTCCATTCGTATTGTCCAAATTGAACAGTGAAAGCAGTTTTATAACGGTCTTTAGGGTGAATTTGAATTTGCTAAAAACCTGATTTCATATCAAATTTTGAAAATATGAATGCAGAATGAAGTTTTTGGAACAAATCTTTTTTATTAGGTATAAGATACCTAATCTATTTTAAAGCTTTATTCCCAATTATCTTGGCAAATCTTTATATATATATATATATACATACATACATACATACTAGAACAACCAGGATCTGAGAGTGTGTTTGTGTTCAAGAGAAAATAATTAAAGATAAATAAAGCAATGTTACGTGGCGTTGTTAGACTAGATCGATGCAGAACTAATTCTGCCGTAGGGACCAGATCTGACTTAGAAAATATCAATATCTCGCATGTTCGGGTTTCCAGCCAATATACCTTTAAACAAACAATGACTCAAAGATAATACTAGATTTGGATCCCATAACTAGTATTCTGATTGATTGGAGGGAGAAGAGAAGATACAACTAAGGGCAGAGATCCGGTCTCTATGCCTTAGAGGAATTGTAACAATTTTTATGGCAGGGTTATGATAAAAATCAGTCTGCAAAGCATGCTATAAAGCTTTAAATAAATTTCAGTAATTTAAACATACATTCAAGCTTTAAATAAAATTAATTATAGACTTTGAATTGATTTCATAAAATAAATTACATACATCTTGATCTTGCTAGATCTTGCTTGATTCCAGAATGCTTTAAAAGAAATTGTTTTACAGAATGATTTTGCAAAGGAAAATTGCAAGACAGGAATTAATCCTCTAAGTTTTGCGTCCTAATTTCCCGAAAGGAGAATACAAAGAATGAATAAGAGCAGTAAAAAAAAGAGGGATGGCCTCTAAGTCTTGAAGTCCTTTACTTATAGCTAGAGAAGATTGCTTTTTCCAAAAGTCTTCGAGGTTGGTTCTGAAGTCACATGGTGCGTCGGTGAAGTTTCCACATGAGTGGGTCCCCAGCATCATGATCTTTTGTCTTTTGTCTGCTGGTGGAGACAGCATCATTTGAGCTTTAGCTTTATCTTTTTCTGTGGGCCAAGAACTTTGAAAACTTTATCTTCACAACTTTTTTCTCGTGAAGAGAATAGTGAGTGAAGGAAGATATTGTTTTTCAAAATTCAAATATTATAAGTAAAGGAAATAATTACAAGAATTGAAGATTACTTAAATGAAAGTTACATAAATAGAAATTACTTTTTTTTTTACTTTAAAAGCGCTTTACAGGAGATTAGCGCTTTACAGGAGATAAGATTCCAAAGTAATCATCTTCGTTGTCGTCTCCTAGAGAAATAAAGGGCTCAACACTCTCGTGATCAGATGAGCTGGCAACAGATGGCTCAGATCTATAAGCGATGAGTTGTTGTATGACTTTAAAATATTCTTCTTCTGTTTTGGCACTGGCTAAAAGAAATTAGGCTTTGGATTTTTGGGTTAGGAAGGTTCCTTGGGCTTTAACATCTTTAAGACTTGGGGTTAGGAGGCCCTTCGAGGAAAGCCATTTTTGGACTATGGCTTCAATCAATTTTGACTGTTCATCAAATTTGGACCACTATTTGACTTTGAAGGTTCTTTGTAAGGTAAGTTGGGTTTCGTGAGTGTGGTAATGAAAATTCCACATCCAAACCCAAGGGAGGAAGAAGTTTGTACAAAAACAGAGGAAATGAAGAAACCTCTTTTCAGACTCTGAAGGGACATAATGGACTTTGAAAAGATTTAAGCAGTGGATGGCATTTGGGGTGAGGATATCTGGGCTAGGCCCAAAATAGTTCCACCATTGTTGGAACCAGTTTGGCAGGCTTTGAACGGTTATTTTTTAGTTAAAGAAAAATAACCATGGATGGTCATTTTGGGGTTTTGTATGAAGAAGGTATTAAACCAAGCCTGTTGGTAATCCTGATAGGAGAAAGATAGGCTATGGTTCATACTGTTTTGAAAATTTGAAGGGAATGCTTTTGGTTTGTGCAGTAGGTCACCCCACTGTTTTAGGCTTAAAACTTTTATAATAGTTGTTATGGAATAGGTAGGCTCAGAATGGGATTCACTGAGGAAAAAATGTTTGAATTTTACTGATTCAGTGAATTCTAGTATGAAAAACCATCCTTTGGGAAAAATCTTTTGAACTGCTTGAAATGGATCAGTGTGATAAAATCCATCTTCCATTGATAAAATATTTTGGAAATGGGTTTTATTGAACCAATCCGAAGTTTTCTTTGAAAGCTTTGGTTGGGAAAGAACAGTATGAGAAGATGAACTTTCACAAGAAAGAATTACATTTTGAGAAGAAGCTTTAGAAATTTCTTTAGAAATGGTTTTTTCCTTTTGAATATTTTCTTTATGAGAAATCTGGCTTTTAGAAAAACTTTGTAAGGCGAGCATAAGCTCAGGGGATTTAGAAATGGATTTCATCCATTTATTTACCTATTCTTGAGCGGCAATGGCTTTAGACTGGAGTTCTTGAGCTTCTTGCTCTTCTATTATGTCAATCCAAGACTTGATTGGCATAGCAGAAGAAAGTAATTTTTCTTTAGGTGGAGAAGATTGGGATGCTTTAGGAGGTGTTTGGGACACAGGGTCTTTAAGGATCCCTTTCCCTTTGTCTGGTTTTCGTCTGCGCGGCATTATCTGTTTTGGAGGAATTCCCTGGTTAGAAAATCAGGGATGGAATTTGTATCTCCTTTAATAAACTTAATATCGAAATAAAAAACACTTAAAATGGCTTGCCAGCGTGCAAAAATCTGTTTTGATGTTATATTTTGAACATCTTTTTTTAAAACATGTTTTGCAGTTTTACAATCAATTCTAAGCAAAAAATTTTTATTTAATAAATCGCTTTAAAACTTTGAAATACATAAAACAATAGAAAGAATTTCTTTCTTAATAGTAGAATATTTTTTCTGGCAATCATTCCAATGTGCAGAAACATATTGTATTATTTGTTCTTTATCTTTTTCAACCTGTTTTAATATACCTCCATAATCTAAATCTTATGCATCAGTTTCAACAATTTTAAGTAATGTAGGATTAGCAAGGTATAAGCAAAGAATTTCTTTAACAGAATTTTTTATTTGTTTGACTATTTTAGTATGTTCATCTGACCATGCAACAAGATTTTTCTTTAATCTATCATGCAATGGTTTTGCAATCGTATTTATGTTAGGACAGAAATCAAGAACATAATTTGGACTTCCTAAAAATCTTTGCAATTGAGTTTTATCAAGGATTTTATCAGGAAATTTATCAGTAAATGCAAGAGACCTTTCAATGGGAGTGATGGTTTCTTTAGAAATGTAATGACTAATAAACCTTACTTTAGTCTGGAATAAAGAGACTTTAGAACTGGAAATAGCTAGACCAGCCTTTCTGGTAGCTAAATAGAAGGTCTTTAAATGTTTGAAATGTTGATCAATTGTTTGGAAAAAAATCAACACATCATCAATATAAACAATGCAGAATTCAGAAAAAGGATTATAAATATCATTCATAATTCTTTGGAATTCTGAAGGTGCATTTTTTAAGCCAAAATGCATTACTGTCCATGCATACTGACCAAATGGAACAGTGAAAGTATTTTTATAACGGTCTTTATGATGAATTTGAATTTGCCAAAAACATGATTTCATATTAAATTTTACAAATATGAATGCAGAATGCAGTTTTTGGAGCAAATCTTTTATATTAGGTATGTGATATCTAATCCATTTTAGTGTTTTATTAAGGGGTTTATAATTTATTACCAGTCTAGGTGTTCCTCTTTCTATCTCAGAATTTTTATTGACATAGAAAGCGGCACAAGACCAAGGAGACCTAGATTTAACAATGAGTTCTTTAGACTTTAAGTCTTCAATTTCTTTTTTGCAATGTCTCTCTAGAGCCATATTCATTTGAATAGAACGGGCTTTAGTGGGTATTTATTTTTCATCAAAAGAATTTTCATATGGCAAATCAACCAAATGTTGTTTTTGGTTCTAGAAAGCAGATGGCAAATCAGCACATATTTCTCTTTCAATCTGGGCTTTAAAATCAGAAATTTTTTTTTAATAAAATCATTTTTTAGTTGATTTTCAATTCTTTGTAGACTCAAATCCTTTTGTAAACAAGCTAGATCAGTTTGTTTTGATTTGAGTAAAACATTAATATGGTTCTGGTATACATAACAGGTTTTAACCATATTCAGATTCCTGGTTTTAGGTATTTCAATGAATGGGAAAATCAATTTTTTGTTTTTTGCTTTAAAAGATATACTATCATAATTGACAGTATAAGGAGCAATTAGGTTAATGAAAGGAGTTCTTAAAATAACAGCATGATGTATATCATTTGTTAAAAGAAAGGAAGTCCGAAATTCAAAACCATTGTTATAAATAGAGGCTTCAGCTTTAGAATTGACTTTAAGTTTTGAATTGTTTGCGGCAGAAAGTCTTTCATTTATTTTCTCATGAAATCTTCTGGGAACAATATCTTCCTTAATGCAATTTAAATCGGCACAAGTGTCGAAAAGGGCAATGGTGTCAATTTCGAAATCTTTTGAAAGGATTAAAGTGACTTTAATCAAATATTTTCTAGTGGTAATTTGTTTTAAAACAAACAGAAAATCATTGGGTATGGATTCAATGTTTTCAAGACTTTGTTCATTGTTATCACCATCAAAGTCTGTTTCTTTATCAGAATTATCTTCCAATTGTTTTTGTAATAAAAGTTGGATTGTTTCTGAATCATTCTTTTGTTTTTCTTTTAAGTCTTTGATTTCAATTTTGATTTCTTTAATCTCCTTTTGAAGATCTTGGATATTAGGAGTCGTTTTATTTGTTTTCTTTTTATCCAGGATTTCAGTAAGATCATATGTATTCTTTTTAATAGTATGTGTTTTAGAAGTTTCTGCTTTGTCTTTTAGCTCTAGAGTCTTTAACAGTTTATCAAGGTATTCTTTTTGTAAGGTAGGATCAGAGATGTGTTTGACTAACTCAAGAAAAGTTTCTTGGTCTTTGGTTAACAAATTGATTTTCTTTAAGTAGGATCCCGTATTAGAATTACTATTACTGGTTGCGGAAGTGTCAGAGTCAATTAACTCGTCTACCTGTAATGACTCACTGTCACCAGTCATGGAGGACTCAGAATCAGAAGATTCTACAAGCAGAGGGGCCACTTTAGAAAGTATGTCCTCATCAAGGCCAAGCTCATGGAGCTTTTTGTTCATTCTGTAAAATTTTGCAGTGTGGCATTTTCTTCCACATTTATAACATGTGGCTTCTTTGTAATTAAAAGGGGGTTTTGGTTTGGTTTTATAATCTTTTCTTTTAGAGAAATGAGATTTCCTATAAAGCTTTGAAGGTTTCTTATAGGAAGGTTCTCTAAATTCATGGAAGGGTTTCCTATGGCTTTTAGACTTATAATGTTTCTTGTCAGGTTTTGAAAAACACTTACCATTACAATCTTTAGAAGTGGAGGTTTTAAAAGGGTCATAATTGAATTGTTTACAGAAACTGCTTAATTCTTGCTTAGACTTTCTAAGTTCCCATTTTAGACGTTTCTGTAATTTCAAATCTTGACAAATCTTTAAACCTTCTTTATTGACAAAACTAACTAATTCACCATAGGTGAGTTCGTCATAAGGAATACGATTGTCGTAAAGAGATTTAATATAGTTTCTAACTTTTTCTCCTAAGAGAGTTTGTAAACCAGCAATGAATTTTTCTTTCCATGTGATATGGTTTGCATATCTCTTAAGAAGAGTCTGGTAAAGAAAGTGGCTTTATAACTTTGGAAATCACTAAGTTTTCTACATCTTAGGTTATGTAGTAACTCAGCGTTTTTATCTCTTAGGTGAGAAGAATCACTTATAAAATGAAAAGAAATGGTAAGAATCATGGTGATAACAACATCCTGAATCGGGCTATTTAACTCATCACAGATGGGTATTCCCTCCTCATCTGTTTGAATGGCATTTAGGATATCTAATTGTTACTGTTTAGTGAGAAGATGATCCCACTAACCTTTAAGTTGACCTGTAAAACCAGTATTCTTTGAGCCATTGAGACCGGATCTCTACCCTTAGTTGTATCTTCTCTTCTCCCTCCAATCAATGAAAAAAAAATCTCAAATAAGTCTTTAAATGAAATATATATATATAATCTCCTGTAAAAAAAAAAAGTAATTTCTATTTATGTAACTTTCATTTAAGTAATCTTCAATTCCTGTAATTATTTCCTTTACTTGTAATATTTGAATTAGGATATTGATCTGTTCTAAGTCAGATCTGGTCCCTAAGGCAGAATTATTTCTGTATCGATCTGGTTTAACAACGCCACGTACCATTGCTTTATTTATCTTTAATTATTTTCTCTTGAACACACACACACTCTCAGATCCTGGTCGCTCTGGTATCAGAGCCAAGGGGAAGTAGTGTTAAATAGATTAGACAATTTGTGTTTGTAAATTGTGATTGGTTTAGTTTTAATTGACTGGTGAAGGTGTTACCTTTTGATGCCTTAGTAGTATTTGGTCGTAAGTCCCGATTGGTTGAAGGGCGGTAAACCCAATTCTTAGCCTAAGATTGATTTACCATTCTAGTAAAATTTAATCTTTTATAATTTTGCATGCATGGATTCTCTACTCTGTAGAGCATCATCTTTCTCTATCTCTTCCTCTAGGAAGACTAGTATTTCAAAGAATGTTATGAATTCAGAAGAATTCATAATTAAAGATTTTGATAAAGCTATTGACAATTGGGAATTACCAAAAGTGTCTAAAGATATGATTTATAAAATGAAAAAACTTGATTTTTTAAAGACTGATTATGTCATAAAAACCGAAAAAAGAGACATAACACTTTCAAAGCCATTTGAGACAATTCATCTATTTTCATAACATGCTTTAAAAAGATTAAAAGAAAAGAAATTCAATTATGTTCACATCGGCTTACTACAAGTCGGTATAAAACCTTTGACTAAAGAAGGACTAAATACCTCTATATTAGCCGTCCTTAGAGATGGGAGATTCATCTCGTTTGATGATTTCTTACTCAGTAGTATTGAATCTAGTCTCTGTAAAGGACCAATTTCTTTCAGCTGTTATCTAAACATAACAGTCTCTTTAAAAGATAAAAATATTTTAAAAAGCATGATTTTACAGATCAAAACACATAATTATAATATGATTGAAGGATCTATTCCTATTGCCCTGATTTTTAAAATATTCTATAAAGCCATGATTTCTGCATTCAATACACAACATAAATTCCAGTCAAAAAGAGATGAGACTCTTCTCTTGCAGACTGATCTCTCTAAAGCCAATACTGTCATTTCAAAACCAATCCAATGGAAAGATGTTAATCTTCCAGATTAGTGGGTTCTTGATGGAGCCATTGAACCAGTGATTCCAAAACAATTAGAACCAAATACAGAGTTACAAAATGTGACTCAGTATTCCGATGGTAAAGTTAAATTATCCTTTAGGAGATCTACATCATCCAGATTCTCCACATCATCCAAATTTTCTGATAAAGACTCAAGCTCTAGCATTCCCCCACTAGAAAGAAGATTTTCAAAAATTCCCTCTGTTATAAATCTTTCTTTCAAACCTGAACAAAGCCAACCTAGGTTTTCCACATCAGATATACCTAATTCTTCTATACGCTGTTGACTATACTACTAGTATTTCTCATACAATTTACATTACCAGTCAATGGGAACAAAGCTAGGAAAAGAAGGAACCTTCTCCTCCAACCTCTCCTACATTTTATGCTATCACAGAAAATATAATAAATGTCCTTGAAAAAGATTCTGAACTTGACAAAAATCTTCTTCATAAAGTTTTCTATTCTGATAACAATAAAGAAAAAAAGACTTTGGCTTTTTAAATATTTTTTAAATCAAAGAAAAGAGATTCAAGAAGTTTATTATAAATTTGTAAACCTGCATAAAGTTCACATATTGTTTTTTTATTGGTTTGAAATTTATGCCGCAGAAAATAACATTTTATACCCCTTTAAAGAATCAAACCCCATTACTGTTCGGAAGAATGTCACTGAATGGAGTCTTCCCGACAGTGATAGAACCATTGAATCTGAGCATCCACCCCTTAGGAGCTTAACTATTGGCCATGGTATACCTCATGTTCAAATTAAAGCATCACCTTATAAAATCCATAAAACAAATGATATCGAAACTAATTTAGGTAGCATTATTCAACAGAATAATTTCTGTAATGCTAACCTAAATACAATAGGAAACAGTTGACCAGGATAGAAAGTCAATTCCAGAAGTCAACCGTTGTCATTCTTTCTTCTACATCATCGACGTCTGATTCCTTGAAAAAGCTTAAAGAACCTATTTTCAATCCTTTTCAGGTTTCGAAACATAGTCAGAAGCTTGTTCAAGATTCCAAGTCAGATTTTGCCAAAGCCATTAAAGAACAACTTGATCGAATATAAGCATCTTCTTCTTCTGCTTCTACTTCTAAAATTCAAATTGCTCTTGATAGTGCCCATTCTAGAACCATTGGTGTACTTGATCAGGAACAAGATAACTCTTCTATAGCCTCTTCTGATATAGAAGCCTTTAAAGACAATTCTGTTCCTAAAGCCAATAAAATTCATTAGGAATTAGCCATCCCTACTATCAATTCTCCACCGGATCTAGCTATAGATAATAGACCAAGTGTATTAAACCAATCTCGTTTTAATGCATCTTCTGTCTATGAGTGAAACATTAATGGTATGTCTGAGTACCATATTTTAGGATTGTTGCAACAGATGACCATGGCAGCTAATGCCTATAAAACTCAGTCGGGAACTTCTGACAAAGCCATTGCAGAAATTCTTATTGCTGATTTTACAGGTCAACTTAAAGGTTAGTGAGATCATCTTCTCACTAAACAGCAACAATTAGATATCCTAAATGCCATTAATGAGGAGGGAATACCCATCTGTGATGAGTTAAATAGCCCGATTCAGGATGCTGTTACCACCCTGATTCTTACCATTTCTCTTCATTTCATAGGTGATCCTTCTCACCTAAGAGATAAAAATGCTGAGTTACTACATAACCTAAGATGTAGAAAATTTAGTGATTTCCAAAGTTATAAAGCCACTTTCTTTACCAGACTCTTCTTAAGAGATGATGCACATTTTGTAACTCTGTATTGGGCTCTAGTTGTTTAGGGATCACTGGTTCAATGACTCCTTCAAGAATCCATTCCTCAGGGAGATTGACATCTTTCCATTGGATTGGTTTCGGAACAACAGTATTGGCTTTAGACATGTTAGTCTGCAGGAGAAGAGTCTCATTTCTTTTTGACTGAAATCTGTGTTGTGTATTAAACGCAAAATTCATAACTTTGTAAGAGATTTTAAAAATTAAGGCAACTGGAACAGATCCTTCAATCATATGATAATTATGAGTCTTGATCTATAAAATCATACTTTTTAAAATATTTTTGTCTTTTAAGGAAATTGTTATGTTCGTGTAACAGCTAAAAGAAATTGGACCTTTGCAGAGACTTGATTCTATACTACTTAGTAAAGAATCGTCAAAGGAGATGAATCTCTCATCTCTAAGAACAGCTAGAATAGAGGTATTAAGACCTTCTTTTGTTAAGGGTTTTATACCGACTTGTATTAATCCTATGTGAACATAATTAAAGTGTTTTTCTTTTAGTCTCTTTAAAGATTGTTCTAAAAAGAGGTGAATAGTTTCAAATGGCTTTGAAAGGGTTATGTCTCTTTCTTCAGTTTTTATTACAAAGTCGGTTTTTAAAAAATCAAGCTTTTTTGTTTTATAAATCATATCTTTAGAAATCTTTGGTAATTCCCAACAGTCGATTACTTTATTAAAGTCTTCAACTATAAATTCTTCTGAATTCACAACATTCTTAGAGTCATTGGTCTTTCTAGAAGAAGAACTAAAGAAAGATGATGCTCTACAAAGTAGAGAATCCATGGATGCAAAACCTATAAGTGATCAAGTTTTACAGGAATGGCTACAACCCAAGGCTAAGAATTGGTTTTACTGCCCTTCAACTAAATCGAGACTTACGACCAAATACTACCAAGGCACCCAAAGGTAACACTTTCACCACTCAAGCAAAAATTTAATCAAACACAACACAAGTTTAATAGGCTCTGATACCAGTAAGAAACTAAATCTGGATCCCAGATTTAGTACTCTGATTGAATGGAGGGAGAAAAGAAATACAACTAAGGTGAGAGACCTTGTCTCTATGCCTTAGAGGAATGTAACAGTTTATAAAATAGATTTCTGATGCAGAAGATCAGTCATGCCGCAACTGCAGAGCATAAGATCCTGTCTCCACGTGAAAAAAAGCAGAAGATAAAACAACATGTGAAAAAAGTTAAAGATTAAAAGCAGAAGATGCTGTCTCCACGTGAAAAAAGCAGAAGATGCTATCTCCACGTGAAAAAAGCAGAAGATGATGTCTCCACGTAAAAAAGCAGAAGATAAAACAGCATGTGAAGCAACAGCAAAAAGGGGGGAAGGAGAAGCTTAAAAAGAGAAGAATGAAGTTCAAGAGGGAGTAGATTTTTTCGGAATCCTTTAAATAAAAAAAAAAACTTTCCTGTTTTGAATCTTCGATTTCATTTTTATTTAAAGCAACCTTCCTTTAAACTTCCTTGTTCAAAACTTCTTGGATTCAAGCAGAATAACAGATAAAATTGTAAGATTTATATGTTTATATGCTTGTTTATATTTGTTAAAGAAAATTTATAAGTTTATATGTTTATATGCTTGTTTATATTTAAAGCAAAATTTATAAGTATATATATATATATATATATATATATATATATATAATAAATATTGACAGCTAAGAATAAGGGGATTTTGCCAAAGAATAGAGGGTGTGTGTGTGTGTGTGTATATATATATATATATATAACAAATATTGGCAGCTAAGAATTAAAGGATTTTTCCAAAGAATAGAGGGTATATATATATATATAACAAATATTGGCAGCTAAGAATAAGAGGATTTTGCCAAAGAATAGAGGGTATATATATATATATATAACAAATATTGGCAGTTAAGAATAAGGGGATTTTGCCAAAGAATGGAGGGCGGTTCCCATGAGACTAACCTTATTTGGAAGAACTCCTGTATGTCATGCTACCTCAAGCCAAAATTCAAAAGATGGCTCATGACTTAAGAAGTGATAGTGGAAGAGTAGAGGACAAAATGGAAAGATCTCGAAGAACTATTATCAATTGCCTAAATTATTTGAGAATTACAAAAAAGCCTTATTGTGTAGACGAGATTACACATAAGGAATATGGCTCATCATAAAAAGGATGAAAGGGAAGAAGAAAAGTTGAAAAGGGAGGACAGAATGGAAAGATCTCGAAGAATCAGTAGTAGTCACTCAAATAAATTGAGAATAATAGAAAATGCCTTTTACAATATATCCAAGTTGCCATATGTTTGTACCAGATCACAAAATGATGACAGCCTCACAAAAAGCACCAAGACATTTCATAACTTAGAGCATAAAACAGTGATAGCCTTGCCAACAATACTAAGACACATCATTATAGCATTGTTCTTTCCTTGGCGTGATAGTTTATGTTTGTAGTGTATCCTCATTCTAATTGGTCTATCTCAAATGAGCCAAAAGAGTTAAGGAGCACATGGAAGAGTAGATGACAGAATGGAAAGATCTTGAAGTACTAGTATCAATCAATCGCCCAAATTATTTTAGAATTACAAAAAAGCCTCGTTGTGTAGACAAGATTACACGTAGGGAATATGGCTCATCCTAAAAAGGATGAAAGGGAAGAAGAAAAGTTAAAAAGGGGAGGACATAATGGAAAGATCTCAAAGAATCAGTATTAGCCGCTTAAAGAACTTGAGAATAATAGAAAATACCTCTTACAGTATATCCAAGTTGCCATGTGTCCGTACTAGATCACAAAATAGTGACAACCTCTCAAAGAACACCAAGACATGTCACTATAGCACAATTCCCACTTGCATTAATTGTACTAGACCACAAAACAGTGATAGCCTTGCCAACAACACTAAGACACATCATTATAGCATTGTTCCTTCCCTGGCGTGACAATTTTTGTTTGTTCTAATCGGCCTATCTTAAATGAGCCAAAAGAGCTAAGGAGCACCTGGTTTCACTGAAAATTATTCAAGTAGTTGTGTCTTACCTTAAAACCCTACTTGAGGAGGGAACAATCAATAGTGGTTTGCCATGTGTTCAAAAGAGCACAAAAATGCCCTTAGGGGCACTTTATTTTAAAAGATCATATTAGTTTTACAAAGAAAGCAAGTTAACTTATTTTACCAAAATACACAACTTTTCTCTTGTTTTAGGGTTTCTTGGAAACCCCTTACCACCTTTGACCTCCCATTGACTTGACCATTGAAGTGTCATCGCAGGCCACCTTTGGCGTCGCCTATAATGCTATAGTTCTTCTAATTTGAGGCTTGTTTTACCCATCATTGTTCCTTGAAAATCGTTTTCAAATAACTTAATCTCCATCTTCACAAAAAAAAAAACCACCTCTTACAAAGAAACACTCATAATATTTTGGGCTGAACCAAAATCAGACCAAAACATTGACCATTAGTCTCGGTGCTTTTATGTTTTGGTACTCAAATTTGTTATTATTATTTTAAATGCTTCATTAATCAAATGTGTAAAATTATGAATTGGTTTTGTTTACTTTTTACCCGACCTAATCTGTGTTAGCCCATGCTTTGATGTGAGGAAGCTTTGGGGAAGAGTTGAATCGTTCCTTGTTTCTTTTTACATGCTATACTTGTAATGCTTTATTCGTTTGACAAGATAAAATTGGATCAATGATCACTAATTGTGTTATCTATCTGCTACTTCATAGATGGTTTCCATATCACCATTTAGATCCATTTCCGACTTCATTGATTTTGTATCAAAATTACCATTTGTTTCAATTTAGGAAACTTGATATATTATACAGGTCTGTTCTATTCATGATTTCATTCATTATTTTAAAAATTAATGCAATGCAATCCTTCATTTTTTTTTCTGTTCCAAACACGTGATAGTATTATATTAGTGTTGACTAGTACTTTACGTAACATATACTTCTCAAATTGGAGTGGAAATCCTGAGGAGTAAGAATCTTGGGATGGAAGGGTGAAGTGAGAGTGAGAGTGAGAGTAAATTATTTATTTATACTTGAACGAGAGTGTGGAATATGAATCAAAATTTCATTTATGTATTTACTTTCTTAGATTAGGAGTAAATTATTTCAAATTACATTTTATCCTTATTAGAATTCTAGTTTTAATTTCAAAATGAATAAGAAAAATTTGTACAATAATCTATTTATTTTTTTATTAATTTAAATTATATAAATTGATGATTATCAGTAATATTCTTAATTATGTAAATCATAATTTTTTATTAATTTTAATTATGTAAATTAAAAACTATTGATGAGAGCAACATAAATGAAACATTATTATTAATATTATAATACAACATTAATATTTTTTAGAATAAACTATCTATTATTATTAATTATTAATATTAGATAAATAGAACATTGTTAAAATTAAATAAATATAATAACATTAATATTTAAATAAGTTTAATATTATTGTTTTTAATAAATGTAATATTATTAAATAATATAATAATATTGTTTGAATAAATATGTTATTATTTTTAAATAAACATAAAATTATTTTTATATTAATGAATACAATTATATTTAATAAGGGAATGGTAAAAAGAAAAAAGTGTGAGTGTTCTATGAGAATAAGAATCTTATTTCACACTCTAAAAATGAGTGAATTCATGAAGTGGAACTTTCACTATCTTCTTTAAATGAGTAAGTAAATATTGAAGTGGGAAGAATACATACTTTTTATTTTCTACTCCAACAAATAAAAATAGCATTAATGTAGCAAAAGCTTTGTAGCGCAGTGTTCCAAAATATGCTTAAATTCCATTTAATCATGTCCTTATTTGTTTATTTTAATTAGTTAATTTTATTGGTTTACAGCAGCCACCATCCACCAATTCAAATTGTTGGATTCACCAAAGTGGGAGCGTCAGTCCACCCGTCGGCCAAAGGCACGAGCGGTGATAGCTAATAAGTTTGCTTGAATTGCAAATTCGTAGTCTTATATTTTCTTCATCAGCTAATGAGTTAGCTGATGGACGAAACTGTAGCCAATGTAGAACAAGAAGATCTTCCTATAGTAGATACTTCCAGCTGCCTTCTTCATTCATTTGCATCATGATTCACATTATGATTGATTATCACTTGAATCAATTGTGGGAAGCAGATTGGAATGCCATATCGCATGAATTTTCTGATTTTCATCTTAGCCTTAACATTGATTAAACAAAGGATGTTAAGGTAAAGCTGATATGAGAGTGTATGTTTTTGAACTTACCATTTCGTAGAGGATGTGAAGATAATATTTGATAAATATAATTTTTAAAGCTCGTATAATAATTTTGGTAAAATAGGAAAAAAGTAATGAAGGTTTTCATCAACGTAATATCTTTCTCAGCTTCCGGTACACACGCTTACCGAATAATTTACAGCAGCAGCTCCTAGGAATCAAACGCAAATGGAGTCAAAGGACCAACGAGCTATTATTGCTCCGTAAATTGGAAACTTTTGCCCACGGGGTGCATGTTTACTGTTTAGCAAGCGAAAATATGGCGGCAGTATTGAGAACGTGGCTTAATAAGATCCACACACGCCAAACCAAGTGGCAGGGCGCGACTCTAATAAGTAACATGTCCTAATTTCTTTTCTGTCAAGAAAATAGCCTCGAGACAGAGAGATTGAACAATCCGCATTCAAGAGAAATTTCTTTGCTTGTAAGCGCACCTCTTTTAGATAGTTTAGTCACCATTATTATCGGGACTAGGCAGCTTTCAGCCTTCAGGAACCCAACTCGTTTCACCAACATGGGTATGGTTTTGGGGAAAATCAGTGTTGAAACTCCAAAATATGAAGTGATTCAATCAACCTCCGACTATGAAATCCGCAAATATGCACCCTCCGTTGTAGCAGAAGTCACATATGACCCGTCAACATTCAAGGGTAACAAAGATGGAGGCTTTTCGGTGTTGGCAAATTACATCGGTGCATTAGGCAATCCGCAGAACACCAAGCCTGAAAAGATTGCCATGACGGCTCCAGTGATAACAAAGTCCTCACCTGGAGGTGAGAAGATTGCTATGACAGCTCCGGTGGTGACAAAGAGCGATGAGAAGAAGATGGTGACAATGCAATTCGTGTTGCCAGCGAAGTATCAGAAGGCGGAGGAGGCACCGAAGCCAGTGGATGAGAGGGTGGTGATAAGAGAAGAGGGGGAGAGGAAATATGCGGTGGTGAAATTTGGAGGAGTTGCATCAGATGAAGTGGTGGGTGAGAAAGTTGATAAGCTGAAGAAAAGCTTAGAGAAAGATGGGTATAAAGTTATTGGGCAGTTTTTACTGGCTAGGTATAATCCACCTTGGACTTTGCCGCCTTTCAGGACTAATGAGGTCATGATTCCAGTTGAGTGACTGGCTTCTCTGTCTAACGTTTTTGTAGTTTGGTTTTTCTTTTCGCAGTTTATGCAATCATATGATTCTGTGTAATGGCGATGATGCTTGTTCTTAGATACTGTATGCAATTAAGTAAATAATGCAAGTTTAAATGTTTGTGTTCAATTTTAGAACTGTGTTCATTGACGCAACCGCATCCATGTTTCATTATATTAGTTTGTCCCTTGCAACAGTATACATGCAGCCTAATGCAAATCTTCAGTAAAACTAATTAAGGAACAACATCTAATCCCGATTACCATATCCGTGTTACAAAACGTCAGCTCAAAATTTGAAAAAAAAAAATGCTATAGCGTTGGCTAACGATATTCATAGTATCAAAAAAGAAGAGCAATGAAGGTAAGCAAACACTTTGAAGACTATATTCAGTTTCATATGCCATGAGAGTCCAAATTTTGACATTGTTTGCTGATTATATCACACATTTGTTTTAAGGGCACAAGATTTCCTAACAACATCGCAATGTACAAAGATCAATGGCCTATCTCAGGCCTTGATTTTCTTTAATCCTCTTCGACCTCATCCAGAAACCAGTTTCACAACGATAGTGACGAGATTGAAAAGAATAAGCGGCAGTCTCATGAACTGGCATGCATGTATAAGCCCAATGACCTGCCCTTTTAGTGTGTTTCTTCTACCGGCCTGCAGTTCTGCCAACGTCCATCCTTTTGGGGCAAGGAACCGATCCTCATTTAGTATCGCGAATGCATTAGCCAAAAGCAGAAGGCCTTCCAGAAAAGTCCAGAAACCCATTCTTCTGCATGAAAGAAAGCTGATATCTCAATTTTGGACATGAGCTTAAAATCAACACACAAGAGAGCCCGCTGCCCGTTGAAACTTATCAACGCGCATTAAGAGAAGTGAGAAACTAAAGATTGCCCACCAGACAATCACAATTCAATAAACAGAGCAAGGCCATGCCAGGCGAGGCCCACATGACATTGGACCATTTTTTATACCCCAAGTTTCATTAAGAACAAATTTCTGAATTCGTTACATTATGGCCAGTTCGTCAAAGTGTTGTGAAAAAAAAAAGGTTTCAAATTCTACTCGTTTCCCAAAAACACAAGATAATCAAAAAGCAACATATATGTCCTACTGAGACTATCAAATTAATGGACCATGAACTGATCTGATCTCTGCGATTTAAAGACCGGGCCAAACTGACCCTAAAAAGATTCACAAATCAGTAAATATTGAGGTTATGGATTCAGGCATCAATTTGCAAGCAATCAACAAGCGGGTCAGTGGGTGTGGTTGCAACACTAAAGAATCTCGAATGTAAAGCTTTAATCTGCTGCACAAGCAATATGAATAAGAACTGAACCGACATGAAATTACCACTTGAAAACAAAATTAAACTACAAGATTAAGATCATAGGAAAATACTCACCAGTGACAAAAACTAACCCAGAAGATGAAAATTTCAAAGAAGAAACGGGTTTCCTCAGAATTAAACCCTTTCTGATGTCATCAAATAGAAAACGACAGCACCAGACGAAGAGAACTTCTTTCCTAAGCAAAGCTGAATGAAGGAAAATGTTTTTATTTTCAATTCGAATGTTGCCAGCATTTAAGAGAACACGTTTGATCCAACGGTTCAAATTCGTTGGTGATGACACAGCCTGCCAGCTATCATCCGTTGGATCTAATAATAAATGTTGACGAGACCCGAAAATCCGAGCCCAATAATTACAACCCGATAAAAATGTTAGAAGCTCAACAAAGAAAGAAACCCCTGGGTAAACCCTTTAGCTATGGCGACATTTCTTCTTCTTCCTCACTTTCACTACTTTCGTTCACTTCTTGTAAACCCTAACGAAACAACTAAATTTTTAAAACCCAAACTTGGATTTATGCCACATTATTTTTATTTGCTAAGCCCACCAAAAGCTTCTACTCTTCACGATAATGACAGCAACAATGGAACTGTTCAACCACCGAAACCCTCTCGCCGAGGCCGGAAGAAGAAAGCCACGTCAGCTTCTTCTGCGACTGCGACGAAGAAAAAAGCCGGGCGTCCGAAGAATACCCAAGTCCAAAATGGCTCAATTGAGACCAAAAAGGAAACGAAAGAACTAACCGACGGCGTATTGGATTACGATGATGACATGGACTTTCCGTACGATGATCCTCCCCTAATATGCTGCTTTGGTGCCGTACAAAAGGAGTTTGTGCCTACGGTGAGAGTGCACGACAACCAGATGCACCCGGACATCTACTCCACGTGGAAGATGCTCCAGTGGGACCCGCCGGAGTTTGTGAGGGCCCCAGGTGGGCCTCCGTCCAACGTGGCGATATCCCACGTGAGGCTTGGCGGGAGGGCGGCGTTCATGGGGAAGGTTGGCGCCGATGACTTTGGCGAAGAGTTGGTTTTGATGATGAATAAAGAGAGAGTGCAGACACGCGCGGTGAAGTTTGATGAGAATGTTAAGAGTGCGTGTACGTATATGAAGATTAAGTTTGAGAATGGGAAGATGATGGCTGAGACGGTGAAAGATTCAGCTGAGGATTCGCTTCTTTGCTCTGAATTGAATGTGCCAGTGCTCAAAGAGGTAAACACTTGACAAATTTATGTTTGAGCCTTTGAGGATGAAGTTACACGAATGAATTGCATTGTGTAGATTGAAAAGATTCAATTTTTTTGCTTTTATTTTTTTGATATTGAATGCTTAGTTACAAACATTATGCCTGCCTTTGGTATACGAAATGCTTAGGGAATCTTGTTGTGGAATAGAATCACGGGTTATTGAGTGTTTGGTAAATATTAGTGATGTGATTTCAAAATTAAGCACAAGTGCAGCAGTTATAAACATACCCTTAGACTTGCTGTTTATGTATATGATCTTTTTGCTCATTTCAAGGAAGGACAATTTGAATGAAATGCCTGAACCATTAGATGGGCAAAATTGTAAAGCAAGTAATGAAATGAAATGAGTTTGTTGACTGAATGTGGAATCCTTCTTCTACAATCTGAATGTGGAATCCTTCTTCTACAATCTACTGCAGGCTAGAATTTTCCACTTCAATTCCGAAGTTTTAATGTCGCCAACAATGGGTTCAACACTTCTTAAAGCAATTGAATTGTCTAAGAAATTTGGAGGGCTTATAGTTTTTGATTTAAATTTGCCATTGCCTTTGTGGAAATCACGTGATGAGACCAGGGAACTGATTAAGAAAGCATGGAATGAGGCAGATGTTATTGAGGTTTCAAGGCAAGAGCTGGAATTTCTTTTAGATGAAGAGTACTATGAGAGGAAAAGAAATTATGTTCCACAATATTATGCGGAAAGTTATGAGCAAACTAAGAACCGGCGGGATTATTATCATTATACTCGTGAGGAAATCTCTCCATTGTGGCATGATGGACTTAAATTTTTGTTTGTGACTGATGGAACACTTCGGATTCATTACTATTCCCCGTCATTTGATGGTGTGGTGGTTGGAACAGAAGATGTGCTGATAACACCATTCACTTGTGATAGGACTGGTTCTGGTGATGCTGTGGTTGCTGCTATTTTGAGAAAGCTGACGACTTGCCCTGAGATGTTTGAAAATCAAGATGTATTGCAAAGGCAGCTTCGCTTTGCAGTTGCAGCAGGGATCATAGCACAGTGGACAATTGGTGCGGTCAGAGGTTTTCCTACTGAAAGTGCAACACAAAATCTTAAAGAACAGGTCTATGTACCTTCAATGTGGTAGTTAAAGAGTTAAAGATATGGATCGTGATGTTGCAATTCCACAGGCAGATTATGGAAAATTTGTATCCAATTAAGAACGGGTAGATTTCATGGTTGGTAAAAGGCTGCATCGTGTACATTAATCAACTTCAGTGGGATTCAACAATTCATCTTGGTGTTCCATTTTTGTAGTGAGCCTTTGCTGATATTTTGAGTTTTGTTGCCAAGGGATGAATTGTACACCATTCATTTTGTAATTGAAATACATCTCTCACCAATTCTCAATCTCTCCTGAATGTTTTCAATGTATCCTTTTAGCGGGCAGATTTCCCAGTTGTTTCCCTCAGATATTTGTTGCAGAAGTTCTGAAATTCATCTAAATTCATGTCCTCATCTGAATGTTAATAAGGCCGTAAGTGTTGTAACTATGTGATGTAATCCTCTTCGCTTTTTCTAACTTTATTTGCTTTTTTATGACATTACCTTCTGCAGAAATTGAAACCAGGAGCGCTGGCTGAAGTTTTTTCTGCTTAATATGAGAATTGATAGTAACCGCCATAGGAGTGGTAGGTGCCCGCAATAGTGCAATCTTTAAGGCCTATATGCTGAGTGGTTCAATGTGCTAAAAGGAAGTGGAGAAAGTGATTGTTGCTACGTGCTATTTGTGCTTCGGTAGTATGAATGGCAGTTAGTTGGCTCAAGAGAGAAGCACTTTTGGTTTACCAAAAAAGGGAAAAGACGCAAAACAGACGAAGAAAAAAGTGAAAAAGGAAATTGCCTGGATTTTCAAAGTTTATCAAAACTGATTATGAAAACAAGACACTTCCAAATTCTAGACTTAAGCCTAAAATGCTTGTTCAACAACATATTATCTGTAAAATAGACCCAACAAGACCACGTCTAAAAAAGAAGTTTTCAACAATTCAACAAAAAATTTTACTGAGTTCTTAATATTTTTGTCGAAGCAAAAATTTGTTTTCAAAAACTCTTTTCCGAAACTCTTCTCTTGAATAACAATAAGGATTAGTTTTTTGTCGATATTTTAAATATAAATTATATTTTCATTAATTCGACAAGATTTTTTAAGTTGAACAATAAATAAATTAAAAAAGGAAAAGAAAAGAAAATAACTTACTTAATAATTGCTTTCTGATTGATATTTAAAAATTTTCTGAGTGTGTAATGTAAAAGAGAATTTTTATTGCTTTGCTTGTGGGTATGCTTTTTCCAGGCCACTGCTTGGTGCCCGTATTATAGTGATTTTTGGTCACCCGCCAACTTTGTGCTGAAAAGCAATTTTCTGCTTCGCTTTCTTTGCTCAATAACCTTCAAAAGAAAGTCTCCAATTTAATGTGGACATAGTACACACTCAACGCTAATTCTTGTTAGGCCTCGGTCAATTTTGCACGTCAAACTTTGTGCTGAAAAGCAATTTTCTGCTTCGCTTTCTTTGCTCAATAACCTTCAAAAGAAAGTCTCCCATTTAATGTGGACATAGTCCACACTCAATGCTAGCTCTTGTTAGGCCTCAGTCAATTTTGCACGTCAAATTCCAACCCATTATTTGTGTGACTGTATCAGTCATCCATCTGTCATTGGTGTGGTGAAATCCTTGCTGCTCTGAAATGGAGAAATTGCTTTCGTCCCATTGTTGTTCAACGAGAGAGTAGAGATTACAAAGAATCAGAAGATATCTGGAGAAATCGTAATACTTTCTATATATGATGTTACATTTAAATTTGTAATGAAGCCTAATTTGATGAATGATATTGACAATAAAAGAATGATAAATAAATGGAATACTATGAACTAACAGGAATTCAGTTCTCTGCGCCTGTGTATAGTAATCTGATATTTCCCAGAATTATCCAGGACCATCTCCGCTATCCTTATTGCAGGAATGGTCCTCTGCAACTAAAACAGTAACTCTCAAAGCAGGTGAGAACCTCCATCTTCTTGATCCTGTTGGCGGCTCTCACAGTCTCCCGACTGAGCGAAATGCAGTTCGATGGCCAAAATTCACACAAGTAATCCATGGAATGAGCCAAAAAATTCTTGCCTATGAAAACCTTACTTTTCCGATGCAGCTTTTGAGCTTAGCTTCTCATCAAGTTTCAGGCCAGCAACCCTCTCCTGAGACCTGTCACAGATACAACCAGGAAAAGGATTTGCATAAAAATTTTCCTCTAGCCTTGGTGACTCTCCCGGCTGTCTCAAATATGGTCCTCCAAGCCTGTCTGAATGTAAACTCTTAACTTCTGAAGAGAATTCTTCCCAAGATATATCACCCTCCTCTAACTGATCTATCAGTCTAACAATGTTTTGCCTGAAATAAAGATATCATATCAGTTCAATATTTTCAAATCATATACACCCTACCGTAACAAATAAAAATAAAATCTTTGATAAGTTACTAACTTGTCAGGGTTGATGGACTTTCTAAATCCTTCAAATCTCCTGTGCCCCTGCACTGCCTTGGCCATATTTCCGTCATATGTGTAAACAAAGACATCACTGTCTAGTGCCACAAGATAATCCAACGCAGCAAGGCGATTTTGATATGGCTTGAAGGGTTCCAACTCTTCTTCAGTTGCTAGAGTGGAATGAGAAAAGACATTTGGAAACTCTTCACGGAAGGCTGCCATGCTATTGCTGCCATAAATCTCCCCTGCAACTATGTAGATTGTTGTCGTGGAAGGGTAACCCAGGGCCTTCAGGAACAAGGCTGCTTCTCGGGGAGACATTGGACATCCCCCTTGGAGACGTCGCTTTATGCCGTCTATCTCCTTCTCCTTCCAATGTTTAACATTATACCTCATAACCCTCAGATCCTCAGCCTCTTCAGCAGTAAGATTGTGGCTGCAACCAGTGAATGCAAGCATGTCTTTCTCATATCTGAAATCAACATTCGACCACTTAGCTTCTTAACTTCATAACTACGAAAATAATAATAGATGCCACTTTGATAATACCTCAAGTGCAGAGCCACATAGGGCTCACTATTGTTCCTAAGTCGATCAACTAAAATTTTTCCAAGGTCCTCGATATCCTTCGAATAGCGGAGAGCCTCATAATTGGCTCGGCACCTGAGCCTTTGGATTGAGCCGGCAAGGCCATTGTTAGCAAGCCTTGAATCGGTGTGGGAAAACTTTATCACCTTGTGCTTCTTTAACAATGGGATCATCTCATTTCTGTAGTAACTAGCCTGCAAATGGAGCATCTTACATACAATTAATAAATAAAGAAAAAGCAACAAAATGCCTCGCACCAGATTATTTAATATGTACACACCTTTGACCAGGAAACGGGGGCCTTTAGTAGCGGCTTCTTCCTCGCATAACGGGTTGGCAAATACTCAACTATGTTAACATCATCTTTTAAAACATTCATGAAATGTCTCCAGTCGAAAATATCTTTGAAATCACTGCAAAAATTTGGGAAATTCATCATTGGAATGGAGGCGTAATATAATGAAGAAGGATCTTCAAGAACACGGAATGAATTAGAAATGAGAATAATACCTGGGATCAGTCCAAAACGACTCATGATCAAGTAAAGGAAGAACCAGAGTGGCATTCATTATCTTGGCAACAGCCACCATATCACATATCTGAATTTCAATCAATGAAATAAATTAGCATCAAAATATCACAGTATCAAACATGATGAGTTTTGTGAAAGAGCTAAACTTACTCCAGTTCTCATTTGATTCAATCCTCCGTTCGCATGAACAACAATATACCCGTTAGTCTTCTTTTTATTACCTAAAAGAAAGTTCAAATTTGTAAAAATCAGACATCAATCCACTATAGCAGACAAGGAAACGCATATAAACACGACTGGAAAAATGGAACAGCTCATACTTATTTGACTCTTCGGTCGAGCCATACATTGATAATAGTTATCACTGTTGGGTTTCATCCAAATTTCTGGAGTCTGCAAAGCAATAAAATCGAAACAAATTAGTTACCATCACATCGCATCATCAACAGTAAAGCACAGTCAGTAAAAGATCAAAATCTTTTTCTATTACATAATTTTGTGAAACGGTGACAGAAAATTCCAATAACAAAAGTCAGAGACAACTTTATTTGAAAGTTCACACTGGGAGAATCAACACGGAAAAAGCAAGAAAGCAACACAACGGCCAACTAATCATAAGAAAGCAGCCACAAACAGCGAATTCTGTAGCCACGCGAAATAAAATTCAATGCACCAGTTGCCACCCACCTCCTCTTGTGAGTCAAAATATGAACACAGAATATTTTTAAGCAATATAAAAATTAGAAATTATTATCTCATCCCCATTTCCACATAATCTTCAAATAACAAATTAAAAGGCTTAAAAAAAAACCTTTTACCCGATTACACCGGGTGCAGAATTTTTCCTTCATTTTCTCGGCATCCAGATGGAAGAAAATTTTGTATACAGATCAAATAATGACCCAATTTCTTGATTTACTTAAATTTGTAATAACGACCCACTTCTAGTAAAATGCAGTAGACCTTTTTTTAAAAAAAATAAAAAAAAAAACCCTTTTTACCCAGAATGCAGCATTCTTAATTTTCCTTTCAATTGACTAGGGAAGTATAGAAGAGAAAGAAAACTTACAGAAATCTTCTCCAAAACTCTGGTGGGCATGGAGGGCTCTTGTTTATTATCTTCAGCGACAACGCGTTGGGAAAAAGCCCAATCGTCTTTAAACATCCGCACAATAACAAGGCCTTTATCTCTGACTCTGCTCCTGCTGCTAGCGTCAAACCGATTACTCAAAACCGGAGCTTTAACGAACACCGAAACCACAGCCATGAACATGAGCACGACCGTGATCTTACGGACCATGTTCTTCCCCAGACACGCGTCCGGCAGGAAGGAGCACAGTTTCTTCCGCAGCGCACGATGATACCTGATCCCCTGATGATTGTGGAAATGATCGCGGAGCCCAGAAAAGGAGCCGTTAAAGTTGCTGCTGTTGCTCACGTTGTTGATGCAGTTGGATTCTTCTTCATCGGAAATGTAATACGAATAGTCAGAGGGAATATTCGGAAGCTTGTCAACGTGATCTATGAAGTCAGCAATGCGACGTCGCGTTGGTTTTTGGACACTGATATTGCCTCCTGTTGTTGTCGTCGTCGTCGTCGTTGTTGAGTCGGAGTTGTTGTAGTTGTTGTTCAGGGCGGCACCCGACGACATATGGCCCCGGTCTTATTATACGAGTGAAATATCACAAATTTTCTTTTCTTTTCAATTTTGTTTTCCCGGAAAGTGAGGGGGAGGGAGAAAAAAAAAAAAGAGAATGAGAGAGAAAGCGAGGGAAACCGTCAGTTGTGTTATGTTGTGTTTGAGTTGTGTCGAAACTCGAAATGCCCCGAAATTGAAGCTTCGAGGAACGAATGTATATACGATGTGTAATATGTGCTTGCGTTCTGCTTTTGGTTTCGTTTCGGTGTTTGACTGTTAGTGTTTGCTTTTGTGTCTGGGTTGGCTCTTTTGCTTTTCTATTTATAGTGTGACACGGTGTCTGCCTCTGACTGACTGACTAACGTTGGAACTTTACTCGGCTACTTCTTTCTTTTAACTGTTCTTCGTAATCCAATAAAAAAAAAACACAATAATAATTGTTTTTTTTTTTTTTTTCCTTTTGGGTAGTATATTTTGAAAAAAAACTACTCAAACCATTAATTAAATTTATCTGTTAATTTTTTTTTCTTGTAACTTTAATTATGTTTGAGATGTCAATCTATTTATTGATTACTTGTAGGTCACTACTACTGTTAGACTATTCAAGAGTATCGTGTGTGTGTTTCAAAGCTCTGTTTTTTTTTTTTTTACTAAAATTAAAAATAGTGACAATAATGTTCTCATAAAGTGGACTAATTTTATAATTTGGTCTTAATTTTAAGGCATTTCCACGATTTTGCTCTCAATCTTTTTTTAGTTACTCTATCCAATCTCTGTTACCATTATAACAGATAAGAGCTTAAGAGGCCTAACAAACTAAATAAATTGTCCCTTTGATGACAAAACAATAAGTAGATTTTTCTTTTTGAAACAATATAATTACTGGTATAAGTATAAGTGCATAACAATTCGATTCTGTATAAATGGGTGTAATTTGAAATTTTCTCTTTTATTTTTTCAGATATTTGGATAAACATTTGATAATTTAATGCGAACACAAGTTTTTTTTTTTTTTTTTTGGTTTTATTCTGAACATGCACGAACACAAGCTAGTCAAATTTAACTCGGTAAAGTTATTATTACCTAAACAAAAAGTCTCAAAACTATTATTTATAACATTTTCGTATAAATTTGTGAAGAAATCATTACTACATGATTTTTAATGTGACTAGACAAAAAATTGAATAAGTTGATTGGATAAAACTTGATGTTTGAATCAAAGGAAATTAAATGTACCAGAACTCAATTTACTTCTTTTATGATTGGTAATGGTTTTTTAATCAGTGTAATGAACTTGGTTTGCTTGAGCTGCTATTTTTTTTTTTTCATTTATAAAGTTGTCCATCGCTTAGTCGAGGAACATCTGAAAAAAAAGTTCAATGGATTTGAATTCCAATTCGAATCAGTACTACCAAATATGCATGAACTTATCAACGAAACATTTTTGCCGAAACTTAATCTTTGTTTTTTATAATTACTAGAAAAAAGAAAATAGAAATGCATGTTCATATAAATTTATGGATTCAAACCTAGCGGCTTGATGTAAAGACAAAAGACCCCCACCCCTCCCACAAAAAAAATAAAAAAAGCTCATTTGAAAGTCATGTATATTTGGCAGTATATTGATTAGTTTCTTAGATTACAAATTCATTTCTTAGATTACAAATTCAATTACCTTAATTTTTGGAAATTTCACAAGGTAAAAGTAAAACTGAAGCATAATGAAATGACGACCACTTTTGAACTCGATGATTACACATTGTTACCACACTCATCATGACCTCATTCAACTTATGAGTGTATTCTGCGAACATTTTCACCGCATAAATTAAAATAAAATTGAATTTCAACAATAATTGACATATATCTTTTAAGAGCTATTAAATATTAATCTTTCTATTTTTTTTTTTGTTGGGTGAAGAAATATTTCAAACACGCGTACAGTAATGTAATATTATTGGGTTGCTTCGCGATATAGAAAAATGTTATTCAGTGTATTAAAGTCCCAAAAAGATTATATTTTCTAATTAACTTGAGACATGCGAAGGTAGATATTATTATATTTATTCAAATTGCAATCTTGTGTTGATTCATCTTTTGAGCTTCACAAACAAGGTCAATTGTGTAAAACTAAATCCAGCCAAAATTAGACGCAACGATAAGTATGACATAAGAGGATTCATTTCCAAAAGAAGCAGCGGAGAGAGCAACTAAAATCCTGCAATAAAGAATGAAACTTCAGCTTAAAATTTTGTGTTGAGAGTTTAAGCTTGAGCAACAGAAGCATGTGATTCCAAAATTTTTCCTTGTCGTGAAAGTATGAACAAAAATTGCCACATGAAAATGTTTAAAGTGGGGAAACAAATACAATTGAGTTGCAGAAAAGTGAAAAGTAGCGATTGGAGCTACTAAAGCACATCTGCAAGAAACCCAAGCAGCCTTACTTGATTCTCCTTGAGAATGTAGTTAAGAAATCCAACGTTTATCATGCCACAGCGTAGTGAAATTTCTATTGAGATTTTACCAATCTCCCTTATCGTGATGCAATCTGCGTAGAAATATAAGAAATGTTAAGTAAATGATGTACAAGCCAAAGTTATTAGGGATCTGTTTGTCGCTCGTTTTGATGGGTAAAGTGATTTTACTGGTATAATGTGCTATATTAGAGTGAAAGTTTTAGACATGAATTAAATATAGGAAAATTATCTCCCATTCACCTCAAGAATATCCATAATAAATAGCCACCATGAGTTTTTGATAAAATTATCAAAAGCACCGCAAGTTTTAGTTTCATATAACTAACCAATTTTTTGTTAACTCTATTAACTAACGTAAAAGAATTTTAGATAAAAAAGATTGTTTTTTCATTACAATCATTTAAGTAGATACAATAATATTTTGAGAAGCTATAAAGGTAAAATAATCTTTTATTGTAAATTATTTAACAATGACTGATATAGTTAACAAAAAAGAAGCGATTGGTTGGTATAATACTAAAACTTAAAAATTATTAGATATTATCAGATACTAATGGTGGGTATATCCATTTTTTATATTCTCAAAATGGTTAGGAGATAATTTTTTTTTTAATATAATCATTACTTATATAGTAGTGTTTTAATTTTATACCATTTCTAGACATAAATAATCTTTTGGAAAGATTAAAATTCTATCATGATATGTTCAAATCATTGGAGGATTCTCAACCCTCGTAGAATTCACTTGACATTAAAATCCCTGTTGAGTAATCAGTTCTTAAAAAAAAAATCCAATATTAAACTCAACGTTAATTGTCATGTGAATAATTATTTTTGCAATTTAGAAGAAAAAAAAAATCTAATTTTAAAGCAAACAAACATCTTATAAATAGCCCAATCCCAATGGCAAGAGTTTGGTGGTGGCAGTACAGTGGAACGTTCCTCGATCCAATTGTTTTCCTTTGCTGTCGCTTCATCTTTTTGACATCTTCTGCCCGTACGTATCTCTTAATATTCTGTCAGAGTACTTTTAGAAAACTGAAAATGAAAGGACACGTGGCACACTTCTCGAAACCTGCGTCCGTTGTTTTGTTGCATCTGACGTCGCCAGTCGGCTAATTATTATTTAATTCCTCTTTATAATTCTCTTAGCCGTTGGATTCTAATGATACACCCGCCCGGAGCGACGATTCCATGTCTGCACACTTGACGAACATTTTGTCGGTCGTCGCGTCGTGCGGTCATTGATGCAAACAAGTGGATGGTTTATTGGTGTCCGGGGCAGGGAGCAGGAGAATATTGTGAGTTGCAATGCACCGGATCAAACGAGATGGTGCGGTGCCAACGATAGCAGAGAGTGATCGCATGATGATTAATTCAACGCGGAAAAAATGAGAAGCGAATCTAGAAAGTTGGCACCTTCTCTGTTCTTTTGTAAATTGTGTTAGGCTCGGCGTGTTTCGTGGGGTCACGGTTTTGAAATTAAAATTAATTTCATAAAAAAATAAAAATTACTAAAATTATGAAATACATATTAAAACCAATGACATGTAATAAATTACGCTTAATGTTGACCTTCATTTTGTAACAAAGGATGTTATGTAGTCCTTGTATATATGCACATGATAGGTTGATGCTACCTAATAAAGATTATTCTGGGAAAATTTTAATTTTAATGTGACTTTTTCCCCCCAAAAAAAAAATGGAAGCTTTATTCTCGAACAAGTGGCATGAGATGATACGAGGAATGGTCGTGTTAGGCAATTATACACGAATGAGCACAAATGAAGAGGGTGTTGTTGGTAATGGTTGACATGGAAACCAATAAAGGGGAGACCTTGTCAAGTCAAGTTCAGTAATTGAGCAAGGCTTGATTATGTCAGATTGGAATTTAGTAGAGAGGAGTGTTGTTGTTGTTGTTATTATTATTATTATTTGAGGTTGTTGATGAAAGTACCAATATATATATATATATATATATATATATATATATATATATCAAGCTTAGTGGGAGTTGATGTCTCCGCTTTCGCTTATATTAATTAAGTTAATATTGGAACTTGACCTAAAGTTGCTTTTTGATTCGCTGCTAAGAAAGTAAAAGAGATGCCCCTTACTTTAGGGGTGGGCAAATGACCCGACTATAATCGATCCAATCTAATTCAATCCAAAAATTTCAGGTTTTGATCGGGTTCAAATGAAGGTTTTAACATAATCAGGTTGGATTTTTGTCAACTTAATTAAAACAAGTAAAAATTATTGATCTGATTTGATCCAAATATGTTCGGATTAGATTAGATCACATATTCGGATTGAATTCAGATTATATTTTTTTCAACTCGATTAAGTCAAAATTCGATCAGATTGATCAAAACTTGAATTTACCCACCCTGACTGCTTATTGACATCCAACTTTCATCGTGCTAACCTTTTTCTTATTGTCAAGTTAGGGAAAAAAGTTTTTTTTTTTGGGGGGGGGGGGGGGGTGGTGTTGGTTGGTGCTTAAGTACTAAAAACTATTAAGTCCTAAGACTAACATAGATGAGTATTCAACTGATCAAAAAATTAATTAAGATGCAATAAGCTGGCCTTAAGAGTAAAATTCTTTTAAATTAATATCAATAAGGGCTCAACTTACTCATGTTACTCATATTTAATACATATGTAGCTATTAAAAAAGGTGTGATAATAAAATATAGATGGAAGGGATCAACACAAGGACATTATTAACTTTTCTAAGCAAAGGTTTGAAAGCTCACCAAATCTTGTGGTCCATAATTCTGATTCATACATGACAACTCTTGAGGTGGGCACTATTCAACTTAGTTTAGATAAGCTCAAAAATGAACCAAATCGAAATCAATCAGTTCGTGATTTTATGAATCAAATATGAATCAACCACTAGAATTAAATCGAATTGATGTTCGATTCGATTTTATGATTTTTTTTTGTTTGATTCGATTAATTTTATCCCATATATTTAATAAAAAAATATAGTAATAATTTACTATTACTACAACAATAATCTTAAATTAATTTTACCCTGTATATTTAATTAAAAAAATGACATAGTAATAATTTACTATTACTACAACAACAATCTTAAGTCCGTAAATAGACAAACAATAAGTAACATAATAAAGTCTAACAATAGCAAGAAATATACCACAAATTACAAAAAAAAAATTCAAAATTTTAGTGCAAATGAGTGATCTCCCAATTGCCACTTCTTAATCTTAAACTTCTATATTCACAATATTTACATTATCTCTCAAAGTGCGCTATTGGTCAAGCTCCAACAATTAAACATAAGAAAATAAAGTATATGCTATCACGTTAGTAAACACATTAATAATCACATCTATCAATATCAACACTTCAACCATGTCAACAGTCAAATAACTTCAATATTAACCTAGTGTAAGGTAGGGTTTCAATTTTTTTATTTTTTATTTTCTATAAATTATATTTTTAATTTTTTATATGAAATCCTCGGTTTGGTGGCTCAATTTGTTTTTAGACCAAAACAAGCAAAAAAACCAATTGGTTCAAAGATTAATGAATCATTTATTTTTCGCTGTCCAAATCAAACTATCATAATTAAGCTCGGTTCACTTCCTGCTAACCGAACCAAATGCTCACCTATACATGACGGCAAAATTATGTAACTATTAACAAGGGTCCACACGCAATTAAGTTGTATGGAACGGCTTAACTTTGAAATTAGGATTTGATTGTTTCAAGTGGGAAAATGGGCCCCCCACTCGTATGTCAATGTTTGGTATTAATTCAATTAATTTCTCGTAACAGATTTTCTATTAAAAAAAGAAAAAAAAGGAAAGGAAGACAAGAGGACATACCAAACATGAGTTGGACGATTAGCACCCCACAACGATTCTATTAAAATCTTTTTTTAATTGTATTATGTTTAATATTAAATGTATTTTTTTTTTCAATAATTTTTTTTTTAATTTTTAATAATTTTTTCATTCTTTCAGTTTTAAAATTTATATTTCTCTCTTCAAACTTTCTTTATCATTTAATTTTTAAAGAAAAAATCTAAAAAAGTAAGAAAAATATTACATTTAAAAAATAATAAATATTTTATGAGTTGAATATAATTTTGTCCTATCTATAAATTTTGAATTCAACAATTAGTTTGAGAATTCTTAAAAAATTATTAGCAGTGGGATAAAATTTTATTTAATTTATTTTTTTACTATATTGTATCTTAATTAAATTATTAATTTATTGTAAAAAAAATTTTCTTAGAGAATTACTCCTTAAATTTATATTATTTTAATGATAATAAAAAATATATTGTGTAAGTAAAATAAAATTAAAGAGAAAAAAAATATAAATAACTTAATTTTATTTATATTTATCCCTAAAAATAATTGTAATATAATAAAGGTTTTATGAAATTTACGAAGGCCAATAGTCCAACTCATCAAACATTCCGTTTCCACCGTCAGTGCCAAATTGAGGTTTGGCATGTTCACCAGCCGCAATTGTGAAAACTATTGGCACATAAAAATCTTCGAGTGCTGGCTGTAACAGCTTGAAGGGCCCATTTTTTGTTATTAGGTTTGAGGCTCCTTTATATATATATATATATATATATAATAGAGTTTATCTAAATAGAATATTTGTTAGTAGAGATTTTATAAATAAAATTTTTATTTAAAAATTTAATTATTTGATTGTTAGGAAAAAAATTTATTAAAAAATTATAGAATTATTTTAATGAGTAGGTTTTAATAGTTATATTATGAAAAAAATAAGATTATCAAAAAAGTAAAAGATATTTATATATTTTAATATTAAAAAAAAAATTCAACCCCTATCCCCAAAATCTTAAAATTTGAGCTTTTGTTATTAGAGACAAAATATCTTATTTAATATTCAAAATCTCTACTAAAAAAATAAACAATAACAAAAATTTTAATAAGAATTTAAAAGATTAAATAAGTATTTATAACTATTTAATAAGACATATTAACAGGCACTAAGTAACACTCTATTGTTGTCTAAAATTGTCTCTAATGATTCATATTTTCCATTATATTTCTCAAGTTTTAGGTTACAGTGTAACAATAAATTTTGAGCAAAGCATTGTAACCTGTAACATAAAACTTGTGGGCAAAACTATGTTCCAACCCGGGTTTGGTACCCTTTCTTTTGTCTTTTTCAAGATCAATTATAATGGAGTCCTATTATTTTATTGAAAAAATGAAAAAGCTAAAAAAATTTAAATTTGTACTCATTAGTCTTTGCACCTACATGTAGCATCATTTTTCTCACCCAATTTTAATTAAAAGGTAATTAAAATTATTTTCAATATAGAAACAAAATAATAAAACACAATTATTACTCTTATTTTTTAATTAATTACAAAAAGATATTATACATTAAAAAATATAAACAATCACTGGTGACCACTGCTTCTTCAAATGCAATTACATTATTGATTGAAAAGAGCCATGAAGGGTACCATTAGACTCGAAATTGGATGATCTACACAATGATAGTATTAATGCCAGAAAATGATGATATGTAGAGTTGCATGCTCTTTCCAAAATAACTGCAACCATAACTACAAATACACAATAAGTTACATTACATTACCACCTTTTTTCAATCTAGAGACCCTCAATTTGATTGTTAAAGGTAATGAACCTTGAAATGTCGTCTAATCATTGGGTCTTGCTATAGTTGTTTGCATTGAAAGGCACATCTATTTATCTGGCAACATTGCCACCATTACATAGATTGGAGAATTTTGAATCTATTGATAATTTTTGTTTTTATATTCACTCACTTCTATTTCTCAGTGATAGTGCCATCATTGTTGTCATTGACGGTGCAATAATTTTTACCAATGTTATTTTGATTTTCATTTAATTTATAAAACTTAAATATTAATTATAATATTCAATTTTAGTCACGTTCACTTAAATATTTCTAATATTCAAGTTCATTGATGGATATTAAATAAATCAAATCCAGAGTATTTTGGATGGATATTATTCAATCTATTTGCATCAGATACTTAGATATCCAACTTGAATGGATTTATTTGCTCTTTCTAGCTGTCAACTCAATTAATAACTATATTAGGTTCGATTTTAAAACTCCTAATATGATAACTTGTTTATGACACAATTAATTATTCAATTAACTATATTAATTGACTTATATTTTAATGGATAGATATCTGCTGAATTGTCATCTCTATTATTGTCCATGTGCAATGTTAGCAAGATTTAGTTTATTTTTACTAAAGAAATATTTAAATTATTTTCAAATAGAGTAATTGTTTAGAATGTTTTTTCCCTCTCTCAAATAAGTTAATAAAAGATCTTAATTGTATGGATGTGTGCTAATGACTGTTTAAATAGTTGGGGAGGAGTAACAAATATCAATTTATTTAAGTATGCAATTAAATTTATTCTTTTTATTTAAGGATAAAAACTCAAACAAAAATACAAAACTCATTGTTCAAACAAACAAAAATGATTTTATAATTCATAAACTTACACGTTATTATTATTATTAGTAAGTTAACATATTTTTACTACATAATTAAATAATTGATAGTATTTTAAATAAATATTATGGTACAAAAAAAATAATAAAACATTAACTACATAGATTATGAAATTAAATTTATTTTTGTATTTTGTACATTCTATCTACTTGAGATAGTAAAATCACTTGTGTTGAAAAAAAAATTATAGAATTTGAACCCTGTTCACATAGGAGAGAGGAAATTGGTTGCCATTATGTTAAATAAAAAAAAAATCATATTTATACTTATTATTAATTATGTATAGTAAATAATATACATAGTTTAACTATATGATAAATTAGTTAATTTATTAATTAATAAGTAAATTTATTAATTTAAATAGATATTAATAAATGCAAGAATAAGTCATTTACTTAGAAACCTAGTTCAATAGTGTAAAAAAAAATTAGAATATTATAGACTTATATGTTATAATTTTAAAACTTTTGATTTTTCCTATTTTTCATGAACAATAGGGGCTTTAGATGTTAACAACCCAATAATCACATCTCAGCCCTTATATAACGGTGGATTTGAAAAAGACAAAAAATGGGGTACCCAACCCCATGAGTAACGTAGCCGGACGGAATCCCGTAATTTTAATGTCAGTCGATTTTCTTTTACACTTTTTAGGCATTTATTATATTTTGTTACTGCGATTCTCATACTTATTCAGCCAGCTTATTTGTTCTGGCCCAAACAAAGGAGACAACTTTGGCCCTTTAAATTTCACTTAAATAAAAACCATAGGATTGAAGAACACCAGAACTTTAATGGAAATAGTAGGGAAGGATAAGAAAAGAAAGACAATACCCAACTGTAGGGGATAAATCTAAAAGCAAGTTTCTTATAAACCCAGAAGATATCTAGTGCATGTAAGTATACAAATCTCTGATTAACAGAATTATAACCATCATCATTTGACACAAGAAAGGAAAAGAAAAGCACCACCTTGTCATCCAAACTGACCAAAGCTTAACGGCATAAGAAAATTACAGCCCCAATCTCTTGGAAGATGAAAAATCAGCCAACTTATTGTCACTCACACGAAGAACTCACAAATTTCAGTTTACATAAATGACAAGACTTCAGTCTCGGGAAGATGAGAATGTAAATAAATTACAGTTTTAACCACTCCAAGCAAGGACATAGCCCCCAGCAAAGCCTGGAGGGATAGTCCTTTAAGTACACCTCTCTGCTATTGCCAATTATATAGAAACTGAAGGATCGACCACGCTGCGCCATGGTGACACGAGTCACTGGAACGACAGAAATAGTATGCCTCTCACATATAACCCTCGCAGTAGGAGGCACATGAGCCCTTTCTGCAATAACTTCGGAAGAGAACTTGTTGAGAAAGAAAGAGTCAGCAAAAAAGGCAGGAGAACATTGGTATGCTTGAGTGTTACACAACTGAACCCCTTTGGCTCTGTGGAAAACCTCATCCGGGACAGAAGCTGCTCCACTGGTCGCACTTACTTTTCGGGTTGGCAGAGTCTTCCTGTTAACAGAAAAATGATTCTTTTTCCCTAATTATGGAGTTCAACAGCTTAAGGCATGTAGATACCCTCTAAATTCCGCGTTCAACAAGAAGGAATTATTATTTATAAAGACAAGTTGTAAACTCACCACCTAACAATGGCAACACTGTGTGTCAAAAGTGAACCACTTCCACCACATTTCCTGCATTTTATTAAGCCATGAGATCCACAAGTTGCACAAGGAATCGTTCCCTTTCCATTGCATTTCATACAGCTGCAGAGATAATTAGTAAAGAGATAATTAGTAGAATAGAAGACATTAGAGATAGGCACCATATGTAAAGATCCAATGACAGTAAAATTACGATCTAAGAACATAGGGTGCTTGTCAGTCAGAAAATTAAAACCTACATTCCAAGTTGCAGCATTTAGCCCTAGTTATGTGCAACATATAGTAGTTAACAGGTAAATAATTCATGGTTAAAGAAAACTTATTTGTATAATAAACATGTTGTAGCTTGACATAGGATGACAACATGTGTTGTGCAACATCAGTACAAACAAAAGGATCGATGGGAAAATGCTCACGTTGTGTCAGACCCATCTTTATGAGCAATCAAACCCCTTCCATAACAACTGAAGCACTGACTCATCTGGTTTTCCTTATAATATCCAGGCTCTTGATTTGCATTGCAACTGGGACAGACAGCATTTCCTCGTCCTACACAACCTGCAAATTAACTCAATTAAGCAATATCTAAGCATGGGAACCAAATAATTCTTGTATGCCTACTAACTGAAGCAATAAAGGGAACTAGAGGAGAAGGACAATAATAAATGACAAGTAAAAAAAAATGGAGAACTTCATGTCCGAAAAGTATATTATCCCCCAAAGAGTCCACAGTTTTGGGAAAATTACCAGGGCATTTCTCAATTGCTTCAGAATGAGGAATTTTCACCCGTGTTTCTTGATGAGGTACAAATAGAACAGGGAATTGTGACCTTAGATCCAATTCCCAAGTCCCTAGTGCAGGCCCATTATCTTTCCCATCAATGTTTCCACCAAGGTAAGGTTCTGTTTCACTTATGGTGTCCCTCTCCTCTATGAATGTCTCGAGAGTTCCAACATAGACATTACAATCTTCAACAGCGTGAATCTTCCAAGTTCGAGCTGGACGACTTCCCCAACAGCAACGATGACCAACATGATCAATGAGCAACTCCCTAATCTCTACCTCATCCAGAATTTGCCTACATAAAGATCATTTATTTAACTGAATCTTGCTAGCCTAAAACTAAAACATTGAATCAGACAAGAAACCTGATATACAATATACAGTTAGAAAATATTGACGAACATGGGCTGTACACTACACGGGCAAGACAACTCATGGCCACCAAAGAGATTTCACAATTCATTCATAACCAGAAAAAATGTGTATACATCAATACAACTGAATCTATTGAATTTACTCAAAAGTCTCCATTTTGATTTTCTCTTGCCAAATAAATTAGTTTCACTGATGTCAGAAGTCCGCAACATAGTTAAATGATCATCAAGTTCCATAAATCAAAAGCACATGAATAGAGACTAAACAATAAAACTTAAAAAAATAGCATGTGTATGTTTTGTCTTCCGAGGGATGAAAATTAAGGCTCAAAAGTTATCATTGACGCAGATAAAAAAAATCCCATTTTGAAGAACTAAAGTTTCCTTGCATTCACTTAGTATTTGAGAAGACAGAAAACTAGATAACAAGAAAAATGCTGATTAAAACTCTTCATAACTTCATGTTGTGGCACATGAGAGGAACAATATCATATCAAATCATGATATCCTCCAACACGAATTACAGCAGCCTTTTTCACTTAGACAATCTATGCTTTATCATAAAGTAGGCTTTCTTTTATGTAACTAATTAATACTAAAGTGGAATTCACTTTGATTTTTCCCCTTTTGTTTTTCTCTTTACCGCACATCGGCATCAACTTTTGAACTTGTTCCAAAATTATCAGGATAGTATGCTTTAAATAAATCAAACAACTCGCGTATAACCCCAATTGACAAAACAATTGCAATTAATTGAAATCTAATTCAATCCATCATTAGTCATTACCCGTGAAATTCACTAGTACTTGCACGATAATCCCCTTCAAAGTAACCGCCTTGACCTTGATACACGATAGCTTGCTCTGCAAGAGACACACGCGTCACCAATGGATGAAAATACACGGACAGAAACAAAAAACTAAGCTCATTTTAAAATAATAACGGAGATTTTCGATGCACCACGTACGGTGAGGATCGGGCTCAGGAGAACTGATCAGGGGGGCGTGAATGGACGGCGGATAGTGACCAGAGAAACCAGAAGCCGATCGGATTTCTTCAACGCTAAGTTCGGTTCCCGCCAAGGAGGCCGTTGGAATAAAAGAATTTGTTCTTCCCACGTGCTCGTACGAGCTCCATCTTCCGCTCTCTTTCCCTCCCGATTCACTTCTTTTCTCTTCATTATTAAGTGTTAACAATTAAAAATAATGTCAATTCACGAAAAATTCTCAAAAATTAAAAATCGGAAATGGAATTGGAGTGTAGCTTACCGGAGAGTAGAGGCTGCTCCATGTTTGTGCGAGTTGGATGGAGGAATCAGGAATTAAACGACAATATAATAATGCTGGGATAATTTGCTTAGGGATTAAGCTTGTGCTGGAGTCAAAATTTTGTCACACTACCATATGAGAGATTTTGGAGTGGGGTCCACACGTCGCCAATATTTGTATTGTGTCATTGTCTCTTCTTGTTCTTGTTCTAATATCTTCATCGCTAATCCAAACCAACGCAGTTTAGTGGTTGCTGAGGTGAGTTAGTGAGTATGTAACTGACGCAAACTGATTGAATTAACTGCGATTGTGGAGCTTACGTGGCCGTCTCGCGTTTTGAACTCCGGCCATTTTCATTTTTATCATCTTTTGTTTTGGTTTGGGTTACGCACGTGCACTTGAGCCCGGTTTCAGACCTAATGGGCCTCGCAGGAATAAGCATTCTGCATCTCTAAGAGGAGCCCAGAGCTGGATGGGTTTTGATAATATTTTATGGGGATGGCAATTTGACCCGGCTCGAATTTTTTAGGCTTTGACCCGAATATTCGTGCTTCAGATCGGGCTTGGGTCAAAATTTTTAGATCCGATCAAATTTCGGGTCGGGTCGCACCCAACCCTATACTAAATTTAAAAAAAAAACACTACACAAACAACTAATTAATTGCATTGTTTATTTTTTATGTTGGATTTTGGAATTGAATTGTGTGTGGGGTTGAAATGGTTGTGGAATTAGATTGTGTGTTTTTAATTTAATTGCATTGTATGTTTTTAATGTTAGATTGTGGAATTGAATTGTAAAAAATTATTTCTATTAATTGGTTGTTTTGTGAATTATTTTGTGATTAATTGTATTGTATATTTTGCCTTGTGTTGTTAATTATTTTAAATTAGAAAAATTATTTTTTTTGTTTTATATTCATGGTATTGTAACTAATAAAAAGAGAATAAAAATTAAATACAAAATCAATTTCGGTCGGGTCGGACTCAACTCGAAGTTGGGCCGATTCGCGTTGGTCCTGACCCGACCCAAAACACAAATAGTCAGGCTTTGAATTTTTTTGGTCAGGTCAGGCTCATGCTTGAATTGCCATTCCTATTTATGTTATCGTTAAAAAGAAAAAGGTAAAATAAAATTAGGAAAATTTTGACCTACCTCCTCGGAAAGTAACAATCTTTAAATCATCCATTATTATTGAAAATATCAAATTATCCCCAAAACTTGTTATCTCTTTGTTATTTTTAATGGCCAAAAAGATAAAATAGTGTTTGCACATTTTCTTAACAGTCAATTAACAAAAAAAGATCAAACTTAGGTAGACTGATTTTTATGGGCCTAAATCTTTTTAGGTTTTTAAAAACATACATAAATATTTCAAATATTTATTGTATGCTCCCTAATACTTTAAAATATTTTTATTTTGTGCTTATATGACTAATTTTTTTTGAACGGATGAAATTTTACCTTTTGTATTTACAAAATAAATATAGAAATTAATTAAAAGTTATAAATGGAAAAAGAATAATATTTTAACTTTTTTCATATTTTTTTATTATTATCGTTATTATTCTTTTTTCATTTTAAAAAGGTATTTAAAGAAAATATAGATATAAAAAAAAAGGAAAATCAAAGAACAAAAGAAAAATACTACCTTTTTTCATATTTTTTTATTATTATCATTATTATTCTTTTTTTCATTTTGTAAAGGTATTTAAAGAAAATATAGATATAAAAAAAAAAAGAAAATCAAAGAACAAAAGAAAAATGCTACTAGAGTTTCACCAAACAAATGAAAGGAGTAAGGGATGAGAAAAATAAAAGGAAAGGAAAAAACAGTCATGTACATGAAAGGAAATTAAAAAAAATGAAAAAAAAGACGAAGAAGGAGTAAGGATGAGAAAAAAATAAATGAAAGAAAATGATAAAGATGGCATGGATTTTAATTTTAAAATTTGATCTTGATGACATTATCGTAATTTAGATATGATGACATGTCATGTAATTTGTGTAATTAACATGTCTAATTTAGAAAAGACTATTAATTTATTTAGGTACACTAAGTCATTTCAACAATTTATTTTTAATTTATTTTTTAATGACTAATCATACATAAACAACTTTTTTCATTTTTCAATGGCTAGTCATATATTAACTTTTTTTTTTAGCCTTACAATGTTGTTACAAGAATATTCTATTAAGGTAAGGGTACTTTTATAATTTTATGAGTTAACAAGGTTTTGGAAAGTAATTTGATGTTTTCAATAGTAAGAGGATGATTTGAAGATTGTTACTTCGCAAGGGGAGTAAACTGAAATTTTCTCATAAAATTATAAACAAAAGCAACTTAATTTTAGTTATTCTAAGAATTAAAAAAAAAATAAAGATTACAATTGTAACCTTTCATATTTTCCTGAAAGCTAAAACTTTAAATTTTTTTGGTGATAATTTTGAGAAGGCCTATTATTAATCATTCGTACTTTTCTTTTATGAATTATAGCATAATTGAAATAATTACCCTAAGAATTTGACCGGTGATTTTCAAAGTAGTTTGCTTCTTTGTTAGACATATAAATTTGAACCCTTAAGAGGAATGAGACTAAAAATTTTATTTGGATTTTACTCATTTCTGCATCTTTTAAATTTCAAAAGGTGTTTAATTAAAAAAATTGAAATAATTGATGAACAATAAACATATAATTTTCTATGTTATAATTTAAAATTGGAAAATTTTATATGATAAACGATATCAAAATAATCATAACAAAGCCATTTGTGTTTTTGATTTCATAACTTAATTGACTTAATTTTAATGAGTTAAGGTGGCATTTGTTTGTTTGTTTAATATATATATATATTTGAATTAGTTTGAATTCTGAATAGAGCTAAATGTCTGAATTTAAATAATATATTTATTTTCTTATCTAAATCGTTAAAAATAAATATTAATTTATTTTTAACTTAAAAAATCTGAAAAATATTATTTTTACATATGTACCCTTACAAATTATAAAGGTTAAAACAAATAATAAATATCTCAAAGAGCATAAATTAAGATAATATATTATCATAATATAAATCATATTCAATTTAATACAACAATTTAATATTCTATATTAGTATATGTTCATCAATTTTATTATAGTTTATGATATTTTTATATAAAAAGTATTCATAAAAAATTATGAAGATAAATAATTCTAATTTGAAGAAAATAAAAAGATAAAAATAATAATTACCTATCACTATATATTATCATAAGTTATAGAGATGAGTAATAATGCTAATTATTAAATTTTATTTAGGTAAGGATGAAAATTGAGTAATTGGATAGGGATATTTTGAAGAATATATTTTAATGATATTTTTTTAATTAAGCAACAAGCTAAGAAAAATAGTTTAATAACTTAATAATTTAACGACTAAAAATTTTCATTAAATTGAGAAAACAAACAGATTTAATAACACATGCAAAATAAAAAATGATCTTGTGAATAACTAATATCCACTTTATAGTGAGTATATATATTAAAGTTTTGTAACTTTTTATAAATAATATTTAAACTATGAATTAATTGAACAACGCCACATGGCATTGTCCCTTCCTAAAAGATGAATTATAAAATAAAACAATATTTTTTTGTCAAAAAGAAATTTTTTGTGAATATAAATTATTAACCTTGGCATTTCATTTAAAAAAAGAAAAAAAATTGGCACTCATCATAATTCTTATGAGTGTCCAAAAGATGTTTTACTGCACTTCCATTGTTATCCAAGGTTGACCACGTGTACTAAACCTTACACCACCATACATAGGTCACATTATACAATCGGCCACATCGTATAATTTCCCTTTCCAATATAAACACGACTTTTCGCACAAACCTCTAGTCCTCCAACTAGGGTTTCTTCTTTGTAGATTCAGGCGGCAAGCAGGCGGGCAGAGCTTCAATCGTAAACAATGGTGAAGGGCAGGCAAGGCGAGCGCGTCAGGTCCGCCACCTCTCTGGAACTTCCGATTCTGTCCAATTAACTTCTTAAAGCTGACTCACATTTATTTGTTTTCATTTTCGCAGACTCTATGTTCGAGGAACAATTCTGGGATACAAAAGGTCAAAATCAAACCAGTATCCAAACACGTCACTGATTCAGATCGAGGGAGTGAACACAAAGGAAGAGGTGGCGTGGTACTGCGGCAAGCGTTTGGCTTACATTTACAAGGCCAAGACTAAGAAGAACGGGTCCCACTACCGTTGCATTTGGGGAAAAGTTACCAGATCTCACGGCAACAGCGGCGTCGTTCGCACCAAGTTCAAGTCCAATCTCCCTCCCAAATCCATGGTATGATAAACTATTTAATTAATTAGTCCATTGTTTTTTTAGGGTTTTGACATGGATATTTGATCGCTGATTTCTTTTTTCACCAAACAGGGAGATAGAGTTAGGGTTTTCATGTATCCCAGCAACATATGAGGTATGTTAGTAATGCCTGTTATTCTGCATTGTCTATTTTTCGTTTGACTTAACAGATAGGATCGTTGCCTTGATATGTAATTGAATATAGCTGATAATTTTGGGTAATTTTGAGGCAAATGGTTCTTGGTATGATTTTGATAGCACCAGTGGTTGTTTTTATGTTGTATCTTATTTGTCGTTTAGGAATATCAATTCTTGTTATGTCTGTGTGCGCACTGACTTAGCCTGTCAGCAGCATGTGCGGTGAAATCACATTAGTGTTATGGGCTCAGTTTTCACTGAGTAAAGGCATTTATCATCCTTCAGATATTGAAGTTTATGTAATTTTTCTACTGTCTCTATGTGCATGCTTTGACTAGGCTAAGAAAAAATTCTTCCTTTGAGTCTGGGGAAAAAGGGTAACTTTTTCATTGTTTATGAAAAAGTATTCAAAACAACAACGCTATATATCTTTGTTTGCAAAGACGGCGCTCCTATTTTTTCTGATATTTCTACCTGATTTAATTAATGAATTGGAACAAACCAACGCAATGGATTGATATTTTTTTTTTAACACTTCTGCCATCAGAAAGCAAGGATTGCAAAATGAGGTTTTTTTTTCAAGAAAATTAGAAGAAACTAAATAGAAATCTTTATTTTCAACTTGAGGATTCAGATTTAGCATCTTTGTTTAATTGGCAAAATATGGTTGAGAGTTGAAACTATTTATTTTCCTTATGTTAATTTGATGGTTAATATTTGTGGAGGTTTAGCATCTTTAGTCATTGGCCTAAAGATTTATTGGAAGTTTTAGATTTATTGGTTACATCTTACATTGGTTTTTCATCTTTTGGCTTGCAGCAGCATGGTTCGAGAAGCTACTAGATCGACAAGTAAGATGTACCATCTGAATTTGGGATTTATTCAATTAACATTTATGGTGCAAGATTTTGGAGTTGGGAGTTATACTGGCTAGCTGTTTTGGCTTTTGCTTCTGTTCAGTTAGTGTGGATTTTGGAACATTAATTTTAATGTTTATGCTTAGTTTTTTGTTTTGAATTTTTCTTATCATGATATCAAGTTACTTTATCATTTGCCTTCCTTTTGCTGCATCTATAGATTCTGTATGTCTCTGAAACTGCATATTGAATATGTTGGTTTCAATTGTATGGTGTAAAATAGTTCTGTCTTCTTTCGTTTTTACAAAATGCCAAAAATTGGTATTTCTTTTAGCTGTAGGGAGATGTTGATTTCTGTTTATTTTTAAAAGAGAGTTTTCATATCTGGTGAGGTTGTTATCTCTTAGGAAAGTGAGAAACAAAAAGGATATATCAACTTGGAACCGGTACCTGTTCTGAATTGTGAGACTATCTTCAAAGTCATATGGTGATATTCAGACTGGAGAAGTTTGATCTCTAAATATTGGTATTGGTTTCAGCTTCCCAAGTCCCAGTCTAAATGGTTGCAGCGGTGAAATAGAATTACTAACATAATTAGTGTGAGCCCGGAAGTGAGTTGGTTTTTCTGTAGGCTTATTTTTTGTTTGAATCTTGTTCTTTTGTAGGCCAAATGTGGTTTCGTGGTTCTAGAGCTATGAGGCTGTTTTATGGAAGTACGCAAAACATAAATATTGCCCTTTTAAGCTGTAAAGCAAATACCACTTTGACTGCTTTTGTAGTTACAAGGCATGAATCTTAACAGTGGTTGTGCCGTTTCCACATTATATAGGGTATACCAAGGTCTTTGTTCAAGCAATGGTAAAATATTTTTAAAGATTGGAGTATAATGGTAAATACCCAATTTTCTTGGCAGTAAACCAGCAATTCACTTGTACCTGAAAATTTGCAATTTTAAGTTACATGTACATTGGATGTAGAGCGGCAATTTGAACTGCGAACGCCATACCTGATTTTATTATTTTTAAATATACATAGATAGAATCAATTTTTCAATGAGCTGCGCCATTGCTATTGCCGAGATGCCGAGTTTGACTTAGCTTTTACTAATTACAAATTAGCACGAGCCCATGATCCAATAGCCTCTTGCGAAACAATTTGGTTACCCCTTGATACCTGAGTGCCCTGTCGCAGGCGAACCAAACTACTAAAAAAAAAAAGTGTGCTAAATGCTAAATGTTTTGCCTATATAAGTAAGTTTTGTACGTTTTTTATTTTAATTGTATGATAAAATGAAAAAACCAAAAATAGCCCCCACGTGGACCATCGATTTCTGGGCGTGTGACGAAAAGAAGACAATCACGGGCTGACGATGTGGCAAAACAATCCAAAGTGGAGGCTTGAATTGAATGAATGGCTTGGCTGCCATTACTTGAATGCTGCCGCTCAACCACCCTCATCATTTCGTCACCAACAACAATCAAGAAACCACATCTCAAAATAATCTGAAAAAGAATTTTTTTTTGAAAAAAAAAAAAAACAAAGATTTTCATGCTCTCTATTATCATCTAATGGCGCACCACCGTCCATTATCATGATGATGCCTGGGGACAAATATGAAACGGATTTTGTTAATCCGTTAATGGCCAGGGAGAGAACTCGCATCAAATGTAAATAATAATAATAATAACAACAACATAGTATCCGTAACAAATTAGAAGTCAAAATATTGAAAATACCGGCCAAGGCAATCCATCCAAAATTCGCGCGTAAAGTTAGGTTTATTTCAAAGAAACGTGCGTGAGACGGCTTAATTTAACTTATAATATTTGTCTTTGGAGATGAAAGCTTTTGTTTGCTTGCTCGAGATTCTAATTGCTGTGCTGTGTAGATCACGGTGTCAAACATTCATGGCTTCGTGCAAGTACACATTGCAGGAGCAGGGCCATAGCCACTTAAATTATTTGCCGACCCCACGTCTGGAACCTTTTTTCTTATTTTTTTCCCCTCTGTTTTGAGTGCTTTTTCTTTTCACACTATCTGCAGTGTCCGTATATATTCAGACAGTTGACAGCCGACAGCCGACAGCCGACAGCCGACAGCTAATGAAGTTAGATGTTCTCAACTCAGCTTAGTTTTCACATTCTTGTCTTGTGATTTGGTATCCCAAATCTTTACCGCCAAGTAAGTGAAGCTTTCTTCTTCTTCTTCTTTACGATTCTGTCGTTTCGAGTGAGTGGGTATTAGTAGAAGTTTGGTGAATGTACTTCTCACACATTCTTATTCTGTGGCGATAGTAAATGAAATCAACCAGGCGAGTTATTTTTTAAGTCAGTACACTTAAGCTAAATAAGTCAGTTTTACTAATGAATTGAACTGAGGCGTGGTCTTCTTATGGTCAGTTGAAGTACTTATGGTGCTGAATTTTTCTCTAATTTAAACAGGATACTTATTGTATGAATTGAGATACTGAGATACATATGCTCAATTGGGTATGGAGGGGCAACCTGTGGTCACCTGGCTTTCAGTTTTTTTGTTTCTGTTTATGCAAAATATTGGAGGATCATTATCAGCGTCCAACTATTTGATTGGTCTTGGAAGCTATGACATAACTGGTCCGGCAGCTGATGTAAATATGATGGGATATGCAAACACAGAACAGATAGCATCTGGAGTTCATTTCAGATTGCGGGCTCGTACTTTTATTGTGGCTGAACCTCAGGGAAACCGTGTAGTATTTGTGAATCTTGATGCCTGCATGGCCTCACAACTTGTTACGATTAAAGTACTTGAGAGACTTAAAGCAAGGTAAATAATCGTCTATAACCTGTCAAAACAAACTATGGAGCTGGAATCGTTCATTATTTTTTGGGAACTTATTTTTGCTGCACTTAAGTACCAACGAAGAAAGTTTTAGCATGTTTAACACAAGAATTAGAGTTCCCCTTATGAATATATATGTACGTATACTCTTTAATTGATTATTCAGTTCTCATTAAAAAAAAAAAAGATTATTCAGTTTGCTCCTGTTTTATCCAGCTGGTTGAAAATTTCATGTTATGCCTTCCTTTGGTAGGTATGGTAATCTGTATACGGAGCAAAATGTTGCTATTAGCGGTATTCACACTCATGCTGGACCTGGAGGCTACCTCCAATATGTTGTTTATATTGTGACCTCCCTTGGTTTTGTACGCCAGTCATTTGATGCCCTTGTTGATGGCATTGAGAAAAGCGTTGTTGAAGCCCATGAGAATCTTCAGCCAGGCACAATTTACATTAATAAAGGTAAACATCTCAAAATCATTCACTCCCTATTTGCTGAATCGTAGCATGATCATGTCTGATACTGATTTTTGCTTGGATGATATACATGCTTGTTGTTGGATGTTCTTTTTTAGCAAGTGCCCTATTCACTGTTCTAATTCTCATGGCTTTTAGGATTTTTGGCATGGGTAGATTTTATTTCATTTTGCCATCCACCTTGTTAAAAATATGGGCCTTTTTCGTTCTGAGACTTTCTATCTGGTCTAAATTTCCATAATGTTTTACAGGAGAGCTCCTGGATGCTGGTGTGAACCGTAGTCCAAGTTCTTACCTCAATAACCCTGCAGCTGAGAGGAATAAATATAAGTATGATGTTGACAAAGAAATGACCCTTATAAAGTTTGTAGATGAGCAGTGGGGTCCGATTGGTAGCTTTAACTGGTTTGCAACTCATGGAACTTCTATGAGTAATACAAATCCATTGATTAGTGGTGACAACAAAGGCGCTGCAGCACGGTTTATGGAGGACTGGTTCGAACAGGGTGGTTCATGCAATGGTTTTAACAGCCTACATTCCAACAACCATGGAACTGAAAGAGTTCCTCGAAGAATTTCAAGCTTAATTCCTAATCCTCTTGAAAATGGTAAGTGAATTCCTTTTGTTCAAGTACAACACATGCATACAGATCCACTGGCTTAGTGAAACCAGTTCAAATTTATAACCAACTCAGATTATTCTGTACTTGCTTGGGAAGCCAACATGAAGCCTAACTCATTGATAGACTTTAACAGAATCTGAGCTGCCTTAAAATGCAATATATTTTTCATGAAATAGAAATATATTTTATGTGCAAGCGACTAAATAAATTTTTGGAAGGTTATCCTGTTTGAATATGGTCTTAATAATTAACTTTGTGTTAAACATGTGAATCAATGCAACCAAAAAATATTCTTGTATAATAACAAAAGTAGGTCAGACTCACACATCTTGCATATTGCCTTATATTCGTAAGCAAGCAGGAAATATTTCCATTTTCTGAGTTTGTAGTCTATTTGAACCAGGCAATGAATTGGTGAAACTTGCTGCATCGTTTGAGCATTCTGAAGGACGACCAGCAACAAGGTCTTCAAGCGTTGCAAGCAGGGTCAGGAACGCTTTAAAGCGTGCTGACAAACCTCAATTTGTTTCTGCATTCTGTCAATCAAATTGCGGCGACGTAAGCCCAAATGTTCTTGGTGCATTTTGCATAGACAGTGGACTGCCATGTGATTTCAATCACAGCACATGCAATGGCAAAAATGAGTTGTGCTATGGCCGGGGACCAGGGTACTTAACTAGATCAATCTCGGATTTCTCTTCTTCAATTTGTTTCAGTTTCAGTCTAACATTCATGATCTTTTGGCAGTTATCCTGATGAATTTGAGAGTACTCGTATTATTGGGGAACGGCAATTCCAAAAAGCAGTGGACCTCTTTAGCACAGCAACGGAGCAGCTGACTGGCAAGGTTGGCTACAAACATGCCTATGTTAATTTCTCCAACCTTGAGGTAGGACTTCCTAAAAAGGGTGGCGGCACTGAGGTGGTGAAAACGTGCCCAGCAGCCATGGGTTTTGCTTTTGCCGCAGGAACAACTGATGGACCTGGTGCTTTTGATTTTAAGCAAGGAGATGACAAGGTAAGTCAGAAACTTCTGGTGGATGGTCTGATTATAAAAAGTTCTTTTAGATTTTAAACTCCAGTAAGTGTACTTTCAGGGTAATCCATTCTGGAAGTTGGTGAGGAATGTGCTGAAAGCTCCAAGTAAGGAACAGGTTGACTGTCAGCATCCAAAACCTATTCTGCTTGACACTGGTGAAATGAAGATACCATATGACTGGGCGGTAGGTATTCAATTTAGGTTGCACTTGATGTATGTGGTGAAGAAGCCACAACGTATAATTGACTTTGTCCATTAGGACTGCACATCTTTGCATATCCATATGAAGTAGCTTGCAGTTGAGTGTTACGCTTCAGTATCCTTATTCAAATAATCACAAGTACCCTGCTTTGCATCATATTTCACATCATGACTCTTGCAAATGCAAGACTTGAATCCATGACACTGTATGGCAGTTCATACTGTCATACATTATATAACTCATTGAAAATCTACTTGTTTGTGGTCTTATTTATTTTTCAATATCCATGCATTGAAGTACCTACAACTATTTGTTTGAATTGATAATTTTTAGAGTACATATCTAGTGTTTTGTTTGCCATGTCTAGTGTATTGCTGTGCTTTCTTCTTGATATCTAATTATACTTGCAATTTTATCTTGATGAATTTATGCAGCCCTCAATACTTCCACTTCAAATTCTTCGAATAGGGCAACTTGTCATTCTCAACGTGCCTGGAGGTATTGGAATTTGTTTTGTTTTTGTTCTTTTCTCTAATGTTCCTTCAATCATTCACCTGCAAAAGTCAATGGTATTAAGTTGAAGAAACCAAATGTTATTGACTTCTAGAGTCTCAGTTTTTATAATCCAAGCTAGTTGCTTCACTCTGTAGCTTTTATTTTCCAAATTCTGTTAAATCTTTTCATGGCGTGATTCTTCTCACACACAGTAGTATATTCTTTTCTCTGTGATGGGTTTTGAATTCTTCGCTAGATCTTCTAATGGTAATCAACTGGTCCTTGCAGAATTCACAACCATGGCTGGTAGGCGTCTCCGTGATGCTATTAAGATGGCACTCATCTCTGGGGGAGGAGGTCAGTTCAACAGCAATGTCCATATCGTCATTGCAGGGCTAACAAATACATATTCACAGTATGTGACCACTTTTGAAGAGTACGAAATGCAGAGATATGAGGTTTGTGTCAATGGTGCCCCATTTTCTATAATGTTGGTGAAAACAATTCTTACATAAAATTTTTACTACTTCACCAAAACAGGGAATTTCCCCGTTAATTCAGTCACTTTTGTAAATATTACAGAGGTAACATGCAATTTTTTTTTTATTGATCTGTTTGTGACTTGCACTTTATCTCAGGGAGCGTCCACTCTTTATGGTCCACACACTCTGAGTGCCTACATTCAGGAGTTTAAGAAACTAGCAGCAGCTCTAATTATTGGCCAAACTGTTATGCCAGGGCCACCGCCCCCGGATCTCCTTGATAAGCAAATTAGCTTATTACCCCCCGTTGTTGTAGATGCAACCCCCCTTGGTGTAAAATTTGGGGATGTTAAAGCAGATGTTCCACAGAATTCAACCTTCAAGAGAGGTGACATGGTCGCAGTCACATTCTGGTCCGCCTGTCCAAGGAATGACCTCATGACTGAGGCCACATTTGCACTGGTGGAACTTCTCCAAGGCCAAAAGACATGGGTTTCGGCTTATGATGACGACGACTTTTGCCTCAAGTTTAAGTGGTCAAGGCCAGCAAAACTCAGTCCACAAAGTCATGCAACCATAGAATGGAAGATCCCAGAATCAGCAGTTTCTGGTGTGTATAGGATAAGGCATTTTGGTGCATCGAAGTCTCTTGTTGGCTCAATCAGCCATTTCACCGGTTCGTCTAGTGCCTTCGTAGTTGCTAACTAGGGAGGCCCCCAAGCTATGTATTGTTCCCATCATTCTTGTTAAGTTATATAGTATTGACTTTTCCAGCATTGGTTCACAATTCTACCGTTTCCAGAAAGGAAAGCAAATCCCAGAAGTAGAATCGAGAAATGAGCTGTTAAATGTAGTACTGATGATATTCAGGAATTGAAATCATACGACATGACATTGTGAAACAATCTGTCACTTGGTAAGTGATTGTTTATCTTATATCATGTCACAGCCACGCGTGAATTGCACGAGGGCCGCGCGTATTTCACATCATTTGTGACATAAACTCTGTAAGGATAACATTAATCGTCAAATGAACAAATTTAACAGCTCGCGGGCTCTACTTCCACGTTAACTAAATCACACCAGACGGTATGCAACCTTCCGATGATTCATTTGCGGGCTCCACTCTCCATCAATCTTGCATGCATAATGCATTTACCTGCCATCCCTGTAACGTTTCAATTCACATTCTTTTAATTAATTATCCCGCGTCTCTTTCTCCAAAACATCACCAGGCAATTGCAAATACCCGAACCCGTTAAGAACCCGATCCCATGGCCCACAATCGGGCTCGTTTTCGCATGGTACCACGCCGGTTGGGATTATGTGCTCTTTAAAACATATTGATTAATTTATTTTCTGATTAATAAAATATTTGAGACATTTTCAGATATTTTTATTACATAAATATTTTGAATAAGGTTCATTTAATCATATTATATGTATTTTATGTGATCATCATATGGATTCACAGAAGACATAAGTACAAGTTATCTTATGATTAAATAAATTGAGTTCGCAGTTGATAAATAGAGTTGAGTACTCTATTTAAGTTTAGACTGTAATAAATTCATTAAATGGTTTGTCTTAATCATATATGAATTTATTGATGTAATTTGACTACATTAAACTAATCACATATGAGATTTAATTAATTTTAAAATGATTGTCAGACTTATTAAATCTCATAGGCATTGATTTTATTGTAATATTAATCTTGAGTTAATTATAATTTCATGTTCATAATTGTCATTTCATTTGAGTTACTAATAGACGCAACATACATTTGTAGTCAAGATTACCCAATATCTTAGTGGAAGCAATTATAAGTAATGAGATTATAGATTGACAATATAGAATTTGTACAACACATCTTTTGACAGGTTTTTAGCATTTGATCATATAATTCTCTGGCCAGAGTGTGTCAACATAATTAATATGTTGAAAATGATCATTAGAGAAAACCAGTAAGTGTCGAGGAACAAAATGTAATTAAATTGATTGGACAATTAAGATATCGATTTAATTAGTGATGTGGTACAAGGGATTGTTCCGTAAAGAAATCAATGTGGCATAGGTCGAATTATTATTCAAGACTACTATCTTAGATAGCATATAATTATGGAGGCCAATTCCAATCTTTTAGTGTAATAGATTTGGAATTAAATAATTGAGATAGTTTAATTACAGTCCTAATTATTATAGCCACTATTATATGCACTCATATGATCCCTAAGTTAGCTCATTTAATTGATTGCGTCGCTACTAGATTACTAAGTAAGATAACTAGCTATTTAGGTTAAAAGTCTAAATATACTATTTAGTTGGAGGCTCCATTGCATATGTTTGTGTGTAAGGGACCTTGTGTTATTTAAATCAAATTGGATTGGGTGATGATATTTCCACCCCACAAATTATGTAAATCCACCCCACTTCTAAAAAATAATTATAAAATTTTCACATTACTTTTAAAAATTTTAAATAAAGAAGAATTCTAAGGAATTAATCAATTAAATCTTTCTTAAATTCTTAATTTATTTTTTGTGACCTTTTTTTTTTTATGTTTGACTACTATGATTGCTTCAGCCTAAATTTAAATTGATTATTTTATCCTTAAAATGTAAAAGTACAAAAAATTTACTTCAACTTCAACATTTTTTATTTTATACAAAATTCATTGCTTCTAAATGGTCACTTCTACTTTATTAGTATGATTATTAACCTTTAACAAACATTATGTTTTTATGAGTCAATACTCATGTAAATTATTAGGCTATTAAATTTATATCATTTACATGTAAAATATTGAAAATTATTAGACTTTACTTAAAAAGTTAGATAATAAGTCACAAAATTAATACTTAAAGTATTAGATACAAGAACACATTATGCTTCAGGTTAAGTAATTTTATGTCATAACGATTACATAATTAAATAAAACTCATATTAAAATAATCTTCATAGTAAAAAAACTAAGTAAAACAATATAAGAATGATTTAATTGATTAATTATACACATATTGATGTTGATTTGTATTTATAAAAAATAATGTGTATTTATTATAAATATTTTTTAGAAGTGGGGTGGGTTTACACAAATAATGGGGTGGAAATATCCCCACCCAATTGGATTTAATAGAATAAAAAAAAGGAGCTTATAGTTTCCACCAAATAAGACATATAAATAGGTTTGTTTCTCAAAAGAGGAGATATGGTAACCACAATATTTAAATTAGAAGAAAAGTTCTTTTTCTCCCTAATTTTGAAAGAAAAAGTTTTCTCTTGCTAGTTTCTTATAGTAGTGATAAAAACGTCCACACGTTAAGTGCAGATTAAACTTGAGTCATAACTTAAAATATCGTTGGTGAAAGATTGTGATCTAACAAGAATGGTGGTGACAAATCATGATTTTAGAGTCTAATTACTTCTTAAAAAAGATAAAGGTATGATTTCTAGATTGTAGTAATTTTATATATTATATAAGAAATGTGATCTTAATATTTCCGCTGCAAAATAATTTTTTAAAACAATATTGCGAACATTAGCGTGCTTTTGTTAAACAAGTTCTTGCACGGCACCTGCGGGTTCAACTTCTCAATTTTTTTTAACAATGTGTCACGTAACTGCGTGCTCGCTTTCGAGCTACGTTGCTGTAACTGTAATGAAAGTGGCTCCCATGCAGAGAGTAAATACCATGAAGAAGTTGCCGAAGATCTGTGTGCTGTATCTTGTCTTCTGTTTCTCCGTGGTTTTAGGGAACGTGTCTCTGAGGTTCCTTCCGGTGTAGGTTTAACCAGGCGGTTGGCGCCACAACGCCGTTTTTCACTGCGGTTTGCTTATTTGATGAGTAAAAAGAGAGAGGCTTGGATTACTCACGCCACTCTTGCTCCCGCTGTGTCACCATACACCCCTGCATCAATGTCAACCATGCCTTGTGCAAATTTTGTGGATCTGCTAGTAGTAACACATCACCTTTCATGGCACTAGCGGTATACCGTGAGGATGTCATTATCATCTATTCTACAAGGGACCATCGTCTTCTACGCTGAGGAGAGACTTACCACTAGTAATGCTATTAGTATTTGATCTAGAGTTACTTACCAACCATTACTCCATTTCTCCTTTGACAATCTCTTTTTAGGTGTCTTGATTGTCCATACTTTCAAATCCTTGTGCATGCCAAATTGAATATGCCTTTGACTTAAATTCTTCACAAGCCAAAAACATTCTCCCATTAATTTTCTTCAATAACATCCAACCCCACCAAGTTTGAAAAACACCAATTGCTAACATATATGTCCTCCACTTTGACCTTGCTTTTTACCGAATACCATTCAAATGGGCTTCATCGTATATTTAAATTATATTATATTATATACATGAACAGTATCATATACATAAGCAGTATACTTGAATAGTACCCCCCACCAAAATTTCAACCAATGGCTCTAATACCACTATTCCTTCCAAAATCACTCTAAGCAAACCATACCCCAAATACAAGATTCTGATAAATATTCTCTTAACAAAGCAAATCCGTAATATCCATATTGAGGAGCCAAATGCTCCTACAATATATCTACATGTTTAAGAATTTTTCAATCGATTTTGAAAGTTCGAGTGCTTCTCTTGCATTCACCAATTGAATGCTTTCAATTAGGGGATGCCAAGCTCACAAATAAGAGCTTCTTTCATAGGCAAAGTTTTGTCTAAAAAATTCCAATATTGTGGGCTTAAACAATCAAATGATGGGGGTTCTTCATTTGCGGCACCGATTATTCGACAGCCAAAATTCTTGACTTCTTCTTCTTCTTCTTCTTCTTCTTCTTCTTTTTTTTTTTTAAATCACACTTTCAACAGCTTTCATCTGTTTGGATTTATCGTGTGTGCTTCGGCTATAGCTGCCGGGCATTCAAGTCAGTGCATCAGGGAATTTTGCTGTCTTAGGAAGGGTAAGAAATTAATTAATTAAATCTCTTTTGTTAAGTTCTCCCAAGATCTTATAGAATGACAAAACTAGTTAATCAACAGAACAAAATAATTTTCCAGGGAAAAACTAAACTCAATGAACTTGCTTATGTACATGGCACCAATAGCAGTTCTTTTCTTACTTCGTGCAACTCTGTTGATAAAGAAATATGTCACTTGGGAAAACAATATCTCTTGCAAGAGAAGATGCTAAAATGGTTTGGTATCTGCTCTTCAATTCTTCACTGGCATATTTTGTAAACTTGACCAACTTTGTGGTCACTAAACACACAAGCGCGTTGACTCCCCAGGCATGCATCCAAGTCTTTCAGTTCATTTTTTCAGCCCCGTCCATTGAAATTAGTCATATATGCTAGCTATGCGAAGATGAATGTAAATACTCTGCTTGTTATTACAGGTCTTAGGAAATGCTAAAGGCGTGGTTGCTGTGGTTGTGTCGATCTTGATATTTAGAAATCCTGTGTCGATGATTGGGATGATGGGATATTCACTCACAGTATTTGGGGTTGTTCTGTACAGTGAATCCAAGGAGAGGTACAAATGAAAGTCCTTTGTGGGATCATAGTGCAGGAACACTCATATAATTTATCCTGTTTCGATTTATCTGAATGCCAATCAAAGCTTCTTGCTACCATTGCTCTAACACAAGCTTCCAGTCGGAGAAGCATCTAAGGTAGTGGAGAAGATGGATGAAACATTTTGGCCTTTCTAGTTCTTGCCTTCAGGCCAATCTGGCAACATTTTTGGGGAGAAATCAGGTTTAATTTCTTGTTCTTTGTCTGATGTCTCAACAATTTACAGTGCAAAGTACATAAAAGTAGTGGACTGTTTTATCACTTCTTTCAGAGATTATGTGTAGCTCTTCTTGTCTCTTTGTTTATTTGATTAGTCTCTGATCCCTTATGAAATAATCTTTTTTCCCTTTCGAGTTTTGATTAGTTGCTTATACACTGCAAAGTACAATTGTGTGGACAAAATGCCTAATAATCCCCGTAATCAAATGGTCATTGGAGCTCTTGCTCCATGTTGAAATGACACCATATCTTTTGAAGTATCTAATCCAGACAAAAATGGTACTCTTACTCAAATCCACTAATTAATTTACATTCGGCTTGGTTGCCTGTCACACGCAGATGGAACCGGGCATCTTTATGTGCTCTTACACGACCCACTATCATCCATCAAGTGGCCCATTTGGCCATCGATATTCTTGTTCTTGTCAGTTGTATGCTGTAGGGGAAATCAATCATATAATAAATAATATTAAAACATACAACTAATAGACCAAGACAAGCTGACTCTCTCTCAAATAGGCTTCTGAAAAGACTGAAATGATAAAAGTCACCATGCCAAATATTTGCTGACTGTAAATTGCCTTTCTTGTAACTCGTCTCTTAATTGGAGAACTAATCCAGCATCGTTATCAAACCACGCCTAATTTGCTCAAGTTGACCAATAAGAACACATCAGCATCTAGTCACGCACTCACAAAATGACAATTTTATCCAACAATCTTTCATCAAAATGTCTCCATGACCCCTAAACGCGGCTGCTCGTGATTAACAGTTGAATTTTCTTTAAATGGGTCTACATTTTTAACGATTACATCATCATTCAGACAAAACCTTGAGAACAAGAATTAACTACTGTCTCAGTTGTGAGTAAATTATTTGCCAAATTGGCAAACAAGGCAGTGGCACGACATAAAATGTGCAAAAAGACTGATGATGGCGCGTAGCACGAACAGAAAGTGAAAGAGACCCAATTGTGCAACTCCATTAGGATGGTTGCTTTTCCCGAGATTCTCGTACCCAAACACAAAACGAGTCATATTATTTAATTTGCCTTAGCCCATTTCTTTGGTCTTTACAAATTTGTTTGTCTTAAAAATCTCAGCTTTCCTCTTTGTTTCGCTATAAAAATTACGCTCGTTTCTTTACCTTAAACATGGTGGCCGATTCCAAGGCTAAATCTGACATCTCTTTTGCCGGAACTTTCGCCAGCAGCGCTTTTGCCGCTTGCTTTGCCGAGGTTTGTTGTGATCTCAGATTCTTTTGATGTTTTTGTAACATATCGTATAAATGGGTCAAAATTGTTGTGGGGTACCTTTTATTTGCTTGCGAATTCTTTTCATTTGATCGAATGGTTATCATTATGTTTTGGGCTAATTTTGGATGTTGATTTGTTTTATGAGTTTCTTGGTGTTTGAACTCTGTATTAACGCATCAAAGATAAGATTTTGAATGTGATGACTGTTTTTTGTGGCCCGAAATTTTTAAAGATTAGACAACTTTGACATGTTGTGTAACATTATATATATTGTATAGAGGTGGGAGAAGATGCTATGCTGACTGAATGACTATGCTGTGTGTCATCTTCACTAGCTAAATTGTCATTTCATTTGTTGTATTTTGAGCATATAGGCTTTGAAGTACTTATGCATACCAATTTACGTGGTTATTATGTAGATTTGTACTATTCCTTTGGACACTGCTAAAGTTAGGCTTCAGCTGCAAAAGAAAGCTGTCGTGGGGGATGGATTGGCATTGCCAAAGTACAAGGGTATGTTGGGTACAGTTGCCACCATAGCTCGGGAAGAAGGTATGGTGTCTCTCTGGAAAGGCATTGTTCCAGGATTACATCGTCAGTGCTTATTTGGAGGGTTAAGGATTGGATTGTACGAGCCTGTGAGTTATGAATCTATATCTTTTATTCATTTGTCATTGTAGGTTTTTTGTTCACTTGCTGATATCCCATGCACGCTTGACAGGTGAAGACACTGTATGTGGGCAAAGACTTTGTTGGAGATGTTCCTTTAAGCAAGAAAATACTTGCAGGACTTACAACTGGTGAGCATAATGGTGGATGATTTGTATTTAGTTTTTGCATCTGTGGAGAAGTCTTATCTACCTCCTATTAGATTTTATGTCTGATGCAAGTAGTGTGACTTTTTTTTTTAATATATCTTTCTCAAAAAATGCTCTAATTTATGCTTGTACCAATTCCTTTTGCCTTCTGAATCCTCAAGATGTCTCATCTCCACATCAGGTGCTCTTGGGATCATGATAGCAAATCCAACTGATCTTGTGAAAGTAAGACTTCAAGCTGAAGGAAAATTACCTCCTGGTGTACCAAGGCGCTACAGTGGGGCATTGAATGCTTATTCCACAATTGTGAAACAGGTTGTGCATCTAACCTGGTAGAAGAGCATTATGAAGGCATGAGTTTTAACTATATCCTGTGTTTCTAACTCAGTTTTGCAACTCTTAGGAAGGATTTGCAGCTCTTTGGACTGGAGTTGGACCCAATGTTGCACGAAATGCTATCATAAATGCTGCTGAACTGGCTAGCTATGATCAAGTGAAGCAGGTAAACTCAGTACATTAAAAGTCATTTTCATTGAACTTCTTTCTTCAGGTAGATTTCAACTTTTATGCAAGCTCTAACTATTTGTTTCAATACAGACAATTTTGAAAATTCCAGGGTTCACAGATAATGTTGTCACCCATCTCCTTTCTGGTCTGGGAGCTGGTTTTTTCGCCGTTTGTATTGGTTCCCCAGTTGATGTGGTACACTGACTACTTTCACATCTGATCTCTCTCAAATAGATAAATGGTTTAGTAGTTTGCAGTTCCTACTGTTGATTGTGTAGTTAATGCCATGCAGCATGTACATAGTTGTTGTTGCTAAGATTGTAAGGTATTGTAAATTTCTTATGGCATCTACATTTTTGTATGCAATAACGTTGGTAGTATACTCTTGAAGTATGCGCATATGAGAGTATATTTGGATTGTAACCTGATTTTCATTTGCCTACATCGTAATTGAATGGTTTGGCTGCATCTTTTTCTGTGACCTGGTTTTGTATGCCGCCTTCTCTTAATGTCGACACATCCTGCTAATTTTTTGGTCTTTTATATTTTTCTCTATTTTTCCTCGTTTACAGGTTAAGTCGAGGATGATGGGGGATTCTGCTTATAAGAGCACACTGGATTGCTTCATTAAGACTCTGAAGAATGATGTATGCTGTTCCTTAAATTTCTTTTCACTTTTTTTTTTTCCTTGTTTTGGGGAGATGATTCGTTATCACCCTTCCTACATGAAAATACAACTAGTTCAGTGTTACACTTTTTTCCTTCATTAACTAATCAATCACTTGATGACCTGGTTGAAGGCAGCAAGCCCTAAATAAAAGACATTTAGCTTACAGCATCTGATGTTTGTTGCAGGGGCCGTTGGCATTTTATAAGGGTTTCCTCCCAAACTTTGGACGACTAGGATCTTGGAATGTGATCATGTTTTTAACCTTAGAGCAGGTACATGCTACATACAACATTACAACACATGTTTCTCCATTTTTTTTTTAACCTTCACTTTACCCTTTGTCATCTTTGTCATCTTTGTCACTCTTATGTCCTAAATCTTAGTCCAGTGGGTGAGAAAGATTTAAGAATCAGTTCACTAGTTCTCAAATTCACATTTGACAGCTGGGGCAACTGCACAATATCGACATAAAACTCTTACAAGTCTGTGGACTTGGGGAATTTTTTGTGTTGGCATAAATTAAAACTTACATTATGGTGGTATAATGAGGTTTTGGGGACTATGGTACCCAAATCACTGGAATTTCTCTTTTGTTTGCTCTCACGGGCACTCTGGCCTGCATATGTGCACTAGGTTTCTCTTTTCTTCTTGGAAAACTTGCTTAACTATTCTCGTCTTCTTTTTCTTTTCTTTTTCAATGACAGGCCAAAAAATTCGTCAGAAGCATAGAATCATCATCTTAAACTTACAGATGAAGATCAATCCTTGGTTTATGAATTTCGCATGGGAATTGCCATGGAAGTTATTCAGAGATAATAAAGTTTTTGCATGTCATTGTTCTCCTCATTTTAGCAATTGAGATGAGAAGTGTCGGCAAGAGACAAACAATTGATGAATGAAAAGTGATTTTAGCAATTCGAAAACATTCAAATAATTGTCATTTTTTTTTCTGGGATCCGACATTATTTTCTTTTATCCCATATAATAGAATGAAAATGAAATACTGATTTTCCATTCAGGTTGCTTGGTATTTCCGTTTCAAGATATAAAGTTCCAACATGAAGACCCATCCAATGTACATTAGCTTCATGGATGAATGAATTATTAGCTTTATCCAATTAATAAGTAAATCCTCAGATTCAAAATCACTTGGGATTCTCTTTGACTCTTTGCTCTTGTCAACTCCATTTATTTTCAATTTTGTGCTATTTGTTAGGGTTAATTTCAGTATACTTCTAATAGGTTTAGTATTCCAAAATATCCCCAAGTTATTCTAAATTCAACTTAACCTTAATTATCTTATGGGTGGGGATATTTCCACCTCATTATTTGTGTAAACCCACCCCACTTCTAAAAAATATTTATAATAAATGCACATTATTTTTGATAAATACAAATCAACATCAATATATGTATAATTAATCAATTAAATCATTCTTATATTGTTTTACTTAGTTTTTTTACTATGAAGATTGTTTTAATATGAGTTTTATTTAATTATGTAATCGTTATGGCATAAAATTACTTAACCTGAAGCATAATGTGTTCTTGTATCTAATACTTTAAGTATTAATTTTGTGACTTATTATCTAACTTTTTAAATGAAGTCTAATAATTTTTAATATTTTACGTGTAAATGATATAAATTTAATAAATTTAATAATTTACATGAGTATTGACTCATAAAAACATAATGTTTGTTAAAGGTTAATAATCATACTAATAAAGTAGAATTTACCATTTAGAAGCAATGAATTTTGTATAAAATAAAAAATGTTGAAGTTGAAGTAAATTTTTTGTACTTTTACATTTCAAGGATAAAATAGTCAATTTAAATTTAGGCTGAAGCAATCTTAGTAGTCAAACATAAAAAAAAAAGGTCACAAAAAATAAATTAAGAATTTAAGAAAGATTTAATTGATTAATTCCTTAGAATTCTTCTTTATTTAAAATTTTTAAAAGTAATGTGAAAATTTTATAATTATTTTTTAGAAGTGGGGTGGATTTACATAATTTGTGGGGTAAAAATATCACCACCCTTATCTCATATTCAAGAGATAAAGGCAAATGGGGGGCGCATAGATGTGAGGTTTGTAATAGTTTGGAAGTATTCTGCGGATAGTTAATTTTATTAGGGAGTAAATTAAAATTAACTCTATTTATTAAGTAAAAGATTTGACCAAAGTAATACGTTTATTAAAAAAATTAATTAATTAATTAATTAATCAAAGTAATAAGTCTATTAAAAAATTAATTAATTAATCAAAGTAATAATTCTATTAAAAATTAATTAATTAATCGTACTAATAAATAACCATGCTAAAACAATCGCTATTAATTATTACTTATTCAGGAGAGACATTTGCTTCTTTTTTTTTTTTAAGAAAAAGTAAAGGAAAATACAGAGGAATGATATTTGGGCAAAAAATTTTTGTTCAAGTTTTTGAATAAATATCATTCCTCTGAAATATATGCCAAATAGATTTTCATTAACTTTCATATTTCCCCTAATTTTGTAATTATATATTTAAAAAATGCCAGATTTTTTTTATTGATAATATATAATAAAAAATTGAATACTATATAAAAAATGGAAATTGATATAAAAAAAGAAAATTGGAACCTAATAGATTTGTATTTTTCAGAAAAAAAAATAAAAGAAAATATAGAGAAATATAAAATCAAAACAAATTTTTGCACAAATATCTTTTCTCTCAAATATACGTCTAATAGATTTGCATCAACATTCAGATTGTCCCTAATTTTGTAATTATATATTTATTAAAAAAAAAGTCAGATTGTTTTATTTATGATATATAAATAAAAAGTTGAATATTATATAAAAAATGGAAAATTTGCCCTAAAAAAAATGAAAATTGGAACAAAACACTACAGCCACTCGGCAACAATAACAATACGAAGAACGTCGTCGTTTGACGCTTCCATCGCCACCGCAAGCAACAAGGGGCTGTCTCTGGCAAGAGAGCACAGTCCGAGTCTGGCCGATATCTCTCGGGTAACAAAAATAATCTGCCAACCCGATAGTCGCTGTCACTGGTAAGCTTTTCCCTTTAGCAAACAATTAAATTATTACTCTAATCATTACTATTATTTCTATGTTCATCATTTCCAACATAATTAGGGCTTTCAAGACTTGCGAATTTTATATTTCTTTTTCTTAAATTCTTTTTTAAAGTTATTTTTAGCCTTCTGGGTTCATTTATTCGCTATTATTATAGACTTTTCCTGGGTGTTTAATTATATATTGTTTGGCCGTTTTATATATACACTTTGATCTTCATGAATGATGAGTTTGCAAGCTAATATTTTTATGTTATTGCAATTTATAGAATTTTCAAAGAATTAGTATCTTTTTTCTCCATTAAAAAGAAGAAAATGAATAATGCTTGTGAGTTTGTTTGGATAATCTGGGATTAAACTACCTCAGTTTGTGAAAGAGAATTAGTATTTTATGTTTGAAGTCTGATTTCTTCTGAAATTACTTAATTTGGTTATTAGGCTTTAGATTTTTGGAGGTCGGAGCTTGTTTTGCTTAGTGGGATAAAGACAATTAGGTTGAAAATGCTTCAAATTCGGCTTAAAAAGGTTCCGTCATCAGAAAGTGGTGGAGTGGCGAAGCCCTTGCCAGTGGAGACTGTGACAGTTGCGTGTCCGGATCATCTTGTTCTGGCTGATCTTCCTGTAGCAAAGGGTATTGGTGCTGCAACGGCTGCTTCCCTTGTCAAGACTGTTGGTCGCCGGTCCCGTCGCCAGCTTGGCGACCGAGTCCATTTTTGTGTTCGATGTGATTACCCAATTGCTATCTACGGGCGCTTGGTATGTTCCAATTATTGTTTCTTGCATCTGCTTGTTGTTTTAGATGTAGTGTTGACTATATATTTAACTATTATGTAACGTTTGGTTGGATATATGTTCATTTAAAATGCACTTCTATTTGAAAGAGGGTAATGGAGCAATGTATTTGATTTTTCTCTATAAAGTCGGCAATGCTTCCTTGATTGTCATGGCCAAGTGTCTTCTTCTTGGCTAAATGGTGCGGAATGGAAGGATATTTTAATAAGAAGTGCAATGGGTAGAGTTTGTTTGTGTTTGTTTGAGCATCCACAGGAGGTGTAGGAACTTTATGATTAACTATTTTTGTATGTTTATGCTAAGTTGTAATCAATATGGATTGCATGTATTGTCTTGTAGAGAGGATGCTTTGCTCAAGGTTTTGAAAAAGTCCAAATTCGTTCGCTTTAATTTTATCTTTTGTATAGGAAGTCGGTCATCGTAGCTGCCTGAACATCTGCTGCTAGCAGTGTTTTAGTGTATCTGTATGGATTTCTGTACACTAACATTTCTTTACTTGCAGAATCCCTGTGAACATGTGTTCTGTCTTGACTGTGCCAGAAGTGACTCAATATGCTATCTGTAAGGAGATTTCCGATCTTGACTTCTTAACATAAACTAATGGGCCTGCTAATATTATTTCTATGCATTTCTTAGTACCATGTAATGTCTCTGGATACTCTTCTTTTAAATGTTTGCTTGTGTAAAGTTCAAATTTAACCTAGAGCTAGTCGTTCTCCTTGTAGTAAATTCAAGTGTAGCCGTGCTGATATTGTTTCGATGCATTAAGTGTCTTTTTGCTTGTTCATGGGGTTCGACAATAGCTTCATTTTTGGAAATTTAACTTGCTTTGATTCATGAACTAGTGTACCAGTTGAGTTTAAAGGAAATGGGTTTCCACATGGATCCAGAGTGGTACTTCCACTTCAATGAAAAATGAGATTAAGTTCCCATGTTTTGATTGGCAAACATCTAATTTTTTTCCGCTCATCATATCTGCACTGCATGTTTACAGGGGAGTTAAGTAGTAAAGTCCCCTTGGGAATTATATTGTTATTATTGTGTGGTGCATTCCCATTGGATCTAATCTTGGTTGGTAGAGCTTTAAAACTGAGAATATACTTTAAACAGTAATATGATTTGCTGATATATTTTATCCCTGTTCCATTCGTTTGGTTTATAGTATGTTATTAACAGCATAAGACTATTTTATTATTGGTTATGTTGTTTTGACAAGACTTAAATTCTAAGGAATGAATGCAGTGGGTACTTTAAAATAGAAACAAACAAACATAAATTAGGAATGGCAGTTTATCTTATGGTAAAATTAGTAACATCATGTATTCTCTCTCACATCAAACTTCTTTTGTACTGGTTAAATGATTGAGGGCTGCAATCAGCAGTTTCACATGCTTTGTTGATTGCAGTTGTGATGAACGTATTCAGAAGATTCAGACAATCAAATTGATGGAGGGCATCTTCATCTGTGCAGCCCCTCACTGTCTTAAGTCTTTCCTGAAGAAAACTGAATTTGAGTCTCATATTCATGTGAGCCATGCAGACCTTCTACTACAGCCCAATGCAGAGAAAGAAGATGGTAGTGAATCAGAGAGTGCTAAACAGCCTACAGTTTCAGAATCCTCTGTTCGAGCTCCCCCAAGGCCAGTCTTTTCTCCTGGTCAAAACTCTCAGCTTAATGATCGTGATGACAAAGCTCGTCGGATGCAACCTAGAGAACAACCTCCACCAAGGGCAGCAATGCTACCAAAGCAACCTCCTGTTTTCGGACAACTCCAAAGCTACCAATCAGATGCCCAGCCTGATGGCAGCCTTCCTCCAGGCTTTGAGAGGCCCGGTCCGCACAACCGCTTTCAACAGAGCTTTGACATGCAGGGTACCCCTCAGCAAGAATCTAGCCAACAGCAAGGGATTTTATCAGAGACCCAATATCCTGAATACCCACCTATGCATCCGATGCAGCCACCAAATTTTGTTGTGCCCATGAATTCAAACCCCTTGTTGACACCTCCATTTCCTCCTTTTCCATCTGAAGGATCTCAACAGTTTTACGGTGCTCCCTTTGGAATGCCGAGGCCAGATTCAGTACCAGAAGTTGGATCAGAACAAGCATCATTATTGGGTTTCCCACCTGGTCCACCAGGGGCTGTAAATTTCCAGCCCGGCTACCCTCAGCTCTGGAACCCTGGGCCTGGTGGTGCCCCTTTTGAAGTTCCATCCGGGGGTCAAGGAATTGCAGATGGTTTCGGGAACATGTCAGATTCTCAAGGAAAAGCAGCATTTTATCAAGGCTATGCACAAAATCCAGGAGGTTCACCGATGATAAATCCTCCCCTACCAACAGCCAATAAGGGGATGGAAGCTGTGCAGGGCAATAGTGGGATGGATCCCCGGGATGGCAAGGGTATATTGACACCACCACCCATGTCACTTCCTCCGCCACCACCAGGACCACCGCCACAGTCTCACATGTCACAGCACAAAAGAGGTAAGTACTATTCTGGTGATATGGTCCGTGACAGTCCGGGATTTGGGTGGCCGCATGAGAATCGTGATGGCTTCGGAAGTAGCCAGGAGTAGGAAATTACAAACTTTTTTGGGCATTCTGGCATGTAATTCTTCTAAACTTCATTGCGTTGATCAATTCAGTTTGCCGGAGGGGCCATATTTTTGTTTTTGCTATGAGTTCAGTTTTGATTTGTATATTTAATAATTTAATCTAATTTGGGTTAACATACACTGCAAAATTTTGATATGACTTAATAAATAAATTTTAGTCATGTAATTTTTGGCTTTAGAAGACGGATAATTCACTTGCCAAATTGTGTGTATTTAGATTTTTCTTAAATTCTATATTTCTCCTGTCAAAATCTCGCACAAAATGTCAAAAGGGATACAAAAGGACACCATTTCTGAATACATACATTCTTCAACTCCCACAACCTGAAGCTCAATAAGAAAACATCCAATAACGCCCAGTCCGTTAACACTCCCCGCCCCAGCTTCTCGAAAAATAAAAACAAAATATCAGAAAATCATGAAGAAAAAGAGAGGAATTAACTTAGTTTCTGCTTTTCCAAAATCCATTTCCGGACTTTGCTGACAAATTCCTCATCAATTTTCACATACAACTGCCGAAGTTTCCTGTAGCCCAATATTGCATATTTATCAATATGATCTTCATATCTCTCATATAAGGTTGGAAGTGTCAGAACAATAACAAGGCCTGCAGCAGAGGAAATGTAAACTAAATTCAGGTTCCAAACTCAGTTCTGGGGCCCAGAGACTTTTTGTAATATTTAGTAGGAAACTACAGTGATGCAATTGAAACTTGAAACTTACTGGTGTAGCCTAAAGTAAGAAAATCTGTCAAGCCACCAACAAAGGAGATCAGCCACAAGTATAGAGCTACTCTGAAGAACAATCTTGAGTTCTTGCCCAGGGCAATGTCCTGAGAAACTGAGAGGAAATCATTTACACGAGTGCGAATCAAAGCTGCAACTTCATTTACCATTTCTTCTGATAGATGCAACTCTGGCAGGGGTGGAGCAGGCCTGTTTAAGAGAGAGCAAAGTATGATGGAGTTGCAAGTTTACAAGAATTTTGACAAGAAAAACCAATAGTTGAGTTTATTCTGGTAGAAGTGATGGTTATGCATGCATTCTGTAGATTGGAGTATAAAAGAAAATCATTACAGTTCCTCAAGCGAATCATTATCTTAGGCTTGCATATCTATCTATCTATATTTAATTGGCAGGTCATGGCTCAAAGGTGCCGTCCTAACATTGAGATCATTTTTGGTCCAAATACTTTACAACATCAAAGCATGCAAGAGAAGAATGAATATTTAAAAGCAAAATGCCAACATACTGTTTATAGTATGATTCAATATCTGCATATGCTTCGGAGCTTGAAAGGCACAAAAACAACAGCTGAAAATGCAGTTGAAAGCACAAATTTTCCAGTATGTTACCGATTAAGAATTGCAGCAGCTTTGGCCCAAAGAAACAAAATGGCAATGAGGAGTAGTAGAACACTGGAGACAAGCGACAACAAAGTGTAACCAGATCTCTCAAACACCACCCAAGCAGCTAATGTTATCAACAATATTTCCACAGTTACATTTTTTCGCCTCCAAAGAATCACATCTGCAGCTGTTATAAGTTTGAACAAAGATCAACATCAACTCCTGAACCAAACACTCAATCCATCAACTGAAAAAAAATCAAAGATTGTCACTAGACCAAATATAAATTTCCATCCGTTCATAAATCTGTATGCAGACATAATTTGAAAGCTCCGTGACACAACAACTATCAATGCAAAATCGGACTCACATTCTCTGGATTGTAATTCATGTTGAAACTAATATAAAAATTTATATCCAACCAAAATATATGATCAAATTTAACTTACCAAGACCTCCTCCGAGGATTTCGTGAATAGTTCTTTGTCTGTTAAACAATCGATCGGAAGACGAACCCATTTTAGAAGAAGCTGAAAACGGAATCTTGAATCCAGTCCAGATCTCTAAAACCACTGTAACAGGTAGTTTTGATGATCTCTCAGAAAAGAGAAAAGTAGCAGCTCCTCTTAAGCCTTATATTTACAACCTTTTACCTTTTTTATTTTTTATTTTTTATTTTCTGTTTAAAGTCTGTCTCACGAATATAAGAAATATGACCATATGTATGACTATTGGAAAATGAAAGGTGTGGTTGGCGGAGTCAGATTCCAGCCTAAAAGCGAAATACCACTCATGGCATTGGCCCTTTACTGCTCTTTTGTTGTTTTTATCCCATTTTCAGAGAATGTTAATTATTATAATATATATAATACATACATTTCTATGCTCTATGTCATCATTCATCAAGACAGTCTTGAATGAAAGAAATTCTACGAAATAATTCCTCTACTGTACATATGTGGGTTGCTTTCGGCTTATCTTTTCATCATTCTTTTCCTATTCTTTTACATTTTCATTTTTCAAGTTAAATTTTGAAGGTGCTTGTTTCTTCACTCAAGGTGGGTATTTTCGTCTATAGGTGACATTTGTTGGATTCATCGAGCGTATTCTTGGCTATAACAGAGGGACACTACAGGCCGATCCCTTTTGGTTTTGGACATTTCAAGGCCGGTGCAACGGTAATTGGCGGTAAAATACCAGCCTTTTATGTAATTCTGTTAAGCCTGCCCCTTAGCAATGTCCCATGTAAGTCTTGATAATTAAGCAAGTCAAATTGCAACTCATCGGCTCGTGCACTTGTATAATTTTACTAAAATAGACGCTAACAAAAATAAGATACAATAAGTGCATGTAAATCCCGCATGCAACTCCAAAGCTTTTTCCAGAAATCCATACACATCTACCAAACAATTGCGAAGCTGAAATGTCATTTCTAAAAAAAAGCTTTTGGTAATGTTAATTTAGATTTTTGAGAAAGTATAATAATGAATGTACATGCATTATGTCAATGACACATATCCAAGTTCACATCTACTCTGGCATCAATTATTACCTACAATTCAACCAGCAGATAAATGTATGAAAGGAATTAATCTTCTTGTGCAGTTTTCTCTTTGCTCATTTCTTTTTCATTTTGCAGAGTGCTTGCTGCGGTGCTACTGGCTTCTGCAATAGGCTTAGCTGGAGAAGAATCCAACAGACTTGCCGCTATTGCAGCCTTCAAGTCTTCGTCTTCCATCACCAAAAGCCTATCTGCCTCCTCCGCAGAAAGAAATGGATCCGAATGCTGTTGAGTCAATTTGATTCTCTTTGGGCCCTCTCTTGTGTTACATGATTTAGTAATCCTCTCTGCGTCCTCAGGAGAAAGCCACTGCCCATAACCATTGGAAGAATCAGAGGATGAGATGGGGCACTCTTTCGGGAAGTTTCCCCTCACAATGAAAATACTCCAGCCAAAGCCTTTTAGTGAATCCAGATAGGCTGACAGGTAAAACTTTGAGAGGTGCTCTGGGGCTGCATAAAGACTGTCAAAATTATACCATTCTCCATTCACTTTCCTGATACAAAACCAGTGGTCATGCAAATGACAGATAAATGCATTTTCTAGCTCAGGGTCAATCTGGGCAGGTTCAGCAATTGGGCAGTTAAGGGGAATGACTTGCAGATCCCACACCTCTAAAGCCTTTTGCAGAACCTGAAAAAAGAAATTTCACCAAAAACTATGAGCAGTACGGTTTTATGAATGTTACCATGCAATACCCACCTGTGAATGTGAAAAATGTGCTCGTGCAGTTTGATAATCCGAAAGGTTTGTAATAACAGTTACCACGCAATACCTACCTGTGAATGTGAAAAATGTGCTCATGCAGTTTGATAATCCGACAGGTTTGTAATAACAAGCAAAATATTCATATTTCTTGTATCATAATTGACTCTGATAAAGGCAACAGGCCAACACCTCCTGAAAATGAATTTTACAATTACTAGAGACAGACAGACAGACAGAATCAAACAAGATAAACATTATTCATTTACGTTTGGGCATCCTGTCATGAATTATTATCTATATGTGGTATACAAATACCAATCATTCATTGCTATTTTCCATCATGATATTGTTAACGTTAAGACAGACATCATGTTTTATATACACCCAATGGAAAATGACTGTTCAAAAGAGCCTCCAGCTTCGGGCTGAAGGTCTTTTCCACTGGCTACTAACATCAAGAACGCATCGTCGCTGCTAGTAACTTAATTACCAATTGCATCAGTATAATTAGTGTAAAATACAATGCACATGATGCATCTATAAGGAGGCACATCTTATCATCATCTATCAGAAAACAGTTATCTCCTATAAGACGGAGAGGTGCTGCTTATGTGATGACGATCAGATACAAGTCAAATCGCATATGGGACATTAACCTCCACTTATCATATTAAATCACTTTCCCATAAGAGATTTTGGAACATTACAGCTGATCCCAAAAATTGAGTAATGGAAATGACAGGTTCAAGTCTCAGTTTCTTCCGTTCTTGCCTTGAGGGCAACATTATAAAACAAATACCAGCACACTGGACCAATATCCATCCCTGCAGTGAGTCATGGATGATTAAACAGTAAATGTAGACATCTACACATAAAACAGGCAATATTACCAGTTTACACAAAGCAGCATGCACTTAAGGCCTCTATGCATTCCACAGATCAATGTCACTACAAACACAGTTTAATGTGAATTTTAACAAATTAATGACTCCTGGCATGTTTTGAATTGATATGCTAACATGAACTATCAAAAAGCACCACTAAAATATTTTACATGAAAAAGTAAACAACAAATCTGAAATAGCATTGAGAATAAATAAGCTCTCATAAGTATGGCTACCGAAAAAGAAACAAATAAATAGTATTTATTCCTGTATGTTTAAAGACCTTCACAACAAACTCATCAATTCTCCTTTCCTTAGGCTAGATTGGGCAAAGGCTGAGGAAAAAGATTTAAAGTTTGAAAAACAACTTTTCAAAAATTTTGAGTGAATAAAATTGTAGCTTTTATTTTATTTCAGCACGGCTTACATGATCCTTTTAGAAACTAATGCAGCCACTTCTTTCTTCCTAATCTTCTTAACACTCTAACAAAAGGAAATGAAAGTCAGACAAACTCTTCATTTTGTAGGAGGGAAAGTTTATGTCCTCTTTAGATCACCAACTTGAGATATTACAGTTCCTATTTGTTGTAAAGACATAATAAGATCAAGTGAAAACAAGACATGAATGTGACAAATAGGAAAGAAAAGGGAAAAAAACATTCATTAAGAAGAGAGCAAAAAATTGTACTTTACTTCTTTACATTAAAAAGTACAGATATGTATGCAACGACTCCAATGTCAAAAGGTATAATATTTAACTAACATATAACCATTTCTCTTCTCTATCCTTCTTAAGGATATTATTGAACAGTTAAAAAGTTTTTCTGTAAGGATAAACTACGATAACATTGAGAAGGCAGAAATGCTCTCATTTATTGAATTGTTGGTTTAGTTATCTATTGGGTTAGCACAAAGCAACAACTTGGAATAGTTGAGAAACTTATTGCTAGTGTTTGTAGATTGTGTAGAATGTTTGAAGGCATAATAATCATTGGTCATTTAATTAGAATTATCTAACCTTGACCGTTGACCCCATCGTTTCCTCAATTCACATTTTGTGATGTTTAGAGTAAGCTTCAGAGGATTTTGAATCTCAAGATAAAGGGATTTTTCATAAACTATCCAAATTTGGTAAAATATTTGGATTGACCTTTCAGGTAAGCGACCACATTAGTATGTTACCATTATACCAAGCATTTGTTTATTGTCCAAATCTGGTGACTAAGGTAATTGTTCATTTAATTGCTAAGCCTGATAGAAGGATGTACACGCAAAGTTTTAAGTTAATGATTATAGAACTAACGTTTGCTCATCGAATATCACTTACCAAATACTAAAACAATCCCGAATTACTAATTACGAATGCATGGAGTATTTAACACACATACAGTCTTTCTGGAAGTACTCAATCTTTCGATTTTTTGATCTAGTCACAGTGATAAGTGTACTTCTTTTCATTGGAACCTGTTACTATAAATATAATTCTGAAATTGTTCCTAAATATACATTTTTTTGGTCATATTTTAATTTCATGTTTCAATTCATAAAAGAATAGATTATTGCTAATATAAGATTATTCAAAAATGAAAACACAACTAGAGCACCTGGATACTGAAATCGCCGTCGAGAGAGACGTTATGAGACTCCTCGGTGAGGAAATCGCCGGAGGAAGCGGCGGGGACGCGACCCTCGAGCATCACCTGGCGCTCACTGCGATCGAGATCCGAGGCCAGCGCCGCCAAATCGAACTCCGAGAAAAACGGACCTTGTAACACCGTGTTCACGCAATGCACCGCGCATAGCTTCGACTCTTGTACCTCGTGGTACAGCATCCCTCCGTTGCTCGCCCCTTCCATTAATCAGAAAACAAACCCTTATGTGCACCGGGTAACAAAACCTAGATTTTTTTTTTTTTATTTGCGATATTATTGTAACGGCGGGTTCGTTAGGAAAGGTTTTTCAGTTTCCAATGTTCGATGGAGAGAAGAAGAAGATGAGGGAAAAGAAATTATAATTTTATTTATTAAATAAATATAAATACATAATCGGTGTTTGCTTTGCTCGGCGTGACTTGAAGAAAATAAGGAATCATTGAGAACGTGTACTGAGGGTTTCAGACTTGCCAACTTGCAAGCAGTGAAGGAAGCGCTTTTCCTCCATACTGTTTTCCTTTCCGTAAAAATTGGGTGTTTTTTTGGAAGGAACTTGATGAAAGTGCATTTTAATTATATAAAAAAAAATAGCTATTTTTCCCCCTTATAAAACGCTATCCTATTAAAGTTAAAATTCGACAATATAATTATTTTCAAATAGGAAAAATATCTCTACATCATTTTTTTTATATATATTTAATCATTACAAAATTTTGACATATACTTTTAATCAGCCATGTTAACACTAAAAATAATCATTTCACTCCGATATAAATTAAAAAATTATTTTATTCTATAAAATTTTAAAAAATATAAAAATTATAATTATAAAAGCACCCCTAAACTCAATAAAATAAATAAATCTTAAAATCTAAGATGATAATCTTTAAATGAAATTATAATTATAAAAAATAACATCTTGTAATTATAATTTTATTTACTTTTTGTAATTAAATTAAGTATGGGGAAGTTACAAAAATTAATATGAAGAGAAAAGCTCCCTATAATTATGGTAAACTTCCCTATTATTAATATTAAAAAAATTTGTTATATAAATTAAATGAAACTATAATTACAAAAAATTAACATGATAATTTTTAAATGAAATTATATTTATAATAAATTAACATATTCAATTTAAGATTTATTTATTTTATTAAATTCAAGGATATTTTATAATTATAATTTTTTATTTTTCAAAATTTTGTATAATATAATGTTAATTCATTTAGAAATAAAATGGTTATTTTTTAGTGTCGAGGTGGTTGATTGATACGATCTTAAAAACAAAGGGGATGTAAAGTACATGTCAAATTTTTGTAGTGGCTAAATATACATGTAACAGAAAAAAAAAATGGGTAGACATAATTTCCTTTTTAAGCACATACTTTAGTAGGAGCCGTTTGGTGTTTGGCCATTATTACTATTATAAAAAGATAACAACTAAGATATAATATAACGTCACAATTTACATTTTAGATTGAAGTGAGAATCTTAGGACTAGAAGTGTGGAATAAGAGTACTACTTAAACTAGAATAAGAGTATAAAATTAGAATTAGAACTTAATTTATATGTTTACTTTGCCTTAAATTAGGAGTAAGTGATTTCAAATTATAGTTTTATCCTTATTTAAATAATTGTAGTTTTTAATTACATAATTAATAAAAAAAATTGAAAAATAAAATATTTATTTTATTAGATTGTAAATTAATAATAATTAATAATATTCTTAATTAAGTAAATCTCAATTTTTTATTAATTTTAATTTTAATTACGTAAATTAGAAATTATTGATAAAAATAACACAAATGAAACATCATTATTAATAATATAGTACAAAATTAATATTTTATTAAAATAAATTATTTATCATTATTAATTATTAATATTAAATAAATATAACAGTATTATTTTTAAATAAATATAATAATATTATATTTTTAAATAAAATAATCTATAATATATTACTAATTAGTTATAAATATAATAATATTTTTATCACTTAAGAGCCGCATGAGATAAAAGTCTCATGCACGGTTTTGAATGAGACGAGGAAGTGAGGAATCCTCTTTTCGACTCTGACTCTCCCATTCTAGTCTTTACTTTTCGTTATGTTACTTTGAAAGTAGCAACTTTAGCTTTAACCACTTGAATTTTCAATATTCCTTTTTATTTCTCATCAAACAAATGACATCTTCTTCTGGAAATCCTAACTATTCTTAGCATGATATTCGTCCATAAGTGAAATCAGATATGTAATTATTGGAGACTCTAGTGGTGGATAAGCAAGCGTGATAACTTATATATTATTTTATATCTCCATGAATCTAAGAACTTTTGCTTGCATTGTTAAAATTAATGTAAATTATTATTTTTAACTAAATATAATAATATTATATTTAAATAAGTTTAATATTATTATTTTTAATAAATATAATTTATAAAATAATATAATAATATTATTTAAATAAATATAATATTATTTATTTTATTAAATATAATTATATTAAATTTAATAAAATAAAAATAAAAAAAAAATGTGGGAATGAGAATCTCACTTCCCACTCAAAAAATAAATGGAGTTCAAGAAGTGAGATTTCTATTATTTCCTTAAAATACATAAATAAACAATAAAGTTGATGAAATTCACATTTCTCACTTGCAGTCACACTCTAGTAAGTAAACATAGCATAAATATTTTTGGATTGGAATGTGAGAAAAAGATGGCTAACAGTTTCCAGCTCTGCATCACAGAAATTAGAAAAATGCATCATTTCGCATTCAAGCGGTCAAGTGTATTAAGAAAAATACTATATTTTTAATACAAATACAAAATGAGATGATCTTCTCCTATCGCTCCTTTAGCTTCGGAGACGGGAAAAGTCTCAAACGAGCAGATCATAATGGTTTCTACCACTGTACAGAAGCCTCACTACTTTCCTTGGCTTTCCATTTCTTGAGCCTCTTTGAAACTCCGCTCCATACTCTGCAATGGGAATAAAACCGGAGCCCCCTCCACCACCTCTGTGCTGCAATGACATAAGAAAACCTATAATTAGACAACCATCAAGATTCAAATGGAGTAATTATAAAGAGTAAAGACAAACTAAAATTAGAAAAAGATTATGAAGAACTGATTTTGTTCACTCTGGGGGCGGCAAAGCAATGCATGTGATGAGTACAGTCAGATGTTCATAATTCTGAGCAATTGAATAACGATGATAATAGAAGCACAGGGATCAGCAGCTGAAACAAAGCAAACAGAACTGGACTACCCTTCATTAAACATCATCCAGAATTCAATGGACCCATAGTCCCATACCCTCTCATAGGCAATATACAATTGGACTTGTTAAAGTTCAACGAACTTTCTTAATTTCTATACATACAGCTGATTGGATGCACAGAAGGCAATGTAAAGACAATCACAATCATTTTCCATAGAATTTTTTCAGCAGTTGTAAAACTAGTTCTTGTAGTTTAATCAAGACAATTCATTAAAAGGAAAGCAGAAAGAAAGTCACTTCAAACTGACTAGGTCAGGCTGAAATAAGGCAACTAAATCAGCATTCAAATTTTGAATAGTCCCCATACCTCATGCTCTGGTATGTAAACAAAGATTGGCTGACCGCACAATTTTGACAACACCTGAGTTAGAATTCATGACGACTGGTCAGGATTCGATGTTTCACACAAAAGCATCAATATCATTTCATGCAAATGAACACATACAAATGCAAATAGAGGAAGAGAGACACAAATACAGAGATTGTGGCTACAGATTGCTTGTTGAAAGAAATAAATTAAAACTCCAATGGTAGTTTTCTGCCATTCCATCTGAAAAAATAATACCATAACACCTTCTACACATTTGTAAAAATAACAAAAAATGTTCAATGCATCAACATCAGCCAAAAGAGTTATGCATTGCCATAACCAAAAAAATAGAAAGAAGCTTATGCAAACATGATGAGATGGATTATTGTGCAGTTGGTTGGAAACATCAATCGTAATCACCCTAAAAGATAAGGCATGTATAAATCATCTCAGAGCTAGAGCACCAATGCTCAATGACTAAAAGAACGAACACTAGTCATATCCAAGGCTTTAGCTATCCTCAGAAGGGTTGGTTTTAGTTGCCTAACAGCCACCTCTACAAATTCAATCTTGCAAACTCACAAAATTATATACTTCGATATTTTTCTTGAGCAATTACCAAACAAGGTGAAAAGTAATTAGAAAAAAAGGATCATCACCACTGATGAAGGGAAGGAAGGGAAGGGAAAAAGCAAATTTGCATTTAACAGGTAGCTAACCAGCAGTTCTGACTCTCCTCCCCAGAAGTCAGATCTTTCAATGCGCTGGCAGTAACTGCAGAAAGGCATAAATTAGTATGTTGAATAGATTCAAGAATAACTAGAGGCTAAAGTAAACTCCCGAATACAAAGAAATAAAAGAATTTTCAAGATATGTAATAAGATCCAAGACTTACCGTTTTAAGGACTCATCAATAGTAATTGCAATTAATGCCTCTTCATACTGTCGGCGTTCACTACCACTGTCACATATAACCTCCTTTACAGCCATTCGCAAATCATCTGCACTTGTAAAAAACAATGGCAAAGCTAAGTACCCATAACTCAGAGCTGATCAGAACCATTTCTTAGAATTTAACCAAAAAAAAAAAAGAGTAGACATAATCATTCCAACAGCTCAAGTTTCTCATCGAATTAAAACAGATTAAAAACTAATCCAAGCAGACATCCCCATTCTATGCAAGCCATGCATAAGAGAAAAAGATTGATAAATCGCCAAAGTTCTTCCTTTTCAAGACAACCATTGAATGATATCGAAAGGAAAAAAAAAGGGACAACCATTGAATTGGAAACAGAAAAAAAATCTTCTATTGATCCCACTCAATGGCACAATTTACAATTGAAACTTTCCCTAGTTGCAAATTGATGTGCGCACACGCTAAAGATGAAAAATGAAAAATCCATTGAAATGTCATATAAAATGATCAGGTAGGATCATATTAAATAATTATTGATTGACATTCACATCGACCTACATAAATAAAAATATCCAAACATACCCGCATCCTCTCTCTCTTCCCGTGAGCTGAGAGTGATACCCTTGTTTAAAGCCATCCCTTTGACCTAATTCATCAATTAGCACTCAGTTCACAAGGCAACAACAAATATAGTCTTGAGGCATGGTTTAAGATCAATTTTTACAAATTACAAAATAATAAAGAAAATGTAATTCAAAAAAATAAAAAAATAAAAATCAACACAATAGCTTTGCTCAGATCAAGCAGAGGAGCCATAAATGAAATTTCTATTTACCACCAAAAAGGTAAAAGGAAAAGAGATACCAATGCTCTAAATAGACAGCGTCCATCCCCAATAACTCTCTGAACTGAATAACGCTCAACCTTTTTCATCGCTGGCCAGCCACCACCTCTAAAAACCAAAATTTATGGAATATATCATAGATTAAAATTGAGAAAAGTTCTAATTTTCAGAGCTAAATTGTAGAACTTCTTATATCAAATAAAACTTCATTTTGAAAATTACCGGAACAATTCCATTAGCAATAGACGAAACTGCTAAATTGCAACAAATGTGACAAGATCAAAGTTTATCTATCCTTAAGATTTTTTCCCCCTTTTAACAGAGAATTTTAACGAGGAAAAATAAAACTCACAGTGGAGGTCCAATTCTTGCGAAGAATAAATGATTGCTGTCTCTGTGGAACGCCGTGGGACATGTTTGGGAATTTGGATTTGAAATTGAAACAACAGGCGAAGAGACAAGCTCGAATTTTGCAATTCCAAGTCTCAGTTGCTCAAGAATCCCCTCTGCATTAATCATTTATATAAATAAATAACTACGAAAATAAAAGGAAAAAAAAAAAAACAAGCTTAGCAAGTGAAGTACCAGTCAGAGGCTTGTCCGCCATGGAGAAGTGCAGGGTGAGGCAGACAATGAAGTGGAAAACTGACAAAGGCAGACGCAGATAAGACACGGTTACGCAAATAAATTGTTGCACCTGTACGGCGTCGTTTAACCTGAATCGATGCGAGGCAATGAAAAAATATAAGGCATGGCTACCAGAGACGTTCTAAAGATGAGAACAAATCATAACCCCACACACGTAAAATGCTAAATAATAAAAAATATATTATAATTTTAATGGTACAATTATAAAGACCTGTCTTATCTTATAACAATTTTAATATAGCCGTACTCAAAATATAATTAGTGTTGGGAGTTGGGACTAGTTAGGTAACGTCTTTCACTTAATATTTTTCGTTTTCCAAGAGCAAAAAGAAGAGGTAATACGTCTGGTTTAACTAGCCTTGTAATAGTAACTTGAAATAACTTCGTTTTGAACAATTTGTGAAGAACAATTAACACAGGTTGGAGAAAATATGTGTGTTAGTTGTTTTGTGTCGTCTGGGAATCAAATACATATTTTATTTATTTTTCTTACTTTATTAAATTTTATTCTTTTTTTTTGGGAAATTTTTTAATGTAGAAACTTTCAAAAGCTTATTATCAAAACTAGTTATAAAATAAACTTTCTTAAAATAATAATCACATGCATTTTTTATAGACTAAATTATCCCTTCCTAAGGGTTCTCTCTCATTTCATGCCAACAACTAAACACAAACTATTTCACGTCAACAACTAAATACAAACTCCACAAAACTCCTCCCATTTCACTCCTCAAACTCCCTTCAACAACTAAACACAAAATTACTCTGATGTCATATGCATCAAACAATAATTGTTGACTAGCATTGAAGACAAAATCAATCAACACAAAAAAAAGAAATCTCAAGAAAGAATTAAGGCTAGTGTTTTTTTAAATTTATATTGTAAGATTAATTAAGTTTTATATATTGGTTTTGTAGATATTGGTAGAAACATGTATCTTTATTAATTTTTATTAAAACATGGAACAATATTTGCTTGTGTGAATCCAAAATTTAAGAAAAGTTTGGTAAATTTTGTGTTTTTATGATTGTAGATCACAAGCGAAGGTTGGCATCGCCTGGGTGATAGCATTCATCGCCAGGCCTTCTCGTGGGCTAAGTTTGAAAAAAGGATACCATCGTCGGGGCAATGGTTGATATCACCCTATAGAACTACGAATGAAGGCATGCATTGCTCGGGCGATGGCACCCTTTGCCCACACTTCTCGCGAGCAATGTAAGTCATTGCATGGGCGATGGCACCACATCACTTGTAATTGCCCATGATGGGTGTCAACAACTAATAAAAAAAAAGTAAAGTTTGTGAAGTAGGTGCAAAACTCATACTAGTAAGTACTTTTGGTATTGAAGAGTGAATCAATAGGAGCTAGCTCAACAAATTATTGAGATAATTGAAAAGATTTCTTAGAAACATTTTAACAAACACCTAATGTGCCATATTTTGCAAGCATTAATTTTAAGAAAATTTTAAATTGTTCATACTAATACATATCTTAATGTGATTTTCTATCAATAATAATCCACCAATCAAATTAAAAATTATTGTAAAAATGTAAGAAAGTCATACATTTAGGTCAAATCCTCATGCTGTTGACAATGTGGAACCTTTTATTAATGGAGGCTGTGATAATAGGGGGTATGATGGTGAGATTATGATGAAGGGGTTGTGTAAAGAAATTTATGAGATGACGAGTGATGATGGGTGATGCCGGGTGATGTCAGGATTTAGGTGATTTAAGCAATTTGGACAATGGTCTTTAGGGAGGGATAATTTATTCCATAATAAGTGTGTTTGGTTATTATTTTAAAACATTTTGTTCTATAGCTAATTTTGATAATTAGTCTTTGAAAGTGGCTATATTGGAAAATTTCCTATTTTTTTGGCTCACTATAAAATATTTTCAACTGATGGGAGTTGGCCTAAGATTTATAGGTACCCAATATATAAAACCAAGTAATTTTTCTTTACAACTAAAAAATTCTCATACTATTGTTGGACTTCAATAATTTCATTTGACACATTTAAGTTGTGTCATTACCACATTTTGGCTGCTAGAATTTGGCTCTAGTACCACTTATTTGTTCCACTAAGTCACTTTGGTCGTTCCACAAAGTTGTTCTATTACTACATTCCAGTTTGTTCATTCCACCACCACATCTCTTATACTAGAATCTCTTCACTTGATCACCTCATTAAGTTGTTCCATTACCACATTATGATTTGTTTATTCCACCACCACATCTTAGCTACTAGAATATGATACCACTTGTTTAGGATGTTTGGTCAAAGATTTTAAAATATCCAATCTAAAAAATTAGTGTATCAATAAGAAGACCTGCTTAATTATAAACTCAACTAACTTTTTTTTGTTAGTTAATGTGAGATACAATTCAACATCAATGAATAATTTATATAATATGCATTTGATTTTTAGTTACTAAATCTTTATATATCAATATATACTAATTAAATTAACAATCATAAATTTATGTTACTTGTGTGGTGTAATTTATCAATGTCATGCACGATGCAATGGTGTACATACATATATACATACATGCATGCATACATACATACATATATGGGATATGTGGATGCTAAAATAATTTACACTTTACTCTTTTAAGTATTTGTGGGATTCTAAATTAGAATTGCCCACAAATTAATAATCTAATTAATGCAAAAAATAGATAGTTGTAGTTTAAATTTTATCTCTTCATTTGCGTTTCATTTTAATAATAATAGAAAATTTAAATACAAGCAATATTTGTATTTCTTTTTTGGGGAAAGCAACAATATTTATATTAAATGATCAATAATTGAAAAATATCTTTCATAACAAAAATCCACCAAACATATTTTCATTATTTTCAAAAAACAATGAAACAGATTTTTATTATTTTTATTTTCATATATTACTTTAAAAAAAACTACAAAATGTGTTGTAATTTTTTTTTAATGAGAAAATAAAGCTTTCCATTAAACAAACTTTGAGAATAACAATATAATTTGAATAAGAAAAATTTCCAGCAATAAAGTAGGATTTTTAAATTCTAAAACTAATTTAATTAGAAAATGAGCAATAGCATTACAACCTCTTGGAACATTTTGAATTGAGGACAGATTCTGATCCTTCAAGTTTGTCGGAATTTCTTGTTTAAGATATTTTCAGTCTTGCTACCCTTCCTGTTTCAAATGAAGATCCACTACTTTTGTTGTGTCTGATTCAATTATCATCAGTGCACATTCTGCCTGCTGAGCAATTTGGATATCAAACAGCACAGCTTCAAGCCTTTCATCTCCATACACGCCGCATTTTCTCGGTAAGAAACTGTCGATCTGCTGCAGTTACAGTCATAGCACTGGAATTTCTAGTAACCAGCATTTTATGTTTTTATGTAGATGCTGCTACCAAATGCGTTCTCTAAAAGAAGCATAGAAAACAAGAATTGAAAAACGATACCCGACGGACGTTTTTTCGTCATTCTGTTTTCTTACACGTTTTGAGATTCAGGTGGCAGCTTCACCATTTCATCGAACCGCCGGCACGTGATTTTCTGTTTGTTACTTGTGCGTCGTTGAATTCTCGTCACTAATTTATTCTAATCTACCTTAGCCGACCAAGAAAAAAAAGATACGTGCAGTTAGGACTTCAATATTTTGTGAACCAATAAAAACAGTCGGCACGCCACCAAACCTAACCTAACCCCATATTTTTCTAATTAAAGCCCTCATCACGAAACTCTCCTAATAATTTGGAGATTGGGGTGAGAATTAGTAATCATGGTCCATTTCATGTGCACTAGTTCGAAAAGTGTTCAATTAAAAAAAAAAAAAACTGTTTAATAATCAGCAACATTTATCACATATTACATAATTCGTGCATAAAGAACAACTCGGGTAAAGATTCATTGAGCGAATGCAAGAATATTGATTCCACCGAACTTCTGCTAACAAGAGAAATTGATCACACTGTGTAAAATTGCGCCAGCAATTTTGATTAATCAAATCAACTGCATTTGACAAATTGAAAATATTGATTACTTAAACCAATTTTTATATGCCCCAGGGGAACATTGTGGCATGGCGTCCAGCCCTATGGCAGGGATCATCGATCCAATCGAGACAATCACACGTGCCAAATCCGAACTTCCCCACGTGCCAGCTAATCAGGGTTTAACAGAGAAGCTACGAACTTTCAACGGCCAAACCGAAAAAAGCTGGCTCATTATAAAGCAAAAGGGTCCCTCCACATCACATAAGAAGTATCGACGACACACAAGAGCACAGCCCATAAAACACACACACTTTCGACTTTCGAGCAATCGCTCCCCCCCCTCCCTCTCTTATTTATTTAATTTTAATTATCTTTTTTTTTTATTTGACGATCTCTACGATGCTTTCATCTTCTATCATGTTTGCTTAATAATACTCTCCTTCTCCACTTTCGTCTTCCTCTCTTCATAAAAATTTTATGTGTCCGCGCTCTCTCTCTCCGGAGATCTCAGATTCTCTGTCATTTTCCCGGTAATTTCCTCCTAAGTGGAGTTCATTTTTTTATTGTATGTCTAAACTTTTGCTCTGTCTTGTTTGTTTGTCGAGAAAATTGGTGCGGAAGCAGTAAGAATATTCTAAAATTGAGTTTCTGCTCAATGTTGCTTTGGATTGTGACGGAAATCTGATTACTGAGCTCAACTAAGTTGATTCCATCGTTTACTCTTTTTCTTTAACTGGAAATATTATTTATTTTTCGCAGATTTGATTTCTTGAAGCTTAATTCGAAAATTGAGCTCTTGCTGAAAGCAATTGAACTGTAGATTTCGAGAATGGCTACGATTTCACATTCTTCGCTTGCATTTACCGGAGCTTCAGCTTCGGATATTTTTCGGAGCTCCAAAAGCCTTGTAAATGGTGTGCCTCTGAAAGCCCTAGGGAGGGCGAGATTTGGGAGTAAGAGCAGGGGATTTGCTGTGAGTGCAAAGCTTAGGAAAGTGAGGAAGTACGACTATCCTTGGCCCAAGGATCCCAAGGATGTTGATCCTAATGTGAAAGGCGGAGTACTTACTTATCTTTCACATTTCAAGCCGTTGAAGGAGAAGCTGAAGCCTGTAACTCTGGATTTTGAGAAGCCGCTTGTTGATCTCTCAAAGAAGATCATGGATGTAATTGCTTTTTTGGTGTTGGTGTTGATGTTAATTGTTGGTTTGAGTGAGATTGTTTGGTTTGATTTTATAATTTTGTTGAGTGCAGGTGCGGAAGATGGCAAATGATACTGGTTTGGATTTCAGTGATCAGATTGTATCATTGGAAAATAAGTATCAACAGGTCAGCTTTTCACATTAGCTTTTAATTTGTTGTTCATGGATTGTTGGTGAAATTCAAGTTTTGGGGATATCAATTAGTTAAAATAGTCTGGACATAATTAGTGAATGATAAAACACACCTAGCACTGAGGACAAGGGTTTAAGTAGTTTAGATAGACATGCTCAGGTAGACTTTGCACCACAAACGTACAACTTAAGCTTTTGGGTGGTTGGGTGGTGCTCCATTTATATGGAGTTTGGGAAACTGCCTCCCATGTCAGTTGCCACAGCCAAACTATTTGCTTTTCCTTGCCTAAGAGTTTTTTCCATAAGCGTTGATATGTGAAGTCTATAATGGTGGTAACCTAACGCATGGGACCTATGTTTTTTCTTCCTTTGTCGCTTGTCTAGCTAAGTGGCCATAGCAATTTATTTGCCTTTTCATTGGCAAGTTATCATTTAATAATGAAGTCGGCAGCTACCAATTTTGATTATGTATCTAACTTCTTGGTGTTGTATTTTTCACCAACAATCAAAGAAGTGGATGTCTTTCTTTAGATGCCCTTTCTTTTTATTAAATAACTTATTGATTGATTCTCAATTTTTCTGATGTAAAAAGGTTTCATGGTCAATTGGCCTTATAGTGCTGTATTGATGGCAGCTTCTGTTCTTATTGCAGGAATTCTAATTCCTTAATGTTTTCTTAGTGTTCAGTTCATTGTATGGTTCCTAAGAAAAATGCGGGGGAAGGTAGATTTGGACAATAAGAATGTATTTGGATCAGCGAATTCTTATTAGACGTGGATTTGTACCAAATGAATAAACCCATACAAAATTGCCCAAGGGCTCTAGTTATAAGCCCAATAAGGTCTACCACCTATAGTGGTGTTATTTTCAAAATTGCTATTAATGAGAAATACAATATTTACAAAGGAACCTTTTTTCACTGGTCCACATGCCTCTTTCGGGTTGTGCAATACGTTTGAAGCATACTTAAAGAAATTATGCTCCTACTCTTGTCAATTAATATTTCTAAACAAATAAAACATTGATTGCCATGTGGCAAGACGAGCGGCCAAGAGGGAAGGACTCATGGCCCATCAGTATTTTGTGATGGAAATCCACCTAGTTTAGAACAAAAATCAGCGGAACTGAGTGAAAGATGGTTACTCTCTGTTCTGTACTTATTAGCTATTAAATTTTATTTTTCATGGAATCGATTGATGCAATTTTTTTATGATCACGCAATGAGGGTGTTCATCAAGATTTAGTTGATATGGGGCCTTGGCCTTCGTAAGCCTGGAAATGTTTTTCTTGTTTCCAGCTAAACACGAAAATGTAGAATCGATAGACATTGCACTTTTGCTGCACAAATAGGGTGAAGGGGATTGTAAAATGTTTCAGTCTTGCTTTTAGGACTTGGGCTCATATGTTAGTTTATAATTTATTTCTAGTGTGTTAAGATCTTGTTGTTCACGTACAAAATTTTAAAATCATAGTTCATATAGTCTCTCTTTCAAATTTCATCTCACAACTTTCCCTTACTGATTGCAGGCTTTAAAGGATTTATACACGCATCTGACCCCCATACAACGTGTGAATATTGCAAGGCATCCCAACAGACCCACTTTCCTTGATCATGTATTTAACATTTCCGAGAAGGTGTGGTAGTCATATTATCTTTTACTATCAGATTTTAATATAATGTGCAACCTCTTTATTGAGGCTCCCAGCTTTTGGATTTACATTGATACAGCCCCTTAGTGAATTCTTCTTTGTTTTCATATGTTCAGTTCGTGGAGCTTCACGGAGATCGAGCAGGGTATGACGATCCTGCTATAGTAACTGGTATAGGAAGCATGGATGGTAGAACGTACATGTTTATGGGTCACCAAAAGGGTAGAAACACGAAAGAGAATATTCAGCGTAACTTTGGGATGCCTACTCCTCATGGGTATGGCCAATACGAATTTTGTAGTATATAATCCCCAGAAAAGTTCGGAATTTGTTTTCGGAACTGGAATTTCTGTTCTCATTTTGCTAATGATATTTGATTTTAACTTACTTATTAAACAGTTACCGGAAGGCTCTACGCATGATGTATTACGCAGATCACCATGGGTTTCCTATAGTTACCTTCATTGACACACCTGGGGCTTATGCAGACCTAAAATCTGAAGAATTGGGCCAAGTATGTGTATAGCACTTGTAAAAATTTGGATGGCTTCCTCACTTTACTGGTGTAACTCTTTTGTTTGCTCTAAACGCACACAGGGTGAAGCAATTGCTCACAATTTGAGGACCATGTTTGGTCTGAAGGTGCCAATCATTTCCATTGTTATTGGGGAAGGTGGCTCTGGCGGTGCTCTGGCCATTGGCTGTGCTAATAAATTATTGATGCTTGAAAATGCAGTTTTCTATGTTGCCAGGTGATTTAATTTCCTTGGCATTGGCTTTTGCTCTTTTGTAATAATCTTAACTGTATTGCACTACTCCTGTAATTGCATTAACATAAAGGAAATGCTTATACCGTCACATTACTTTTCCATCTTTGGCTTTAAAGATTGACTATGTAGACTCTGGCTTGCAATAATCGAACCAATGGTTATAATATCCTCTGCAAGTTCCATTTCTTATATCACTTTTAGATTGGGTTCTCTTTTCCACCTTCCTCAATATTTCTTTGAATCAATTTAACTTTTGCATCTCTGTTCTCTGATTTCATCTCTTTTTTATGGTGCAGTCCAGAAGCATGCGCAGCTATATTATGGAAGTCTGCCAAAGCCTCTCCAAAGGTTTACGCAGCTTTAATGTTCTTCTTGTTAGTTGGTGAAGATTTATTTATAGCTGACCACTGAAGGCTTTTTCCTGTGCAGGCAGCTGAGAAGCTGAAGATTACTGCATCGGAGTTGTGCAAGCTACAAATTGCAGATGGCGTGATCCCTGTAATAAGTCTCTGCATGTTCATGAATTCTATACTTTTGCTCCTTTTAATTTGTCCTTCCATATTCGTTATTCTGTCCTTTTGGCTGTCTAGATATTCTGGAAACCATGAGAAAGAGGGCCTTGTACAAACTATGATTTTTAAAAATTTCACTTCTCTGCTTGACATTTTACTATAATGCCATATTTGGTATTTTATACCCCTTCTGTGATGCGCTCACAATGATTCATATTTGTATTTTCTCCAGCACTTCTACAGTATTATCTGTGGCATCTTAAAATATTTTTCTCATCTCCACAGGAGCCGCTGGGGGGTGCGCATGCTGACCCATCTTGGACTTCACAACAGATAAAAATTGCTATAAATGAAGCAATGGATGTGAGTGGCATTGACACTAGTTTTTCTTCAAGAAACAACTCTATCCAATTATATATTTAATGCGAACTTTGGTTCTCACAGGAGCTTGAGAAGATGGACACACAAGAGCTACTAAAGCATCGGAATCTCAAGTTTCGGAAAATTGGTGGGTTCCAAGAGGGAATCCCAATTGATCCCAAGAAAAAAGTTAACATGAAAAAGAAAGAGGGACCTATTGCTAGCAAGACTTCAAAAGAGAAGTTGGAGGATGAGGTTGAAAAACTGAAACGGCAAATCTTGAAAGCAAAGGAGTCATCTACCAAACCGCCAGATGCGGCTCTGAATGTGATGATACAGAAACTGAAAAAAGAGGTAGATCATGAGCTCTCTGAGGCTGCTAAAGCCATGGGCATGCAGGAAAAGCTTGTGACATTGCGGACTGAATTTTCAGAAGTAAATTCTCGGGACCAGCTCATGGATCCAGTTCTAATGGATAAGATTACCAAGCTTAAAAATGAGTTCAACCAAGGGCTGGCATCGGCCCCTAATTATGCAAGCTTGAAGTACAAGCTTAACATGTTGAAGGAGTTCTCTAATGCCAAGAGTCTGTCAGATAGCAAAAATAAGGCTGCAAAATTGAAGCAGGAAATCAATAAAAAATTTGAAGAAGTTATGTGTCGGCCCGATATAAAGGAAAAGATGGAAGCAATAAAGGCCAAGCTTCAAGACTCTGGAGCATCCAGCTTCAGCGATCTGGATGATGACCTGAAGGAGAAACTTGTGAAGACGAAGAAAGAGATAGAGTCAGAGCTAATTGATGGTCTTAAATCCCTTGGTTTGGATGTTGAGGTTGTGAAATCTAAAGCTAAAGAGCTTAGTGAGCAGACTTCATTTTCAAACTTTAGGAGCAGGATGGAAAACTTGAATGAAGAAATTAACAAGAAAATTGAAGATGTTATCAATTCATCAGATCTGAAAGATATGATTGAATTGCTGAAGTTGGAGATAGCTAAGGCAGGAAAGAACCCTGATGTGAAGTCAAAAAGTAAGATTCAGGCTCTAGAGCAACAAATTAAGCAAAGGCTTTCGGAGGCTATAAGTTCCTCTGAATTAAAGGAGAAGCATGAGGAGCTGATGGCAGAGATTTCTGAAGCCACTAAATCTCCAGGAGTATTAGATGGAGGTGTGAGCAATGAACATGCAAAGGATGACAGTTCCAAGTATGATGAGTCAAGAGTAGAGATTAATGTGGGTGCAAACCGTAGCTTTGCTTAGTGTAAGTTAATTCTTTTCTTCTCACATAATTTCTTTGGTTTATAATTTTGAATTCGTTACTTCTGCCTGGAGTGGTTGGATTGTTGTTCTATATTTAATAGGTGGGTCTTCTCAAAATTTTCTCAAAGCCTATAATTAGTGCTGTAAACTCACATCTTTTGATATCAATGGTTAGGTTAATTGAAATTTTCTTGAATTCTACAGTATTTATGGTTTTATCAGTGTGTCACTGGTGAAGATAATACACAGCAGATGGTGGTGGTCAGTCAAGTGCTTAGAGCTGCTTCGAGGCCTTCAGGACAGGTTATACTTCAATCTTGAGCCATGATACTGCCACTGCATGGTCACCTTTGCTTGAGTTTTGCAGCTATGATAACATAAGAGAGTTGCACACCATTAATACCTGTTCTTTTGAACTGTTCTTTAATATTTTGAATTAGGTTCAACTAATTTATCAGTTTCAATAGTTGTTTGCTTAGTTTATTTTGGTAGAATCTGGTTCTTTTCCTATTGATAGACAAAGAACACTGTATAGATGATGTGAGTGCAAGGGGAAGCTAATAACATGCTTCCAAATATCAAGAATAAACAATTGTCTTTTGCTGATGGGTCATATACAACTTGTTGCTGCTTATGAGACTTAATTTTTATTGTCATCCGCTTTATTTTTTATTGGATTTGGCATCTATTTGATTGTGGCCACTTTAATTTTTCTTGATCATGAATCTGTTTCATAACTGAACATAGAATTGAATACAGTTGAAAGCTGTTCAAATTTTTGACGTTTTCTTGAAACAAACAAACAGAAACGCTGTGAGTGTCTCAAGAGACTTAAACGGAGGATTTCATTTCAATCAGGGATCTCTTATTTTATTAAACTAAGGACCAAATTAAAATACAAGAAAAATATATATTTTAATGTATTGTATTTTATCTTATTCTTTACCAATATATATATATATATATGAACTTTGAACTTGGTCCATATTATACTAAAATAAGGAATCTTTAATTGAAAGGATACTAGATATAAAATGTTGAGCTATTTTATGCTTGTTGGGGCGCGGCCTAGGTCTGTTGTCTGTTATACTAGTAAGTTGAATTTTTTTTATGAGTATCTAACTGGGTGAAATGTACATATAAATCATGAAAGAGTAATGCTCATATGGCGTATAGGTCAGAATCTAACAGAGGTCCGTATGAAGTATCCAGTACAGTCATTTACAAGAGAGCAGAGGATATTGACTTGATGCGAGATTGCGAGGTGATAACTGTGGTGATAACTGTAGTTACTCTGCCGTCACCGAGCCGGTTAGAGGAAAGATACAAAATCAAGAGTCATGTCGAATATCAAACCCATTCAATTCGCCAAACTTTGAACATTACATAATCAATAACAAGATACAACAAAGAGCAGAGAAGACACCACAAACTCAATACAAAAAAGGGATAACAGCTTTTCTACGCTTAGGATAATCCTCACCGAACTTCTCCAGATACCACTTATGATGCGCAAGTGCCCTAGGTACCAAATTGGCACACGTGTAAAGAAAAAACCCTAAACCTACCCAAGACCATGTCATCACAGCCCAACCGAACCACTCTAAAATCTCACCAAAATAATTTGGGCAACTCACAAGCTCGAACCAACCGCCCTTGGGAACTTTATAACCCCCACCTTGTTTCTTTAACCCCACCAGCACTTTATCAGACCATATATTCACCCACATTCCGCAGAAGAAAATCACCAAACCAATAAAAAACCGCCACCAAAACAACCACCCATCGGATTCACCATCATAATCCTTGTAGTGTGAAACCCATCTAGCTTGCAAGTAAGAATTCAAGAGATTAAACCCAAATGCCATTAAGGCTACGGTCACGGGGAAACCAGTTAATTGGGTTTTATTCCGGTGAAGGCCAAGTGGGTAGATGCAAGATCGGTGAAAGTAATGGAAGAGAAAAGGGGAGATCAAAATGACAGATTTCGGGTTTCTGAAGTTATGACCAAATGGGAAGATTAAGAGAGTGAGCCAAAGAGTGGGGCTTTCCATTAGAAACCAAGCCAACGGTGGTGACATGCTGGGGCCCCACCCCGGCCGGTGGTGCTTGCCGTAGGGGGCTTGGAGGAATCTAAGGGATATGAATGTTGGTGGGGCTATGAGGTAGAGTGTGAGGAGGCAGTGATTGAAGAAAGCTTGATCTGATGATGACGATGCCATTGGCGAGGAACAAAAGATTCGATTTTCTGAAGGTGAGGATGGGCCTTGTGGCTTTTATGCTGTTGGTGTTGGGGCCGCTTTTATGTATGAGACAATAATAATACGCTTTTATGGCCCATAGCCATGAGCTTTTCGGTTTCTACTTTGCGAGAGAAGTCGTTCTTCAATTCTGTTACTGTTACAGAGTTGAGACAAATTTAGATTCAAATTTTCTATGTGATTAATGTATCATTGTATAATTTCGAGACACAATCCTAAACAAGGAGTCCAACTTAGAAAGGATGCCATTAATAATTCAATATTGATAAGGGAATCTCAATAAATTTTTTTAATTATTATGTGTGATTCATTTATTAAATTAAAAATTTCTTAATTTTTAAAATTAATATTCTATCATTCCATAGATAAATAATACATGCCATGTAAATAATATTGATATAATCTGAAACAATGAAATTTCACGACTTAAAAAAGCAACTGGTAAAGAAGCAAACCATCATATGATTCATAGGGTGGGAATAAGTGGTAAGGCATACAACTAAGTTGAGCATTATTCATCGCCTTGTTGGTGGCCTTGCATTGTTTATTGCACATTGAAAAGAAAATCAAACTTTAAGAAATTAATTATAGAGATGAAAAAAAAAAAACAAAACAAAACAAGTTCAGTCAAGTAATTTTTTAATAGTTTTATTTGGTTGACCTCCAAATTTAAAAAATAAATTATTTAAAAAAAAAAGAAAAAAAGAAAAAAAAAACAAACTTTATTGTCAGACTATAAAGAAGATTACAAGAATCTAGATTATAGAAGCACTTGTTACTAGCAAAATCTAAAGTATAAACCAGAATTAAGAATAATTTTTTTCACAAATTAATACGAGAAAATGGAAAACCATGAGGAATATCTTGTGACCTCTGAGTTGTCCTCTGACTGAATAATGATCTCTGAATCAGTAGCTCTCTCATTTTTCCAACTGACAGGGCTGCTCCTGTGAGCTACAAATTTACAGCCATTCTTGACCTGGGCCCTGACTTTCTCAACTTTCGTTGCTTGATATCATATAAATATAATAGATTAGTTGCATGTCGAGCACCCCCACGCCTAAAAACCAAAACTTCACCGTCTCTCAATGATGCACCTGCAAATAGTTTCATAAAATTTGGTTTGCATTTTCTGAAGATTATTGACTCTGCCATTACGCTCTGCCTCTTGATTCAATTCTGCCCATCAAAATCTTCCAAAATCCATACATCAATCTTGGTTTCGGAAACTTCAAGTACCAATGCAAGTTTTCCTCCCATCTCTACTAAATCATAGCCGTGCTTACTAGTTTCCCTAAAACATTCATCGATATAATGAATCTATTTGATTCAACAAACCAGTGCAAAACTTGCCCCTGTACGGAAGCAGGATCTTTCCAATTAAAAAATAGTACTTTAAAGGGTAGGTCATTCGTTGACTCGAGTGGCCTTGAAATCCTTTTCCAGGCATTATCAGAAGAACCTAAAGTAAAAACCTCAAAACCGTAGGTGGCCGAACTTGCATGCACTATTTTATAGTCTTTTGTCAAAGGATCAAAACCGAGCGCTATCCCACATTGTAGATGCCGACAAAGAGAAGGGCATTTAGGGATCTGTAACCGGGATTTGGTTAGAATATTCACAACTTACATGCAGCAACCTTTTTTGAGTTTATATTTCCCGTTTGCCGCAGAGGAAAGTTTTTCAGGCTTAAATCAAGTGGCTGTGCCGCCTCATCATCCTTTATTCTCTGAATTTTCACTTCCCAAGGGAGTTCTTCTTCCCAGTCAAATAGTCGATTTGGTATCAGCAGTTCAGGTTTGTTGTGCTGAATACTCTGATATATGAAATCGCTGCTGCAGATTAAATTCTGCCACGATTTTCCGCAGTACCCGACCTTGTTGTGTAGGCATTTAGCAGGAGTTTTGATTAGAATTTGATAGCTATTCCATATTTTTTTACGTCTTCAGTGTTCATCTCTGTCTTTGTTTTCTATTTCCAATTTCCAGACGCATGGTCCTACAAAGCAGCGATCATTCTAAGTAATCACTACTTCAAAAGTAAAATTTAAAGTATAAAACAAAACACTCAACTAAGTTCTATGCCGGACCGGAGTGGACTTGGGGATGAGGTTTCGCTGCCTTTAAAATGAGATCAAGTTGGTGGGTGATCAACATCAGTAGCCTCTTACGACACTCCGGATTGAGTATGGGTACTTGAAAGTTATTGGGCCAAGTCTCTTATGCGCAGAATAAGAGAGTAATTATTCGGACTTGTTAAGTTTCGATTATTTTCCAACTGCTAAGAACGGTGGCAGTTAAAAAAAATAAAATCGGTTTAACTAAATTTTAAATAATTTTTACTTATATTTAGTTGTTACCCCCAAATTTACTATATTCTATGTTCTGGCCCCAAGAGGTTTGTTGTTTTGGTATTATGCCCCTTATTTTATTGTTTAATGTTGATGCATGCTTCTATGAAATAGTCCAATAGAGATGTGAAAAGCATTAATCTAAATAATCCCCACAATGAAAATGTTAAACAAAAAACAAAAGCATATCTATGAAAATAAATTAATTGACTCGAATATGAGCACAAACAAATTTATGTTCTTACATAATATCGTATTAAAATGTTAACATTATGTGTTCTTTTCTTGTAAATGATTTTATTGTCAAAGACAAGATGGCATATTAAAAGTTTATGAATAGTTCAATACAAAATTATATTATGGTGAGTAAAAAGAGATGATTGTGCAAGACAAGATAGATATAGAGGAATCATAGTAAAAGATTGGTTCAGTCCCGATTAAACCAGTGGTGATGCAATAGTCCTGTAATTCTGTGTTGTCTTATCATTTAGAACAATATTACAACAATCAAAACAAACATATTGAATAGTATAATTACATAACCTAAAACTTCACGAGTTTTAAGGTTTTGATTTTCTAGTAGTAATGCTGAAAATTAAAGTGATTTTATTCCACAATTGTTTGAGGAAAAATTTATATTACCCTTACTATTTTTTCAAAATTATTAATATTAGAAGTCATATTTGTCAAATATTATCAACTTTTGTACTACAGCTAAGACAGCAGCACCTCACTAAACAAAGCCTAAATGTGTTTAAATAGCAATAACTAGCTAAGTAAATTTAAACCTTGATCAACGTATACCCTAATAAACAAACAACCATTTACCACCCACTAAGGTTTTAAAAGGACAATCTAAATCTGAAAATTTTAAGGGTACAATTGAGGTGTTTTAGTTTTTAATCAACATCTATTTTAAAATAAATCACTAACTGTCAAATATATATGCATGGGTGATTAGTAAATATGATAGTTGACCATATATTTTTTATTTTGAAACCATCATTGAGCTCAAGTCTAGATAAGAAAACACAAATTCATCAAAAATTGAATAAATAAACGTCTTCTTTGGTCTAAGAAATAGTTTTCAGCAATAATTATTTTTTTTTTTCTTTCAGCAAACTTATTCACAAGTGTTTTCAGTAAAATATCACAAAATCAATATAAAGAGATTTGATATCAAAATAATAAGATTATTCAAGCTGTTAAAATATAATAGTAATAATAATAAGAGCCACAATGATCAATAGGTGAATAGAAGACGATAAACAATGGCACCGCCATTTAATTTGCGTTTATATTTTGTGTTTTTTTCCCAATTCTAAAGGAGCGTTTGATATGCTGTATTATATTGTATTATTTAATATAGATATGTTGTATTATGCTATATTGTAATAACATTATTTTATAATAATATATTAGCGATTGGAGTTATACTATTATTAATTTAAATTATTGTTAAATTAATATTATATAAATTTACTATTATTCTATTATTAATTGTATTAAATTAATCATTAAATAATTATTTTAATAACTAATTTAATGTGATTAATAATAATAAAATTAAATAATATTAATTAAATATGTATTATTAAATAAAATAATATTATAATATAATTTATTTTATATTTTATTTATTAAAAAATTAAAATATATTAATGCCTCTATTATGAGAAAAATTTTCAAAAATAAAAAAGGTATAAAAAAATATTTGGTTGTTATTATTTTTATTTTTATTGGTATAATTTATTTAATTTATAATAAATATAAATAAAAATGTATATTAAAACAAAGATAATATTGTAAAGTTATATTGGTGGAGAGTTATTGACTATTACTTCGTTATACTTGTTAATTTAACATATAATTAATAGCAGAGTAATGATTACAATATGAGCAACTCTCAGATATAACACAATCCTTCTTTTAGGAATTTCAATTGCAGGACATCGCATTTCCTTTGAATAAATTGAGACCGTCCAGATCAACGGACGATGTGGACGGCCAAGATGCAATTGTAAGTTTTGGCGGGATTTTTCTGGTAGGAATAACAGAATTTGCTCACTCACGCCAGCCTTATTTTATTTTTTTTATTCTTTGAGAATTGAAGAACGAAACTGAAACTGCCTTTCAGTTCTTTCTAAAGAGACCCAGTGATCGATCAAACACTTTCTCTCGCTAAATTGTTCTCTCCTTCAAGTCTTAAAATTCTCTCTACAGACCCACAATCTCTTCAGGTAATTCGTTTCTCTTTTATTTAAATACTTTTCAATTTCTTTAATTCCTCAATTCTTGTTTTCATTACTAAATTTGTGAACTGTTGAATTGATCATCATTCATCTTACGATTTTTATTTCTTTTCTTGAAAGAAATTCTCAACGCATTAGTTGATCATTGATTCTGTTTTTTTTTTTTTTTTTTACTTTTTTTGTTTTTTAGCATTCTTTAGAGAACTCTTGTTTGTAACTCATTTCCCTGTACACTTTCATTTTTAAGTGAATTTCATATTTACTTTTTTCCCTTTTCTTGGTTTCTTGTCTCAATATTCTTGGATCAGAACAAATGGAGAAGGTGAAGGATTGGAACTACATGATTGTTGAAAAAATAGGACGAGGTGTCTTTGGTGAGGTGTACGAGTGCCTTAATCTAGAAACGGGCCAGAAAGTAGCCATTAAGATGATTACCTTTCAGAATGAGGATGAAGCTGTCTCTAGCTCTCTGATCTCTCGAGTCTGTCGTCTCAAGGAGTTGAAACATGAGAATATTGTCAGGTATAAATTCTTGCTAATTCCAGATTTTAATTTATTATTCATGCTGTCATCAGATTTGTAGGAAGCATTGTGCATTCATAATTTGGCTCCAGGATACTGAATGTTCTGACCAGCGGCAGATACGTGTATCTTGTCTTTGAGTACCTACACCTTGATCTGGGTTCCCTCATCAGAAGGCTTACGATTACTTCTATTAGGCCCCATATAAAGGTAAGCAAGAATTAACTTTCTGGTTCATTATGCCCAATGTTATTATTTTGAGTCAGTTGCATTTAAAGTTACAGAACTCAATTATTCTATCAGAAAGCACTTGAATTTAAATTCTCCATCTAGAACTTTTATTTCAAGTCGTAGTTAGGATGCTCCTAATTTTTGACAGGAACCTTGATATTCATTCTTTTCTTCCCTTTACAGACTATTCTGAGTGAAATTCTTCTTGGTTTGGCATACTATCATTCGCAGAACATACTGCACGGAGACTTGCAACCAAGCAACGTACTGATAGATCTCAACAGCATGAAAGTGAAACTTGCAGATTTTGGACTTACTACATCATTTGTAGTTCCTCATACAGAGTATTCTTACGATGTATGAATATTCACCTTTTACTCCAACCTATCAGCTTCAAGTCTTTCAATCTTAGCTCGTCCATAATATCTCACTCAAAGTTGTTTTAAGAAAATGAATTTTTGCCTTAGCATTATCTAATGAGAACTACGGCAATAAGTTTTTCTTCTGCTTGTTAGTAATGCATTGAAGGAAGGTTATATAAGTTAAAATGTTATTTATATCCCTTACCGAATAGCTGCACCAGATGTGTTCAACTTGCCAATTTGCCTTTTATGCATTCTCTGCAGGAGGTGGAATCCCCATATAGAGCACCTGAGTCTCGAATTCGTTCCTCTGTATACTCAACTCCACATGATGTGTGGGCTGTGGGCTGTATATTCGCTGAGATGGTATCTGGGAAGCCTCTGTTCCCTTGCGGAAAGGAGGATCACTTGTCACTCATTGTTAGGTATTTTACAGCCTTGACAAACCACCTGGTTACGCCTTGCTTTCTTAATATAATGCTTCTTACATAAAATTTTTGTTATGTAGTTTTTTTGGTAAGCCAACCAAAGAAACTTGGCCTGGAGCTAATTATATACGTGAACTTCTTCATTCACATCCTCAATGCAAGCCTGCAGTAAGAAACCCTCTTGAATCCTTTGGCTGTTTTGAATTTTGTTTCAAGAAACTTGGAAGATGTGATCAATAATCTTTTCATCTGTTACTGGCAGGATTTGGCTGAAAAAACTTGCGGTCTAGAACCACCTGGAGTTGAACTTCTTTCAGTAAGCACCAAAATTTTATTTTTCTGGTTGATAAAGCTATTCTGCTTTATAATGTGGCTTTGATACGAGTGATATTTGTGGTTTCATAAACACCAAAAAGCTCTATTATAGGGATACACTTATACTGTACTGCTTAAAGAACATCATTCCTTTACTGTCTACAGACAGTTCTTGGTTACCAACTGACAAAGGATGTGCATGTTTGAGTATGCATGGGCATCTATCAACAGTTACGTATGAAAATTATTCAACTTAATAATCACTAGATGTTCTGTAGCATAACTTAAAGGGCAATGGAATGGTAATTTGACTTTTTCTGGCCAAGTTGTGCATTTCTTTACTCATGCTTATGTTTGTGTTTTCAACAGCAAATGCTCTGCTTGGATCCAGATCAGAGAATCACGGCTGATGATGCACTTCTGCATAGGTACCTCAGAGGTACTGAGGACCTCAGAATTGCTGAGACTGTGTCGTTCAAATTACCTTCATCCGACAACCATGCTTCATTCAAAAAGTTTCTGAAGGGAGGTTTTAAAGTGCCATGCTGGTAGTACTCTTCATTGACCTCCATTCAAACATGGACTAGCCCTTTTCCTGGTGCTTATTTTTGCTTTCTGAATAAAATGCTGCGACTTGCTGCTAATTTGCAAATAGAAACTTTTAGCACATTCCCATCCATATGTTAAAAGAGTACGTGTGAACATATGTTGAAGCTGCTTCTATTTTCGTGGTCGTGGCATGCTTTTCCAGATCTGCTAATTGCTGCTTCTATGTTCCAAATTATGATGTCTTGTTTTGGGTTATTTTCTGTAGCATTTGAAGGTAACAAAAATTTAACAGGTGATTTTGCTCAAGTGAAAATAAAAAAAAAATGGCAAATGTTCCCAATTTGCATAGAGCCTACGGCATTGTATATTTTTAGTGAATAAGAGTAAATTTTGACCTTAAGTGGCTACTGATGTATATATGTGAAAAAGAACTTTTTATTTATTTGTATTTTGACTGCTTTTCAAATTACCATTTCAAATATAATGGTCCAATATGGGTACACCAAAAGTGCTGAGACTGTGCCCTCCAGCCACCCTGCTGCAGTCACAAATGTTCAGAATCAAGATTCTAAAGCGGCATCCAGGTATAGACTAGAAAAAAGTAGTAATTATCTTGATCAAGACTTTCTGCATCTACTATTTTCTTGACGTTAACTGTACATTTGAGTTCATATCAAAGTGCTGTGCGTAATCCTTTTCTTTGTTGCTATAGATCTTCTCCTTCTCGTGATCAGGGATTTTATTTCAGTCAAATGCGTGATAAGGTAGAGGATTTTGAACTATTTATGCAGTTTCACATTTCTGTAATCATATTTGCTGGAAGTACTGATTCCAGTACAGGAACATTTGCAGTATGAATACAGGCGTGTAATTGCTAAAACTCATGGTTCTTTGGTTCATAAGTGTCGTCACTATGAGACTGATCGGATTGTAGCAATTAAGAACATCAACTTTAAAGACCTATCTGAAGGAGTCCCAAGCTCAGTAATAAGAGAAGTCGCACTTTTGAAGAAGTTAGAACATAAATATATTGTCAGGTGATTGACACTCCCTTCTTGTAGTTTCTGATATTTAGAGACACAAAATGAAGCCACGATAATCCTTTTCATCACACTAGTAATAGTTTATTATTTTGAAACTGTTTTGCACCTTAATGCGCGAGTAGTTTGAAATATTGGGGTAACCAGGAGGGGTCTCATTCCCAGATTTACCTAGAAAATTTACAAATACAATATACTCATGCTCGGATCGTTGCATTCTGAGTTTATAATTGTCTAGTTTCCCCCTCTACAGCAGCCAAGGCAAATTATGTGAATGTGTTGGTATTTTCTACTTTGCAGCCTCCTTATACTGCTCAATTATATCCACTTTCCCTGTCGTTGCACAATCACTGCCGACTTTTGTTTTGTTGAATCTGATATGCTTGGATAGTTAGATTGCTTTATGGCTAAATACTTTCTCAATATAGTCTAGGATCAAATTTGTCATATGAAAGATTTATTTTGTTTATATATCCCATCAGTTCTATTAATCATCTTGAACTCATCTAACCATGATATTTAGTCATTTGAATACTGAAAACCAGGTTATTGGACGTTCAAAGTGATGCGAAGAGTGTAAACCTTGTTTTTGAGTATGTCGACATCACCTTGTGCAATGCCATCCAGCATTGTCATCCCATGGATTTGCGTTTGATAAAAGTGGGTTACACTTTGTTGCTTCTTAGATTGTTGTTAATTTTCTTTCTTAAACTTTTAACATTTGTTCCTGTGGTGTTTCACAGCTCCATTAGAACGTAGGATATTTTCTCTTTCTAAGTTCTTATTTTACTTTTAATTAATCCAATAGCTTTTTAAATGAAAATTTTTCATTTTACCAGATATTGAAGCATCTAGTTTTACAAGCAAGCACATAAAGCAAGTGGGCTACACTTTGTTGCTTCTTAGATTGTTGTTAATTTTCTTTCTTAAACTTTTAACATTCGTTCCTGTGGTGTTTCACAGCTCCATTAGATCGTAGGATATGTTCTCTTTCTAAGTTCTCATTTTACTTTTAATTAATCCAATAGCTTTTTTAAATGAAAATTTTTCATATTACTCAGATATGGAAGCATCTAGTTTTACAAGCAAGCACAGAAAGCGGTTCTTGCATCATATTTTCTTTAAGGTTTACAAAAACATTCAAGTGCATGTAGGGTGTCTGAAAATTTAATACTATGGACCTGTTAATTATCTTTTGGATTTACTTACTAAAAGGTTAATAAATCATCTGTTTGCAGAAGTTCCTTTATTGTATTCTCAGTGGCGTATCCTATTGTCATGCTTACAAAATCCTCCATCGAGATCTGACACCATCGAACCTGCTGGTAGATCTTAAGAATAAAATAGTAAAGATTGCTGATTTTGGGATGGCCATGGAAGTTGATGCTCCTTTTGATGCACACACTAATGAGGTATCGCAGCAACCTTTGGTTTTTTTTTTTTGGGTTTCTGTTGTCTTCATATACCTAATTAATAGCTTCAATAATTGTTATCTTGCCATTGGATTTTTCTGTCATGGTTATCAACCATGATGAAATGTTTTAACCCAGAAGCGCTTGATGATCTAAAACTATATTTTCAAAATCCAAAACGCTATTTATTAGAAATTGTTGTACATTCGAAAGTAGAACGTGGTGATGCGAATTGTATGGAGGCCTTCATTGACCCACAGATTAGAGTTAAAAAATGGACGTGATATTTTTCTAACAACTTAATTTCAAATGTTTACATATTACTTGCCTTCTCTGTTTTTGTTTGGAACTTTGCGCATTCATTAGCAGACATTTTACAGCATATTTATAACACTTACGTCAGTATGTTACAGCAAGGAACACAAATGAATATTTGCACAAATGTACTTCTAAATGACACATACTGTCAACGATTCTGATGCTTTGAGCACATATTTGCAGGCGCTAACTCTGTATTATAGAGCCCCTGAATTCCTCCTGGGCAGGACCGATTACTCTGCTGCAATTGATGTGTGGTCCGTGGGCTGTATATTTGCTGAGATGGTGAAAGGGAAGTGTCTGTTCAGTGGACTAGTTAAATATGATGTATTGCATGGAATTTTCAGGTGCTATGCTCCTTGCTTCTTTTTCTTTTCCTTTTTTTTTTTTTTTTTTCATGTCTATCTCCTTTCCAACTGCTGTCCTAATTGTATTCAGTTTACTCAATGTAGTTACTTTGGCATGCCGGATGCAGATACCTTGCCGGAGGTGACTTCGTTATCTAATCACTACTGGGTAATAGAACTTTCTGGGGCCAGTCATGTCGTGTAATGTTTAATAAGACATTTTTTATCATCTTATTTTCTTAGCTCCGTTGCAGCGTAAACCTATTGACAAGCTGAACTTGGCAGAAGAGCTCACCAGGCTTGAACCAGATGGTTTGGATCTTCTTTTTGTAAGTTTAGACCTTCTTTTCACTGAATGTTGTTGCAATGAATACGCACTTTTCGGCAAACATTCAAATCTGTTTGAATCAGAAGAACTTTTGCTGCATACATTGATCAGCCTTTAAGCATATAACCTTGGAGCTGACACATGGGTTTTTAGTTTTACCCAAATGATTTCATAGTGTACATCATTTTCAATTATTTACTAACGCTTGATCTTTTTTTTTTGGGGGGGGCGGCGGGGAATCAACTGTTTACAGAGAATGCTTTCTCTGAATCCGACCACAAGAATCACTGCCGAGAGTGCACTTAATCATCCGTACTTCAAGGGCAAGGGCACTCGCAGTTCTCCTCTATCATCTCCTGAGCAGTGAAATATTTCTTCTAAACCAAATCATGCATATACTTTCACTTTCTTAAACATCTTCAGTAATGGAAAATCATTACTCTCATTTTTACAATTCCTTCGACAAGTACGTACCTATTGGATTCTTGTCATCTGTTAGGGTAATAGAAGCAACGTACAGGGAGGACTCATAAACTTTCACCCATATATCTCCTTTAATGTCAATATGAATTATTGTCTGCAGCTCAGCTCAGTATAGTCATAAAGAAGCTTGATGATGGAGTAAAACAAACAAGTTCGTTCGTTTGTTTGTACACTGCACACTCGTTTCAAATTTGTTGTTGTTAGTTGTTTTTTTTAATAAAGTTTTTAAAAAATAAATAAATTATGTTATTTCTACCGGAGCTTTTGGGAGTAAAGATTGAAAATTTTTTAAAATATTAAAGTATTTAAAATATTATTTACTTATTTCATTATTTTATTTTATTCTTTTCAAAATATAACTTTAAAATAATTTACCTATTAAGCTAATTTTATATTTTTTAATAAAAATTGTCATTGACAACCAACTAACTAAATTTTTTTTAATAAAAATTTTACTTGTAAAAGCTCTATTAATAAAAACTCAAATTAAATAAGCTCTATTTAACAAAAATACCAAATGGAGCCTAAATATCCTTAGTATGTTGGAATAATTTAAAAATAAATTATATCTTATTGTAAAGACATGTTTAACTAATGATGTTTTATAAAAGAGATATCTTTTCACTTAAGGATACAACCTTTTATAACGGCATGTCATTTGAAGATGCATCCTTTTGTGGTAATATTTCATTTGAAATGGTAATGATCCTATTTAAACAATTGATTAAAATCAAATTTAAATCCAACGGTTGTGAATGAAGGGATATTATAAAAAATGACAACTCAAATGGAGTTTTACTAGCATATCTATAAATATAAACTATGTTTAGGCTTCTTAGACGTGGAAGTAATGATCCTACACCACTCGTTTATCAAGCTAACGAATTTCATCATATAGCGTGTATTTTTATGCATCAAATATCAAATATATGCTTACTATAAGAATGACATATTGATTCTTGGTAGGATTGCAACATTCAAAAGTATATAATTTGCTTTAATTGATGCACAATGTAGGCAAACAAATAAATGTTTCATCATTTATAAAAAAATATTTATAACATGTCTTAAAGTATACTTTAATTTTTTGTAATTTGCCTGTTACTATTATTTTTTTTTGTATCTACAGAGTGATATACACATTACTTTATAAAAAAAAATTCCACTATTATTATTACTATTTTCTACATTTGCCATTTCCCTCAAATATATATACTCACCAAAGTAAGCATAGTTTTGTAAAGAATCTTAAATAATTTTGTTATCTTTATTTTACTTTGCATTACAAAAAAATAAAGCATTTAGTCACATCGATCTTATTCCATAATCAATATGCCATAATAAAATCTTATTTATTTAAAAAAAACAATTTTTTTTTTCAAAATTTTTTCAGTTATGTAGTCGAATGACAACCAAATTCCTTCTCTACTCATATGTGCGGATTTAAACTCCTCCACTCAAGAGATGTCAGCTGAATTAACTATCACCTATACAATCAATTAATTGCCAAGAAAACTTTGTTTGTTAATTCAACACAGTTAGAGACTTAAGATTGGTCGAATCATAATTATATTATAAGTAAACTATTAAATGTAATATAACAATATAGGACATTGTTATAAAAAAAAAGAAAGAAATAATGAGAATAAAGTACTAAACAATAAACAAAGCGCGGAAGAAATCACTTGTATATAGGCTTCAGATTTTATTGTTAATTTGTTATTGAATAAATCAAATGAATACAATAACAGAGGGCTTCTCTGTTTTACAGGAAGATAATGTGGGTGGGATTATTATCTGTAATTATTATAAATTACAAACTAGATAAATATAATAATTATCTACTCCAGATAAATATAAAGATTTTATCTGTTACGTCAACGTGTCTACAACAGCGGGTACTGGCTGTGACCATTTATTGATTTACAACTAACAAACGTCACACGATCCTTTGATTATTGCTGCCGTGGATGGCTGACATGCAATTGTAAGTTTTGGCGGAAAATTTGGGGGATCAATAACAGAACGCGCACAGCTCGCCTAAATGGACACGTAGGAAAACATCAGTTTCATTTTATTTATCTTTTTTTTTTCTCTCAAAATTATAAGAAAGCCACTGCTTCTCAGGTCTCTCTAGAGTGATCCAACACTTGCTCTTTCTCTCACTAAATTGTTCTCTCCTTCAAGTCTCCAGATTCTCTTTACAGATCCACGATCTCTTCAGGTAATTAATTTATCCCTTTTTAAAAAACAATTATTATTATTACTTAATTTGTCAAGTGTTAATTTGATCACCATTCATATCCGAGCTTGAAAGTTTCATCCACTGATTCCAATATTTTTAATACGATTTTTTAATTCTTTTCTTGAAACAAAAGTTTTAATGAATTATTCTCAATGCAATTTAGCTGATCATTGATTCTGTATTTTTTTCTTTCTTTCTTTCTCTCTGTGTATTTTGGCATTCCTTAGAGAAATTTAATTTGTGAATCATTTCACTCTATAATTTCAATCTGTGAGTTATTCAGATGGGCTACCTTTGGTGTTAAGTAAATTGATTGCATATTATATATTCTTGGATCAGAACAAATATGAAAAAGGTGACGGATTGGTGCTACAAGGTAGTTAAGAAAACAAATGGTTCAGGTACTTTCTCTTTTTCTTTGTAAATTGTTCTCTTCAATTCTCAATTCTTTGCGGATCAGCAATCTCTTCAGATAATTTCTGTTCTACTTTGTTTTCAATTCTTTCATTCCTTTTTTTTATTAGTTAATTTGATCCTTGTTCATCTCTGACCTTGTAAGTTATAATATTGTGCTTTTCATGGATGATTCTCAATGCATTTGATCATTGACCTCTTCTTTCTATCTTTCTTTTTTTTTTTTTGGTTCGGACTTTCTAATTCAAGATTTTGTTTGTATGAAATGGATCTTGCAATTGAGATTTCAGTTTTAGCATTCATTAGAGAACTCTAATTTGTAAATCATTTGTCTGTACACTTCCATTTTTAAGTAAATTTCACGTTTACTTGTTGCCCTTTTCTTGTTTTCTTGTCTCAATATTTTTGGATCAGAACAAATGGAAAAGGTGAAGGATTGGAACTACAAGGTTGTTGAAAAAATAGGACAAGGTGTCTTTGGCGAGGTGTACAAGTGCCTTAATCTAGAAACTGGCAAGAAAGTAGCTATTAAGATGATGATCATTCAGAATGAGCCTGAAGGTGTCCCTAGCTCTCTGATCTCCAGAGTCTCTCTTCTCAAGGAGTTGGAACATGACAATATTGTCAGGTATTAATTCTTGCTAATTACAGATTTTAATTTATTATTCATGCTGTCATCAGATTTGTAGGAACACATTGTACATCAACAATTTGGCTACAGGTTGCTGGATGTTCTGACCAGTGGCAGATATGTGTATCTTATCTTTGAGTACCTAGACCTTGATCTGGGTTCCTTCATCAGAAAGCATACGATTACTTCTATTAGGCCCCATATAAAAGTAAGCAAGAATTAACTTTCTGGTTTATTATGTCCGATGTTATTATTTTGAATCAGTTGCATTTAAAGTTACGGAACTCAATTATTCTATCAGAAAGTGCTTGAATTTAAATTCTCCATCTAGAACTTTTATTTCATGTTTTAGTTGGGATGCTCTGAAGTTTTGACAGAAACCTTGGTATTCATTCTTTTCTTCCTTTGCAGACTATTCTGAGTCAAATTCTTGCTGGTTTGGCATACTATCATTCGCATAATATACTGCACGGAGACTTGCAACCAAGCAATGTACTAATAGATCTTAAAAGCAAGAAAGTGAAACTGGCAGATTTTGGACTTACTACATCATTTGGAGTTCCTCATATAGAGTATTCTTACGATGTATTAATATTTACCTTTTACTCTTGCCTATCAGCTTCAAGTCTTTCAAGTCTAGGCTCATCCATAATGTTCTATTTTCATTACTTTGAGAATGACATTTATGGCATTTAGGATGCAGATATATCTCACTCAAAGTTGTTTTATAAATGAAATTTTGCCTTGGCATTATCTAATGAGAACTTCGGCTATAAGCTTTTCTTCTGTTCTTAGTAACGCCTCGACTTTACTAGGTTGGTTAAATAAGTTAAAATGTTCATTATATCCATTACTGAATAGCTACACCAGATGTGTTCGACTTGCCAATTTGCCTTCAATGCATTCTCTGCAGGAGGTGGAATCCCCATATAGAGCACCTGAGTCTCGAATTCGTTCCTCTGTATACTCGACTCCACATGATGTGTGGGCTGTGGGTTGTATATTCACTGAGATGCTCTCTGGGAAGCCTCTATTCCCTTGTGGAAAGAAGGATCACTTGTCCCTCATTGTTAGGTATTTTACAGCCTTGACAAACCAGCTGGTTATCCCTTGCTTTCTTAGTATAATGCTTCTTACATAAAATTTCTCTTATGCAGTATTTTTGGGAAACCAACCAAGGAAACTTGGCCTGGGAGGAATTATATAAGTGAACTTCTTCATTCACATCCTTAATGTTAGCCTGCAGTAAGAAACCCTCTTGAATCCTTGTCCGTGTTGAATTTTTTTTCAAGATATTTGGAAGATATGATCAATAATCTTTTCATCTGTTACTGGCAGGATTTGGCTGAACAACTTTTAGATCTTGGTCTAGAACTGCCTGGAGTTGAACTTCTTTCCGTAAGCACAAAAATTTTATTTTTCTGGTTGATAACTACCAATAAGTTCTATTATAGGGATACACCTATATTGTACCAATTAAAGAACATCATTCCTTTACTATCTACAGACAGTACTTGGTTACCAACTGACAAAGGATGTGCCTGTTTGAGTATGCATGGGCATCTATCAACAGCCACGTATGAAAATTATTCAACTTAATAATCACATGATATTCTTTAGCACAACTTAAAAGGGCAAAGAAATGGTAATTTGACTTTTCCTGACAGAGTTGTGCATTTCTTTACTCATGTTTGTGGTTTCAACAGCAAATGCTCTGCTTGGATCCAGATCTCAGAGTTACGGCTAATGATGCACTTCTGCATAGGTACCTCAGACGTGCTGAGGACATCAGAATTGCTGAACTGTGTTGTTAAAATTACCTTCATCCAACAACCGTCCTTTAGTCAAAAAGTTTCTGAAGCGAGACTCTAAAACGCAATCCTGGTAGTACTCTTCGTTGACCTCCATTCAAACAAGGCCTAGTCCTTTCCTGGAGTTTGTTTGTTCTTTGTTAATAAAATGCTGTGACTTGCTGCTAATTTGCACGTAGAAACTTTTCGCATGTGCCATCTGTATGTTGAAACAGTATATGTGAACATACTTTGAAGGTGCTTCCATTCTATTTTCCACATTATCCTGTCTTCTTTTGGGTTATTTGTTGTTGCATTTGAAGGTAGCAAAAATTTAGCAAGTGATTTTGATAAAGTGAATAGAACAAAATATGGCGAATGTTCCCAATTTGCTGTAGAGCTTACAGCATTGCATATTTTTAGTAAATAAAAGTAAATTTTGACTTTAAATGGCTAATGATGTCTATGCGTCAAGAACAACTTTTTATTTATTTATTTTATCACTGTTTTTCAAAATAACATTTCGAATATAATGGTCAAATATAGGTACACCAAAAGTGCCAATACTGTTCCCTCCAGCCTCCCTGCTGCTTTCAGAAAGGTTCAGAAGCAAGATTTTAAAGTGGCATCCCGGTAAATTAGAAAAAAGTAGTAATTATCTTGAGGAAGAGTTTCTCTTTTATTTTCTTGACACTAGCTGTACATTTGTGTTCATATTGAAGTGCTGTGTGCGACCCTTTTCTTTGTTGCTATAAATCTTCTCCTTCTGGTGATCAGGGAGTTTATTCCAGTCATATGCATGATAAGGTAGAGGATTTTGAGCTATATATGCAGTTTCACTTTTCTGTAATCATATGTCCTGGATGTACTGATTCCAGTGCTGGAACAGTTGCAGTATGAGTACAAACAAGGAATCACTAAAACTTGTGGTGTTGTGGTTCATAAGTGTCGTCGCTATGAGACTGATCGGATTGTAGCAATTAAGAACATCAACTTTAAAGCCCCATCTGAAGGAGTCCCAAGCTCTGTAATAAGAGAAGTCGGACTTTTGAAGAAGTTAGAGCATAAATATATTGTCCGGTGGCTGGCACTCCCTTCTTGTAGTTTCTGAAATTTAGAGACACAAAATGAAGCCACAATATTCCTTTTTCATTACGGTATTAATACTTAATTATTTTGAAACCGTTTTGCACCTTAATGCAAAAGTAGTTTGAGATATTGGGGTGACCAGAAGGGGTATTGGTCTTGGATTTACCTAGAAAATTTACAAATACAATATACTCATGCTCAGGTCATTGCATTATGAGTTTATAATTATCTAGTTTCTCTCTCTACTGCAGCCAGGGCAATTTATGTGAATGATTTTGGTATTTTCTGCTTTGGAACCTCCTTGTACTGCGTGATTATATCTACATTCCTTAGAATGCCAGTCGTGAAGTCAATGAGTTTATGGCTGCACAAAATTGCTGTCGGCTTCAATATTGTTGAATCTGATACCCTTGGATAATTAGATTATGGCTAAATGCTTTCCGAATATAATCTTGGATCAAATTTATCATATGAAAGATTTATTTTGTTTGTATATCCCATCAGTTGTATTAATTATCTTCAACTTGGTTAACCGTGATATGTTGTCATTTGAATACCGAAAACAGGTTATTGGATGTTCAAAGTGATGTGAAGAGCGTAAACCTTGTTTTTGAGTATGTCAACGTCACCTTACACTATCATCGAGTGGTGTTATCCCATAGATTCACATTGGATAAAAGTGGCTTGTATTTCAGTGCCTCTTACATTGTTATTAATTTTCTTTCTTAAACTTTAACATTCGCTCCTGTAGTGTTTCACAGCTGCATTAGAACCTAGGATATATTCTCTTTCTAAGTTCTTATTTTCCTTTTAATAAATCTGATAACTTTTTTTTTTAATTTTAAATTTATCATAACTTTTTTTTTTTAATTTTAAATTTATCATAACTTTTTTTTTAATTTTAAATTTATCATAACTTTTTTTTTTTAATTTTAAATTTATCATTTTACTCAGATATTGGAGCATCCAGTTTTACAAGCAACCACATAAAGTGGTTAAAGCTTCATATTTTCTTTAACGTGTACAACCACATGCAAGTGTGCAGATGAAAATTTAAGGGTGCGTTTGAGATTAAGGTGTTGTAATTTTTAAGACATGTTATTTTTAAAATATAGTTGGTATGAAAAAAAATTATAATTATGAAATAAAAGTGAATAATATGTAGTAAATATAAATTTTAAATAATAATTTTGATAAAATTATTAAAGATATATAGATTTTTTATCATACAAGTAAAGAATCATAACAAAATAGCTTCTAAGATACAATAGATAGTGTTTACTAAACACTTTAATACTGTGGTTATTAAGTTACAGTTACTCAACCTTAATCCCAAATAGACTCTAAGACTATTGACCCCTTGCCTATCTTTTGGATTTTACAAATTAAAAGGTTTATACACCATCTGTTTGCAGAAGTTCCTTTACTGTATCCTCTGGCATATCCTATTTGCATGCTCACAAAATCTGAGATTTGATACCCACAAATTTGTTGGTAGATATTAAGAACAAAATAGTAAAGATTGTTGATTTTGGGATGGCCAAGGAAGTAGATGCTCCTTTCGGCACACACACTACCAAGGTATCTATGGCAACCTTTGCTTTTAGGGGCGTTTGGATATTATTGTATTATGTTGTATTGCATTAGCACTGTATTATAACAATACTATATAATGCTTGGTGGTACACTATGCTGTATTAATTTTTTTGTGATTAATTTAAATTATATATTATATTATATTAATATATTTGAATTGTATTAATATTTTATGTTATTATTTATATTATTATTATTATTTTTAAATTAATATTATTCAATTTTAATATTTATTATTAGTTATATTAAATTATTTAAAAATAACTAATTTAATCATTGTAATATAATTAAATAATGTAATATTATATTATATTATTTAAGTATTTATTATGAGTTATAGTAACTTATTAAAGATTAATCAATTTTATATATTAATTAATATAATTAAATAATACATTATTTAGTTGTATATTTAATATAATCAAAATTAAATTATAATATAATATTATTACATAATAAATAATAAGTTTATTAACTTATATTAAAATTATAATGTAAAAATAAATAATATAATATAATATAATATTAAATTAAAAAAATTATATTCATTTATTATTATTACAAAGTCAAAAAGAAAAAATCAACCTAAGCTAATGCACCCAATTGCTGAATTGCTGCATTAGGGTGCATTATAGGTGCAGCAGTTTGGTGTCCGCATTACATGGGCTGCATTGCATTATTATTAGTTTCAATAATTGTTATCTTGCCATTGGATTTTTCTGTCTTTGTAATTAACCATAATGTATTGTTTTAACCCAGAAGTGCTTGATGATGTATAACTATATTTTCAAGATCCAAATCGATATTTACTAGAAAACGCTGTGCATTCGAAAGCAGGATGTTATGATGTGAATCTACCGTTTCAGTTACAGCGCTATTGTGAAACTTCTTATCTGGTTGGGAATAAAAAAATTCAAAATTAGAAATATTTCAATTATTTAAAGGAAAAAAGAAGAAGAAAAGAGGTGATTTCACATCTTCTTAACCTGAAATGGAAAGGTGAAGGTCTTCATTGACCCACAGATTAGAGTTAAAAAATGGATGTGATATTTTTCTAACAACTTAAATTCAAATGTTTACATATTAGTAGCCTTTTCTGCTTTTGTTTGGAACTTTGCCCATTCATTAGCAGAATTTTTACAGCATATTTGTAACACTTGTATCAGTATGTTATGATAAGGGACTCAAACAAATACTTGCGCATTGTATTGCAGGAGGTAACCCTGAATTATAGAGCCCCTGAACTCCTCCTTGGCAGGACCAATTACTCTGCTGCAATTGATATGTGGGCAGTGGGATGTATATTTGCCGAGATGGTGAAAGGGAAGTGTCTGTTCAGTGAAATAGTTATATATGATGTATTGCCTGGAATTTTCAGGTGCTAACTTCTTGCTTCATCTATTTTTCTTTGTTTAGCTCCTTTTCAACTGCTGTACTAATTGTATTCAATTTACTCAATGTAGTTACTTTGGGATGCTGGATGCAGATACCTTGCCAGAGGTGGCTCTCTCATTTGATCACTCCTGGGTAATAAAACTTTCTGGGCTGGTTATGTCATGTAATGTTTAATAAGATATTTTATATCTTCTTATTTTCTTATCCCCATTGCAGTGTAAACCTATTGACGAGCTGAACTTGGCAGAAGAGCTCACCAGGCTTGAACCAGATGGTTTGGATCTTCTTTTGTAAGTTTAGACCTTCGTTTCACTGAATGTTATTGCAATGATATGCACTTTTCAGCATATTTTCAATTTTTTTAGAATGTGAAGAGCTTTTGCCACATGGCTATGATATTGATCATTTAACCATACGGCCTTGGAGCTGACATATGGGTTTAGTTGCTCTAGTGTACAACTTTTTCAATTATTTACCTCGTTGCTTCTTTTTACTGGTGCTTGCTTCTTTTTTCCTGGAAAATAAACTGTTTACAGACAATGCTTTCTCTGAACCTGACCACAAGAATCACGCCAAGAGTGCACTTAATCATCCGTACTTCAGGAATCACAGCCACCCTGCTGCAGTCAAGAACTTTCAGAAGCAAGATTCTAAAGTGGCATCCAGGTAGATTAGAAAAAGGTAGTAACTATCTTGGGCAAGGGTTTCTTTCTCTGTTATTTTCTCAATGTTAGTTGTACAACTGTGTTCATATCGGGGTGGTGCTGTGTATAATTCTTTTCTTTGCTTTTATAGATCTTCTCCTTCTAGCGATCAGGGAGTTTATTCTAGTCAGATTCATGGTAGGGTAGAGGGGTTAGAACTATATATGCAGTTTCACATTTCTGCAATCATACATATGTCCTTGAAGGACTAATTTGAGTGATTTGCAGTACAAGTATATTCTTGAACTTTATAAAGGATCAGTAACTTCATAAGGCATTACTCAAAAACTTTATAACGAAAAAAGAACAATACATAGGCATAACTCAAAAACTTTCCTGCACGCGTCTCCTTGATGTTAATATAAATTATTGTATGCGGTTCGGTAACCTCATAAGGCAGCTTGATAATGGAATAAAAGAAAAGTAGTGTTTCTAATGCCCAAAAAAGAAAAGTTGGAAAATGTAAAATTTATCGAAGGCACGGAAGTTCGCTGGTCCAGAGTTGGAATGCGAACACCCAACATCTTCATAAATAGTTTGTATGAATTGCGAATACCAGAAATAATAAAATTTATAAACTAGCATTGGCTTGTTCAGAGAAAAGGGCAGACAAACGAGTATTCTGGAAAAGCAGAGCAGCCCCGCGACTTCTCTGCCGGCAGCTCTTTCTCTATCCCATTTCTCCAACAGACAAGGCTGCTTCTATGGTGTACAAATCTGCTGCCTTTCCTGATCTTCACATTGAATCTCTTAAACTTCCCTCGCTTCATATCATATAGATAGTAAGCGTGCTTAGAAATTTTGTGCCTAAACATGATTACTTGACCATCTTCCAAGGCTGTGACTGCAAATAATCCATTGTATAGTTTGTTGAATCTGCCACTATGCTATGTCTCTTGATCCATTTATGTTCCTCAAACTCTTCCAGAATCCATATATCAATTTGAGTATTGGAAACTGGATAAAACAATGCAAGTTTTCCTCCCCTCTCCAACACATCATGCCTGTGCTCAACACCATCTGGAAGATTAATCCTCCTCCATTTCTTATCACTGACATTCATGCCTACAATGTATCTGTTTGATTCAACATTCCAAGATAAAAACTGCCCGTTTACTGACACAACGTTTGTCCATCGAAACGTCTGAGGATCGAAAGGTCGTTCCAGTGGTTCATTGAATGGTCCCGGAATCCTTTTCCATTTTTTTAGACCAACCTAAGTTGAATGTCTCAAGCCCAAAACGATCATCATACTTATGCATTAAACCATTACAACTCGACAGAATTCTCACATTTCTGTAAAATGGTGCAGTTTTCAAGTTGAGATCATCCGTCTCCAATACTTGCACTTTGGGAGAATCTTGGTCTACCATGAGCACTCAAGATTGGTTTTGCAGCATATTCTGGGATATGAAGTGGCTGCAACTGACTCCTTGCTGCCATTTTTTGCACACACACCTGACATTCCAAACATCTTCAGTTGGGAGTTTCACAAGAATCTGAAAGACAACATGTTCGGGAAGATCTAGCAGGTGTGTTTCTTCTACAACATTCTCTTTCTGCGGATTCTTTGTTTTGGTCTCGCTCTTTGTGACATGGAATTTTGTTTCCCAAATTTGTTTCTCCGGAAGTTGCAAATTTTTGTCTTGCTTTTACACGTACGAGCCCACCAATCGCACTACCCGTCTGTGAAAAGCACTCAAGATTCATTCTACCAATCGAAAAAAAGATTGAGTGATTGCTAAACACCATCAGGTTTTTAACCAAAGGCAGTTTCAAACAAACCCCAAGTTTTTTTAACAATTATATATAGATTCTTACACTATCCTCGTGGTGCCAGTTTAGATGATTACACACAAATTCATCTTACAGAATTCTAAGATTAAAGGAATCGACATCGTTCACAAGTCAACAATTTCTAGTACAAGAAATTGATACTACATGTGGAAATTTATGTGCAAGTACGGTAGTGGCGAGGATCCATTCATAGTTCATACTCTAGAGCAAGGCAATTGACCCCATTAAGCCTCTTTTAAAATCACATGTAATTGTCCAAATGAACACATGGTTAATATCTATTTCACCAAAGCTTTTATTTTTTTTTAATTGAATTGTCCCTTGTGAGTCAATTTTCTGTTCTAAACGCAGAACGCAATTAATAGAAAAAGATACCAATCATGTCAAATATTCATCAAAGCGCTTTTTAATCTTATTTGACCGATTAAACTCTGCGAAAATAAATACAAGAATAAGTAGAAGGAGCCATACCTGGAGAAAGCTTGCAGGCCAAGTATAACGCGAATTGACAGCGGGGCCTGAATGCCGGACGATTCAGATACTCAGATTCTGTCAATTAAAAACTTTGTATTTATATGAGGACACAGTAAGAGTTCATGTCCTTTTCTAAACGAAACAAATATTGGCATTACACGTGTATAGCTACAGACCCTATTCTTCTCAGGAAAAGAAACGTACGTGAGTAGCCAAGCAGGGAACCAGCGGGCAGCGGAAAATTATTTTTTAATTTCAACTAAGGAAATTAATTTTTTTCCTAATAAAAAATTATTATTTATTCCCACTGTCTTCAACTAATATAAAGAATTAGGTTCAAAATTTTATTTTCATTACTAAAATAGCACTCAGTCATGCTTATAATAACCTTTGACCTCGTTAAGCCTCTGACTGCAAATAATTTCGTAAAATCTGGCAAACGGATAGCATGGCCTATTAGACTGTCTTGTACAGGTTATTAAGTCTCCCATTATGCCGTGTCGCTTGATCAGCTGCAAATAATTTATCAACGTAACAAGCACTGCAACCTCATGCAATCAAATTCCACCACATCATCAATACAAAAGTAAACTAGTTTCCTGGAATTTATTACATTGCCCTTTTCAATATTTTTATTACAAACAAATATCATGGTATAAAATTTGATAAATTTTTTTTAAAATTTTGAAATTAAAAACTAAACATGTTTGAAACGACATGGCTGACCAACAAAATAATGATTAATAGTAATTAGAGAAAACTAAAGTGGAGAGTATCAACAAACTAAACTTTGGCTTAGTTGCTTGGTATCTTTAGGGAAAATGAAATAATTTTTTTGTTCAAAAAAAAAAAAAATAGAAAAAAAGAAGTTCACGTGACTAATTTGAAGAATAGAGAACCGTGCTTTAACTAACAGGAGAGGATCTACGTCCTCCAAATCTCCAATGACGTATGGTAATGGCACAACACTTTTGGAATCTTTCAGTTCGCTTCGCGTGTTTTTGTCGTTATTCCAATTTTGTGTAAGGCTCAGACTCTCCATTATTTGCCTTTTCGGCGACTCACGCTACCTTTGTTTCCAGTTTCCTCCCGCCTCAGCTTTGTGGCGACAGAGGAGTGGTGATGGCATTGCCGTCGTACAATGCGTGACTCGAGTCAATCGAATTGACGCCACCGCCCGTCTATCTTCTCACTGTTTGTGCCTTTGTCACTTTTACGGTTCCTTCCCTCGGCTGACCCCACTCTCCAATCACGTGTGCGTGTTCTTCCAACCAACTCCAACCTCGATGGTACGTCACGTACCACGCCCTGATTCAATCCAGCTTTCCTTTTCTTTTGTGATATTATTGTTATTTTTTTCACCTGTTATTTTTTAATATATTATTTTACCACAATCATTAATAACTCTATTAATAAATTACTGATATTACAAGAATATTTTACAAATTTCAGTATGTTTATTATTTTAAGAATTTTATAAGGTGTAATATTTATAATTGTATCAATTAATTATTTTGGATATATAAAATAATCAATGGATAAAATTATTATTTATTTTGTAAATAATTAAATTTATATTTTTATAATTTAGAAGATTAGATTACACTTACATAGTTTAGAGTAAAATAGACTTTTATTATAATTTCTATTAAACATTCTTTTAACTCTAACAATTTTGTGGTAAAATAATAAGAACTGAAGTATTAAGTTAAAAAAAAAATTATTAGAAAACTTTAGTGATAAAATGATATGTCAAAAAATATTAAACAGTAAAATGATAGTATTCTTTTTTTTTTTCTTTTTTATTGCACTAAAGTGTTTGATGATTACTCGTTATTGTGATTTATAAGTTAAAATTAATTTTATCTTGCACTTATATAATGGAAAAACCTATAATCTTTTTTATCAAAATTATTTTTTTAAAAGAAATATTTACCGATCAGCTTTTATTTCATAGATATTGATTTGTTTATAACAACTTAAGGCTCTATTTAGTATAATTTTTACAAAATAGCTTTGTTGAGCTTTACAAGTAAGATTTTATTAAAAAAACTTTGATTGTTTGATTGTTTATAAGATTATTAAAAATTGTAAAATTATTTTAATAAACAAGTTTTAAACTCGTGTTATGAAATAGATAAAAAAAAAAGTAAAATATGTATTGGGGCATTTTAAACAATTAACCTATCAAATAAATTCTCGAATCTCTCTACTTGTAAATGCTTAAAGTTTAAGATTTTTCTATTAGAGATAAAATAATTTATTTAATTCTTAAAATCTTTACTTAAAATAAAAATAAACAATTACGAAAAAAATAAAATAAACACTTATGATTATTTGATCAACTATATCAAATAAACAATAAAACCATAATACCTCAATTTCAAACAAAGTACTAGGCTTTCAAAATAATTACTTCTAGAATAGTAGCAGTAGCAGTAATAATAATAATAATGATGATGGTGATGAATCATTATTATTATTATTATTAGTCCATAACTATTGTAATAAATAAAGACAATAATCAATTAAAGTCAATTTAATAACTTGCACTAATTCATTTTGATTATTACGATAAAATAAATATATCAATGATAATACAGTTTATTTTGATTTCAATTCAAACAGCTAAAGTAAATAATTTATTTTGATTCTCGATCCCCATTCCGATTCTAACCTGTGAAGATTTTATCTCATTTGAATTACTGATTAATTATTAAAATATTTAGATAAGGACTTCTCGTGGGGACTTGCGAGTAAAGGACCAATTTGATATTAATATAATATTATTCTCTTAAATGTAAAAGTATTTAAACTCATGGATGAATCAGTTATTGCTCACTTGACATTCGAAATTGCTGTCACCATCTCATAACGAACTAATGAAAGTATTTGGTGCGTTTGGTTAAATGGGCATTTGATTCTGAATTATAATGTTTTAAGAGTGGTTGAATATCTATAAATCTTTTTTAAATGTTACTTGTCAAAAAATGAAACAGTTTTTAAGAAATACTAAGGGTATTTATAAATAAATAAATATCAAATAACTAATTTTTTTAATTAAGCATATTATAATTTGATAGTTGATATTGTCATGCGCTCTTCAGTTAATTTAAACTTCAAGATAATTTGCGATATTTTAACAGATCAATGGCATATCACGTTTCTTACTATAAAATGGGCGAAATTACCTAACAAATTAGTCATATATATTTTATTTATTGAGATTATTCTAATTTTGATCAAATCATCAAATCTTTTATTATAATTAATAAGTAATTTTTTTATTATCAGCCTAACAGTAATTCAATCCTCTTTCCACCCACGTGAGTAGAGTTCAAATCAAATAATAAGATTGTACTTATAATACATCTTTAAATTGTATAATAAGTTTCGTTAATAGTTTAATTCAAGTACTAATTGATAATCTTTACAAACTCTTTGTCAATATTTGTTAAGAATTTTAATAGATATTCATGAAAGAATTAAACAAAAGAATGAATAATGTTAGGAATTTCAATATTTAGATTTTAATTTGTAACTTAATTAATCTGACATTCAATTATTGGAGGATATAATAATAATTTAATTAGATTATGAAATTAATCATCTAATAAATGAGTAACATATGTAATTGGGATCCATTATGGTAAAAAGGATATAAATATAACCCATTTATTTATCTTTTGAGTAATCTCTATAAAAAATTATCTATTTTGTTAGGAAATCTGAAAATAAGTTTATTAAAAATAAAAATAAAACTCTCAAGGGTCTTTTTCAAGTCAATTATTTCGCCTTTTTAAGATTTAAGCTACCATCACCGCGCCGTGGGTAATTTCTCATTTATAAATAACATGGAGTTCCGTTTATTAATTTACCCTCCATTCCCCTTTCATTAAACAAATTACAAATCACAGATCGTGAAATTGCCTCCTGTTCTCTCTCGTGCTCTCTCTCTCTGCCTCTCTCTCGTGACATGGATTAATCAATTCACTTTTACTACTCTTTCTCGTCTCTTTCTCTCTCTAGGGTTTCGAAAGAGAACTTTCAGTTTCGATAATTGAAAGTGTCTCCAAAAGAAAAAAAAAGGTTTTAAAATTCGTAAAAATCGTTTTAAAAGTTTTAGTTTCGCTCGTAATTACTTGATCGCGAGAACCCTCAATTTCTTGCCGGTTCAAGAGTCGGCTTCTATCTGCTGCATCGCGGTGCACTGTTGTTCATTCGACTCGGTGAGTTGGTAATCTTTTGTTATTTGTTAGGTTTTGGCTCTACGTATTTGTTTCCTTTAAAAATGATGCGTTTTGTTACTTGATTAATTAGAATTTTTTGGTTAATTAGGGTTGTAGGCGTTGATTTAGTTAAAATAATAATAGTGTTTGTGAACGCATGAGAAATCGAGACAAGTGAATTGTGGATTTTTTGTAAAATTGTTTTAGAGGTTTTGTTGAAAAGTAAAGTTATTGGTTGAATCAAGAATTGTACTGAGTTTGGTCGATGGTTTTATGACTTTGTGCTTTGAATTTATGTAAATAAGTCTGTTTTTGTTGCTCACTAGGATTTAAATTGTGCCCTGGGCGCAGCTTTGTACGAGTTTAAACTTTACTGATAGTGTGAAAGTAGCCTTATGGGCGTTTGAGACTTTCATGTCGGTGAATGCTATTGAGTGGATGTTGAATGATTGGTGCCATGGATTTAAATGCTTCTCCGTTACCTGAAGAAGATGAGGATACTTTTGAAGGACATATAGAAGAATATGCCGCACAAGAACGAATAGAATCTGGAGCTGAGATTTTGCGCAGGGTACTTCTATCTTTCTCTTTTATTTATTTTGTTTTTCTCTTTAATTTATTGTTCATTTTCTCCTTTGATATTCTATACAAGATAGCTAGAGGGATTTCAAACTGTCCTTGATCTTTCAGTAAATTATACAAATTAGGTGAAAGTTACAAGATTTTGATCCCTTTCGGGTTTGGCATAATGCCTTGAATGCCGGTTCAAGTGATCTGTTTAGGGTGGAATATGTAGATGATTTCTGTTATTACGTGCAAGGAGGAAGATGACCATTTTGGTCTCTGTATCCATCTCTCTTCTTCTTCCATTTTTCCCCCTCTTCAGGAGTGAGGAGGAAGATGACTATCTGTTATTGAGTGAAGTTATTAGTTGCCATTTTTTGTTTCCGTAGTGTTCTACTCTTTTTGTTGACATCTGTTCATGGTTAGAGATTTGTTTGCTTGTGCCAGGAGCGTGAAGAAAGAAGAAAGCGTTTGAAAAGAGATCGACCTGATGACAGACCTGTGCATGCATATCAGCCGGCAGTGCATGATCAATATTATCAAAATAAAAACTATAAGTCCTATGACAGAAATAAGCTCCCCCCTGGTAAGTTTTCTGTTTACTGAGTCAGGTTCTACTTTTTGTCATTTTTATGTCGTCTCTATCGGCAATTAATTGCTATAACTTGTATGTCCCATTAGAATAATTTGAACACCTTTTAAAAGAGTTATCTTGATTGTTTTAAGATTTTACTGGTTCTATTTGGCCGAGTGGTGAGGTACTGCAGGGATCTTGCTCCCCTCCCACCAATTTGGGTTTGGTAAATATGTTTCACCAGAATAGAAGTGGGGAAAGATATATCCTTAAAATAGAAATATAAATTTGTATTGTGCTGTAAAAGAAGTGATCTAGATTGGTCTTGGTTGACACTTGATTGTAAATGTCGGATAGCTTGTAACACATTAAAAAAAGGGGGGGAGATTATGCAGGTGTTTGTTTAATAGGATTCAATTTGACAATCATTTTTTTACATTTTCCGGTTAGGTTACTTCATTATTTTGGAGAGTCATGAAATAAATGAGGAACTTAATACCTTATAAGACCCTTAATTGAGGGATTGAGTGACTGGTTCATGGTATTAACTTTTCCTAATATTCTTTATGGAGAGAGTGTAATTTTAATTACATATTTATATTCTTAATTTTTTTTAGGTTTAAATCATTTTGCTCTTCCATCGTAGGTTGGTTGGACTGCCCTCCGTTTGGTCAAGAAATTGGTGGTTGTATAATCCCTTCAAAGGTTCCGCTTAGTGAATTCTTCAATGATTGTATTCCTCCCGGAAAAAGATACTCATTTAAACAAGTGATTCACCAACAAAGAGTTTTGGGAAGAAAGGTAAATAAAGTCAATAAAAATGTGAGAAAGCTCTTTTCTGCCTGGAAACATCAGCATTTTTTTGTCTATGGTATGCTATAAATGCATCTAATCATGATTGTGCAACTTTTGGTCGGACAACTGGTTTATGAGAATTATTTCCCTGTTTCTCTTTCTCCCAGCTTGGTTTGGTGATTGATTTGACAAATACAACTCGTTACTACCCAACATCAGATTTGAAGAAAGAGGGCATTAAGCATGTTAAGGTGAGTATCCTTCTTTCCTCCTTATTGTGATTGAACAATTCCATATTTTGAAATTTTTTTATTTGTGTTCTAGATTCAATGCAAGGGCCGAGATGCTGTACCTGATAATGCTTCTGTAAATAACTTCGTGTATGAGGTTTGTTCTTTTACCTTTTCTATGCTGTGTCAAATTAGCACATTAAATTTGCTGTGTTCAGCAGGCTAAAGTTTCTTATGATGCTTTATATAACCAATTTTTCTAGGTTACCCAGTTCCTGTCACGACAGAAACACTCAAAGAAGTATATTCTTGTTCACTGTACGCATGGACACAATCGAACAGGATACATGATTGTTCACTTTCTTATGCGTTCACAGTCAATGTCTGTTGCTCAGGTTAGTTTTGTGATTGTTAGTTTAGTGTTTTTCAAATAGTTTCAATTAACAAGTCATATTAGAATCTGGTTCCTTTGATTTTGCTGGTGTGCAGGCAATAAAAAAGTTTGCTGAAGTACGCCCACCTGGAATTTACAAGAATGACTATATAGAGGCTCTGTACACTTTTTATCATGAGAAGAGGCTTGATTCGACACCTTGCCCTTCAACTCCAGAGTGGAAAAGAGAACTCGATCTTAATGGCGAAGCTGTACCAGATGATGAAGATGATGGAGTTCCAGCTGCTGCTTTGCATGTATGCATACCTCTAAGAATATACTTGAGTTTAAATAATTGTCACTTCATTTACTGGCTACAATAATAGTGTTGATGCAGATTACTCTCGATATGTGTGTTTTTGTCCCTAAATACTTGAGTTTAAATAATTGTGACTGCATTTATTGGCTACAATAATAGTGTTGATGCAGATTGCATGTGTGTGCTTTGTCCCTAAATGTCATTGGAATTATTTGGTATACGAGCTTGGGCTTTTACTTGATGACACAATATCACTTCCGATATAGCATATTATGTTTCCCTTAATTTACCCACTGTACTCCTCCCTTTGAAGCTACAATCACAACACAATGAATGTCATCACTGGTTGAAATAGTGAAGGTATAGAATTTGGCACAATTTAATTATCCTATCAGATCTATGCTAACAGTGTTGTACGTGGTAGGCGTATGTGGTTGTTAATATTTTCTATGTTATTTGCCATTATTGAATTTCCTTTTTCTTCCTCAATTGATGGGAATTCCATTTCTCTTCCATATTTTTTGTTTTGTTTATCACTTCTTAGTGCTGCTTGTCTTCCGTGAAATAGCTGTGATTGAAATTGTTTTGTGTTTCCCCCCCCTCCTTGTTCCTTTTTGTGTTAATAGAGAGTAAAGGGAAATCAATATAACTATTTTGTTCTGTGCATTTATTGCACTATGGATATTATCTTGTCAATATTTTTTATGTTGTTCGGGTACTATCAGCCAAGTAATCATATGGGATAAAAGACTTGATGATTAAGTTTTCAATAAATTAATAGAAGTTAATGCTTTTTTCTTTTTCTTTTAAAAAATTATTTTTCATGTTTGTCGAATGTTTTTAATGATATGTGTAGATTCTTATTATTTCAGGAAAATAATGATGTAACTATGACGAATGATGATGTTTTGGGGGATGAAATCCCTAATGACCAACAAGATGCCTTTCGGCACTTCTGTTACCAGACACTTAAGTTGAACTATGGGGTAAGTTATACTTTAAACATGCATACCTGCTGTGATTTGTATGCGTCTTTACATTGTTCAAGTGTAGAAGTTTCTAAAGAAGAAATGATTATTGAAATATGCTCCAATAAAGGGGCATCTGTATAACACTAGAGTATTAACGAAAGAATGGATCACGTAAATCTTTTTATTATTTTATTTTTTATTAATGTGAAAGTTATGCAGTTCTACTCTTTTTATTTCTTGAAACAATATGTCTATGCTGTATGCTTGTTATGCACTTGGTAGCTAGCTGGTTCAACTCAAGGTTTACCTGGTTCATTTCTTGCAATCCAGGGAAGAGGGAATATGCAATTTCCAGGCTCACACCCAGTTTCTCTCAACAGGTCCAACTTCTGAATCTTGTTCACTCTAATTTTGTGGAAACTTCTTTCTTCCTATTATTAATTTTTATAATTAGGTTGCACATTTTCTCTGGGACATCTAAACAGCTGTTCAGATCATTAGAATTGTTGCAGCAAGTTTTATTATCAAAAGAAGAAAAAAGAAAAAAGGACAAGGAGAACTGTGGGGTGGCTGGGTTGGCAGTGAGGAGTTGGAATATAGTTGTCCTCCTTTCAGCATGCTATTCTATGGAATGTGTTCAGCTTATTAGACTTTTGAGAGTGCTCAAAATCCTGTTTTTCCTGATATCATTGTCAAAAAAGGGGACTATCTTCTTCTGTTCAAGTAAAAGTAGTCTATACTAATGGCACTCTTAATAAACTGCCTCATTTTCTGATTAATCTCCATTTTTCAAAGTTGCCCCTAGGTCAGTGAGGGCAGGAAATAATTTGTTTTATTCAATGTTAGTATTAAGGGAAAAAGGTAAAAAGTAATGGTTGGTAGGGTAGATTCTGGCCATTTCAAAATGTACCCTCCCTTGGATAATAAAGATAGATCTTGTTAGATGATATTGGGCAAAACTTTATGTCAGACAGCATTGGACATAACTTTCTCCAAATTTTTGCTTGGTTCTTGTGTGCATCATTTTAACAAGGAATAAACGGTAGGGTGGAGATTTAGACTGAATCCAGAATAGACAGATATTGGCTGGGTCGAACATCTGATGTAAATTCCAACTTCACTAACTTTAAGTGGAAAGTTAATATAGTATGAGTGGAATGGAGCCTTTGGATGTGTTTTTGTTGAATTGGATTTTAAAGATTTTTGTGTTTGAGATCCGTAGAAGTCGAAAAAAAATGTTTCCAGTCCTACTCAAATGGATGCTGTTTGTATAATTATGCCATCCAATCAGATTCTGGGAGCTAGGTTCGTATGATGTGATAATATTTTTCTATCTTCCAAATGCATAGTGGTTGGAAGAGCATGATAGCTGGTGTGTGTGTGTGTGTGTGTGTGTTTGTGACATAATTTAGTATTTCCATATGCAAGGGAATTGTTTGAAATTCTTGTTCTGAATAACTTTCTTGTTTTTGGTGGCAATCTCTGAATTTTAACTTTTAACTTCTAATGCATGCAGTGACAACTTACAACTATTACGGCAACGTTATTACTATGCCACATGGAAAGCTGATGGGACCCGATACATGATGCTTATAACCATGGATGGATGTTATTTGATTGATAGGTGTTTCAATTTTCGAAGGGTCCAGATGAGGTTTCCTTGCAGAAACTCAAATGAAGTATGTAGTTGAATCTCTGCTTGCAGAAAGGTTCTTGGTATTGAAACCCAATTTTGTATAAAATTGGAATACTGACTGTTAATTTGACATAATTGTTTTGCTTGTAGGGTTTGGGTGAGAAAACGCATCACTTCACATTGCTGGATGGGGAGATGATTATTGACAAATTGCCGGACTCACAAAGGCAGGAGAGAAGATACCTTATCTATGATATGATGGCAATTAACCAAGTGTCTGTCATTGAGGTTGGATTTGGAATAAACTCGTGATAAATTATTTTATGTTCTTTAATTCATGTCATTATTATAATTCTATCACTGCAGCAATCGAATTAGTTGTATTGTGACTATATGTTCGGTAGTTAGATACTTTGCCATACGTTGGTCAAGCACCAATGTGTCCATATGTCACTTACAAAAGAGTTTTACCTTGAAAAAATTTACTTTATCCATATTGGATGTTACTTATCTAACTTTCTGTGCAACATATTTAGCATTAGTAGTCCCTATAGACAAGTTTTCCTCAACTTCTTAGTTGTTATGCTATGTATGGTCAAACCTGACCTAAAAATGTTAGATTTTGAGGTTTCTGAATTTAGTTTATTTGAGAAAGCCCGAAACAGCTTCTCCCAAGTACACATTGAAGTAGTCCTCTGTTCGAATGGTTGACTTGAGCATATGAAGATTTATAATTTATGAAAAGGATATATGATTAAAAAAGTTCCATGTTACTTTGATGTACATGTGTTTAATGGAAAACATTGTAGCATGCTCTTTTTGGCTGAGATATAGAGCCAATATGTGCCACTGGTGATGCTTTCAAAGCAGGCAAATGAACTGGGGGAGTTGAAACTGGCTCATTTTGGGGAAAAAGTGGTTTAGAAACTGAAATTATATTTTTCTTGTTCAAACTAGCTTAATGGGGTTGTTAATAATGTATATTAAATGCTGATAATATCTCATTGTGATCGCAACCTATTTCGAAAATTTATTAAGAAGTTGATGGCTCCACTAACAAATCATATATACAAGAATACGTTGGGAGGAAACAGGTTCCTAAATATTTTTACTGCTGTAATTCATATTGTTAATGACAAAAGAAATATATAGCATGTGGTTGCTATGTTTTTCGCTGGATTGTAAGAGGGATTAACAATACATGCATAATAACTTACCTTTTGCTGCTGTCTCATGTTATTCCCTACTATTGGAAAGCTTTCTTGCTTAGAAGGGACAAAAAACGCAAGGGTTCTATGGAACTGTGCAGTCTTGGCTATTTTTTGGGTGGTGTGGAATGAAAGAAACCAAAAAATCTTTGATAACAAAGCTGGAGAAGATCCTTCACACCTATGGGACAAAGTGAAGTTCTAGGCTTCCCTATGGACATCTATTACTACTAAATTCAAAGACATCTCTTTCTTTTTTATTTTGCTTAATTGGGAAGCTTTTGTATCTTAAGAGGGTTGCATTCTTAGTGAGCTAGTGTTTTTGGGTTTTGGATATTTTGATCTGTGCAGTTTTTTAGTGTTCTATTTAGATTGAGACTTCTCATCCTTTTTTTGTTGATATGTAGTCCTACCAATCCTTGTACATATTTCTTTTAATTTTATAATATTTTGTTTCTTAGCCAAAAAAAAAAAAACTTGACCTTTGCTTCTGGTATTTATCCACTCGCAGAGGATGTGGTAATTGTGTCCTGTGAATTCTAAAATAGCACATCAATATTTACATTTCCTTTGTATTGTATGTAAAAATTGTTAGGAATGTTATTTTGTTGTGTTAGATTCGCATGTGGATGTGTTTATGGTGTTCCTTTTAGTCGTATTCCATGTACTTGTCTTTATTTCTTTGGTTTGTTACAAAGATATAAATAATTAAAAGTTTGTACTAACAATAAAGTCTGGTTAACAAATGTGGACCAGCGGCCTTTCTATGAACGGTGGAAGATGCTTGAGAAAGAAGTCATTGAACCACGGAATTATGAGCGCCACAATATTTACCAGAGTAGGAACCCTTACTACAGATATGATCTGGAACCATTTAGGGTATGTATTGAAAGCATCATTCCTCCTGCCTTTCCTTCCCCAACTGCTTTTGGTTATTGATTATTTAAACAATTTATCAGGTTAGGAGGAAAGATTTTTGGTTGCTCTCCACTGTTAACAAGCTGTTAAAGGAGTTTATTCCAAAGCTTTCGCATGATGCCGATGGTCTTGTTTTCCAGGTAATTGAGAATCATAAACTATGATTGGCAAGTGTAATTTAACAACATTTTTTGATGGTTTTATTAGCACATTTTAGGCATTTGATTCTCCTTCTGCCCAAGAAATTTTTACACTGCACTGTGTTTTCCTTGTGCTGAGAAATCGATTATTTAATTGCATTTTAGTGAGTATTCTTTAAAAATCTGTCACTTTCAAGTGACGTTAAGAGAGTGTTTTTTTTTTTTTTGAGGAAAAAAGTGAGGCTGAGAGTTAAATGTTAGGTTGTAAAATGTGGTTATTAGTGATTACTATGTGGCAGGGCTGGGATGATCCTTACATTCCTCGAACACATGAAGGCCTTTTGAAGTGGAAATATGCTAGAATGAACTCGGTCGACTTTCTATTTGAGGTAATACTATTTTATTTACTTAAAGTATGAAGAACTCCTCAACATCTGATTCTAATATTAAACGTATATGCTGACAGGCGACTGATGACGATCGACAGCTACTTTATATATTTGAACGGGGGAAGAAGAAGCTGATGGAAGGGAGTTCAGTTGAATTTACAGGTTCATTTTCCTCACAGCTAACTAGTTTTTTGAAGCAAACCCATGTCTGTCGGATTATTATTTTGAATGTCAAAATTTATGTCTTCTATAATTGGAGTCCCAGCCATGACACCTATAATGGCATAAAGCCAAAGATGGATCCACTTATGATGTTAAATGCAGTTCATATTCAATATTAACCGCATGCATAAATAGTTTTTATCTTTTTTCCCCTATTTCCAAATTTTTGTTTGGGGAGTATTTCTGGGTGTTATGGTGGTAAATTCTATGCTTGTTGGGCTTGCTGGTGTACAGTAGGCTTATCATGTTCTCATATTGCTTGGCTGTTGCCCATGATTGCATGGAATAAAGATGAATTATGATTGTATATTTGGCTAGTTATGGATAGGCTTTCGCTGGTTTTCTGCTTCATGGTTGCCCTGCTTACCATGTGGGGTAAAGAAGTCCTGAAATGGCATTTCTCAGTTGTGCAAGGTTTTGTTGGGGCCTCATTCTGCTGCTATGTTTGACAAGTGGCACCAGATTGGTCAGGAATTGATTTTGTCTATTGGATTTTCCTAGTAGAATTTTTTCAACATTTTTATTCTGTAGTGCTTGCATTTGCATGTAAAATGATGGCATTTTCTGCCTATGACGACGATCGGCAATCTAGAATCCTGTCCATCTCTGCCATGTGGCAAATATCTTCAATTGGAGGAATTCATATCCTGCAGAGGTTTAATTGCTTATCATGGAAAAATAAATAAATATATAAATAAAAGCTTGTCATTTGGCTTGGTTTGATTATCTTTCAAAATGCCTATAGTAGTTGGAGTATCCGTGCATTAAGTGGCTGTCTGTCCTGGATGTTATGAAAGTAGGTCAATTGTATTTTGATAGTCAGAGATTTTGTCTGTTTGTGTGGCATACAGATTGTCGTCTTCCAAATTCTGGTAAACACCAACAATTTCAACCTTGGGATTCCAATTATATGATGTCCATTTTCTTGTGTCTTTTACATCATGGTTTGGTACTTTGTTTACATGCCTTTGATAATTGTTCATTCGTTAGCCCTTGTTTTGAAGTGGCTAATGCTTGAAAATACTTGCAGATAGAGAACCGTCTTTTTACTCGGGAAAGATTATTGAGTGTACTTGGGATCCAGACATACAGGTATGGAAATGTATGCGGATCAGGACTGATAAATCAACCCCGAATGATATCAATACCTACAGAAAGGTCCATCTCTTCACCTATTTTGTTATACATAACTCTATTTTATTTTAATTATTTAGCCGTAGTGGAATACTAAAAGGCACTTTTTACTTGTGAAAACGCAGGTGATGCGAAGCATAAAGGACAACATCACTGAGGAGGTCTTGTTGAACGAGATACAGGAGATCATTCGCCTGCCAATGTATGCTGATAGAATTCGAAATGACAGCAAAGCACACTTACATACGAGTTCAGCACGAAGGAGGTGATGGGAGAAGAAGTGTTGAGTCCTGGATTACTGACGTACTTTCCAGGATTACCTTAGTAGAAGAGCCCAAGACTAAAGTGGGACTATGGGGTACCCTTTCTGATACATGCCTGCACTTGCTATAGCAGGTTTTGGTTGGTTGAAAAAATCTGGGGCCTTTACAACGTCTGCTTAGGGGGTCACTGAGATATTTTGTAATTAGACAGTTTTTATTTTTTATTTTTGGTTTTTTCTCATATTGTAATGTGTGCTAAGCTGGTGACTTGTATGATCCAGTGAGGTACACTTGGATAGTAATCATATCAGAATTATTTTGCTGATAGTTGTCGAAAATCAAGAGAAATAGGATTAGGATCTCAGTATGTATATTATTAGTGTTTATTTCTGCCCCTTTTATCTTATTCTAATGTAGTGACTGCCAGGTTGGTTTTTAACAGCTAGTCATGTCTTTTTATCTTTAAATCAATTTCTATTATGTGGATTTGCGTTTCCCCATTTCTGTGGATATTGCTCAGGTATGTATGTGTTGGCTGAAAAGACATACAAGTTGTAGCTCTTAATTGTATTTTTGGAGGAGGCTAGTATTAGGTTTTGGAAATGTGGTCAAGTTAAAAATTTGTTGTTGACTTTATGTATCATTTATCGAATCTGAGTAATTTTCTCAAGAAGTTGGTGACGGAAAAATTGTGTGCCCATGATTGTATCTAAAGACGTGCGTCTGGTCTGAGCATTCCCGGTTCTTCGGTATCGGAAAACATTCTTTGATGAGCTCTGAATTTTATGCTTAACTAATTAATGACGAATGGGGCATAACATTGATCATTTTTATATTTGAACGTAAAAATTCAAGAATTTATTAAATTCTAAAATCGCATTAATGTACTTCATCAGCCTTTTTTTTTTTTTTTAAATTGTTTTAATAATTTTTATTATGGTATTTTTAATTGATAGCAGAGAACAAGTGCTACCAAAACGCTTTTCAAAGATATTTTGCAGTTACGACGCGATTAGATTAGCCTTTCGCTTTATTCCTGTCACTGGTCGCGGGATCGAGGGGCTAGCGAGTGGTGCCGCAGTACTGCTCAAAACCGTCAATAGCAATTTGCAATAGGAAAAAAACCTTAATTTTCCAAATTCCCAATTCCAACTGTCGTCAATGTTGTTGAAGTCCCCAATTTCAATACTTTCGCATTCTTCTTCTTCATATCGCCTTCACAAAGAGATCAATTAAATATATATTTGATCAACAGATCTTCGGCGCCGTATTTAGTTACTCCCAATTACAATAAGATCACCACATATTTCAAACCCAAATAAATTCAAGTTTAAAATTTTAGTTGTTTGGAATTTTCAAGTGTAACATATGAAATCCTCAACAAGGACAGCGACTTGTGTTCTTTTAATTTGTTTGTTGCTCTTCAATTCCGCTTGTGGCGACTCCAAACAAAATAAATTTCGCCAGCGAGAGGCCACCGACGATCAGCTTGGTTTGCCTCAAATGTGAGTTCTTAAATTTTAATTTCTTTTTTCTTTGGGATTTATTTGTGAAATTGTGAATTTATGATTTTGTTTTTGTGTTTTTATTTGTTAGAGATGAGGATGCGTTGGTGAATACGCGGTGCCCTAAAAATTTAGAGCTTAGATGGCAAACTGAAGTCAGCTCTAGCATCTATGCCACTCCTTTGATCGCTGACATCAACAGGTATTAAAATGGACTCCATCTGTAACCTAACCTGATTATGAATTGATTTTGTATTGTTTTCAATTGGGTGTTTTTTATTTGTTATTTTTTTTTATTTTAGTGACGGGAAGCTTGATATAGTGGTTCCTTCGTTTTTGCACTACCTCGAGGTACTAGAAGGTTCTGATGGTGACAAAATGCCAGGTATAATTCCTTTTTATGTTCTTTTCTGCTTGTATACATTGCTTTTGCACCTGCAGTAAAATACAATGTAATCCGTATAACATCCGGTGTCACAACGTTGTTAGGTTGGCCTGCTTTTCATCAATCATCCGTGCATTCTAGCCCTCTCTTATATGACATTGATAAAGATGGTGTTAGAGAAATCGCACTAGCTACTTATAATGGTGAAGTTCTATTTTTTAGGTAATTCTATCTTTTTGGCATGGTAATTGAGATTACGTCTACGTTGATTAATGTGGTTCTTAGTTGGCAAGATGCCCAGACTTATAGCAATTAAATTTATATTTACTGTTTAGGGTGTCGGGCTACATGATGACAGATAAATTGGAGATACCTCGTAGGAAAGTTCGTAAAGATTGGTATGTAGGCTTGCATTCTGATCCAGTGGATCGCTCACATCCGGATGTCCATGACAATCTAATTGTTCAGGAGTCTGAGGCTGCTCATATGAAATCAATGCTTGGTAAGTTACTCCTAATTGTTAAATGTGGAGTTGTTCTTGGTACTTTCTGGCACATTGTAACGTTATATTCTTCTACTTGCTAACTAAAGCAAATTCACAATCAGCCCGAGTTTATCCTATTTCTTGATGTGTTTTTGAGATCGCTCGCTGGTTGATTGTTTCTTCCAATTTGGCTTCTGGCACACTAGAAAATACTATGATCTGGATCTTTTTCTTTCTTTTTTTTTTCCTTTCAAATTTTGTATACGAGTGATTTGGACCTGTTTGAAACCAAAAGAAGACATGTTCCACCTCTTCGAGTCCTATGTTGTTAATTATGAGCTGATTTTATTTATGTAGATTATTTTTTCTGGACTTAGTACTCATATCTTCATAATCAGTCTTGATTTCTTCTATGGAATTTTTTACTTGAAAGAGGATTGACTCTAGCTCGGCTAATGTTGGTAATTATTGTAGAAATGAAGAAGAGTACCCCTGAAACAAATGCAACAGTGACGACATCAACAGAAAGTCATCCTGTATCAGTAAATGTATCTAATCCAGATGTGAAGAAAGTGAATGAAAGTCTGGTAAATGTATCTAATCCTAGTGAAGAAAGGAAACTCAATGAAAGTCACACAGAAATGAACATTAGGTTTCCTACGAGCTTGGATAATTCTTCCATGACTACTGTATCAGGTGGAACTAATAGTTCAGAGAAGGGAGCTAACACTGGGAGACGTCTTCTGGAAGATAACAACTCAAAAGGGTCACAGGAAGGCAATGGTAAAGAGGATGTTCCTGTTGCAACTGTGGAAAATGATCAAGCATTGGATGAAAATGCAGATTCATCTTTTGAGTTATTCCGTGACACTGATGAGTTGGCTGATGAGTATAGTTATGACTATGATGATTATGTGGATGATGCGATGTGGGGAGATGAGGAATGGACTGAAGAACGTCATGAGAAAATAGAGGATTATGTGAATATTGACTCTCATATATTGAGCACTCCTGTGAGTGATCTTCGGTAAATATAAGGCTGTTTTAATGTATGAACGCCTTGTCAGATGAAGCTGAGATATTATTTTGGCACTGATGAAATATAGTTTTCTCATTTACACAGGTCATAGCGGACATTGATAATGATGGTGTCTCAGAAATGATTATTGCTGTTTCTTACTTCTTTGATCACGAGTAAGTTTTATTTATGGTTTCTCAAAACTTTCTATTCCAGTTTCCTGTTTTCTTAAATATTAAAATTTTGATTACAATGTGAAAGTTATCCATTTCTTGTGAACTGGAGATATACCATTGTATCTCAAATTAGAAATAAGTCATCATCATACACTCATATCATCTTTTGCAATTAAGTTTCCTAGCTCAAAGCATTCCTATTGCTTACCGATCTGAAATTTTAGACACCTGATGAGTCGGCAGGTACTATGACAACCCAGAGCATTTGAAGGATCTGGGTGGCATTGATATAGGGAAATACGTTGCTGGTGCCATTGTTGTTTTCAATCTTGATACAAAGCAAGTTAAGTGGACTACGGATCTAGATTTAAGTACAGATAATGCAAGTTTCCGTGCATATATATATTCTTCTCCAACTGTCGTGGATTTGGATGGTGATGGCAATCTGGATATACTTGTTGGGACCTCTTTTGGCTTGTTTTATGTCTTGGATCATCATGGTAATGTGCTAAGATTGGTTATTATTGTTTTTTTTTTCTTGAAAATGTCTGTGTTTGGAACATATTTTAATATATTTTCCTACCAGGGCTCGTTGGTAACTATTTTGAATTGTAACATAATTTAGTAAGTACGGAAGTTGCTAAAGCCTTTGAAACTGTAGGAATTGACATTGATAACTTTGAAGATGACATCCAGTTTGGATACTGATCCCTGTTCTCATCCTTTCCCTAAAGGATATTAGTTTGATGTTAAATGGCTTCACATATGTGTGATATCTGGTAAAGAAGTTAAGTCATTGCCAGCACAGTGTACACTTTCTTCAAGGGTGATTGTGAGTGGTGACTTTAAATGATTACATTCTACCTTATGTAGGACCTATATTTCATATTGTAGAGAGTTTTCTGGAATCTCACTAAAAAATTCTGCTTGTGCATTTGTCAATTTCCTTTCAGTTTCAATGCCTGGTCAATCTTTTGTTCAATTGATTTGCACAAAACTTAAGAGGATCAATCAAAATGGCTATCATGACATAGCTAAATATTATGCTTCGAAGGACTTTCAAAGCTATCATGACATATCTAAATATTATGCTTCGAAGGACTTTCAAAGAAAAACTGCTACAATGAAGGGGATCTAATGATGAATGTTTTCATTAATTAAAGTTGTTTATACCAAAATCAAATTTTAATATCTTTTTTCTTTCTTATTTGAACTAATTTTGAATGTGTCAGCAACTTAATGTCAATATCAATTTGTATCTGAGAAATTAATTGTTTCTTTTTGGCAGGCAAAATTAGAGAAAAGTTTCCTCTGGAAATGGCGGAAATTCAAGGTGCTGTAGTTGCAGCTGATGTCAATGACGATGGAAAAATTGAACTAGTGACCACTGACACACATGGAAATGTTGCTGCATGGACTGCAGAAGGAAAGGAAATATGGGAGCAGCATCTGAAGAGTCTTGTTACACAGGTTTGTTGCAGTGTCAATCACCTTATGATGGAATGATTTATATTAAAAGCCAAATTGTTACCACTAGTGCATGAAGCAGATTCTTGTTTGTGTGCCTCAATTTTATTGAGATCTAATGATTTTTTCCAAGTACCAACTGTAATTTTCCACTTAAGACTATATTGATGTGAATGTGGCATAGTTGCTTGTGGGCTATTCCTGTAGAAAATGTACCTTATTTACATGTCTGCCAAAGAAATTTGAGTAGTTGTTTAATGCAGCGTTGTGTAGCTTACATAATATAACGATAAACTCGATAACTGTTTATGAAGCTGTTTTAGGCTCGTCTTTGCATAAGATTAAGAAATTATTACAATGGCAAAGAAAGTAGCATCCAGTAAATGGAATAGTTACATTGATAAAGAGAATAGCATAACTAAACGCTGTCAATATTGAAGTTTGTATTCTTTGTTTTGAAACGTTTAGGTGCTCATTATTTAAACTAGGTTTGTAATTGTCTGAAATGACAGTTTAAATCCTCTTCGACAGTATCATTAGTTGTTATGAGAAAGTGGTAACTTTTGGTTAAAAAAAAAAAAGGCATGTCTTATTCCCAAAATAGCAACAAATACAAGTGTCTTTTTTGCCCTTAAAAAATTGCTGACCAGTTTTATCATTCACTATTGTATAAGATTGTATTAGTTGGTTGTACAGCTAAATATGTGATTTTTTTTTTAACTGTTTATTAATCTGGTGACTCGGTAGAAATATGATTCTGTATGGTTATTTCCTTTGAGGGATACTTGAGTTATGATTGTTATTCGCATCTTGGAATGCTGTAAAATTGCTTAATGATACAGGTATCTGACACACCTTGTTATCAGGGTCCCTCAATAGGTGACGTTGATGGGGATGGCCATACTGATGTTGTGGTTCCAACACTATCAGGGAACATTTACGTTCTTAGTGGCAAGGATGGCAGTAAAGTCCGTCCTTATCCTTATAGAACTCATGGAAGGGTGATGAATCAAGTTCTTCTTGTTGATTTAACTAAACGTGGGGAGAAAAGCAAGGGACTCACAATTGTTACAACATCTTTTGATGGCTATTTGTACCTTATAGATGGTCCAACATCATGTGCTGATGTAGTCGACATTGGCGAAACTTCGTAAGTATTATCTTGTTTAGTGCCATAAATCTTTTATCCCCAGCCTCCAAAACACTTATACTCTCTTCTTCCAAAATTTGACTTACATGTGAGTCTCCTTATGACAGATATAGCATGGTCTTAGCAGACAATGTTGACGGTGGAGATGATCTTGATCTTATTGTTACAACAATGAACGGCAATGTTTTTTGCTTCTCAACTCCTGCTCCACACCATCCCCTCAAGGCAGGATAAATTTGAACCTTGGTCTGCAGAATATTAATTACAGATTTATTGAGCATTCTATATATTATTTGCATGTTATCGTTTTCAGGCATGGAGATCAAGTAACCAAGGAAGAAACAATGTTGCAATCCGTTACAACCGTGAAGGAATCTATGTTACACATCCATCAAGAGCTTTCCGCGATGAGGAAGGCAGAAACTTCTGGGTGGAGATTGAGATTGTAGATAATTATAGATCCCCATCTGGGTCACAAGCTCCGTATAATGTCACCGTAAGTTGCTTTTAGAGTTTCACCGTAAGTTTCTTTTAGAGTTTTAGTCCATCAGAAATGTTGTTTCTCACAGCTGCTCAGATCTTAAATCCAGATTTCAATCTCCTGAAATCAAAACCAATATTTTGTTCAAAACATGCAGACAACATTGTTGGTCCCTGGCAATTACCAAGGTGAGAGGAGGATTAAGCAAAGCCAAATCTTCAAACGTCCTGGAAAATATAGAATCAAATTGCCAACGGTCGGGGTAAGGACTACGGGGACTGTTTTGGTGGAGATGGTTGACAAGAACGGACTTTATTTCTCAGACGAATTCTCGCTTACATTCCATATGTATTACTATAAACTACTAAAGTGGCTCCTAGTCCTCCCAATGCTCGGGATGTTTGGTGTGCTTGTCATCCTTCGTCCACAGGAAGCCATGCCTTTGCCATCATTTTCACGGAACACAGACCTGTGATGAGATCGTCCTGTATTAGACCCAGACACGCCGATGCTGTCAAGACCTGAACTGATATTTCCACCTCAATGAAGGTCAGATTGAGGTATCAATGGATCGAAAATCAGATCCTCTAGTAACTTTTTCTCCGGAAAAGCAGTTGTGTGATAGACTGTGTAGGAAGTATTGGTCTCAATAGGATTGATTTTTGGACCAAGAAATTCGGGACTTGTAACATAGATAAATTTGAGTTCTCAAAATCATTTCATAGTTTCAGTGATAGTCAAAAGAGGGAATAGATAGTTTGATCAATTATTAGAGAGCTGTTAACATGTCTCCCACAGGGCGCAATACTTTACAAACTTTGCTTTTCCAGTTGTCGTTTTCTCTCTACACAATATTTGTTGTTAATGATACTTGCAGCTTTTCTTAGAAACTGAACTGATTTTCATCTTTCATTCTTGGCTGTTCGGAGTTATTGCTCAAAACGAACCTTTTATTATGAGAACTCTTAAACCCTTTGTAATTGCGATTGGGAATTGGAATCCTAACGCCTCCTGGATAAATTTAATTCAGGTTCCTGTTTCATGAGCTTAAATGTTCTCTAAACATGTCTGATAGTTTATGTCACCTGCTCTTATGCTGCATGCTGCATGCTGCTTTTCCAAAGTAAAACGTCAAAAATATAACAATGCTAAACGTCAATGTTATAATCTTTTATGGTTTTATAACATAGTTTTGGGCAATCAGTTCGTGGAAAATGCAACTACTTATTTTCAAGGCAATGGCAACTTGCCGGAAAGACAACGTTCATGGGCATTCATCAGTTTCAGATACTTCACTGGGAAAACTCATTTCAAAATTTGGCCGCAAACTTCTAACTACAAAGAAAATACTTACCAGTCCATCAATGCCAAAGTTCATACTAATGGAACAATTAACCAAGAGAGATTCATTTTTCTGGGGAAAAAAAAAGGGTTGTAGTCTCTATGTAATTCTCGCTAAACTAACAATAACGAGCTTTTGTGCCTCTAAATCAGAACATGAATTATACCTTGCCCAAGGACCATTCACATTTCTCACCCAAAAGGCATTCCTAAAATGCAACCAAATGTCATACTATGACTTGGTAGCAGCTGCTATGAATTACTGCAACAGCAGACAAAATTCAAGCGTGCCACAAAAGTCTGAATGCTTATACCAATAACCCTGACAAAATCACCATGTATATTCAAGTGTCTACACCGCGAATCTGAAATATTTTTCTTTAGTTGATTGCATAACACCAATCAGGCACTCAATAGCAAGAATCCTTGTAGATAGTCTCAAAATTTTTAGGCCTAAACAGCCTCACTTAAATAACGCAGCAGTTTAAGTGTTGAGGTGCTGCAAACCATAGAAAATTGTTCTATCTAGATAATACAAAATGGCGAAAGCAAATTTGTATTCCCGATGCTAAAGCAAGGAATATGCTTTGTTGAAATGAGATGAGTACACTAGATTTATTCCCTCAGGCTTATAGGCATCATTTAGAAGATAAGGTAAACTAATATTATGGAGCTCTGTGATAAGCAAATAATAAGCATGTAAACATGTAATGCAACTCTGAAAAAACTAAATTGAGTACCATCTTTTTAAAAAATAGCATTTCTGGACCAAAGCAAGCGACAATTTAACCATGCAAATCTTCACCGTTTGCACCTTATTCCTGATTTATTGACTGTATCCGACAATCAACGGATTTTTGTCAAACAAAGTTCAGTTTTTGGCCTAACAAGCAATGAAATCTACAACTGACACCATTCCTAAATGAAAAAGCTCTGAGTAAATTCATTCTCTACAGGACACACTGCAGTAAAATCAACATTGCATTCACTAGATACAAGTAAGATCAGAGCACTAATGAAATTAATATGATATTTGCATTCTTGTGCTGAGAAGGGGCAGAAAATTCTACAAAAACCGAAGATTCAACAACACAGCCAATATCATCCAACACATAAACCACTTTGAAACCCGTTGTGCATTTATTCAAGTGATGAATGATGTTTGATTTCAAGCAAACATATTTACACATAAGAAAACAAAAAATAAAGTTCACATTTGGCATCAACAGCGAGTTCAATTTGAACGGGAAGCATCCTAAAAGCATATTAAAGTGTATCCTGTGTCATGAACAGTCAGAGAAGCTTACGATATGATCAAAAGATCTGCAAAACAGGCCTCTTGCCCAGCCTCTTGATCTCTCTATCCATTTTCCCAGTAAGCATCAATCCAAACATCTTGAAATCACATAAAAGCGACCAAAATGGATGCCCAAAAGTTGCAGGAACATTTCCTTCAACGAAAAAATGGCTATACCATGCAAACCCGTAACCAAAGATTGGCACAAAAACCAAAAAGCACCAATTAAAAAATACAGATAGTAGCAAAAAGAAGATACTTATGAGTGTGCCAATGAAGTGCCATCGCCTAGTAGACGGTTTTGAGTGTTGGTTCACATAGAAAGCCCAAAATTCATCCAAACTCCTGAAATTCATAGCTTACAATCCAGGCACTGCAAAATAAGCCCAATTAAAAAGTTTCGATCTTTTTTTGAAAACCCTAGCCAAAAGTTTTGATTTTGAGGTGTTCTTGACAGCCCTGGTGAAAAAAAAAAAAATCTATTTGCGTTTGTTTTGACTGGCAAAATAGACCGATGGGTTTAAAGCTATGACTCAAAGCATGAAAAGGAGTGAAATTCTGAAATTTTCATCTGGGTTTGACTGTAATTTTGTGGCAAGAAAATTTGTGAACTGAATTATCAGTTTTCACCTAATGCAGGGAGTTGATAGGTTTTGATGTAATCTTAAATCTAACAGATCACACACAACAAGATGAGTTGTGTTTTGTTTGAAGGGTGAATAGTTGCTGTCTCTGTGAAGAACAAATCAGAGTAGGTTTTGTGTCTCTCATGCAATGGTTACATGGATACATCATATGTGATGTTTGGTATTGTAAAAAATCTGCTCCATTTAAATATATTTTCATATTATATGCAATTTGTTCCCCACTCCTTTTTTTTTTTTTTTAAGAGTTTTCATATCATATGTTGAACTTTTTCAGTTTATTAATCCAGAGAGTCTGTTCTGATAATTTTTTCGTGCCAAGTTTGTTATGTTAATCATCTGAGCAGAAATGGTATAATTGGGGCATAGCAGCAAGCCTTAATCTTTGTTTGTTTATCTTGTTTCATTTGTCTTGCTATAGCTTTGAAGCCATATGCTGTGGTGGAATACTATTTTGGCAACAAAATGTTTTTAATAAAAAAAGATTTCTTTGGGTTTTTAGTTTATTAGAAATCAACTATGAGTTGATTTGCTTGTAATATAATTATACACCTTCAAATAATTTCAACCATCACATTTTAAGTATCCATTTCCTGAACATATGTTCAACAAAAAAGATTAGGGTCTTCTTTTTATGTTTTATTTTCTCTTCTTGTCTCACCTTGTCTTTATAATTTAGGGTAAAAAATTGACTTTATAACAAATAAAGTAAAAAAAAAAAAAGACTGACTTTGACTTATTCTTATCCCAGCACCAAAAACCTATTATGTGTAGGGTTTTGCAATTCCTAATATTAGAAGTGTTGTGCTGCTAAACGTGCTTCAATCAGAAATAAATTTTTAATTGAATTACACAAATATATATATATATATATATAAGTTTATTAGTTTTCACAATTTCATACAAGATCTCACACCTCCTGATTTCTTCTTAAATTGATATTCTAATGGATAGATCAGGAGAGTGCCAAAATAAATTAAATAAATTGCTTACTTATAGGGCAATTTGCCTGGTGCACGATCAATTAAAAAAAAAAAAAAAAACTGTACACGATAAAATTTCACTTCCATCCATATTTATGCCTTAGAAACAGACTCCAAACTATTTGAATCAGCTCAGTTCATCTTTTCTTCAGCTGAATCATGACTCTGAAACAGTTATATGCATTGGTTCTAGAAGACGCGTTCTCCCGTAGAATACAGGTTCCAAAAGATGGTTGTAACAAAATAAAGTCCTGCTGTGACTGTGAGGAATGCTTGAAATGATCCAAGCCATTGTACAAAATAACCAGTTCCTATTGTGCTGATTATTGCAGCTAATGTTCCTGCTGAATTTGCAATACCGTGAAGAAATCCTGCGCAATCTGGAGCTATTTCCTGATTAAAGAGTCCGTAGAAACCATATTAAATTGGAGGGGAAAATAATTTACGATCAGCTGTTAAAAACTTTATGGTATTGTAGTGACTGAACAGTGAAACTTACTTGAATATTGAGGAGATATCCAGCTTGGCTGAAAGAGCTTAAGCTTAGAGCTATTGTTATTAGTACAGCAGCAACTGCTGGAGACTTGGCATAATTCAAGCACAGCAGTGACACCCCAGGTCCAATGAAACCTATGGACTGTTAAATTCGTGATTATGTGTTAGTGCTCAGATTATGAAGAAAAGACTCCTAATGTCAATAAACAATTTAGAAACAATGGTAACCATGCAGAATTGAGATGCAATTTCTCTTCATTTTACAGCTCCTGAGCCGCACATCTATTATAATTCACAATATGATTGTGGTTTTCTTGTGTGGCCTTCCTGAGATCACTTAATGGAGGGCATTCAGTTCTATTCAATACTGGTTGTATATTATACAACTAAATGCTATGTTAAAGATTTTAAATTTATCAGGGATGTTGCTTTGATACTTCTATGATTTTGATAGAGGAGTTACCTGCATTATCTTTCGAACTAATGTCAAAGAGTATCCTGCCTTGATTAAGGAATCTGATGCTTTACCAGCAATGTAGCCAGAAAGTGCCATTGTCCCCCATGGTACAGCACTAAACCAAGCTGCTTGCTTCAAATTCACATTGAACACCTATATTTACCAAGAAGAAACAATCACAGACGAGTCACACGACACGAGTATAAGAGTGTAGACAAGTCTCATCTAAAGCATGAGCATTCCATATAGAGGACAATTCTTAGATTACATCACATAGAAGACAGGAATTTATCCAAATTGAGAAAATTGTGACTTACAGTATTGAAATATATAGGCATCCATGATAGAAGAACAAAGTATCCCTGTGAATTGCAGCATGTTCAAAAGTGTCAATGTGAACCCAAAATCATTTATCAAACCAAATGAGACATCATGGCAAGGAAAACTCACCCAATTGTTAGTTATATTGGCTATGATAACCGTCCAGCCTGGTAATTTAGACAATAAATGTTGCAGAGATGGAGGCTTCCCTTTCTTGGCTACAGAATCTGATTTTCCAGCTTGGATTAACTGCAGCTCTGATTTGCTGACAAAAGGGCTGTCGCAAGGATCGTTAGTGACTTTAGATGCCCATGTCGTCAACCACAGCAGTCCCAGAGATGAGAAAAGAATGAAGGGACCAGAAATCCCAATTGTTGATAACATAACTGGAGTAAGAAGCAAGCCTACAACATTGCCAAGATGAAATCCAGCCATACAGATTCCAATTGCACTTGCTCGTTCGTGGCTTGGAAACCACCTAACCAAAGATACAGAAAATCAACATAGCTTTTAGTTAATTCGAAAATCAGCTTGTCATGTCCTACACAATTGAAACTCAACTTTAAACCTTGAGTAGCTAAGCTAAACATGACATGAAGACATTATTTAAGGGTCCTGTTGGTATGTGTCCTTCAAGATATAAGCGAAGGGAGATTGTGAGTGTATGTGACGTATCAACTAGAATTTAATACCTTGATGTGAGGGTGCTCATGGCCGGCATAGCCACGCCTTCAGCCAGTCCAAAGAAGGCGCGGACGGCAAGGAGGCTGGCTGTGGAGTGGCCGGCAGCCCAGGGAGTGAGAAGTGTAGACAAAGACCACAAGGCCACACCCCAAGCCAGCACTTTCTTTCCTCCATATTTATCTACCAGGGCTCCTCCTATCACTGATGAGAATATGTATCCCCATAGAAATGACGACTGTTAACACAAATTTAACATTTCAATCGTATTAGAATTGGCACAAACACAACTAGAGAAGCTCCAAATCATATCTAAATTAACCATATTTAAATTAATAGTATTTCTAATAAATATTTATACGACTAGTCCATTCTTAGGTGCAAATTAATTTAGTTGGTAAAATCTCTTGTGCTGTATGAAAGGAACCGTGCTCGCATATGGGAGGAGAATTCAGTTCACGGCTACTTATTATTATTATTATTATTATTAAAAATAATCATAATTATTAAGGAAAAAAAAAGAAGAAGCCCGATATGAATTAGTGCTAGTACAAAACAACTCGGATGACTGCGCCGACTGATCCAAATCTAATCTCAATAAAGAAGAGGTGACAGACAAATAACAAATTTAGGAAGTAAAAAATGTCTTAATTTAATTTAATTACACGCTTGTTGTTTTGTCCCCGTAATGCCAACTGTAATTTACTTTGTTTATTAGATTGAACAAACGGGAAGAAAAGAAGGGGTGGGGGAATTGAATTGAAGCCTACCAGATCTAGAATTTTTGCGGTGACAAGTTGCCAGCTTCATTAACACAAAGGCTTGGATGGGATGGGACCTAGTTGATGTCAGACGTGTGGTCACATATGGTCCAAACTCCAAACCAAACACTTTCCCTGTTTCGGTTTCAAGCAAGACGAATACAACAACTACACCTACAAGGAAAGATACATCTGGCCCACGAATATTAATATCTCTCTTTCTGTCCTTGCAACACCGGCCCATTTAATCAATAGGCCACCAGGTTTGGCAAAGTCGTAGCAGCCGTTTTTGTTCGTCACTTCAAACGCATTACGGCATTAATGTTTGAATGCAAATTTAATCAGTTAATTTTTTTTTTTTTATTCAAACGCGTTTAGTGCGATGCACTGTATTGTATTTTATTAGAATGTAACATGTTATATTAAAGTGTATTAAAATATAATACTATGTCATGCGGCGTATGGGTTTAATATTGTATAATTAATATTTTATAATACTGTTTATATTAAATTAATGCTTTTATTTATTTTTAGAAAAATAAATAAAACTTTCACCAGCTGCAAGCGTTAGGCCGCCACCGTTTATCCAAGCGCCGGCCAACAGATAGGAGAGAAGATACCTCTCATTTTCTCACCAACTCGCATTGCTTTGTTTCTCTGTTCTTGTTTTCACACGATAAACAAACAAATCCTACCTACTACCAAAGTCCAATCAATCTAATTTCTAGGTCAAATATTTTTTTTTTCCTCTTTTTTAAGGAAAAGTTTTTTTTTTTTTTGTGTTTTTTTAATATTTAATATAGGAGAACTTGTTTCACAAGCTCTAATTATATTATAGTTTGATCCGTAGTGAGCACCTCTTGATGAATCAGAAAAGACAGCACACGCACGCATAAAAATCATCAGAGTCTTTTCCATTTTTGATACCACGTTTTGTAGCATATATGACCCAAATTTATAAGTTGTTCCTACAATCAGAAAGTCACTACTAATAAAAGAGGAAAAGTTGGATGATTGTTAATTTGATGATGCAACATACTCGTTTAATTTTAGTGACATACGTTCTTCAAGTAATTAGGTAAAAATAAATACACATGCGACGAAAGAATTTAACAAATCATTTTGAAAAAAAAATAAAAAATAAAAAGAGATAGATCTAAGATGTTGTCATATATTTTACAATTGGAAAGATGGAGGGGAGAAGGGGCCAAGGGGCTACCTGAACGATGCCGAGGAAAGGGCTGGACCAACCAAATTTAGCGGCGAGAGGGACAACAGCAACGGACATGACAACTCTGTCAGCATTGCACAGACACATGACACATGCCAGCAAAGCCACCACCTTGTATCTCTCTCCCACCAATGTTGCTTCTCTTGATTCCCCTCCTCCTATCAGGATCCCTCTCTCTATCCCTTCTGCCGTACACTTGACGACGCTGCCGCCGCCGCCGCCTCTCTGCTGCCGCCTTGTTCCCAGCTTGTATGAGAATGACAAACTTTGGTGTGATCCCCATTTGACGGGCTTTATGAGGAGGTTCCGGGGCCTGAATGCTCCCCCCAAATGGGTTCTCTTCAGATTTGGTAAATTCGACTGAGAGTTGAAGAAACACGACGGGTTTGATGAATGCAGCTGAGATTTAGCCGCCATTTTTAATAATACTGGCAGAGCTCTGGAGAGAGAGACAGAGAGAGAAGAGAATAAAGATCGATTGAGTTGTTTGTTTCGGGAGGTTTCCTTTAAATAATGAATAATGGGCTTTTAATGTTGGTGAGCCTGAGAACAATAAGTTGAAAGTCTTTATTAATGAAACGAAAGCGTTTAAAACATGCCAAAGCGAGTTGGTGTTGGCGAGGAGGAGCATTTGACTCCGCCCAGCCAGTAGCCAGTATTGAATGGTTGGTTGGTTGGTGACGACTACCGAGAGTCTTTGAGTGACTCGAAGACTCCCCCTCCTTAAAATGCTCCTGCAAGGGTAGTTTCGTCATTCACTACCCTAGACATTCCGACGTGGCGACACGTATTGCATATAACCTACTTACCTACCCTCTCTTTGAACTGCTAACTCACCATTCTCCCCCAACAACCTTCGGGCCGTTTAGTACACCCCTTTGTAAATTTTTGTACACGCTAAAGCGGCATAATAAACGATTACTTGAATAAAAGTATCACATAATTTACATAATAATACACCTTTATTATATTCTATATATTTGTTTAACCAATCAAATTATACAGACGTTAGTTTTATAAAAATAATTTATAAAAAAATTTATAGCTATGAACTCGTATACATAATATATATTGAGGGGTATTTATTTATTTTTTTAATGACCTGATGTGTTTGAGTCAATTGAAATAATTAAGTCTCATTTTTCAAAATAATAATAATTTTGAGTGACTTTGACTGAACCAAGTTTTTCTTGACTTTATCTGTAAGTCTTAAGGATATCATTAATTTATTTCCTCAAAATTATCCTACCTAATTAATTTATCTTCATCCATGCCCAAATTAAAACCTGACATATATTTGATATTCCATTCTGTTAGAAAACTATACATAGATTTTGTTGGACTTTCTATATCTCAACTTCACTCATAATTTAAGTATTTTTAATGATGAATTTAACTTTAGTAGCACTACTATATTTCGTTTTTAATCTTTATTTTTTTGTTTTAAACAAAATTATTTGTCATATAATTTTTTAAAAGTACTTATCATAATTCATTTGCAACATTATAAATTATAATAAATTCATGTTTTAGATAGGGACTTAAAAAATTAATTTAGCCTTTGTCCAGCTCTCCATGTTTCGGAAAAATCACTAAATAAATGATTTAACATGTTTGTTTGAAAAAAACTATTCACATAACCTTTATTTTTCATGTTTTCTTAAAAGGTAGAAGGGTTGACAAGACTACATCCACAGAATTCGATTAAGATAATCAACTAAATAAACCTACTTGAATACTATTAGGCCAACCCCTAAATAAATATTCAAGAAAAATAAAATATGTTATTCAAATTTAGATAAATATTTAGGTCTATTTAATTAGGTGTGGAACTATATTCAAGAGAGTATTGTGGGCAATTGACCCAGTCAAAAATAAAATTCCCTTAATTTCATATTAGTTTTTGGGAAAAATTATCTTTAGTAGGTCAATTTTATAAACAAATTTTGATATTGTGGTCAATTTTATGAATTCTTATTTTTTATTATAATATTACCCCTATGAATCAATTTCTAGATCCAGCACTGATTGTTATATCAATTTATATTTTAGTTAAAAAAATAAACGCCGTTTAAGATCTTTTTCCAAAGTTTAAAAAGTTAAGAAATAAAAAATGTGATACTAACTTATAGGTCTAAAAAATGTAACATGTTTAATTTCTTTATAAAGTAAGGATAGTTGTTGTATTTGTGTCAAATTGTAGGTAAGGCTTAATCTAATGATAATGTGGATAGTTTTTCTTATATTAAGTTATTCTAGTATAGCATTTTGGGTTACGTTTAGCACGCATAATTGGACTGGATTAATTATTAGGATTGAATTGAATTAGATTGAATTGGATTAAGCTGGATATATTATAATATCTTATGCTTGATACAGTATCGGATTGGATTATGTTAAATTATATTTAAATAATATTAGGTAGCATTTAAATTGATATATATATATATATATTGTCAATTATTCATGAAACTTTATAATAATAATTAAAATAAATTTAAAAGCAAGTAATAAGAAAATTAAATAAATTGTAAATAATTTGTTGGTAGTCATAATATAATAAGTAAATAAAAATAAAATAATTTAAATATTTAAACAATTTTTATCAAATATTTAAATTTTTTATATAAAATCAATTAATCAATGGTATTATTAATTTTCATGATTATTAAGTTCAATAATAAATTAAATTATTAATTTGTTAATTTTATTGATAAATTATTAAATATACAAGTAATGAAAATTTAATCTCAATATTTAGTAGAAGTAAAAGTGCCATTTTAATTAGATAATAGATAATAAATAATAAATAAATTTAAGTAAATAAATAAATAATATTAAGTATAAATAAAAAAATTGATATAAATGAAAGTCTCATAAATATACAACTTTTCTTTCTTTAACCCAATCCTAACTAAACCCATGTGTAAATTAGGACTATTAATCCCATAATTTTAGGGTTAAATTTAAACTTAATCCCCTTTAATCAAATCCAACTAAACTTACCAAATATAAGATAAATATTTTATCCTAAAATTAGTCCAATCCCATATTAAATCCTATCATCCAAACATGACCTTGTGATTTTATACTCGTATTTATTGGTTTACCCATTGTGCCTTGTGCCGCCAGATTTGGATGATTTGTAAGTCAAACAAGGATTGTGATCTTTTTTTTTTTAAATATGAATATATATATATATATATATATATATATATATATATATATATATTCAAATCTCACTTGATATTTGAATTATGAATTGAATACGACTGTTATGTATTTTCAAAATTCAGCTACGGATGATCTATTGTAAAATAATAATAATAATAATAATAATAATAGTAATCCGAAAGGAATTAATTATATTTCATTAATCTAAGATTTAATTATTTTTGAATTCAATAACTTATTTTTATGAAGTGGGATTTATTTGTACTATAAAAGTACATCGAATATCCATATTTTTATGAAATTTTATATTACTGAATATCCATTATTTAATCTAAAGAAAAAAAATTAAAAGAAAGATGCTACTGGTTTAAACGTATTAATTATGTATAATTAGGTGAGCCTCACTTAAGACTTTAATTTCAACCTTTGTCTCTTAGTTGAATTAATTAGAATCTTCTCCTCCCATCTCTGAGGTCGAGAATTCGCGTCCGTACAATAATTCATTATTATGAAAATTTATTTATTTGTTATTTTTTTTCATTTCAGATTTTTGTGCTGGATCCCTACTGAACTCATAAAGATCAGCGGGTGAGAGAGTATTGCCGGATGCCAGTCAATTCATTATGCAAGATCTGTTAATAAATGAGAGAATTGAGGCTATGTTCATAGAGCTTATACAGGATTTAATAATTTTATTAATCATGCTATTCGCCAAAAAAATTATATTCCAAATGACTAATGAGTTATTAACCTATTAATTATTTGACTTTGGAATCTCTCTGTGATTTTCATATCAGAGATCTTTGCCTCCGAGATAGCAAACACCTTCTAGAGCGGCTAACAAGAGCTTTGATCTACAGCAGTATCTTTATTCTTTAATAGCAACTATTTACTTAGAGATTGTTTATTCATTCATTCATTTATTTTTTTGAGTCATGGATGGAAATTGATCTATCCCCTTGTCAGAAATGGAGGTCCCTGAAGATGGTGCCATAGACAGAGCATACTCTGAACTGATATTAAAGGCCAACTTTCTTATTTATTCAAAAACTAGACTCAAAAGGCACTGCCCATCACAACACAAACTTAATTGGATCCCTTTCATAGACACACAGGGAATCCTACAACAAGAATACATTACAACCATCACACTATATTACTTACCTCTCTGGAGGTAATGTTGTTACACAAGACATTGACATTATCTTAGGATATTCTATATATGTATATATGTGTGTGTGTATATGTGTGTATTTTTTAAGGGAGAAGATTTTTTTATAATTTTTTTCCACAATCATGTATAATTATGAAGTTGAGAGCATGGCTTTGCCACTTGGCCAAAAGGTCAAGTGTGTGTATGTTAGGATATTTTAATTCATCAAATACAAGTTTCAATACAGTTGACCATCAAAATTATAAGACTCCGTACTAACATCTCCACTGTAAGCATCGACATTTAAAAGATTCATGTCCAAAGGAAAACAGCCTCCATCACTACCCACACGACAATGATCCGATTTGAATTGGTTAAATGGAACCACAGTTCTAACGCCATGAGTAGCACGCTTAAGAGAATCACCGCTTGTGGGAGGAGGGAAAAAAATTCCATTACTAGAACCAGATGCAACAACATCAAACAAGTCTCCGGTCTCCATAAAATTTGACCTACGAACGAGGTAAATACTCTCTCCAGTTGTACTCTTTAACGCCGCGAACAAATACCACGGCCCATGAAATGTGGGGAACCCAACTCCGACCGAACAAACCAAAATCCATCATATCGTAGCACTTCAATTCTTCAGGATCTGCACGACGAACGTAATTTCAAACGTAATGTGATTTGAAATTTCTCAATTGGCGATGACCAGACACCTTTACCGCCATACTTGCTAGTTACTGAATCTTTTTTTTTTCCTTGTTTTTCTCTCTACGTACACTCTCTATTCGAACAAAATATTCTTCTTCCCATGTATTTATACAGTAAGGAACTCGAATACAAACAAATCAAGAACGGTTGTGGGAACTGGAGTGCAAACAAATGAAGAGCGGTTGTGACTTTTGTGTCTGATCAGAGGATGCTTTTTCTGAGTCAGACGACAAAAATATGCATTAGGTGCGTCAATGCCTCAACCACCAAAAACTGATAAGTTAATAATCTCAACATGGTTATGCTATTTCATTAGTTATTTTAACTTCATTAAATATAGCCCAATAATCTAATCTATACACCGATTACAGAATATTACTCTATTCATTCTACGAGTTAATCCAGTCTGCACAAGAAAGCCAGCCTTAATGAATATAATACTCAAATCAAACCCGAATAATTAAACTTGTGTATGTCCCAATCAATTTTTAGGTAAGGGCTCATTTTAAGAAATATCATGGCGGCGGTGAAACTGATTAAAAAAAAATTCCGTCACTTGTGAAATTCCCAATTCAGCAAATCTTCAATCAAGTAAGCTGACAGACCAGAAGCTGCAAAATAGTAAAATAACTTCATATATTTAGGGAAGAAATAAGGTTCTATGAAAATACATATATATTCTGCTTGTGGAGAGAGTAGCCATGGAATCCCACTGATTTTTTAAATATAAAATTTAGTGGGCCTTGCAGTAGCGATCCCATTTAGGGACTGTGGCAGAGCAGCAATTAAGAGGCTCACCAACTTAGCGCTATGGTGATGAGCCTGTCTCATGCAACTTTTTCCCGTGCTTGTGTCGTGGAGTTTTAAGTAACCATCTTACTGCTTTTATGGGAACTTTTGGACTATTTTGTGTTAACCAACATCATATTTTGCAGAGTTTGTTGTGGCAATTACAGCCATGGAGTTAGGTAAGCAGCGTGGCTGAAAATTTCTATCGCTCAAGAGTGATTCCATGTTGGTAATTCATTTGTTTGCTAATTCAAAATTAACATCCTCTTGCTTCTGCACAAGTTTTTCTCTCCAAAATACAAACGGTTTCACTTGCACATATTTGCATGAATGTTCAGAGAAGCATGAATGTTCAGAGAAGCCTTTTTTTTTTTTTAAATAAGATAATGAAGCAACTTTATTGAAGATAAATAATAATATACTCCTACTCAAGGAGGGATATAGTGGGTTTTATCGGTCAAAATAGTTAGAAAATTATGACAATAAAAGAAAAGTTGAAAATATAGACTATGAAAAAAGAAAAAAGTAGAAAGAAAAATTTTAAGAGTGGTGATATCTAGGAACTCTATTAAGATAAATAGAAAGAAATCTATAAATCTCATGTGGTAGATTATCCTACCAAGTGTAAGCAAAGCATTCTAATCTTAGGTTTGCCAAACGATCTGCAACATAATTAACTTCACGAAAAGAGTAATTAATTTTGAAGTCCATCTGATTAAGAAGATGACGATAATTCAACTAATGGTTTTATAAGGTCTAAGGAGACTGAAGTGATTTATTGTTTAAAAAATGTACAATCAATATAGAATCTCATTCTAACCACAATGTTCAAAAATCTGAGCATAATAGGCTGTATGATCTACCAAAGAAATGCAATAACCCCCCAAGAAAGTATCTGTTAGAATCTTGAAAAATGCCACATGCTGCAGCAATACTTGAGTTTCCTTTTGATAACCTATTGAAATTAGCTTTTACACAATCCATTTTAGGAGGTTTTCAATTAAGAATAACGACCTTCGGGTCCAACCCATAAAAAAAATCAAACCAAGAGAGGCAATTATGTCTCTATCTCGACCATGAAAAATGTTAAGAGATATATATATGTATGTATGTATGTATGTATGTATGTATGTATGTATGTATGTATGTAATGCTACTTATTTAAAAAATTAAATACCAAATAAGATAACATGTGCTTTCGTCCTTGGCTAACAAGAACTCGGCCTTTTTTTGGATATCTTTATCTTTAATATAAATTATCAGAAATTTAATGGGTTATGCATGATAGTTGGTATTTTTCCTTTTGTATATTAGAGAGCTGAGTGTCACGGGATGAGTATTTGCGCAGCAAACCAGTGCGGCACTCAGTCAACTTCTAGTACGCAAGTCGCTAAGTAAGCATCGAACACTTCTCAAACTAGCTAAGCAAAGAATGCTTTATGCAAATGTATGCAAATGCTAGAGAGAAGTAAGAGCAATGTGGCAAAAAATATAGAACTTTGTTACTCACAAAGAGTAATATACAAGAGAACTTTTTACAAAAGCTTGAGAGCTTGTGTGTGCGTGTGCTGGAATTGTTGGCGTGTTATGCAAAAATAGCTAGGGTGGTGGGCTATTTATAGAGTTGGATGGAGGGTTCTAGAGCCACCATGCAAGTTGCCAACTTGCCTAAAAATCTAAGGACTTAAATGCCTAATTCTAGAGAATTTTAGGATATTTACAATTTATAGAGAATTCTAGTACTTTGGCCAGGCTTTTGCTAAGCGCATCACGGTTGGCTAGTTGTTGAGGCGGTCTATTGCTATACTCATCCCACTTCTAAGTGCAACCTGCCTTTTGTGCTAAGCGCACTCCACTTTTAAGTGCACTCCACATTTAGGTGGACTTTCACTGAGTGAACCCCGTGCTCAAAATTAGCCTCCGATCGGGGAGATTTGAGCAGCCCGTGACATTCCTCCCCCACCTATGTTCACGACGTTCTCGTTGCGTTCTCGTGCTTGTAGTTTTGGACATGCTATGCGAATTGCCATAGGTCGTCTTCACATTCATAAGTTGCTTTACTCTTGGGGAGGTTTCTCCACTTCACCAAGTAGTCGTTATATGCCATAATACTCCTCCTTTGAATGACTTGACCAGCGAGGATGTACTCTATATTCTTGTCGTACGCTGTGACAATAACAGTTAGGGCATGTCTCGACTCTCCTTAGTTGGGGTCTTCCGCATCTCTGTGTTATGGCTTAAGTAAGCTCACGTGGAAAACCGGATGGATCTTGAGTCTTGGTGGAAGTTGGAGTTGGTACGAGACTTTGTCGATATGTCGGATTACTTGGAAAGGCCCATCGACTAACCCCTTGTGCACTTTCCGCAACGTCTTTAACTGTTGGGGGTAAGAGCTTTAACATGACTCGATTGCCTTCTTTGTACTCGACGTGGCATCTCCTTGAATCACCCCATTTCTTTATTCTTCGTGTGGCCTTGTTGAGATACACTTGCGTGATGTTTGCTTCATCGCGCCACTAGCCGGTGAGCTTGTGAGCTGCTGAGCTTTTTTCTTCACATGTCGAGGCTATGGCATTGGGCGTCATAGGTTGGAATCCCAGATGATCTCGAAAGGACTCTTGCTTGTAGCCTCGCTTCATTGAAGATTGTATGAAAATTGGGCAACATTTAACAACTTAGCCCAATCTCACTGGTGATCGCTTATGTAATCCCTTAGATACATCTCGAGAAGGCTGTTGATGCACTCGGTTTGGCCATCAGTTTGTAAGTGTAAGCTTGTCGAGAACTTGAGGTCGATTCCCAACAACTTGAAGAGCTTCACAAAAATGGCCAGTGAATCTTAGGTCTCAATCGTTCACTATACTCTTTGAAACTCCCTCTAACTTCACGATATGCTTGATGAAAAGACGGGTAGCTTCATTTTTTTTGCAATCTGTTGGTGCGGTGATAAATATCGCATACTTGCTATAGCAGTCGACCACGACCATAATGCTTTTGCACCCCTCAGACTTTGACAAAACGGAGATGAAGTCCATGGTGACACTCTTTCATGGCCTTGATGCTATTCGCAGGGGCTTCAACAATCCTGCTGGAAGTTAGTGGTCCGCCTTGTCTTGTTGGCACACAAGACAAGTTCGCACGTACGCTTCGATGTCATCTTTCATGTACCACCAAAAGTACAAGGCTTGGACGAGTGTACGTTATACTCCTGGATGTCAGCCAACTTTGAGTTGTGGCACTCCTTGATGACCCTTTTTTCATAAATTTCCCTACCTTGGCATGAACAGTTGATCTCCTTTGGTGAGGAGAATGACTTTCTCTTGCCAAAATTGCCTTTTCTTACCTTCGAGAACTTTCCCTAACAAGTCTTTTGCAAGAGGGTCTTGTTAGAGTTTGGTTGGCTTATATTAAGTATTGCCAACTCCGCTTTGTGACTTAGAGCATCCGCAACGACATTGGCTTTGTTGGGCTTATACTCGAGCCAATAGTCGAATTTCGCAAGGAAGTCTTGCCACCTTGCTTGCTTGGGGTTCAACTTCTTTTGTGTTTGAAAGTAGTTTGTGGCTACATTATCCGTTAAGATCACGAAGTGTGAGCCAAGCAAGTAGTGTTGCCATAAGCATAGGCAATGAATGATTACGGTCATATCTTTTTCTTGCACAGTGTAGCGGCGTTCCGTGTCGTTTAGCTTTCGGCTTTCAAACGCTATAGGGTGGCTTTCTTGCATAAGTACTCCACCAATGATGAAGTTGGAGGTATCTGTTTGCACCTTGAATGGCTTTGTGTGGTCTGGAAGAATGAGGATGTGTTCCTCAGAAATTGTCTTCTTCAACTCCTCGAATGCGTGCAGGCATTCCTTGGACCAATGCCATGTGCGATTCTTTTTGAGTAGGTCGGTCAAAGGTGCCACTTTCGCCGAATAGCCTTTGATAAAGAGATGGTAGTAGTTTGTTGAGTGCTAGAAAATGTGTATTTATAAAGGAGAAAATCGTCATTTTACACTTCAAGTTTCACTAACATCTTTTTTTTTATGTCTTTAAGTCTCTTGTGATTTAATTATGTATGTTTTATTTTAATTAAATATTTTATGTATTCTAAGGGGCATCATGGTCATTTTATAATGAACGAGAGATAAGATAGCAAAACAGATAGCAATTTTAAATTCGGAGACAAATAAAACCTTAAAAAGAGCCTAAAAAGATAAATGACACTGTTCACATATACGGTATTGTTCACTTGTACATATATATATATATCGCAGATTCCGCACGACATTGTTCACATATATTATACGATAACGTGACACTATACGATGACGTGGCACTATACGATGATGTGACAACATTCTATTGGACGAATGATATGGCATTGACTGCTTATATAGCATTGACTGATGATGTGTTGTTGATTGACCAGTGACATGGTGTATGTTAATGGACTGAAAAATGTGCATATGGTATATGCATACACACGGAATGACAGTCCTGATGATGTATTCTATCCAATTAGAACTTGTCATGTGTTGCAATCCTGAGCGCCCAAATTGTTTTAATTTGATCACCATGATTTACTCATTGTATCTATAAATAAGGGCTTTCCCTAATTTGACACATTTGCATATATTTTTTAGCTCTATTTTCTGTAATTCCGTCTCTATCTTGTATTTTTTTACGTTTTTTAATAAATTTCTATTTTATCCCTAATTTAATTATGAGTAGCTAATTTTCTTTCATGCTCGAGTTGAAGGTGAAATCTCAACATGTTTTATGGACTTAATTTGGTAAATTTACTTTTTTTTTTCCTTTGATTTATGTGGATGTTTTGACTTTTCGTCAATAGATAGTAATAATCTTGTCTAAATATTGTATCGGTACAACCGTCTCCTTAGTGTAAGTTTATTACTATTTAAGACGATAAACACTTAAGACCATATTTATTTGAGTGAGGTTATGGGGGTGGAAAACCTCCTTCATGATTTAATTGGTGCTAATAAGGAATGTTAAGCTCATAATACATGTTGAGTGTAGATCTAATACCCAAGTACTTCATTTTAATAGTTTATTTCATCCACTCTAATTTAAATCGTAAGATAGTCTAAATCACTTTCACTATAACCAAACCACCTACTTAGAAAATTATTTCTACACGCAATTAAAATTTACCTTATCGAGAAATCGACAATTGTCACCATTGATCTATTCTACAATGATTCGTGCACTCATGCGAGTTAAATAAAATTTACACAACATAGTTTACCAATCCGAGAAAAGACCAGAGTTCGGGTACCTTAGTGGGAGGTTCCCACTCAAGGATGGCCCTCACCTTCGAGTTCTCCATCATGAGTTTTCTGTCTGCACATCTTGTGCCGAGGAGCTCCACCTCTTGTTGAGCAAACGAGATTTCTCCATCTCGAGGTAGAGTTCATTCTCTCATAGTACTTGGAGAACTTGCCCCAAGTGTTGCACATGTTCCTCGAGTGTGGTGTTATACACCATGATGTCATCCAAGTACATGACAACAAAGCGATCGAGGAACGGTTGGAGGACCTTGTTCATAAGAGTGTAAAATATGGCTGGTGCATTTGTGAGACCAAATGGCATAGTAAGAATTGAAAGATCCGTATTTGGTCACGTATGTCGCTTTTAGCTCATCTCCTCAGCGATCGCGCACTGATAGTATTTGGATCGCAAGTCGAGCTTGGTGAAGTACCACGCTTTTGCCAATTTGATCAAACAAGTCCGCGATTAACGAGATCGGATACTTGTTCTTGATGGTGATCTTGTTGGGCGCCTAATAGTTGATGCACATTCGAGAGAGATTCGTTTTCTTCTTTTGGAAGAGCATGAGTGCACCAAATGAAGCTTTTGATGGGCGGATGTAGCTCGCATCAAGCAAGTCTACATGAGTTATCTCCGCAACTTCGAGCTCGGGTGGTGCTATACGATGGTCGCCAAAGCTTCTGGTGGTCGCACACCTCTCTCTAGCTCGATTTTATGATCCACCTCTTATCTGGTGAGAGCTTTTGTGGAAGCATCGAGGCATAACGTCATTGAATTCATCCAGGTCTTCTTCGATGAAATGGTGGGACTTGGCTCTGAATGAGTGTAAGCGACATTCTCCCTCGTTCACCTCTCGGATAGAGACCAAGAAGTTAGGATCCTTCCAAAAAATTTTCTTGAATTGCCTGTCTGAGAGCGTCTTGTCTATGCTCTTGGAGCGCTCGGCGGGGACCATATACACATTATTTCTGTTGATGATACTTAGGAGTTCGTAGCTTGTAGAACGGGAAGGCATGGACCTTGTCAAAGAATTTCACATTGAAGACCATCTTGAAGTCATCCATGGGCATGACAGAAATCGAGCTTTTTGCTTTATGTTTTGAGTTGTACATGCACTCTTCATGTGGTGCCCGTGATGGGCTTGGTGGGTGAATTTACCGCCTTTATAGTACCTCCTTCCTTGGTTACCTTGAGGCTTAAGCGTTTGGCCTCTTCTTCAAAAATAAAGTTGTGCATGGCTTCGATGTCGAGCAATGCACGAACGAGCAGTGTGCCGTTGATGTGCGTCTTTCATATACATAAGCCCATTCTTCGTGGCCGTTGGTGGGTGGATCTTGAGTGCCAAAGGCATTGAATGGTACCCACGTGTTGTCTTTGAGATTTCTCTTGTCGACAGAATGGCCGCTTGGTTGTACGGCCAGGGCATTGCGACTTCTTCTCCTGGACAATCGCGTTTTAAGGTCACGTTGTATATAAAACATGGGCTTCGAGGCTTGGGTGGCTATTTCGCATCCGGTTTTGCTTTGCCCGCTCTTGCCGGGAGGCTTTTTTTCGCCCCTAATCCTTCCCGCTTTTGCCTTGTCATTCCTCCCCTTTCCCCCACCTTTACAATGGCTTGGCCTCTTGTCCTCGGGGTTGACAGATGTCAAGTGATTCCACAATGGCATAAGTGTCATCGAGTTTGTACGCCACGCCTATCAAGTTCCGCCTTTGCCCACCCCTTTAAAGCCGTCTTGAAGTAGAAAAGAGAGTCCTTATCGACATATCGGTTATCTCAAGCATAAGGGTAGTGAAGGCGTTGATGTAATGGCGGATGCTACCCGCTTGCTCGAAATCGGCGGCGGTGCGTTCATGCTTCCTTCTCTGCGTTCTTGGGGCAAAGTGGTTACGGAGTTCTCGCTGGAACTCGACCTGTGTTGTGGTGCATATGCCCGCCCATCTCACCATGCTTCCACCGCCACTATAGTTGTGCGGCTCAAAGAACGTAGGCGCGAGCCTACTTTCGATGCCTTATCATGAACACCCATGGCATCGGTATTGTATCAAGCCCCGGCAAGGGAGAGAAGTTGTCTACAATAGTGGCGTTGTATGCCCATCGCAGGTATTGGGCTTTGGCACTCGATCCGACGCGCATCACTCTTGCTTGTCGAAGTCGGGCTAGGCGTGAGTGTGAGCTTGTTCCATGCCCAATCCAAGCGAACCTCATCCACCTCCACACGGATTGCTCATAGCTCGCCTTTGCACGGCTACACAAATTCGGACTCTTCACGCAACGCCGAAACTCTCTTCTATAGAGAGTCGACTTGGTCTTACATGAAGAGGGCCTTGGTGGCTATCGTGAACTTACCATACTACGCCAGACCATCCACCCTCACCTCCAAAGTATTGAGGGTGTCCTGAACAGCGGACATGGATGTTTTGAGTGTGGCGATGCGAGGCTTTAAGGCGTCTGTTGTGCAAATTTTATTGAACTCGCAAGTGCACGAATCTATTGTAGAATAGATTAATGGTGACGAGTGTCGATCCCACGAGGAGGTGGATTTTAATTATGTGTAGAATTAATTGTCTGAGTTGGTGGTTGGATTTATAATGACAATGAAGTAAGGCAATATATTAATTTAAATTAAAGTGTAGGAATAAACTATTTGATGAAATGCTTGATCTCCTGATCTGCCTCAACACGCACTACTCCGCTTAATATTCATTATTAGTACCAATTAAATCACCAAGGAACTTCCACTCATCATGAACCACACTCTAATAGATATGGTCTTTGAAGAACTTCCCGTACAAATAAGAATAACCTCGCTTATGAGTGCCGGTTATTCCAATGATATCCGCATACAAGATTATTACTATCCTGCCTACGAAAAGTCAAAACAACCACATAAATTAAAGGGGAAGAAAAAGTAAATTTACCAAATTAAGCCCACGGAGCATGTTGAGACTTCACCTTCAACCCAAGTCAAAAGAAATTAAAATTAGCACTATATTTGAACTAGGGTAAAATGGGAATTTTATTAAAATACGTAGAAAATACAAGATGGAGATGGAATTAGAGAAAATGGAGTCCAAAAATGGATTCAGGGTGTCAAATTAGGGGGAGCCCCCTTTTATAGATACACCGAGTAAATCACACATCGGATTAAAAACACCTGACGCTCGTGATTGCGCCACGTGGCAAGTTCCTATCGGATGGAACACATCATCGTGGCTAAGTTATTCGCGGATATGCATGTACCGCATACACGCTTTTTTCGATCCACTAATATTCTCGCCACGCCACCGTCAACATTTTTGGTTCAATAGATCACGACACGCCATCGGGCCAACGCCACATCATCAAATAACGCCATGTTGTCGCCAATGCCACATCATTCGGCCCAATCAAATGCTGCCACGCCATCGTGATAGTGCCACGCCATCGCATGCCACGCCAAGATACGATGCGGAATGGCACGGAATAAATACGCAGATATCATCGTATTTATCAACCGTATCAGACATGTGTGAACAAGACCGTATATGCCAATCAGCATCATTTTTCTTTTACGCTCCTCCTAAGGTTTTTTGATCGCCCCGAGTTCAAAAGTCATTTGTCCGTTTTTCCATCTGATCTCTCGTTATCAGAAATGACCATGATATCCCCTAAAATACATAAAATACTTAATTAAAATAAAACATACATAATTAAATTACAAATGACTTAAAGACATAAAAATAGGGATGTTAGTGAGACTTTTGAGTGTAAAATGATGATTTTCTCCATTATAAATATACACTTTCTAATACTCAACACACCCCAACTGTACTTTGTTGCTAGTCCCCTAGCAATTGAAATAAAACAAAGCTGAAATTTTTTTTTTTTTTTTATACTCACAGGTATTTATTCAATCGACTAACGATAACAATCAAATAAAAGATAAAGATTATCTACAATCTAAAGAATATCATTCCCACATCAACTCTCCACATGAATCAGCTTTAAAAACTTTGTCACAACTTTTGGGTAATCGAGTCACTTTTAAGAATGACACGCAAACCCCAAAATCTCACCTGGTAGTAGAATACGCCCACAAAGAAATTAAACCCAAAAATAATCACTCCAAATGAATCAGAATGAGTGAAAATAATAAAAAATAATATCACACACTCTCACCAAGGACAAAAATATGCCCTCGAACTAAAATAAGATTTATTTCAATGCTAATCAAACCAATACATTCATCATCTTTTTTTTTTTTTTTTTTTTTTCTAAGATGATCGCACATCTTTTCAACCAATATAACTAGTTTATTTCGTACTATACCCTAAAATCAAGCATGACTTTTATTGTGACGTAACGTGAGCTGCAGTGACGCGGCTAACAAAGAAAGGATAATAGGAAAAATAAAATATATGTTTGAAAAATGAACTTTGGAGATCAGAAGGCCGCTTTTCACTGATTTTTTTTATTTTTTATTTTTTATTTATTTATTATTATTTTTTTTTTGTAAACATTTTTTTCTTTTGTTTCTTTTTCTCTTTTTTTTTAGCACCTTTTTTTTTATACAAAATTATCTATATTTTCAAACATAAATGGGTGGTAAATACAAAATATAAGCGTGATACTCCCATCGGAAATGACAAGATAATAGTACAAAGAAAAAAAAGTTTTTATTTTTATTATTTTATTATTATTATTTTTTTTTTTTAAGGCGCTTCAAGTGCTAACTCATGATACATATTAATAGGGCCGCCAAAGCGCCAACGGACCAGCATTTACCTTTCTCGTCATCTTTTGTGATTCTAAATAATCTTCCATATCTACTAGTTAGATAGATCTTCAGATGCTTTAAAACATACTTTAGTTTTTTTTTTTTTTTTTTTTTTTTTTTTTTTTTTAAAGATAATGTAAAAGAATAAACTACTGTTCGAACAAGAATTAAAAAAAGCATTTCCAAGAAAAATAAGCCAAAAACTCATTCGAAATTATTACGATACGCGCATTCTTTCAAGAACTTATATTTGTCTCCAACATCAACACGTAGAAAATAAAACAGAACATAACTAAAGACCAAAGATAATACAAATACTAAAATTTGAAAGTTATCACGCCATCTAATTGATGAAAAAGATCACAGTAATCTAATTTTTTTTTTTTTTTTTTTTTTTTTTTTTTTTTTTTAAGAAGACAAAGCTTTTAGAAGCATCACCGCACCCATATTCAGCCATCTTCGACTAAAAAAATTTAGCCACAAGCCATTTTCTACAATAAAAATAGTAAAATTACACCAAGATTAAGATATTCCACAATTGTCAACTATTCCCTCCCCACTCCGAACGAAACATTGTCTCAATGCTGAAAGAAAATAGGCTTTAGAAGACATCACCCGAAAAGCCGGATCACGAAGAAAATATTTACAAGCTTTAGAGTTAAATCTAATTTTGACTTACTACTACTTAGCCATCGTTACCATCATTAGTTGGCCATTCCAACACGAAAGGTCTTCTGGATCCGCTCGTCTATAAGTTCGTAATGCATCAATTAACTCGTTAGCGATTTGAGCACAAATAAAGATTTTTCACGCGTGAAGCGGATGAAATGGTTTTTTATCGCATGGTTAAGAAATGCGACTGAAGCCCATCATAAAAGTTATCGACATTTAACAAAACCAACGGGTTTCGATGAATGTTCGATGGGCCCAAGATGCTAACGGATTAGTGCCTCTGAGTTGCAAGATCTCCCTAGGAAAAATAAAAGCATCAAAAGATGATTTAAAGATTTCAGTTATTCTTTCTCTTGCATACCCGAGACAACTAACTCTTCTCCAAATGAAGTCCGTCATACAAAGCAACGGTGCCAGGCTTTCGACGATGCCTAACACTTGGCTCCTCCGAGATAAAAGAGACTAGTTTTGATAACCCCTCGGTCACCTCCTCCATAAACCGATGCAAATTTCTTTCACATGCTGCTGACTAAGATCGATGGTCGCCTCAACGAACTCTTTTGATGCTTGCCATAGTTAAACCCAGAGCACACAATGTTCTTGAATTGTTTATCGAGTAGCTGCTATCGGGATGCTTCTCAAAAACAATTTGTAGTCTAAAAGAAATGATCATATTTCAAGGATCTTGGTGACAATGATTTACACCAGATATGAGGTAGCATGTCTATGTCAATTAACGCCGAAAGCACATGCCGAGAGAGTCAAAAAGAAAATAGTAAAAGAAAAAGCACCAATTATTAAAGACAATAATGCAATTGATAAAACAATGAAAATGATAAAACAACAACAAAATAAAAAACAAGAAAAGGATATTTACAAGTGCATTGGATTGATGGGCTCACATCTTCCTCCTCGCTTTTACGTCCAAACGCTTCAACGCCCCTCCCATGGGTTTGCGATAGGCTTCCCATCCAGCTTTTTCTTATAAATCGCAAACAGGTCGCTTATAGTCGATTCCCAAGACTATATCGACACGCTCTTTCCGAAATAATGGCTATAATCGGAGAAATTGCTTGTACGCATCCACCTGGGATGCTTGGAGACAAAAGGATATCATCCAATGATTCTTTATTCAAGCCATCCCTTAATGAATTGAATCTTATCTTCCCTAAGTATCGTACATCATTCCGAAGAACAAGGATTTTATCGATTTCATCCTGACACTGTAGCAAATTAACATGAAGTTTTCTGCCTCTTCGCTTTCTCGAGCACTTTACCACAACCAGGCATGTATTTAATAAATTTGGGAGTGTAACCCACCTACTAAACGACCTTTGGCCTGACACTAAACGGATGTCAGGCATGGACGTTATTTCCTCATAAGCAATCGCATGCTCTAATTTCTCCGAGCTTTATGTGATCGTAGCGAGGCACTGTTAAGCCAAGGAAATCGGGCTTCTAAGCTGCCAGAATCGCGCTTTCCGCTCCATACCTTCTGCATTATTATTGCTTTTAAACTAAAAGAATCGACTTCTCATTGTCACGGAGCACTGCTTATCCGCCACTTATACTATGTAGAAGATAAATCAAAACACACTAAATAAAGAAAATCAAATCAGAAATCGAATCAAACAATTTCCAAAGCTGAACAAATGTAAAGAAACACACAATAAAAAGAAAATGA